>CDLV01000018.1:0-746980 GCA_001244265.2 Microbotryum lychnidis-dioicae p1A1 Lamole
TACTGTGACAAGTCCACTCTCAGCTCGGCAGAGGCGCCTCGGTCGGTGCGCGCACCCGCTAGCCCGCCCCCCTGCGCTGGGGACTTAGACGCGCCGGGTGGATCCGTGCGCTGCCCACTAGGCCGCCCCCTTGCGGTGGGGACTTAGGCGCGCGCGACTGCCTTAGCGCGCTAGCAACTTCACGCCGCGACTGGCCTATCCCAGCGGGGTCCCCTTTCTATTTCTTAGTTCCCTCTCACCACTTCTGTTCAACAATCGACCTCTCCTGACAGTAGTGTGATTGTCTCATAGGTATGCTGAAATAGACACACTTCTGTTCAAAATCGACTCTCCTGACAGTAGTGGTGATTGTCTCATAGGTTATTCGCCCATCGACCTACCGCTGGCATGGACACGTCGTCGCCCCTAACGACGGGTGCCCACCCAACGATCCCCCCGAACAGCTCGCCGCACTTACGTCGCTGCTGTCGGGTCTCACCACTGCCACATCCGCCACGTCGTCCGGCACCTCTCGCCCCGCCTTTCCCAAGCACGCACGCTTGGATGGGCCCAAGACGTTTGCGAGTTGGACACGCCAGCTTCGCCTCTGCCTCGCGCGACGACATCCGCTCATACGTCCTCGACGGGATTGTGCCCGCCGACTGGACACCTTCGCACCGCTCTGCCCGCGATGTCGTGGCACGTGAGCTCCTAGCGAACTCGATCGACTCAGCCGACGTCTCGCAGTCCTCGACCAAATCCCTACCGCCGACCTCCACAGCGCCCAAAATGTACTCGACGCTGAAATTGCGGTATGCTCCTGACGACGCCACTCGCACGCTCGAGCTCTTCTCCCGACTGTGGAGCTTCCGGCCCATGCCTGGCACCGTTGGCGAATTCGACGGCTGGATCATGGAGTTCAAAGCTATTGCGCAAGAAATCATCGATACGAAGACCACGATCAACGATGTTCTCGCCACACTCCTCCTCGCCATCGCTCACACCTCCTCGAGAGTTTCAAGGCGTCGTTCACCGATGAACAGCGCACTCAACGATCTCTCCCTGCTATCGATTCGCTCGCCGACCGCATGCGTGTTCAACTCCGGTCCACCAACGTCCCCAGCACCCAATCGGCCCTTCTTGCCTCGTCGTCGTCACGTCCTACACGTCCCAAGTGTCCGCCTGTCGCAGCCCTTCGCACCGTGTGGCGGAGGCCCTGTGAGAGACGACACACCCGCCGCCAGACCCTGTCGCTCCTGCAAGCAGAATCACTGGTCTTTCGACTGCAAAAAGCTCTCGGACCACAAAAGGCTCGCGGACACAGAAGGCGAACGCGACTCGACCGCCGACTCGCAACACCATGTCGGATGTATCGCCACCGGTCTTCTCGCTCGTCGCCGCCAGCTTCGCACCAACTCTTTCGTCGTTGACTCGGGGGCCACCTCGCACATGGTCTCGGACAAGTCGCTGTTCACGACCTATCGCCACATCGCTCCCACAAAGATTGGAGGCATTGCAGGGGCATCAACGCCATCGAACGGGAAACATTGCCTTCGTTGCCGCCTCGGGCCATCCGATCACGCTCACTGGCGTGCTGCACACTCCGCGCCTGTTCGTCAATCTCCTCTCGTCTCTCGACTTTGCGACACCGACGACGTCCGTGTTGCCTTCACGAAACACGGCATTGACATCACCAAAGACGGCAACAACATCGCTGAAGGCACGAGGCTCGACGAGGGACTCTACTTGCTGGACGCTGATCATTCCAAATGTCAGCATCTTGCTCTCCTCTCTCGTTCACAGTCTTCCGTGCCCTGCTGACTCTCCACCGCTGCCTCGGCCATCTCGCACCGTCGTCCATACAGAAGATGGTTGCCGCTGGTTTGCTGGAGGGTCTCGGGCCGGATATAGTGACGAAGAGGTAGAGAAGTTTGTCTGCAATGCTTGCCTTAGTGCCAAGGGCCATCGTCTTCCTTTCCCCGATTCGGATTCGCACTCATCCGAGAGACTCGGCCTGGTACACAGCGATGTGCTTTCCCTCCCGGAGCGTTCCTTGACTGGCAAACGATACCTGGTCACGTTCCTCGACGACTACTCGCGCAAACTGTGGGCCTACGCAATCGGACATAAAAGCGAAGTCTTCAGTGTGTTCAAGACTTGGCTTGCCGAGGTCGAGCTCGAGACAGGTGCAACACTGAAGGTCCTCCGAACTGACAATGGTGGCGAGTATTGCTCGAGAGCATTCACGGAGTTCTGCAAGGTGCGAGGTACGCGTCGACAATACTCTATCCCTCGCACGCCTCAACAAAACGGTCGGGCGGAGCGGGTCAATCGTTCCATTGTTGAAGGTATTCTTGCCCTTCTGGCGGACGCCCATCTACCCAAGACATTCTGGGAGGAGGCTGCGGCTTACTTCGTTTACTGCAAGAACCTGGTTCAACACTCGGCTCTCGACAAGGCAACACCGAACTCGGTCTGGCAGGGCGGACGCACTACAGCCTCCGCGCTTCACCCGTTCGGCTGTGCGGCTTGGCTCACGGTCGCGCCCGAACTTCGCTCTAAACTCGACCCGAAAGCGGTTCGCGTTCTGTTCACCGGCTACGACTTGGCTTCCAAAGCCTTCCGCTTCTACGACACTACAACAAAGAAGGTCACCCTGGGCAGAAATGCCACCTTCCTCGACACCGAATTCCCCGGGTTAAGTGGCGACTCTGCCGATCCAGACGATGACACGCACTTCGCCAGCGCTCCCTTCGCCGACCCTCAAACCACCGTCAAGTCATGGACCCCACTAGTAAGGTCGGCGCACATGGACGTCTCATCCCCTCTTGATGATTCTTCCATGAGCGCCGTTGACGTGGCCCCAGGGTACACTGGCGGATCCTTACTTAATTCCACAGATGCCGAATCGCCCGCGTCACCGTCGCCTGCGCCGTCCTCGTCACTGTCTCCTGAGCCGGCCTCGTCCCCTTCGGCTGCACCATCGTTCGCGCCCTCACCGTCGTTGGCTGCATCGTCGTCACCTTCGGCCTTACCCACTGAATCTGAATACTCCGCCGATCCTCTTGACCTCATCGGATCACAGCCCCAGGCTCCCCTCGACCCAATGGACACCCCACTCCCAGACTTCAGCACGTACCGCGAGCCCGCATCGGCTGAGGAGTCGCCCGACGAACTCGACCTCATTGGACGCCACTCTCGCGACGAGTCCCCGGACGAAATCGATTTCCTCACTCGCCATCACCGCGCGTTCATTGCGACTGACGACGACAACTCTGACACCGAGGCCATCGAACCTGTCAAATCCATTACGAGCGACCCACAGACCTGGCGAGAAGCGATGTCGGGCGACAAACGTGAGGTATGGGCCAAGGCCGCTGCCGATGAGTTCAATTCCATGCGCGACGACTTCAAGGTCTTCACCATTGATGACCGTTCTACAGTACCTGCGGGCGCGACCATCGTATCGTCCAAATTCGTCTGGAAAACAAAACGGAACGCACTCGGCGAGATCACTGGACACAAGGCACGGCTGGTCGCGCAAGGCAATCGCCAACGTGACGGCATCGACTTCACTGAAACCTTCGCACCGGTCGCACGCTTCTCTTCGATACGCTCACTCCTCGCGCTCGCGGCTGCCAACGGCCTGCATGTACACCAAGCGGACATCGACAAAGCCTATCTTCACGGCGACCTCGATCACGACATCTGCATGACGGCACCGCGCGCTTCGACCTTCCCAGCGACAAGGTGCTTCGGCTGCGACGCTCCATCTACGGGCTCAAACAGGCCGGCCGAATCTGGAATCAACACATCGACGCTTCGCTTCGCGACCTCGTTACACGGCAACAGGCACCGATCACTGCGTCTACTCTCGGCTCGACGATCGGCAACGCCCACACTACATCGCCCTGTACGTCGACGACCTTCTGATGATCAGCCCGGACCTGGCCGAAATCGAACGCGTCATCTCGGGCCTGGAACAACGTTACGGTGTCAAACGCCTTGGACCGGCCGAGTACATCCTCGGCATCCAGATCAGGCGTCTCAACGACGGCTCTATCGCCCTATGCCAGGAACGGTACATCATGGACGTGCTCGCTCGGTTCCACTTCGACACTACGACTCGCGGCACTACCATCCCGATGACCCCCGGTCTTTCGCTCACCGCCATTCCGGGCCAAGGCACGGAACAGATCAGGTCGTGGTATCTACAGGCAATCGGCTCGCTCCTCTACATCTCGCTTGGCACTCGCCCCGACATCGCCTTCGCCGTATCTTACCTGGCCCGCTTCGCCAACAACCCGGGTCAGCGCCATTGGATTGCCGTCAAGCACGTCCTACGCTACCTCCGAGCCACTTATCGCGACGAGCTTCTCTACACTCGTGGTAAGATGGACATCACGGGCGTGGTAGGTTACTCCGATGCCAACTGGGGTGCCTGCGTCGACACATCGGTCTCCACCATGGGTTTCGTCTTCTACATTGCTGGCTCCGCTGTGTCCTGGTCCTCCAAGCGTCAATCGCGGGTCGCCGACTCTACCACCGACGCGGAATACCTCGCTCTCTCGCATGCTGGCAAGGAAGGTATCTACCTCAGTCAGCTGCTTGAGGAGCTCCATGTCCAGTCCGGTATCCCCGCTCACATCTACACTGACAACGAAGCTGCTGCCGCCGTCGCACGAGACCCTGTCCGCGCATCCGGGACTCGACATATCCGTCTGCATGAGCACTTCGTTTGGGACATGGTGAATCGGGGTGAGATTTCTCTTTCGCACGTGGGGACAAGCAACATGGTGGCCGACATTTTTACCAAGGCACTTGGCCCGAAGATTTTTTCCATGCATTGCTATGCTCTCGGCTTGCGCACTCGACATCCACGGCTTGGGTCTGCCTCGCATTCGCGTGGGGGGGGGTGTGACAAGTCCACTCTCAGCTTGGCAGAGGCGCCTCGGTCGGTGCGCGCACACCGCTAGCCCGCCCCCCTGCGCTGGGGACTTAGACGCGCGCGACTGACTCAGCGCGCCAGCGCCGGGTGGATCCGTGCGCGTGCCCACTAGGCCACCCCCTTGCGGTGGGGACTTAGGCGCGCGCGACTGCCTTAGCGCGCTAGCAACTTCACCCGCGACTGGGCCTATCTCAGCGCGGGTCCCCTTTCTGTTTCTTAGCTTCCCTCTCACCACTTCTGTTCAACAATCAACCTCTCCTGACAGTAGTGGTGATTGTCTCATAGGTATGCTGAAATAGACCACTTCTGTTCAACAATCGACCTCTCCTGACAGTAGTGGTGATTGTCTCATAAGTTACCACATCTAGAGGGGTGAAAGATGATAGTAAGAGTAGTGCTCACCTGCTCAAGCGGTGGTAAGTCTCTGATCGAAGGACCAAGGGAGACCAGACCAAGAAGTTGCTTGAGCAGGAGAGAAACCAGAGTGGGGCCATTTGGCTGGGCCCAAGTCAGCCCAGCCAAAGTCAGGCGCACGGACCTGGCCCAGGTGCAGAGACCAGGCCCAGAGTGGGAGAGCTAAGGTGGTGAAAAGTAGGCCAAAAGTGATCAAAACGAAGAGAGGAGGATGTTGAGGTAGGTACAAGATACAAGAAGGACATGAAGGAGATATTCGATCTCCTTCTTGCGAACTCGATCGACTCGGCCGAAGTCTCGGCAGTCCTCGACGCAATCCCTACCGCTGACCTCACAGCGCCCAAAAGGTACTCGACGCTGAAATCGCGGTATGCTCCTGACGACGCCACTTGCAAGCTCGAGCTCTTCTCCCGACTGTGGAGTTTCCGGCCCATGCCCGGCACCATTGGCGAATTCGACGGCTGGATCATGGAGTTCAAAGCTATTGCGCAAGAAATCATAGATACGAAGACCACGATCAACGATGTTCTCGCCACACTCCTCCTCGCCATCGCTCACCCGTCCCTCGAGAGTTTCAAGGCGTCGTTCACCGATGAACAGCGCACTCAACGAGCTCTCCCTGTCATCGATTCGCTCGCCGACCGCATGCGTGTTCAACTCCGGTCCACCAACGTCCCCAGCACCCAATCGGCCCTTCTTGCCTCGTCGTCGTCACGTCCTACCCGTCCCAAGTGTCTCGCCTGTTGCAGCCCTTTGTGTGAGATCAAATATCTCCTTCATGTCCTTCTTGTATCTTGTACCTACCTCAAAATCCTCCTCTCTTCGTTTTGATCACTTTTGGCCTACTTTTCACCACCTTAGCTCTCCCACTCTGGGCCTGGTCTCTGCACCTGGGCCAGGTCCGTGCGCCTGACTTTGGCTGGGCTGACTTGGGCCCAGCCAAATGGCCCCACTCTGGTTTCTCTCCTGCTCAAGCAACTTCTTGGTCTGGTCTCCCTTGGTCCTTCGATCAGAGACTTACCACCGCTTGAGCAGGTGAGCAGTACTCTTACTATCATCTTTCACCCCTCTAGATGTGGTAACTTACTGTAGTGCTTGAGCAGGTGTGTAACAAGCAACTTCTTGGTCTGGTCTCCCTTGGTCCTTCGATCAGAGACTTACCACCGCTTGAGCAGGCGTGACAACATCACACTTTGCACCGTGTGGCGCAGTGCACTGTGAGAGCGAAACACCCGCCGCCAGGCCCTTGTCGCTCCTGCAAGAAGAATCACTGGTCATTCGACTGCAAGAAACCTCTCGAGAACAGCAACAGGCCCGACACGGCCGACTCGACCGCCGACTTGCAACACCATGTTGGATGTCTCGCTACCGGCCTTCTCGCTCATCGTACCCCACCACGCCTTCGTCCCCCAGGGACCCCAACCCTCTTGCGTCTTCGATCACCGATCAACTCGCTACCCTGCAGGCCCAGCTCGCCGCCCTGCAGGCCTCGCAGCCCCCTGCCGCCACCGCCTCGCAGCCCCTGCCGCCCCCGCCTCTGCCGCCGCTGCCTCGCAGCCCACTGCCGCCGCCGCCGCCGCCACCACCGCATCAAAAGTCGTGTTTCCCAAGCACGCTCGCCTAGACGGCTCCAAGTCGTTCACGAACTGGTTACGCCAGCTCCGGCTCACGCTTCCGAATCAGATTCGTGGTTACGTCCTTGATGGAGTCGTTCCCCCGACGTGGACGGCCGACCAGCTGGCCGCTCGTGACGACGCCGCGCGGGAAATTATCGTCGGCTCGATCGACTCCGCCGACGTCTCGGCAAC
This sequence comes from Microbotryum lychnidis-dioicae p1A1 Lamole, assembly GCA_001244265.2. Taxonomy (NCBI): domain Eukaryota; kingdom Fungi; phylum Basidiomycota; class Microbotryomycetes; order Microbotryales; family Microbotryaceae; genus Microbotryum; species Microbotryum lychnidis-dioicae. Next base: position 7,150 of record CDLV01000018.1, read on the forward strand.
CCTCGACGCCATCCCAAGCGACGACCTGTCGGCGCCACGCATCTTCACCGCTCTCAAGGCTCGTTTTGCACCGGACAATGCTACCCGCACCCTCGAGTTGTTCGCCCGCCTTTGGGATTTCAGGAAGATGCCTGCCTCCGTCGAGGCATATGACACCTGGCTGCGCGAGTACATGTCCATTGTACAAGAAATTCGCGACGCCAAAACTTCGCTCAACGACGTACTCGCCACTCACGTGCTTGCCATGGTCCCATCATGCCTCGACAGCTTCTGACTCACGTTCACGGACGAGCAACGCAACCAACGCGACCTTCCCGAGCTGACGACGCTGACCGACCGCATTCGCGTCCAACTTCGTTCGGCGGGGCTCTCCACCTCGCACTCGGCCATGCTCGCTACCGCCTCCCATGCCCCGCCTGCCGCGCCCCCGGTCACCGCCTTCGTGACTGCACCTCACGCGCTCAACACCCCCCACCGGCCCCTGCCGTCGCTGCCACAAGAAGGGTCACTGGGCCCTCGACTGCAAACCGCGAGGCGACCAAAACCGAACCGGCGACAACAACCAGGACAACACACCCTCATCGGCGGCTCAACAACCGAATGTCGGCTATTTCGCCTCCTGCCTGCTTGCTCGCCGCCATCTCCCGACCGACGCCTTCGTCGTTGACTCGGGCGCCACGACTCACATGGTCGCCGACCGCTCCCTGTTCACGACTTATCGTCCAACGGCACACACCAAGATTGGCGGCATTGCCGGCGGTGTCACGGCCATTGGCATGGGGATGTACCGTTTGTTGCCAACACCGGACACCCGATCATGTTGCGCGGCGTTCTGCACGCGCCGGGCCTTCACGTCAACCTTCTCTCCGTCTCTCGCCTTTGTGACACCGACCGCGTTCGGCTTGCCTTCACCAGCGACAGCATCGACATCACCAAGGACGGCCAGGCCATCGCTCACGGTACACGGGTTAACGACGGTCTCTACCTCCTGGACGCGGACCACACCAAATGTCAGCAGCTTGCCTTTCTCTCACGCTCTGAGTCTACCGTGCCCCTACTTACCCTCCACCGCTGCCTCGGCCACCTTGCTCCATCCTCTATACAGAAGATGATCGCTGCGGGTTTGCTGGACGGGTTTGGGGCCGGGTACAGTGACAAAGACGTAGAAGAGTTTGTTTGCAATGCTTGCCTTGGTTCCAAAGGCCATCGTCTTCCTTTTCCCGACTCAGAGTCACATTCCCCAAGAGACTTGGTCTCGTGCACAGCGATGTCCTGTCGTTTCCCACTCCGTCCTTGACCGGGAAACGCTATCTTGTCACCTTCCTTGACGACCACTCTCGCAAACTTTGGGCATACGCAATCGATCACAAAAGCGACGTCTTCCCGACCTTCCAGACTTGGCTCGCCGAAGTGGAGTTAGAAACGGACGCGCGTCTACAAATCCTCCGCACCGACAACGGCGGCGAATACCGATCCAACGCGTTCACGGAGTTCTGCCAGTCCAGGGGCATTCGTTGCCAATACTCTATTCCATATACGCCTCAGCAAAACGGCCGTGCCGAACGTGTCAACCTCTCCATCGTCGAGGGCGTCCTCGCCCTCCTTGCTGACTCCCACCTGCCGGCCACTTTTTGGGATGAAGCGGCTGCATACTTCGTTTATTGCAAAAACAGGTGCTCACACTCAGCTTTGGCCAAACAGACTCCACAATTCGTTTGGAACGGCCAACGCACCACGACCACCGCCCTTCACCCGTTCGGCTGCGCGGCCTGGCTCACGGTCGCGCCGGACCTTCGCAGCAAGCTCGACCCCAAGGCCGCGCGCGTGATTTTTACTGGTTACGACCTCGCTTCCAAGGCTTTCCGGTTCTTCGACCATTCCACCAACAGGGTTGTGCTTGGCCGAAATGCCACCTTCCTCGACGACGACTTCCCTGGCCTACCAGTCAACACGCCCGTCGATGCGGACGACGCCGAACGCCAGTTTGTCATTCACGCCAACACGCACGCCACCGCCGCCACACCCGCTCCCGCCGTCAAGACGAGGACCCCACTAGTAAGGTCGGCGCACATGGACGTCTCATCCCCTCTTGATGATTCTGCCATGAGCGCCGTTGACGTGGCCCCAGGGTACACTGGCGGATCCTTACTTAATTCTACAGATACCAGCCCCTCGTCGTCTCCGTCGCTCGCCCCGATTTCGTCTCCCGCCCCGTCCTCAGGGGGGTACCGTCCATCGAGGACTCGGATGATCCGCTTTGTGATGTTGTCACGCCTGCTCAAGCGGTGGTAAGTCTCTGATCGAAGGACCAAGGGAGACCAGACCAAGAAGTTGCTTGTTACACACCTGCTCAAGCACTACAGTAAGTTACCACATCTAGAGGGGTGAAAGATGATAGTAAGAGTAGTGCTCACCTGCTCAAGCGGTGGTAAGTGTGAGATCAAATATCTCCTTCATGTCCTTCTTGTATCTTGTACCTACCTCAAAATCCTCCTCTCTTCGTTTTGATCACTTTTGGCCTACTTTTCACCACCTTAGCTCTCCCACTCTGGGCCTGGTCTCTGCACCTGGGCCAGGTCCGTGCGCCTGACTTTGGCTGGGCTGACTTGGGCCCAGCCAAATGGCCCCACTCTGGTTTCTCTCCTGCTCAAGCAACTTCTTGGTCTGGTCTCCCTTGGTCCTTCGATCAGAGACTTACCACCGCTTGAGCAGGTGTGTAACAAGCAACTTCTTGGTCTGGTCTCCCTTGGTCCTTCGATCAGAGACTTACCACCGCTTGAGCAGGCGTGACAACATCACACTCCGGCTGCGTCGCTCGATCTACGGTCTTAAGCAGGCCGGTCGCATCTGGAATCGCCACATTGACACATTGCTCAGGAGTCTTGGGTACACGGCAACGGGCACTGATCACTGCATTTACTCTCGCGTTGATGATCAGAAGCAGCCCCATTATATCGCATTATATGTCGACGATCTCCTCATTATCAGCCCCGCCCTCGACGAGATTGAGCGTGTCATCTCCGGCCTCGAACAGCGATACGGCGTCAAACAACTCGGCCCTGCAGAATACATCCTCGGCATCCAGATTCGACGCCTGGAAGACGGCTCCATTGCTTTATCTCAGGAGCGCTACATCATGGACGTGCTTGCCCGCTTTCACTTCGACACCACAACGCGCGGCGCTACGGTGCCAATGACGCCCGGCCTCTCGCTCACGGCAGTACCGGGTCAGGGAACGGAACGCATTCGGTCGTGGTACCTGCAAGCCATCGGCTCCCTCCTATACATTTCACTCGGCACTTGCCCCGACATTGCCTTCGCCGTCTCGTACCTGTCCCGGTTCGCCAACAACCCCGGCCGCCGCCATTGGGTCGCCGTCAAACACGTCCTTTGCTACCTTCGCGCTACGTACCGTGATGAGCTACTCTACGCCTGCGGTCCAACCAAGATTACGGGGGTGGTTGGCTATTCCGATGCAAACTGGGGTGCCTGCGTTGACACGTCAATCTCCACAATGGGCTTCGTCTTTTACTTGGCCGGCTCCGCTGTCTCTTGGTCATCGAAGCGTCAGACTCGAATAGCAGATTCCACCACTGATGCCGAATACCTCGCCTTGTCGCACGCTGGTAAGGAGGCCATTTACCTCACACAACTCCTCTCCGAGCTCCATGTTCGCCCGATCGATGCAGCCCACATCTTCACCGACAACGAGGCCGCGGCCGCCGTCGCTCACGACCCCGTTCGCACCTCCGGCACTCGGCACATCCGTCTCCGCGAGCACTTCGTCCGCGACATGGTCAACCAGGGCGATATATCCCTCTCCCACGTTGGCACAGCGAACATGGTTGCGGACCTATTCACCAAAGCGCTAGGTCCCAAGATTTTTGGTACGCATTGCTATGCTCTGGGCCTCCGGACGCGACACCCACGGCTCAAGTCTACCTCGCGTTCGCGTGGGGGGGGGTGTGAGGAATCCACTCTCCGCTCGGCTCAGGACTTAGGCGCGCAGAGCAAGCCTGGCGCACCGGCCCAGGACTTAGGCGCGCGCTTGCCTGGCGCACCGGCCCAGGACTTAGGCGCGCGGAACAAGCAAGGCGCATTGACTCAGGACTTAGGCGCGCGGAGCGAGCCAGGCGCACACAGCCCCAGGACTTAGGCGCGCAGGGCGAGCCTGGGCCATTGGCTCAGCCCCAAGGTTCGCAGCCTGAGGACGTGAGGCGCGGCTCTCTTGTTGTTAGCTTCCTATTCATCACTCTTGGCTATAACTACATCGCTGACGTAGTAGAGTTGATCGAATACCGCCCCTGCCTGCGAGGTCCCTGACCAGGACTCGCTCGCACCCCCTGCCCCTGACCAAGGCTCCTCTGCTCGTGAGCTCCCTGACCCGGAATCACCTGCATCAAGCGCTTCTGACCAAGGTAGCTCTGACTCGGCCATCTCCACGCCTTGTCCTTATGAGACGATCACCACTACTGTCAGGAGAGGTTGATTGTTGAACAGAAGTGGTCTATTTCAGCATACCTATGAGACGATCACCACTACTGTCAGGAGAGGTTGATTGTTGAACAGAAGTGGTGAGAGGGAAGCTAAGAAACAGAAAGGGGACCCGCGCTGAGATAGGCCCAGTCGCGGGTGAAGTTGCTAGCGCGCTAAGGCAGTCGCGCGCGCCTAAGTCCCCACCGCAAGGGGGTGGCCTAGTGGGCACGCGCACGGATCCACCCGGCGCTGGCGCGCTGAGTCAGTCGCGCGCGTCTAAGTCCCCAGCGCAGGGGGCGGGCTAGCGGGTGCGCGCAACGACCGAGGCGCCTCTGCCGAGCTGAGAGTGGACTTGTCACCCCCCCCCCCCCCCCACGCGAATGCGAGGCAGACCCAAGCCGTGGATGTCGAGTGCGCAAGCCGAGAGCATAGCAATGCATGGAAAAAATCTTTGGGCCAAGTGCCTTGGTAAAGATGTCGGCCACCATGTTGCTTGTCCCCACGTGCGAAAGAGAAATCTCACCCCGATTCACCATGTCCCAAACGAAGTGCTCATGCAGACGGATATGTCGAGTCCCGGATGCGCGGACAGGGTCTCGTGCGACGGCGGCAGCAGCTTCGTTGTCAGTGTAGATGTGAGCGGGATACCGGACTGGACATGGAGCTCCTCAAGCAGCTGACTGAGGTAGATACCTTCCTTGCCAGCATGCGAGAGAGCGAGGTATTCCGCGTCGGTGGTAGAGTCGGCGACCCGCGATTGACGCTTGGAGGACCAGGACACAGCGGAGCCAGCAATGTAGAAGACGAAACCCATGGTGGAGACCGATGTGTCGACGCAGGCACCCCAGTTGGCATCGGAGTAACCTACCACGCCCGTGATGTCCATCTTACCACGAGTGTAGAGAAGCTCGTCGCGATAAGTGGCTCGGAGGTAGCGTAGGACGTGCTTGACGGCAATCCAATGGCGCTGACCCGGGTTGTTGGCGAAGCGGGCCAGGTAAGATACGGCGAAGGCGATGTCGGGGCGAGTGCCAAGCGAGATGTAGAGGAGCGAGCCGATTGCCTGTAGATACCACGACCTGATCTGTTCCGTGCCTTGGCCCGGAATGGCGGTGAGCGAAAGACCGGGGGTCATCGGGATGGTAGTGCCGCGAGTCGTAGTGTCGAAGTGGAACCGAGCGAGCACGTCCATGATGTACCGTTCCTGGCATAGGGCGATAGAGCCGTCGTTGAGACGCCTGATCTGGATGCCGAGGATGTACTCGGCCGGTCCAAGGCGTTTGACACCGTAACGTTGTTCCAGGCCCGAGATGACGCGTTCGATTTCGGCCAGGTCCGGACTGATCATCAGAAGGTCGTCGACGTACAGGGCGATGTAGTGTGGGATTTGACGATTGTCGAGCCGAGAGTAGACGCAGTGATCGGTGCCCGTCGCCGTGTACCCGAGAGCACGAAGCGAAGCATCGATGTGTCGATTCCAGATGCGGCCGGCCTGTTTGAGCCCGTAGATGGAACGGCGCAGTCGAAGCACCTTGTCGCTGGGAAGGTCGAAGCCGCGTGGTGCCGTCATCCAGATGTTGTGATCGAGGTCGCCGTGAAGATAGGCTTTGTCGATGTCCGCTTGGTGTACATGCAGGCCGTTGGCAGCCGCGAGCGCGAGGAGTGAGCGTATCGAAGAGAAGCGGGCGACGGGTGCGAACATCTCGTTGAAGTCAATGCCGTCCCGTTGCCGATTGCCCTGCGCTACCAACCGTGCCTTGTGGCCAGTGATTTTGTGAAGAGTCCACTCTCAGCTCGACAGAGGCGCCTCGGTCGTCGCGCGCACCCGCTAGCCCGCCCCCTTGCGGTGGGGACTTAGGCGCGCGCGACTGCCTCAGCGAGCAGGCGCCAGCGGACTCCGGCGCGCGCCCGCTAGGCCGCCCCCTTGAGGTGGCAACTTAGACGTGCGCAGCTGCCTCAGCGCCCTAGCGATTTCACCCGCGGCTGGGCCTATCCCAGCGCGGGCCCCTCTTTTGTTTCTTAGCTTCCTTTTCATCACTGCTGTTCGACTCTCTACCTCTCCTGACAGTTGTGGTGATCGTCTTATAGGTATGCTGAAATAGGTCACTGCTGTTCGACTCTCTACCTCTCCTGACAGTTGTGGTGATCGTCTTATAGATTTCGCCGAGTGCGTGTGAAGAATCCACTCTCCGCTCGGCTCAGGACTTAGGCGCGCGGATCAAGCCGGGCGCATCGGCACAGGTCTTAGGCGCGCTGAGCGAGCCGGGCGCATCGGCAGAGGACTTAGGCGCGCGGAACGAGCCAGGCGCACCGGCTCAGGTCTTAGGCGCGCGGAGCGAGCTGGGCGCATCGGCAGAGGACTTAGGCGCGCGGAACGGGCCAGGCGCACCGGCTCAGGACTTAGGCGCGCGGGCGCAGGACTTAGGCGCGCGGAGCGAGCCTGGGACTTAGGCGCGCCGGCTCAGGTCTTAGGCGCGCGGAGCGAGCCTGGGACTTAAGCGCAGGGAACGAGCCTGGCCCAAGGGTTAAGCCCAAGGGTCCCAGGCTGAGGACTTGAGGCGCGCGGCTCCCATACTGTATGTTGTAATATTCATCACTCTTGGCTATAACTACATCGCTGACGTAGTAGAGTTGATCGAATAGGTTATAAGCCCAACGAGCTACCAGCCCGCCGCTCGCTCGCATTTTTCCTCGAGCCCAGCCACTCGAGCCGCCCACGTCCATCGCACCATCGCACAATGGACAGCGACCCCACCACGCCTTCGTCCCCAGGGACCCCAGCCCTCTTGCGTCTTCGATCAGCGATCAACTCGCTACCCTGCAGGCCCAGATCGCCGCCCTGCAGGCCTCGCAGCACCCTGCCGTCGCCGCCTCGCAGCCCCCTGCCGCCACCGCCTCGCAGCCCCCTGCCGCCACCGCCTCTACCGCCGCTGCCTCGCAGCCCACTGCCACTACCACCACCGCATCAAAAGTCGTCTTTCCCAAGCACGCTCGCCTAGATGGCTCCAAGTCATTCACAAACTGGTTGCGCCAACTCCGGCTCACGCTTCCAAATCAGATTCGTGGTTACGTCCTTGATGGAGTCGTTCCCCCGACGTGGACGGCAGACCAGCTGGCCGCTCGCGACGACGCCGCGCGGGAAATTATCGTCGGCTCGATCGACTCCGCCGACGTCTCCGCAACCCTCGATGCCATCCCAAGCGACGACCTGTCGGCGCCACGCATCTTCAACGCACTCAAGGCTCGTTTCGCACCGAACGACGCCACTCGCACTCTCGAATTATTCGCCCGCCTTTGGACTTTCGGAAGATGCCCGCCTCGGTCGAGGCCTATGACACCTGGCTGCGAGAATACATGGCCATCGCTCAAGAGATTCGCGACGCCAAGACATCACTGAACGACGTCCTCGCCACGCACATTCTCGCCATGGTACCGTCCTGTCTAGACAGCTTCCGTCTAACGTTCACGGACGAGCAGCGCGCCCAGCGCGAACTCCCGGAGCTCACGACTTTAACGGACCGTATCCGCGTTCAGCTCCGATCCGCCGGCCTCTCGACCTCGCATTCGGCCATGCTCGCCGACACCCCTCTTGCCCCGCCTGCCGCGCCCCCGCCACCGCCTGCGAGACTGCACTTCACGTGCAAAGCATCCGCCCACCGGCCCTTGCCGCCGCTGCCAAAAGCGAGGTCACTGGGCCCTCGACTGCAAGAACCGGGGTCAACAGACACGTACCAGCGACGACACCCAGGACGACTTGTCTTCTTCCACGGCTCACCGACCGAACGTCGGCTATTTCGCCTCCTGCCTGTTTGCCCGCCGCCAACTCCCGACCGACGCCTTCGTCGTCGACTCGGGCGCGACGACTCACATGGTCGCCGACCGCTCCCTGTTCACGACTTATCGTCAAACGGCACACACCAAGATTGGCGCATTGCCGGCGGTATCACGGCCATTGGTATGGGGGATGTAGCGTTTGTTGCCAACACCGGACACCCGATCACGTTGCGCGTGTTCTGCACGCGCCGGGCCTTCACGTCAACCTTCTCTCCGTCTCTCGCCTTTGTGACACCGACCGCGTCCGACTCGCTTTCACCAGCGACAGCATCGACATCACCAAGGACGGCCAGGCCATCGCTCACGTACACGGGTTAACGACGGTCTCTACCTCCTGGACGCGGATCACACCAAATGTCAGCAGCTTGCCTTTCTCTCACGCTCTGAGTCTACCGTGCCCCTACTTACCCTCCACCGCTGCCTCGGCCATCTTGCTCCATCCTCTATACAGAAGATGATCGCTGTGGGTTTGCTGGACGGGTTTGGGGCCGGGTACAGTGACAAAGACGTAGAAGAGTTTGTTTGCAATGCTTGCCTTGGTTCCAAAGGCCATCGTCTTCCTTTTCCCGACTCGGAGTCACATTCCCCGAGAGACTTGGCCTCGTGCACAGCGATGTCCTGTCGTTCCCCACTCCGTCCTTGACCGGGAAACGCTATCTTGTCACCTTCCTTGACGACCACTCTCGCAAACTCTGGGCATACGCAATCGATCACAAAAGCGACGTCTTCCCGACCTTCCAGACTTGGCTCGCCGAAGTGGAGTTAGAAACGAACGCGCGTTTACGGATCCTTCGCACCGACAACGGCGGCGAATACCGATCCAACGCGTTCACGGAGTTCTGCCAGTCCAGGGGCATTCGTCGCCAATACTCCATTCCATACACGCCTCAGCAAAACGGTCGTGCCGAACGTGTCAACCTCTCCATCGTCGAGGGCGTCCTCGCCCTCCTTGCCGACTCTCACCTGCCGGCCACCTTTTGGGACGAAGCGGCTGCATACTTCGTTTATTGCAAAAACAGGTGCTCACACTCAGCTTTGGCCAAACAGACCCCACAATTCGTTTGGAACGGCCAACGCACCACGGCCACCGCCCTTCACCCGTTCGGCTGCGCGGCCTGGCTCACAGTCGCGCCGGACCTTCGCAGCAAGCTCGACCCCAAGGCCGCGCGCGTGATTTTCACTGGTTACGACCTCGCCTCCAAGGCTTTCCGTTTCTTCGACCATTCCACCAACAAGGTTGTGCTTGGCCGAAATGCCACCTTCCTCGACGACGACTTCCCCGGCCTACCAGTCAGCACGCCCGTCGCTGCGGACGATGCCGAACGCCAGTTCATCATTCCCGCCGACACGCACGCCCCCGCCGACACGCACGCCCCGCCGACACGCCCGCCCCCGCCGTCAAGATGAGGACCCCACTAGTAAGGTCGGCGCACATGGACGTCTCATCCCCCTTGATGATTCTGCCATGAGCGCCGTTGACGTGGCCCCAGGGTACACTGGCGGATCCTTACTTAATTCTACAGATACCAGCCCCTCGTCGTCTCCGTCGTTCGCCCCGTTTTCGTCTCCCGCCACGTCCTCGGCCGGGGACCGTCCATCGATGACTCGGATGATCCGCTTGACCTCCTGAACTCCGACACCGCGGTTCGCCTCAACCTGATGGACGTACATCGATCCGACGACGACACCTCGGTGACACCCACGCCCGCCGCTGCCGCCTGGCAGCCCCCGATGACGACTCTCCTGATGAGATCGATTTCCTCTCTCGCCATCATCGCGCTTTCATCGCCACGGACGACGACGACCCCGCCCTCGAAGCCATTGAACCCGTCAAATCGATCACTAGCGATCCCCAGACCTGGCGTGAAGCGATGTCCAGCGACGAGCACGACCTCTGGGCTCAAGCTGCCTCAGACGAGTTCACCGCCATGCGTGACGATTTCAAGGTGTTCACCATCGAGCCCCGCTCCTCAGTACCGCCGGGCGCCACCATCGTCACCTCCAAATTCGTCTGGAAGACCAAGCGCGATGCACAGGGTGATATCACAGGGCGGAAGGCACGCCTTGTTGCACAGGGAAATCGCCAGCGCAACGGCATCGACTTCTCGGAGACGTTCGCACCCGTCGCCCGTTTCTCCTCCATTCGCTGCCTTCTCGCCCTTGCCGCTGCCAATGGCTACCACGTTCATCAGGCCGACATCGACAAGGCTTACCTTCACGGCGAGCTCGATCACAATATCTGGATGACGACGCCACGAGGCTTCGACTTCCCGGGCGACAAGGTTCTCCGGCTGCGACGCTCGATCTACGGTCTTAAGCAGGCCGGTCGCATCTGGAATCGCCACATCGACACATCACTTCGAAGTCTTGGGTACAAGGCAACGGGCACTGATCACTGCATTTACTCTCGCATTGATGATCAGAAGCAGCCCCATTATATCGCATTGTATGTCGACGATCTCCTCATTGTCAGCCCCGCCCTCGACGAGATCGAGCGTGTCATCTACGGCCTCGAACAACGATACGGCGTCAAACGGCTCGGCCCCGCAGAATACATCCTCGGCATCCAGATTCGACGCCTGGAAGACGGCTCCATTGCTCTATCCCAGGAGCGCTACATCATGGACGTGCTCGCCCGCTTCCACTTCGACACCACAACACGCGGCGCTACGGTGCCAATGACGCCCGGCCTCTCGCTCACGGCTGTACCGGGTCAGGGAACGGAACGCATTCGGTCGTGGTACCTGCAAGCCATCGGCTCCCTCCTATACATTTCACTTGGCACTCGGCCCGACATTGCCTTCGCCGTCTCGTACCTGTCCCGGTTCGCCAACAACCCCGGCCGCCGCCATTGGATTGCCGTCAAACACGTCCTTCGCTACCTTCGCGCTACGTACCGCGATGAGCTACTCTACGCCTGTGGCCCCGCCAAAATTACGGGTGTGGTTGGCTATTCTGATGCGAACTGGGGTGCCTGCGTCGACACGTCCATCTCCACAATGGGCTTCGTCTTTTACTTGGCCGGCTCCGCCGTCTCTTGGTCATCGAAGCGTCAGACTCGGGTAGCAGATTCCACCACTGATGCCGAATACCTCGCCTTGTCGCATGCTGGTAAGGAAGCGATTTACCTTACGCAACTCCTCTCCGAGCTCCACGTTCGCCCGGTCGATGCAGCCCACATTTTCACCGACAACGAGGCCGCCGCCGCCGTCGCTCACGACCCCGTTCGCACTTCGGGCACTCGACACATACGCCTCCGCGAGCACTTTGTCCGCGACATGGTCAACCAAGGCGAGATCTCTCTCTCACACGTCGGCACAGCGAACATGGTTGCAGACATATTCACCAAGGCGCTAGGTCCCAAGATTTTCGGTGCACATTGCTATACTCTAGGTCTCCGGACGCGTCACCCACGGCTCAAGTCTACCTCGCGTTCGCGTGGGGGGGGTGTGAAGAATCCACTCTCCGCTCGGCTCAGGACTTAGGCGCGCGGATCAAGCCGGGCGCATCGGCACAGGTCTTAGGCGCGCTGAGCGAGCCGGGCGCATCGGCAGAGGACTTAGGCGCGCGGAACGAGCCAGGCGCACCGGCTCAGGTCTTAGGCGCGCGGAGCGAGCCGGGCGCATCGGCAGAGGACTTAGGCGCGCGGAACGGGCCAGGCGCACCGGCTCAGGACTTAGGCGCGCGGGCGCAGGACTTAGGCGCGCGGAGCGAGCCTGGGACTTAGGCGCGCCGGCTCAGGTCTTAGGCGCGCGGAGCGAGCCTGGGACTTAAGCGCAGGGAACGAGCCTGGCCCAAGGGTTAAGCCCAAGGGTCCCAGGCTGAGGACTTGAGGCGCGCGGCTCCCATACTGTATGTTGTAATATTCATCACTCTTGGCTATAACTACATCGCTGACGTAGTAGAGTTGATCGAATAGTGCGTTCCGTTTCGTTTTCCAGACGAACTTGGACGTGACGATGGTCGCGCCCGTGGGTACCGTAGAGCGGTCCTCGATGGTGAAAACCTTGAAGTCGTCGCGCATGGAATTGAACTCGTCATCGGCGGCCTTGGCCCACACTTCACGTTTGTCGCTCGACATTGCCTCGCGCCAGGTCTGTGGGTCGCTTGTGATGGACTTGACTGGCTGGATGGCCTCAGCGTCAGAGGTGTCGTCGTCGGTCGCGATGAAAGTGCGGTGGTGTCGGGTGAGGAAATTGATTTCGTCCGGCAATTCGTCACGAGAGTGGCGCCCAATGAGGTTGAGTTTGTCGGGCGACTCCTCAGCCGATGCGGGCTCGCGGAACGTGCTGAAGTCGGGGCGGTGCACGTCCGGTGGGTCGAGGCGAACCTGGGGCTGTGAGCTGATGAGGTCGAGAGGATCGGCGGAATATTCAGAGTCGGTTGGCAAGGCCGAGGGTGACGATGATGCAGGGAACGGCGGTGAGGGCGCAGGCGAGAGCGCAGGCGACGGCGACGAGGGCAGCTCAGGAGACGGTGAAGAGGACGGTGCAGGCGACGGTGACGAGGACGATTCGGCATCTGTAGAATTAAGCAAGGTTCCGCCAGTGTACCCTGGGGCCACGTCAACGGCGCTCATGGCAGAATCATCAAGAGGGGATGAGACGTCCATGTGCGCCGACCTTACTAGTGGGGTCCATGTCTTGACAGGGTCTTGAGATTCGGCAATGGAGCGCTGGCACAGTGCGTGTCGGTGTCTTCCTCGGTGGAGTCGCCGAGTAAACCGGGGAAATCAGTGTCGAGGAAGCTGGCATTTCTGCCCAAAATGATCTTCTTAGTCGTTGTGTCGTAGAAACGGAAGGCTTTGGAAGCCAGGTCGTAGCCGGTGAAGAGAACACGAACCGCCTTGGGGTCAAGTTTCGAGCGAAGTTCGGGCGCGACCGTGAGCCAAGCTGTGCAGCCGAACGGGTGAAGCGCCAAGGCGTGGGCACGCTTGCCCTGCCAGACGGAGTTCGGTGTTTCCTTGTCGAGGGCCGAGTGTTGACACAGATTCTTGCAGTATACGAAATAAGCTGCGGCCTCCTCCCAGAATGTCTTGGGTAAGTGTGCGTCCGCAAGAAGTGCAAGCACGCCTTCGACGATGGAACGATTGACCCGCTCTGCACGACCGTTCTGTTGAGGTGTTCGAGGGATAGAGTATTGTCGGCGTGTGCCGCGTGCCTTGCAGAAATCCGTGAACGCTTTCGAACGGTATTCGCCACCGTTGTCGGTTCGGAGGACCTTCAGTGTTGCACCCGTCTCGAGTTCGACTTCGGCAAGCCAAGTCTTGAACACGCCGAACACTTCGCTTTTGTGTCCGATTGCGTAGGCCCAGAGTTTGCGGGAGTAATCGTCGAGGAACGTGACAAGGTACTGTTTGCCAGTCAAGGACCGCTCGGGAGGGAAAGCACATCACTGTGCACAAGGCCGAGTCTCTCGTAGGAGTGCGAATCCGAATCGGGAAAAGGAAGACGATGGCCCTTGGCACTGAGGCAAGCATTGCAGACAAACTTCTCTACCTCTTTGTCACTATATCCGGCCCGAGACCCTCCAGCAAACCAGTGGCGACCATCTTCTGTATGGACAACGGTGCGAGATGGCCGAGGCAGCGGTGGAGAGTCAGCAGGGGCACGGAAGACTGTGAACGAGAGAGGAGAGCAAGCTGCTGACATTTGGAATGATCAGCGTCCAGCAAGTAGAGCCTGTCGTCGAGTCTTGCGCCTTCAGCAATGTTGTTGCCGTCTTTGTCAATGTGTATGCCGTATTTCGTGAAGGCGACGCGGACGTCGTCGGTGTCGCAGAGACGTGAGACCGAGAGAAGGTTGACAGGCAGGCCTGGAGTGTGCAGCACACCAGTGAGCGTGATTGGATGACCCGAGGCGGCAACGAAGGCAATGTTTCCCGTCCCGATTGCGTTAATGCCCCCTGCAATACCACCAATCTTTGTAGGAGCGACGTGTCGATAGTTCGTGAACAGTGACTTGTCCGAGACCATGTGCGAAGTGGCGCCTGAGTCAATGACGAAGGAGTTGGCGCGAAGCTGGCAACAATGAGCGAGAAGGCTGGTAGCGAGACATCCGACATGGTGTTGCGAGTTGGCGGTCGAGTTCGCCGTGTCGGCCTTTTTGCCGTTCTCGAGAGCCTTTTTGCAGTCGGAAGACCAGTGATTCTGCTTGCAGGAGCGACAGGGTCCTGGCGGCGGGTGTTTCGCTCTCACAGGGCACTCCGCCACACGGTGCGAAGGGCTGCGACAGGCAAGACACTTGGGACGGGTAGGACGTGACGACGACGAGGCAAGAAGGGCCGATTGGGTGCTGGGGACGTTGGTGGACCGGAGTTGAACACGCATGCGGTCGGCGAGTGAATCGATGGCAGGGAGAGATCGTTGGGTGCGCTGTTCGTCGGTGAATGACGCCTTGAAGCTCTCGAGGGACGGGTGTGCAATGGTGAGGAGTGTGGCGAGAACATCATTGATAGTCGTCTTTGTATCGATGATTTCTTGCGCAATGGCTTTGAACTCCATGATCCAACCGTCGAATTCGCCAACGGTGCCGGGCATGGGCCGGAAACTCCATAGTCGTGAGAAGAGCTCGAGCGTGCGAGTGGCGTCATCCGGAGCATACCGCGATTTCAGCGTCGAATAGATTTTGGGCACTGTGAGGTCGGCGGTAGGGATTTGGTCGAGGACTGCCAAGACGTCGGCTGAGTCGATCGAGTTCGCTAGGAGCTCACGTGCCACGACATTGCGTGCAGAGCGGTGCGAAGGTGTCCAGTTGGCGGGCACGATCCCGTCGAGGACATATGAGCGGATGTCGTCCGCGAGGCAGAGGCGAAGCTGGCGTGTCCAGCTCGCAAACGTCTTGGGCCCATCCAAGCGTGCGTGCTTGGGAAAGGCGGTGCGAGAGGTGCCGGACGATGTGGCGGATGTGGCAGTGGTGAGACCCGACAGCAGCGACGTAAGTGCGGCGAGCTGTTTGGCGGGGATTGTTGGGTGGGCACCCGTCGTTAGGGGTGACGACGTGTCCATGCCAGCGGTAGGTCGATGGGCAAATAACCTATGAGACGATCACCACAACTGTCAGGAGAGGTTGAGAGTTGAACAGCAGTGATGAAAAGGAAGCTAAGAAACAAAAGGGGGGCCCGCGCTGGGATAGGCCCAGCCGCGGGTGAACTTGCTAGGGCGCCGAGGCAGCTGCACGCGTCTAAGTCGCCACCTCAAGGGGGCGGCCTAGCGGCGCGCGCGCCGAGTCCGCTGGCGCCTGCTCGCTGAGGCAGTCGCGCGCGCCTAAGTCCCCACCGCAAGGGGGCGGGCTAGTGGGTGCGCGCGACGATCGAGGCGCCTCTGTCGAGCTGAGAGTGGACTCTTCACACTTTGATCTGCGCAGCGCTCTTTGCGTGCAGGGGTTTGATTTTCACCCAGCTGCTTGTCGTTGTTGCTTTATTACCTCTTTTAGCCCTTTTTGTAGTGATTCTAGCCAACCCGAAGGATCGTAATTTATGAGCCCAGTTAAACAAAAAACACTTTCACTTTCACTTTCGAAATTGCGCCACCCGCCACCTTTGAAGCTACAAGTGATACATCAGCCTACATTAGCATGGAGACCGGCAACACCGGCCCACCCCACCATCGGCGTCCGCGGCAATAAGCATCCCAATTGGGACAAAGGAGACGCAAGTCCCTATCGCCACTGCGACCTATGCCACCGCTGCAATTCAAAAGACCAAGCAAACTCCCGAGCAGCAGACCCAACAACAACACCGTGCCAAGGCTTTGACCCAAATGTTCGAAGTCATGGGTGCTGTACCGGGCAATTACACCAACCGGTTGCAAGCCACCTTTGCCATGGACGAGTACCCTGTTGCTACCGCTACATCGCTCAAGTATTTGGCTCTCAACGCCAATTGATCCATTTGAAACATCTTTGACTTTGCTCTCGACGTTACTTTGACTGTCCAAGGCGCCTCAAAGGCCTCTCCCGGGGACAAGGCCGATCTGCTCGGTTGCGTCACGAGACTGCTCTCCCCGCAATCACCCCTGTGCTTCGACGCCGAGCTCACCCTTCCCAAGCACCTTGCGGCGTTTGCGCCCCAGATTAGGGGTATCCAACACTCGTCTTTCGTCAGGGCCGGTGTGGTCAACCACTGTATCTCCGTGGGATTTGTTTTGGTGAAGGCACGTGACTCGGGGCTTACGGCCCCACTGGCGCTTACTTGGCACTCTGCAAAGGCTCACTTTGCAAAGGCCCACCACTTCTACCACAACATGGTCGAGCTGCGTATCAACGTCGGTGTCGCAGTGGTCCCATCCAGGGATGCCATTGTTGACTCTTTTAAATCAATTGTTACCAAAATCACAGCCAAGGGACACCGTTGCGAGCTGGTACAAGTCTTGCGCGCGATCCACGTCGATAACGACTCGGCCTATGCGCACTTGGCCGGCGAGTTTCGGCCTTTATCCGCTTCAACAATGATGCCCTTTTCAAAGCCCCTAACAACACGCTGAAGGAGCTCCTACCGTCGAAGGTCTCTCTAGCCACAAGAGGCAACATGCATACGGCGGTTCGTCACGACTATGAACAAGAGGCGGCCTGTGCTCGGTGCCACTTTGTGGGGCATGTGGAGACCTGCGCACTGGAACAGGAGAGGAGCCAGTGTAAGGCCCGTGCGCCTGGGCCTTAGGAAGAGGGGACGCGCGCCTGGGCACTCTTAGTCTCTCTCCAGCAACTGATACGAGTGTCCAGGTGAGCACAAGGTGGATCAGAAGGCATTGTCATACTTTTTTTTTTTTGACTGGGGCTCATAAATTGCAATCCTTCGGGTTGGCTGGGACCGCTACAAAAAGAGCTAAAGGAGGTTATAAAGCAACGACGGCAAGCAGTTGGGTGAAAGTCAAACCCCTGCGCGCAAAGAGCGCTGCGCAGATCAAAACTCGCCAAGCACCTAACGCGGACTCCAACGGGCGGTGAGTACTGCTGCCGCTTCACATCCCAAGAGCGGGAGCAAAGATACTCGAAAACCAGGCAAGAGCGCCTAGAGAAAGAAGGGGGAGAGTATACAGAAAGTCACGACTGGGGATACGGAGAACCAGGAATACTAAGACAGAGAGGAGAGGAACACACCCGAGGGGCCAAGGTAGGGGGTCGAAGCCGGAGGTAGAGGTCCCCAGGGACTAACAGGCCGCAGCCAAGCCCCAGCTACTCGTCACCCCGACAGCGCCTGATGTCCTCCCTTGGCTGAATCTCGAGTGCTGGCTGTTGAGCCGTCGGGGCCGAGAGAAAAGCGATCCAGTACAACGAAACGAGCCTCGCCTTGACGCGAGGATATTGACCAGAAACGAGCGACCTTCGTTCCCAAGCCATGCCGTAGATCTTGACCAACGCGAACGAACGAACCATTCAACGGAATCCAACACACGGCTTAGGAGTAAAAGGAGAAGTGGCTGAAGCGTAGTCAACAACCGAGCAACAGGAACGAGAAGAGGAAGGGAAGGGAAAAAAGGGGGGAAAGGAGAGGGAAAAACTTCACAAAGCCTCCAACGCAAAGACAATCGACCTGGCTTGCCGATCCATCCAAGAACAAAAAACCGCTACTGCGCAAAGTGGAGAGAGAGAGAGAGAGAGGTGCGCAGCCTTCCACTGCGCAACAAGTTCCAAGACAGTCAGCTTCTAAAAGAGGAGTCGACCTCCGAAAAAGAGGGGAGGAAAATGGGAAGGAAGGACTTAACTCGGTCACCACACCTCCCAATCTCGAGCCCCAGGCACAAAACCCGCTCGAGAGAGAAAATCTCGCTCAAACGCTCTGAGTGCACTGGGGAGCGAGGGAGGGGCCACGACCTTGTCCAGCTCGAACCGCTGATGAACGCGCCAGCGGAGCAGGTGCAGCCGCTGGAAGCCGATCGCGCAAGCCAGCCGAACCCACATCCATTTCGAGGTCGTTCTCCCACGACCCGCAAAAGGGGGAGCCCCATAGTCAGCTGCTCCGGAGTGAACGTCGACGGATCGACGTCGGTATCCTCGATGCCCAGCTTGTCGAACAGAATGCGAAGCACCCCACCCAGAAGCTGGTCGAGTACGCGCACTCGAAGAAGTAGTGCGACACCGTCTCGATGACCACTGCATTGTTGCCGCAGAACAGACACGTCGGCGAAGAGGCATGTCCCTGAGTATGCTGCCTCTTGCGCGTCGGCGTCACGTCGTACATGAGCCGCCAGTGGGTGTCCTGCTCCACAGCAGACGCGAACCGGTCATGAAGCCATCTCCAGAAGCGCTTCCTATCGCTCTGAGAAGACCCATCACGGAAACGCTTGACACGATCCTCCCTCCCTGGGAACCGAACCACGTTCACAAGCCGACGAAGCTTGCGAATCGTAAAAGGTTGGGTGAGCCCAAAGAAGTTGAAGCACCGAGGACGGGGAGCCTCCTTGAGAGGTATCCGAGCAGGTCGCAACGCGGTCTTGGGCAGCAAGGCTTTCGCCTTGAGCAACTGACCCACGCGCGACCACACGTGCTCGTGCTGTAGGGCGGGTTCCTTAGAGTGCTGCCAGAACCCGCGTCAATGACCAACCAGAGCCCAGCCCTTCCCTTCGTCCCTCCAGTACAGGTCCGCGATCTGCGCAAACTTCGCCACTGCGTCCGCATCGTCATATGCGTGCTTGGCACCTTCAGCATAGAGTGAAGGGAGGCGAGGCGGAAGCGAGAGCAATTCGGGAGCGTAAGGAGTTCGGACTTGATGGTTGGAACTGTGACCCTGGCAGCTGCAACGACTGCCCCCCAGCGCGTCGAGTCGCGATACAGCTTCTCGACCCGAGCCGTGCTGCTGAAGAACCCCCACGGACTGAAATCGCGGGTCGCAGCGACGAGGGACCTCCAGCTCTCGCGAGCTAGGGGCGCCCAGATCGCCTCGTTCGAGCCCGCCACAGCATCCCAAAATCGAAGCGCCACCGAATGAACGATGTCGCCGATTGAAATCAAGCCCAAGCCACCGTCCTCCGAGCCTGGAACACGAAATCGCGAGCGACGGTATTTCGCCCTGCTCCTCCCCAAACAAAATCCGTAAGTGCTGTCTCCGCCGCCTTAATGAACCATTGAGGCGGTATGTCGAAGGACAGCACGTGGAGGACCGTCGAGATGATGTGAGCGTTGGCATAGAAGACCTTCCCACTTGGCGAAAGTGTCCGGTCTCCAGCGGCGCGGGTCTTGGCCTTGATCCTGTCAAGAACATGGGTCCAAAACAGTTTCGAGTCACCGTGGCGAAAGAAGGCATAGCTGCACCACTTGAAGCTCTCCCCTCCTGCACCGTTGGCAGCGCCTGCGCAGTCTCGTCCCGAAGCCAGTTCGGTCCGAGTGGTAGCACCAGCGTCTTGTCCGTGTTGGTCTTCCGTTGGTTGCCTCGTACCACGTCTGCGACAGCGTTTCCAGCTTCGACAATGCCGCCGGTGACTCCACCACCACCACAGCATCGTCGGCAAACGCCAGATGCGTAAGCTGCGCACGCGGCCCCCCTGGCCACACCTTCTGCAGGTCGAGCGCGATCCCGCGCCGAACGAGGGCGTTGAGGAAGGGCTGGAACGTGATGTTCCAAACCGGGCACGAGAGGGGATCCCCCTGACCGAGACCACACAGCAACCGCACCAACTCCGTGGGGAACCCATTGATGAGGTAGCGCACCCCCAGAGTCTCGGGATCGTACAGAGCGCGCAGCAGGGAAATGAAACGCTCACCAAAGCCAAAGGCCTCAAAGACGTCGAAGATCCATGCGTGATCGACTCGATCGTACGCGCTCTGCTGATCCAAGGACAAGAGGGCGCCCTCGGGGAAAACTTCAGTGCCTAGCAACTTGAGTTTTTCGAGAAGGAGAGTGAGATGACTTCCCGCGTCTGCTGAACGTCTTGATGGCATGAACCCGTGTTGCGCCGGCGGCAAAAGCTCGCCGAGCACCCCATTGAGTCGCGCCACCAAGACCTTGCTGAGGACCTTGTAGGTTGTCTCGCGCAGTGTGATCGGTCGATATGCCCCAGTGATTTCAGATTGGCCCCGGTTTGTTCTTGGGCAAAAGCCGCACCAGCCCCTCTGCCAAGGACGCCGTCATTTTGCCGCCCCCAAATCGAGTTGAACAAGTCCAACAGCTTGGGAGCGAAGTAGGTCGGCAGCGCCTTGAAAAGCTCATACGGAATGCCCGAAGGCCCCGGTGATCGCCCTGAATCCGTCTTCTTCAACGCCGCTTCGACCTCGGAAAGGTTGAAGGGCTCGTCAAGCGCCACTCTGGCTTGAAGGGGCAGCCGACGACCGAACGTAGGGTCCGAGCGGTCGTCATCGTAGCATTTCGCCGCGCGAATAGGGTCGAGCAGGGACCGACGTGGGTTCGTCGGGTCGCCACGAGCTGGGTCCGGCGTGAAGAGCGACTGTGCGTGCCGTGAAGCAATACCCAGCGCCTCCTGCATGTCAACGGTCTCGGTGCCATCCACATCCTCCAGCGAGACGATGCTCGTCTGGCGACTCCGGCGGTTGAGACGCGTGCGAATGCTTGCCGATTGACCTTCCCTCGAGTCGACTGACGGCACATGCGCACGAATGCGCAGCCACTGAGCCTCCTTTACCGCCAACTGATCCAACTGCGACTTGGCGAGAGCATACGCATCGCGCTCGGCCTCATTCATATGTTCACGCGTGCCTCCAGCGCCTCCATGACGGATTGGTTCTCGGCCCGCAGTCGGCGCATGTCGGCACGAGTCGAGCGGTATCGTGCATGGCCAGCGACTGCAACCGCCCGCAGAGCGGCGTCATAGACGTCGCCGAGCGGAGCGGTCCCCTCGAGCCTTCGATAGACCTCGTCGACGACCCCGGGAATCGATGCGACAAAGTCTTGATCGTCAAAGACCGTTGGGTTGAGCCTCGAAATGAAATCGCTCGTAGAGGGAAGAGAAAGGGGGGTTCGGCATCAGCGTTCAATGTAGGCAATGCGAAAGTCGCAACTACAGGTCTGTGGTCCGAGCAGGGCGCATCGAAAAGTGTGGAAGCGCTCAACAACCGGTTTGCCCAATTGCGCTGGACAAGGATATAATCGATCCGCGACCACGAGCAGATTTCTCGTTTGTCCCCCCTACCAAGGTAGTGAGGGCGAGTGAATGCCGGGGTGATGGGATGGAGTTGTCGGATCGTGTTGAGTGGGTTGAATGCGATCTTTGACAGCAAGGTCTGCCAGTGCGATACAGGAGTCCAAGCGCGATCGGTGATGGCCACTCGGTCGACCGATACATCCGGACAATCATTGAGATCGCCGGCCAAGATCCGAAGAGTCTTGGGCCCCGGAGCGGTGAAGTGCAGGAGCCCGTAGAAGTCGCGACGTTCTTCCCCCTTGACCGGCGCATACATGTTGATGATCTCGATATCGAGCTCCTCAAGACGAAACACCGAGCGCAGGATCCGACCGTCGAATTGAGGGGCTTCTGCAAACACGACCGGGGTAGAGGAGAGGAGGCGGCCCGCCAGAGGTGAGCCATCGGGTATAAGGGTAAGGACATGAGGTGCGAAACGAATACAAGCTCCTGGCCAAGCACTCTCGAAGCCTTCGCGCAACGCATTGTAGCTGAGGTGGTGCTCTTGCAGGAGAATGGCCGCAGGGGCCGGCCGAAGGGTTTTGAGATAGCGGATGATTTTGACTTGGTTGACTGCGTTCTTGATCGATCGGACGTTGAACGTCAACACGGTGAGGGACTCAATCATGAATAAATTGGATCAGCGCCGCCCCCCTCGAATTCGGTCATCTCGGACCTGTGACCCCCTGAACTGTTGCCCCTGAGCCGTCACCCCCTGATGCACCGAGGATCATGGCGGATCCCGCCCGGCTGACACGTTGGTTGCCGGGTGCCGAGCTCCAACAAAGGCGTCGAGGACTCGTCGAGGCTATCGAGGTCGTCGAGGTTGCCGATGATTCCGACGTGCCGCCGGACAAAGGCGATGCCGGAGCAGAAGCAGAAGGCGAAGGAGAGGTCGGGGTCGAAACGGGCGCCGCTGTCGTCGTCTGCGTCTCCTTTGTTGGGCCCGTGGTCGCACGGGTCAACATCTCTTTCCCAGTGTCGCCGCCCTCCGGTTCGGTCAAAGCGACCGATTCGCCGTCGTCGTCGTTGTCGTCACCGTCGCCGTTGTTCGCATCGTCCTTGTTGCCGGTCGCGGCACCTGCGGGGTTAGCACGAGGTCCCAGCTGGATCATGTTCGTGCCAGAGGCACGAGAGTTCAATGCGGCAGGCCCACCGTGCTTCCCATTCTTTCCGGCAACTCGGAAGCCGGTGGTCGAAGTCGAAGTCGAAGTCGAGGCCCCCGGAACAGGGGCGGCGGTGGCCGGAGTCGAAACCGGCTTCCTGCAAGCCCCCACTGGTGTCCGGCGCGATTGCACACGGCGCAGTAGTGCGTCTCAAATTCGTGTCGCAAGCCGTACTTGGCGCCCAGGATCTCGATCTCTTGTGGCAAGGCGGCGTTGAGCGCAGCCTTCTGCGTCTCGGTGGAGCCTTGGAAAAGATCAGCATGTAAGCGAAGGTACGCGCAGTGGAACCCGTCTTTGGTCATGGCCATCGTGTCACCGTTCGGATCGACCGCGAGGCCCGCTGTAATTGCATGAGGGTATACCCTTGCGTGCAACCAGCGTGGCCGAAGGAGGAAGTGAGAGCATCATCGAGAGATTTTCGGAGCACGGAAGCGGGAATCGCGCTGGAAGAGGAGGGTAAGGTGAATCGCACCTGGACGATGTGGTTTAGGGGGGAAACACTCGGGAGCTCGGTGACCATCTCTTTTCCGTGATAGGGGAATGGACCCGCTGCAGCGGCTTCGAGACAGGCCTGGTCGGATTCGAACACGAGCTCGTACATATGACGAGCAATTGGGAACCTCTTCATTGCCTTCGTCACGATCGGGTTCAGCTTCACACATTTCGAGAAGAGCTTCTCGACCTCGGGGTCAAGCTCGGTGCCCTCGGGCCGCGCGAACATGAATGGCGTCTCGGCCAGCCCAAAGTGCTTACGCAGCGCAATCTGTACAGGGCCTCTTGGGGACCCAGTACCATCCATGATGACTCGGATCACGTTGGAGGCCGGCATCGCGTCGTTTCGTACCGCCCTTTGAGCAGCTCGTGCGAGAGCCAGCGCCTGCAAAGGCGGGCTGGAAGGGTCATGCAACAGTACCATCAGCCGGCGGGTCGACTTGGAGGATGGTACGATGCCAAGGGCTTTGAAAGCCTTCTGCATCGACTTCTCATGGTCCAATTGAGCCTGAGAAGCCTGGGCAGACCAGGCTGGAGGATTAACGGTTCCTCCAGTGACCGTCTCACGGGTTTCCGTGTTGAGTGATTCATCTCTCAACACGTCACCAGCCCACGGAGCGTTGGGCGGGTGCGGGGGTGGGCCGGGCGGATCCGGCATCACTTCTTGTCGACGTCCTGTAGCTCTTGAAGCGGTTGGTGGGCGACTGTACACACTTTGTGTGTGTGTGTGTGTGTTTTTTTTGTGTTTTTTTTTTTGTTTTTGACTGGGGCTCATAAATTGCAATCCTTCGGGTTGGCTGGGACCGCTACAAAAAGAGCTAAAGGAGGTTATAAAGCAACGACGGCAAGCAGTTGGGTGAAAGTCAAACCCCTGCGCGCAAAGAGCGCTGCGCAGATCAAAACTCGCCAAGCACCTAACGCGGACTCCAACGGGCGGTGAGTACTGCTGCCGCTTCACATCCCAAGAGCGGGAGCAAAGATACTCGAAAACCAGGCAAGAGCGCCTAGAGAAAGAAGGGGGAGAGTATACAGAAAGTCACGACTGGGGATACGGAGAACCAGGAATACTAAGACAGAGAGGAGAGGAACACACCCGAGGGGCCAAGGTAGGGGGTCGAAGCCGGAGGTAGAGGTCCCCAGGGACTAACAGGCCGCAGCCAAGCCCCAGCTACTCGTCACCCCGACAGCGCCTGATGTCCTCCCTTGGCTGAATCTCGAGTGCTGGCTGTTGAGCCGTCGGGGCCGAGAGAAAAGCGATCCAGTACAATGAAACGAGCCTCGCCTTGACGCGAGGATATTGACCAGAAACGAGCGACCTTCCTTCCCGAGCCATGCCGTAGATCTTGACCAACGCGAACGAACGAACCATTCAACGGAATCCAACACACGGCTTAGGAGTAAAAGGAGAAGTGGCTGAAGCGTAGTCAACAACCGAGCAACAGGAACGAGAAGAGGAAGGGAAGGGAAAAAAGGGGGGAAAGGAGAGGGAAAAACTTCACAAAGCCTCCAACACAAAGACAATCGACCTGGCTTGCCGATCCATCCAAGAACAAAAAACCGCTACTGCGCAAAGTAGAGAGAGAGAGGGAGAGGTGCGCAGCCTTCCACTGCGCAACAAGTTCCAAGACAGTCAGCTCACAAAAGAGGAGTCGACCTCCGAAAAAGAAGGGAGGAAAGGAGGGGAGGAAAATGGGAAGGAAGGACTTAACTCGGTCTTGTGTGTGTGTGTGTCTTTTTTTTTTTTTTTGTAGAAAACGTTCATCATATTGCCCCAGTTCCTGTTCCCCTGTTTTGGCCTACGGAAAAACTAGATGGAAGACTACGATGATAACACAAACCGCCCGCAAAAGTGCGAGAAACGAGCCAAGTCCACCAATCCGAGATTCGGATTCAAATGCCCTAGCCAAGCGGTTGCTCCCCCCAGGAGACTAATGAGAGAGAGAAAGAAAGATGAAGAGAAAAAAGAAAGAAAAGAAATGTACTAACGACAGAAGGCCCACCCCACAGCCACTTCCCACTCGGTCGAGACGAAGACAAGAGCACGACTGCGCAACCACCACGACCCTCGACGCTCCAAGTCTCTGCTCAGTCACAACAAGACGCGGTGAAGGTCCCTCAAAACCTCCCCCATCGGCAGTCCCTGGCCCCTCAAAGCCGACTTTCTGCCTGTGTCCGCTGATCCCTCCCTTGACTCAGAACCCCGAAGCCGAAGAGCGCGAGCCACACCGAGTCGACGCCAAATCGCGAGATGGTCCATGATCCGCAACGGTGAACCTGTAACAAATGAAAGATGAAAGCGATCTATTTAGTGTACAGTAGGAGAAAATGATGTCACGAGAATTTGGTGTGTGTGTGTGGTGGTGGTGGGGGGAAAGTCAAACCCAGCCTCTACTGCCCTCTCCTCCCCCAAGCTCCTCCCGCCCTCAGCTTCAACCTCTCCTCCAAGATGATCCTCCTCCTCACAACACCCTCCATCTTCGTCCCCACTTCTGCATCCCCCACCTCCCGCTGCTGATCATCTCCAAGACCAGCCCGGTGAATATTTCGATCGTCCTCCCGCTCCTTCTTGATCGCGTAGACTGGCCTTGAGCTTCGGAAGTCCGAACATGCGTTGAACAGCCGTGTAATGCGTGTTGTCGATCGTGTCGAGCCCCAGTGCGTCGCAGAGCACGCTCCTTGCCGCGATCCAAACGTTCCCAGAGTCAACGCAGTCGAAAAAGTAGTGGTCGGTGTCGTCCACCGGCGCCTCGCAGACGAGGCACACGGGAGAAGTGTCGTGATTCTGTTGGTGTTGCAGCTTGCGCGTCGGGGTGAAGCGGAGAATCAGCTTGAACCAAACTTCCCTCTCCCTCGCCGTCAGTGCCTTCGAGTTGACCGCCTTCCAAAAGCTCCTGAGGTCGTCCGGCTGCGGTGGTCCCTTGAGCCCGAGCGTGTTGGTAAAGGCCTTCGCGTTCAGGACCCGGCGGATGCGACGGATGGTGTACGGTCGAGCCATGTTCAGCAGCTTGTACTGGCTCGCCTGCTGTGGAAGCACCGGGTCCGGAAGGCGCTGCTCCATTGCGAAGCGGGCCACGGGCTTGGGGAGAATCGCCTCGAGCGGTGCGCTGGTGCCGATCCGGGGAGGCACGTTGAGCCGTCCTGCCGCCACCGCCACCGCCAAGGGCGTGTTCTTGTGTCGATCGACAGTAAACCGGTACCAGGCCGCGATTGCCAGTCGCTGCGGGAGCCCGTGTCGATCGTACTCGCTGTTGTCGCCGAGCACATCCGCCGGCGGCGTCCAAAGGTGAAACCCCCACCCGCATACAACTCGCGCCGGTAGAGATCCGCCACCTTCGGGTAGCCCTGGAGACGAAGGTAGTCAGGTATATGAACCGCGTCGATGGTCTGTCTCCCTCTGATGGGGTGTGGAGGCTGCCGAGCAAGGTGGGAAGCGCGAGCAGGTTCGCGGTGGTCAAGGTCCTCGGGTTGACCTGCGCGTCTTGCTGTTTCGGAACCCCAATGCTGCTCGCCATCGGGGATGGAGGTCGCTGGGGATGGGAGTGGATGGATGTGGCCAGAGATCGGTGGCCAGGTCGAGGTCGGACTGAGCTCGCTGGAGTGCCACGCGCGCAAGTCCTTGCCAGATCGCGCCCGAACCGCCGAGAAGAACGTCCCAGATCCGTGCCGCAACCGCGTCCACGACGTCCTGCATCCTGATCACCCGAGTCCCCCCTTGAGCTTGGCTGTGAACACGATATCTCTGCCGTAGCTGGTCCTGCCCTTGCCCCCACGGACGAAATCGACGAGCATGTCATCGAGCTTCTTGACGACTTCGGGCGGCGGGATGTCGGCTGCAAGGAAGTGCAGGATCTTGGGGATGGCGTACCAATTGACGTAAAAGGCACGGGTGTGGTGTGTGAGCCAGCGATGCTGAACCCCTTCCAGCGTCGCCTCGAGGCGTTCGATGAGATTCGCGTAGGCGAGTTCGGTGTCGCCGCTCGGGTCGAAGGGGAGGCCGATCCACTCGAGCGACTCGCCTGCGGCCTTGACGACGAGCGGGCGTTGCCCCGGGTCCCAGCGGCGTCCGATCGGTAGGACGACCGTCTTGTCCGTGTTGAGCCGGCCATTCGTTGCATGCCTCCAGTCGAGCGCCAGGTCATCGAGCAAGTTGAGTGACCCCAAGCCCGCGACGGCGACGACAACGTCATCGGCAAAAGCAAGCGATGTAATGGCGCGGCTCTGTGGGTACGGATGAAGTGCAGGTATGGAGAGATTCAGCGCGATGTTTCGACGGTGTAGAGCATCCAGAAACGGCTGAAACACGATGTCCCAGACCGACGACGACGCCGGGTCCCCTTGGCCGAGCCCACACGTCAGTCGTACCGGCGCCGTCAAGAACCCATTGATGATGTAGCGGGCCGAGGTCGAGTCACCCGAGTAGAGCATCCTCAGCACGCGAAGAAAGGTGGCAGGAGCGCCCAGAGCGTCAAAGATGGCAAAGATCCAGTCATGCTCGACGAGGTTGTAGGCGGACGATTGGTCAAGAGATAAGAGTGCGGCCGCGGGAACTCGGTCCTGCGCGCGCCAACTTCCTCGATCAGGAGACGAAGGTGTAGTGCAGCGTCAGCCGATCGGCGGTCCTTGACGAATCCGTGCTGCTGCGGCGGGAGGAGATCCGGTAGAATTTGGTTCAAACGGGCGACATAGACCTTGGTAAAGATCTTGTAATCGCACTCGCGCAGGGTGATCGGCCGGTACGCCGAAAGTTCGGCGCGATCAGCATTCTTCTTGTGTCGCTTGAAGATGAGGCGCACGAGTCCTTGGCCCTGCTTGGGAGAGAGTGAGCCTCGCTCTATCATCGCGTTGTAGGCCTTGGTCAGCACCTTGGCCCACGCCTTGGGTGCGGTCTGGTAGAGTTCGTAGGGCACGCCCGACGGTCCCGGCGATTGCCCCGGGTGCGTCGTCCCGATCGTGGCCACGACCTCGTCCTCGGTGATTGGTCGCTGGAGTAAGTCGTTCTGTGATTCCGAGAGTCGGCGCAGAAAGAGAGGATCCGAGCGCGGGTCGTCGCAAGTCCGCGCCGCCCTGATCGGCGCGAGGAAATCGTCCCGAAGTCGGTCGACGCGGTCCGGGTCACGAGGCTCAATGTGGTAGAGGCGCTGGAAATGCGCCTGCGTGTGGTCAAGAGCGACATCAATGTCATGCGTTAGCTCTCCGTTGCTCAAGCGCAGTGCTGTGATCTTGGAGTCCGAGTTCCGCGCGCGAGCTTGGCGTGGACCGGCCGCGACAGTCGTTCCTCGGAGGCGATCTCGGGTACGTGGGCTCGGATCCGGAGTAGGCGCGCGCGCTCCTCGACCGCCCGCTTGAGTTCCTCGGACGTCCTTGTCCATTCTGCCGTTTCCGCCTCCCCCATTCCGGTATCGCCTCCAGATCCTGCACCCTCCCCACCAAATACTCCATCCGTTCCGTCCGCTCCCGATGCAACCTCCTCGCCATCTCCCACCCCTATCCCTGCACGCCTTCAGAATGACCTCGAGCTCCCCCACCGGTTCCTCCCCGCTTGCCCCTTCCAACCATCCTTCCATCATCCGCTGGAATTCCACCGTCTTAAAGGTTGTGGTGTTGATTCGATGTAGTTGGTTTGATGTGGTAGGTAGGCTGAGCTGTGGGAGGGTCGCATCAGGATCGTCTGAGAGAGCCAGCACAATCAAGACCGGTCGGTGATCGGAAAGCTCCTTGGGATAGTCGTAGATCGTCGAGGCCTGATCGAGTCTTTTTTGGTGTGTCCGTTGCAGGAGAAAGTAGTCAAGCCGGGAGAAGGAGTTGGGTCGCTTGCGATTGGGATTAGGTCGAGTGAAGGATGGGGTGATGGGTGTTTGTAGCGGATGCAGTCCGTGTAGGCCGAGTCGAGCTTGCCGATCAGGATTGGCCAGTGGTGGCCGCGCCAACTTTGGTTCCGCCGATCGACTTCTGGGCGCGGGCAGTCGTTGAGATCACCGCCAAGGAGTCGGAGGTGGGATTTCTGTGTTTTGTGAAATAAGAGTTTGTCAAAGAATTTCGCTCGTTGCTTTGGGTCAACGGGCGCGTAAACGTTG
The DNA here is from genome assembly GCA_001244265.2 of Microbotryum lychnidis-dioicae p1A1 Lamole. NCBI lineage: Eukaryota > Fungi > Basidiomycota > Microbotryomycetes > Microbotryales > Microbotryaceae > Microbotryum > Microbotryum lychnidis-dioicae. The sequence continues at coordinate 36,264 of CDLV01000018.1, forward strand.
TTGATTTCTAGAATTTTGATGTCGCCCGCAGACGAAAGGACGTGACGAGGAGCCGGCCGTCGAGTGCCGAGTGGGTGCGCAAGAGCTCGGCGTCGATCAGGGGGGAGTCAGCCGGAATTAGAGTCAGACAATGTTGGTTGATGAAGAGCTTGCCCTCGTACTCGTCCTTGATGAGTTGCCAGAGGTGCGGTCTGATGAAGTGCTCTTGTATGAGAATGGCCGATGCTTTGAAAAGGGATAGGTAGTTGTAAATGTCACGTCGTTTCTCCGGGACCCCCATGCCCCTCCTCACGTTCCAGGTGATGATGGTGTGCTTAATCATTAATGGGTAGTTGAGGTCGAAGCGCTCTTGGCGGTGGTGACGTCCTCAAAGAGGGGAGGGCGGGCAGGACATCGTCCTCGGCTCGTGGTCGGACCATCTTTTCTCCTCGGCTACCCCCTTTGCTTTCCCTCGGTCCACTTTCGTCACGCCAACCGGCATCGCCGCCGCCGCTGACATCGACCTCGTCACCCTCCGCCCCTCTGTTCCATCCTTGACAACGACGCGGCTCTTCCCTTTGATGATCACTCGCTTGGCGTCGGTCGGTTCGTCACTCGGGTCACTGAGGTCCGCCGCAGTCTGCGACCTCTTCATTACCGGCTTTTTGAACTTCGAAGCGGTCCCCCTGATATTGATGGAACGTATCTCACCGTCCTCATCCCACGTGGCAAAGTTGTGACGCACCAAAGGGGTTTCAGCGTCGAGCCTCCTCTCGATGCTTTGGTCCCGCTCGAGTCGTGCCTGCTCAACCCAGTTAGCTCTGATCCTGTCCCACTCCTCCCCCTCGCGAAGCGACTTGGCAAGAGTTTCGGGTGACAAAGGTGGGGTTGGTTCGTGGGTGTCGATTCGCGGGAAGCGGTGGCGGCGGTTGCTGTTGCGTCGCTGTCGTCGTCATTGCCCAGCCTGTTCGTCTCCCCTAAGTCCGTCGCTTCCGCGTTCTCCGCTTTCGTCGCTCCCCCTGCCTCGTCCACATCGTCCACCTCCGTCGCCACCTCCCTTTCCTCCATCTCCGTCGCCACCTTGCCTTCTGTTTCGCCCCTTCCATCCGCCATCACCTCATCCTCATCAATCACCTCTCCATCGGATCCTCCGCAGTCCTCTAAAACCGACTCGTCCTCGCTCTTAAGTATGATGGCCTCCGTTTTCACGGTCGCCTCTGATTCCATCTCCGAGTCCTCCGAGTCCTCGTCATCCGCCTTATCACCAGCGTCCTCCTCCCCCGATTCCTCTGGCCCCTGTCCGCTCTGGCCAGTTACCGCTTCCTCCTGTCCCTCCTCAACCTCGAGCCCGGCGAAGCGATTCTGTGATGCGATCCTGTTAACAACCGGCACAGGAATGGGGGCCTCGGCCTCCGCAATGTTGGTGTCGTTGGTGATGGTGTTCTTGTTGGCGTTGGTGTTGCCGTTGCCGTTGCCGTTGTGAGCCTCCTTTCGCTTGCTCTCCTGATCCAGTCCGCAGGTTCCCACGTGACCAACGAAGTGGCACCTACTGCAAGCCGCCTCCTTCTCATAGTCATGGCGAAGGGCGGTGACGGGGATGCCTCGAGTGGGAAGGCCGATTCTCGAAGGTAGGATCTCTTTCAAGGTCGTGTTAGGGCGTTTGAACAGGGAGTCATCATCGAAGTGTAGGAAAGCTGAGTAGTCTCCGGCAACGTGGGCAAAGGCCGAGGCGTTGTCCACGCTGATAATGCGCAGAACCTGCACAAGTTGGCACGAATGTCCCTTGCCTGACAAGTCCTGCACTAGTAATTGGAACGATTTGATGATGGCATCCATGGAAGGCACTCCTTGAACACCGACGTTGATTCGAAGCTCGACCATGTTATGGTGGAACCTGTGAGATTTCGCGAAGCGGGCCTTCGCCGATCGCCAAGTGAGAGCAGGGGGCGTCGTAAGCGCAGCGTCACGTGCCTCGCCGGTGACGAACCCAACTGTAACGCGATGGTGAGCCGCCCCATTACGCAGGATTGATGAATGTTGTACGCCTAGGATCTGTGGTTGATAGGCTGCAAGGTGGTCCGGCAGAGGAACTCCAGGCTCAAAGCAGATAGGAGAGATCGGCGATAACAGCCTCGTGACGCAGGCCACGAGATCGGTCTTGTCGGCATGAGACGCTCGCGAGGCGCTCTGGTGAGACAGAGTCACTTCAAGGGCGTAATCAAAGATGTTCTCGACAGACCGGTTCGCGTTCAAGGCCGAGAATTTCAGCGATGTGGCGGTGGCGACGGGGTAGAGTTCGGCGAAGTAGATGGCCTGGACCCAACGATCCATGCGGTTTCCGGGTACAGCACCCATGGCTTGTAGGAGGCTGCCCAGAGCCTTGGCACGCTGTTGTTGTTGTTGCTGTTGTTCAGGTGACTGAGTCGCCTGACTCGCAGCGGCGGCATAGTTGGGTGCGGCGGTGGCGGGGCCCGTGGCTTGCGTCTTCTTCGAGCTTATCGGGATCTGGTCGCGGGGTGGCTGGACGCTGGTGGCGGACACCGGTGGTGGCGGTGCCGGCGGTGGGGACCCAGGGTCTCCTGTAGACATCTTGTCGGTGTATCACTTGTTAACTCGAGTATCGAAGACTGCGGTAGGGCGATTTCGAAGTGAAGTGAAGTCAAGTGGCGACTGATACGAGTGTCCAGTGTCAATTCTACATACTTTGGTCCTGTGATCCTTGTCGTCGTCGCTCAGGTGTACACTCCAACAGGGTGTATTACACTTTTTTCAATAGATAAAGGTCGGCAGTTCGGATCCCGGTGGGGCATTTTTGAAGGATGCTATTTTCGCCCGCCGCGGAGAAAAGCCCGAGCAGGACCGGCGCAAGGTTTAGCCCTTGGGCCGACCTAGTTATTTGATCTCTAATGGCCGTGACGAATGAATGAATGAACGGTGGGGCCATTAGAGATTCGTCTAATCATGCTTAGAGTATCTCTAAGTCTGGTGGTGGCGGGTGTAAGGCTCGGTTGCCTTACGCTATTTAACTACCCTTCTGATTTCAATATGCATCTATTGAAATTGTCAGTCTTTTGGACTGTGTAACCTAGTCGTGAAGGGCCTGGGGTATTACAGCCAGAAGGAAGCAAACAACAACACCGGAAGGCACAACAAGCACCACAACAACCCAACCAACACAACTACCAACAACAACGCTTCCGAGGTTGTGGCCCCTAGCCGCGGCCTCGGAACCGACCAACTCGCATCACGGAACCATTTTGCGGGGCTCAAGGTCGAAGGAGAACAGGAGGAGGATGCAGGAAAGCAGGTCGAAGAAGGAGACGAGGATACGGGCGCCAAGGCGGACAATGAGGATTCGGACTCGGATGGGAACGCCGGAGCGGGCATTGACAAGGCGGGAGGCGACGGCAAGGATGACGACAAGGACGATGACAAAGACAACGACGAGGACAACAACAAGGACGAACAGGACGACAGCTCGGAGGAAAGCAAACGAAGGGAGGACAAAGGAAACGATGGGGATGACGTGATGAAAGATGGAGCAGAGGAGGACGACGAAGGGACGGCGACGGAGGTGGAAGAAGAGGTCGAGCAGGAACAGGGGGTACAGGACGACAGCACCATGATCATTGACGACGACCAAACGACGATCACCACGGTTTCCCGCAAGTCGACTCCTCGGAATCCCTTGTGGCCTCCACTATCTCCGGAGACGTTGGCAAAGTTGCTGCGGGAGGGTGCAGAGTGGGACCAAGCTAACGCCGAAGCTGCTGCACGTGTCCAAGCAGAAAAGGAGGCAATCATCAATGCCCAACTCAACGCGGAGGAACCGCTTGTTCGCCACCAATTTGCAGAGTGGGGTCAGGAAGGTGGACAACTGCGATTCATCAACATTTGTGGCACCGGCTCCTGGTCAAACAAGAAGATGAAGAGGTCGCAAACGGTGGCCAATCTCAGCAATTCGAGTGACAACCCGGTTGATGTCAAGCGCGTTCTGAACAAGGTCAAAGGTTGAGCAGGAAAGGAGGTAGCGGGTCAGGGGAAGAGGGTGACGAGGTCGATGTCGGCGGCGGCGGCGATGCAGGTCGAGGGGGCCAAGGCGAAAGTGGAGAAGGGTAAAGGGGTGGAGGAGGAGAAGCGCTGGTTCGACCACGAGCCCGAGGATGACATTCTCCCCAAATTCCCACTCTTTGAGGACGACACTACCGCCAAGAGCACGTCTACATCGTCTACCCAATCATGATCAAGCACCTCGTCACCAGCTGGAACGTGAGGAGTTGCATGGGGATCCCGGAAGAGCAACGCAACATTAACACCTATTTATCAACATTCAAAGCATCCGCCATTCTACTACAAGAACACTTCATCAAACTGGAACTCTGGCAATGTATCAAGGACGAGTACGAGGGCAAGGCCTTCATCAGCAAACACTGTCTGACTCTGATCCCCGCCGACTCGCCCCTGATCGACGCCAAGATTTTGCGCACCCACTCGGCACTCGACGGACAAATCCTGGTCACCTCCTTTTGACTTTGAGGCAACATCCGGATACTTGAGATCAACAACCTTTATGCACCAGTTGATACAAAACAACAACTCACATTCTTTGACAAACTACATTTCCACAGGACGCAGAGCACCCACCTTCGACTCCTTGGCGGCGATCTCAATGACTGCCCGCTGCCGCCGATCAATCGGCGGAACCAAGGTCGGCACGGCCATCACTGGCCGATCCTGATCGGCAAGCTCGACTCGCCCTACACCGACTGCATACAATTCAAACACCCGCTCACACCATCTTTCACCAGACCCAACATTGTCCGCAAGCAACCAAAGCCCTTTTCACGACTTGACTACTTCCTTCTGCAGTGCACCCACCAAAAGCGACTCTTCCAAGCCTCGATGATCTATGACCACCGCAAGGACCTTTCGGATCACCGACCGGTCTCGATCGTCCTAGTGCTCTTGGACGAGCGAGGAGACGCGGCTCAACCCAACAACAGTTTACCAACGACATCAAACCAATTACATCGTATCAACACGGCGACCTTCAAGACGGCGGAGTTCCAGGGGATGTTGGAAGGATGGTTGGAAGGAGCAAGTGGGGAAGAACTGGTGGGGGAGCTCGAGGTGGTGCTGGGGAACTGCGAGAAGGAGGGTCGGGAGCTGGTGAGGAGGGAGCATCGGCAGCGGGTGGAGCGGATGGCGGTCTTGGTGGGAAGGGTGCAAGATCTGGAGGCATTGCCGGTGATGGGGGACGAGGAGACGGCCGAATGGACGCAGACGACGGAGGAACTTAGGCGAGCGGTCAACGAGCGCGCGTGCCAACTTCGGATCCGAGCCCACGTACCCGAAATTGCTACCGAGGAACAACTGTCGCGGCCGGTCCACGCCAAGCTCGCGGCACAGAGTTCGGATTCCAAGATCACAGCACTGCGATTGCCCAACGGGGAGCTGACACATGACATTGACGTCGCGCTTGACCACACACAGGCGCACTTTCAGCGCCTCTACAATCTCGAGCCGCACAATCGGGACCACATTGAGCAACTTAGGGATGATTTCTTGGCGCCGATCAGGTCGGCGCGCACTTGCAACGACCCAAGCTCGGACCCGCTCTTTCTGCAACAACTCTCGGAAGCGCACGGCTTTGTCAAGGGCCACTGATCGGCGGACGCGTCTTTCCATCTGCGACTCTTGATCGAGGAGCTGGGCGCACGCGGCACCGAGTTCCCTGACGCGGCGCTCTTGTCTCTAGACCAATCGTCGGCTTACGACCTCATCGAGCACGAATGGATCTTTGCCATCTTCGACGCTCTCGGCGCTCCTGCCGCCTTCCAACGCGTTCTGAGGATGCTCTACTCGGGTGACTCGACCACGGCACGATATATCATCAAAAACTTCTTGACTCCGCCGGTGCGGCTGACGTGTGGGCTCGGCCAAGGGGACCCGGCGTTGTCGTCGGTCTGGGATGTCGTGTTCCAGCCGTTCCTGGATGCTCTGCACCGTCGAGGCATTGCGCTGAACCTCTCGCTTCCTACCATTCACCCCTACCCACAGAGCCGCGCCATTACATCTCTTGCGTTTGCTGATGACATCGTCGTCGCCGTCGCGGGCTCGGAGTCACTCACCTTGCTCAACGACCTGGCGCTCGACTGGAGGCTCGCAACCAATGGCCGGCTCAACACCGACAAGACCGTCGTACTACCCATTGGGTGTCGCTGGGAGGCTGGCGATCGTCTGCTCATCGTCAAGACCGAGGGCAAGTTGCTCGAGTGGATCGGCCTATCTTTCGACCCCACCGGCAACACCGAACTCGCCGACGTGAATCCTGTCGCACGGCTCGAAGTGGTGCTCGATTCGGCCCGGGACCGGGGGCTCACACACCACACCCAAGCGTTCTACGTCAACCGATACACCATTCCCAAGATTCTGCACATCCTCTCTGCCGACATCCCACCGCTCGAGGTCGTCAAGGAGCTTGATTGCATTCTCGTCGACTTTGTCCGCGGCGGCAAGAGGAGGTCGTGCTATGGCAAGGACGTCGTCTTCACACTGAGGTTCAAGGGGGGTCTTGGGGTCATGCGGATGCAGGACGTCGTCGACTCGGTTGCGGCACGCATCTGGGATGTGCTTCTTGGCGGTTCAGATGCGATCTGGCAGGGACTCGCGCACGCGGCAATTGTACGAGCCCATCCCGCCCCCGACTTTGACTTGGCAACTGATGCGTGGCCTTGCGACTACACTCCGATCCGAACCGATCTAAACCCAAGATGGCAGGCCGTGTTGAAGGTACCATTGACGCACAATGCGCAAGTCAAGCCGAGGACGTTGACGCTCGCAAATCTTCTCGCTCTTCCGATCAAGTTGCACACCCTTCACTACCTACCAGGAGCACCAGCTGTGTCGCGATCACCCTACGACGCCAACTATGCTGCGTTTGCCAATTACACCAAGGTAGCGGACCTGTTTTGACGCAAGCTGTACCCGGGCGGGGGCTTTCATCTCTGGACGCCGCCGACGGATGTGGTTGTCAGCAACAGCAAATATGATCAATGGGGCCGCCCACAACGAGAGCACATTGTGGCATGGTACCAACATGCGATCAATCGATTAAGGTTCACACCAATATCTCAACCGGTGGCGGCAGTACAAATCAACGGGCCTCCCCGAGTCCGCTGAAAGGCACGAGATTGCTCTCGAGCCTCACTGGTTCCGAGTCCAAACTGAAAGGATCAAAACGTATAATTCGCAGGCGAAGATAAACTACTCAAAAGACTAAGGTCAAGAGGCGCCCATGGCGCCGCGCGCAGGGTGGCTTGAGGCGGTCATGAGGCGCTAGTGGAGCCGCGCCTTACACTCTCCCCAACTTGAATCAATCCCCTCATCCAGCTTCTAATCCAAACGAACAAGCGTCCTCCTTATCAGTTTGGGATGCAAGCCAACGGGCATCATCCTCTTCTGAGTCACTTGAGATGCCAACAAATGCTGTCGAGTCCCCTGACTCCTGGTCCTCTTGGATTGCAGCAACCATTTGCGGTCCAGGTGTTGGTCGCGAGGGAGCGGGTGTCAATGAAGTGCCTGGCTTGGAAGGACAGTCCGCCGCAATGTGACCGTGAACATCACAGTGGAAGCAGCGCCCCTCATGCAGAGCCTTGTCCCTGGGTGTGCGGTCCAAACCAGCCATTGGTCAACCACTCGTCTGATGAGCTGTGCTGTTGTTCTGTTCTTGGTGCACTTGGTCATTTCGCAAACCCATGCGTCGGACCCCTGTTGTTGCGCGCTCAAGAGTGATTGCTTCCCACAAGGACTGAAGATACGCAACAAGTTGGTTCATCGTGAATTTGGCCACATCAAACGACGGGGAGGCGGTTGCGCGGAGGTAAAGAAGCTCGTCACAGCGGTGTAGGAGATGATCCTTGAAGAGCTCGTCCGAGATTACCTGGGTCCCGCCAATTGATCCCGCTTGGCCACGTGCTGCGATCAACGTTGCCACAAAATCACTGAGGGTCCCTGTTCGGTGCGCGTTGTAGAACGCATGTTTTGCCCCCAGCCCGGTCTTCTCGTTGATAAATTGGGCCTTGACCTCCTGGGCAAACTCGGGCCACGACTTGAGTGCCTTCACTTTGTCGCGGCAATCGATGTACCAGTCCGCGCCTTTGCCCTCCATCTTGCAGCCAGCCTCGCGGATGAGGTGCACGGCAGCGATCTTGCCGCCGTAATTCCACTCCGCCGACTCAATCGCGTCTTTGCAGCCTGCCAGCCAACGTGTCACATCCCTCGATTTGAAACCAGCATTCAGCGTCGGCAGCTCGAGCTTGACCCGCCGCGCTACATTGTCCGTGTGAGGCGGCCCGTCACGAGTACCGCTCGACATTGCTGTATTCGTTCCTTGGTCTTGGCGGCGTTCGGGTTGGTGTTCTTGGGGCTGGGCAGGGGTGGGGGTAGGGGGGCCACGTTCGTGTTGTGGTAGCGGTATCTTGGTATCTGTACCGGTTCTGGTGTCTTGTATCTGTATCGTATTGCTATCGGTTCTTGTCTGTATTGTATCTGTTTCAGTATCGGTATCTGTCTGTGTTACCAATCAAACGCATTCACGGAGTTCTGCAAGTCCAAGGGCATTCGTCGTCAATACTCTGTCCCTTACACACCTCAGCAAAACGGTTGTGCCAAACGTGTCAACCTCTCCATCGTCGAGGGCGTCCTCCCTCTTCTTGCTGACTCCCGTCTGCCGGCCACCTTTTGGGATGAAGCGGCTGCGTACTTCATTTATTGCAAAAACAGGTGCTCACACTCCGCTTTGGCCAAACAGACTCCAGAATCCGTTTGGAACGGCCAACGCACCACCGCCACCGCCCTCCAACCGTTCGGCTGCGCGGCCTGGCTCACGGTCACCCCGGACCTTCGCAGCAAGCTCGACCCCAAGGCCCGCGCGTGATCTTCACCGGTTACGACCTCGCCTCCAAGGCTTTCCGTTTCTTCGACCATTCCATCAACAAGATTGTACTTGACCAAAATGCCACCTTCCTCGACGACGACTTCCCCGGCCTGCCGGTCAACACGCCCGTCAATGCGGACGACGCCGAACGTCAGTTCGTCATTCCCGCCGACACGCCCGCCCCCGCCGTCAAGACGAGGACCCCGCTAGTAAGGTCGGCGCACATGGATGTCTCATCCTCCCTTGATGATTCTGCCATGAGCGCCGTTGACGTGGCCCCAGGGTACACTGGCGGATCCTTACTTAATTCTACAGATACTAGCCCCTCGCCGTCTCCGTCGCTTGCCCCGTTCTCGTCGCCCGCCACCTCCTCGACCGGGGGACCGTCCCTCGACGACTCGGATGACCCGCTTGACCTCCTCAGCTCAGACACCGCGGTTTGCCTCAACCTGATGGATGTGCATCGATCCGACGACGACAACCTGGCGACACCCGCACCAGCCGTTGCCCCCGTTGGGCAGCCCTCCGATGACGACTCCCCCGATGAGATCGATTTCCTCTCTCGTCACCACCGCGCTTTCATCGCCACAGAAGACGACAACCCCACCCTCAACGCCATCGAGCCCGTCAAATCGATCACTAGCGACCCTCAGACCTGGCGTGAAGCAATGTCCAGCGACGAGCACGACATCTGGGCTCAGGCTGCCGCCGCCGAGTTCACCGCCATGCGCGACGACTTCAAGGTGTTCACCATCGAACCTCGCTCATCTGTACCACCGGGCGCCACTATCGTCACCTCCAAATTTGTCTGGAAGACCAAGCGCGACGCACACGGTGATGTCACAGGGCGGAAGGCACGTCTCGTAGCGCAAGGTAACCGCCAGCGCGACGGCATTGACTTCTCGGAGACTTTCGCACCCATCGCCCGTTTCTCCTCCATTCGCTGCCTCCTTGCTCTTGCCGCTACCAATGGTTATCACGTTCATCAGGCCGACATCGACAAGGCTTACCTCCACGGCGAGCTCGATCATGACATCTGGATGACGACGCCACAAGGTTTCGACTTCCCGAGCGATAAGGTTCTCCGGCTGCGGCGCTCAATCTACGGCCTCAAGCAGGCCGGTCGCATCTGGAATCGCCACATTGACACATCACTCAGGGGTCTAGGGTACAAGGCAACGGGCACTGATCACTGCATTTACTCTCGCATTGATGATCGGCAGCGGCCCCACTACATCGCCTTGTATGTCGACGATCTCCTCATTATCGGCCCCGCCCTCAACGAGATTGAACGTGTCATCTCCGGCCTTGAACAGCGATACGGCGTCAAACGACTTGGCCCCGCGGAGTACATTCTCGGCATCCAAATTTGCCGCCTGGACGACGGCTCCATTGCCCTATCCTAGGAGCGGTACATCATGGACGTGCTTGCCCGCTTTCACTTCGACACCACAACACGCGGCGCTACGGTGCCAATGACGCCCGGCCTCTCGCTCACGGCCGTTCCGGGTCAGGGAACGGAGCACATTTGGTCGTGGTACCTACAGGCTATCGGCTCCCTCCTTTACATCTCCCTGGGCACTCGACCCGACATTGCTTTCGCCGTCTCGTACTTGTCCCGTTTCGCCAACAACCCCGGCCGCCGCCATTGGATTGCCGTCAAACACGTCTTTCGTTACCTTTGCGCCACGTACGGCGACGAGCTTCTCTACGCCCGCGGTCCAGCCAAAGTCACGGGTGTGGTCGGTTATTCCGACGCGAACTGGGGCGCCTGCGTTGACAAATCCATCTCGACAATGGGTTACGTCTTTTACTTGGCTGGCTCCGCCGTCTCTTGGTCGTTGAAGCGTCAGACTCGGGTAGCAGATTCCACCACCGATGCCGAGTACCTGGCCTTGTCGCACGCTGGTAAGGAAGCGATCTACCTTACCCAACTCCTCTCCGAGCTCCACGTTCGCCCGATCGATGCAGCTCATATCTTCACCGACAACGAGGCCGCGGCCGCCGTCGCTCACGACCCCGTTCGCACCTCCGGCACCCGGCACATCCGCCTCCGCGAGCATTTTGTCCGCGACATGGTCAATCGAGGCGATATCTCCCTCTCACACCGTGGCACAGCAAACATGGTTGCGGACCTATTCACCAAAGCGCTAGGTCCCAAGATTTTTGGTACGCATTGCTATGCTCTAGGTCTCCGGACGCGGCACCCACGGCTCAAGTCTACCTTGCGTTCGCGTGGGGGGGAGGTGTGAGGAATCCACTCTCCGCTCGGCTCAGGACTTAGACGCGCGGAATGAGCCGGGCGCATCGGCTCAGGACTTAGGCGCGAGGAGCGAGCCTGGCGCCTCGGCTCACGACTTAGGCGCGCGTAGCGAGCCTGGCCCATTGGCTCAGCCCCGAGGTTCGCTAGCTGAGGACTTGGGGCGCGCGGCTCTTTTACTGTTAGCTTCCTATTCATCACTCTTGGCTATAACTACATCGCTGACGTAGTAGAGTTGATCGAATAGGTATGTTGAAATGAATTCATCACTCTTGGCTATAACTACATCCATAGGATGCCGAGGCGTGGTAGTAGTCGGCATACGGTGCAGTGAGACAGCAAAGGTAGGCCAGGCTTACACGTTGGTTTCAGATGTCTACAAAAATACAACAAAAAAAGTCGGCGGGACAGCAAGGGAAGAGTGCTCGATCGCCGATTTGGCCTTTGGCCTTTACTAGGCTGTAACTCCTGCAGGAAACCACCGAGCACCGGCGGCCAGCGGCAATGCATCGACGGTTGCGGGCGAGGCGTTCCCCTCCAGCAACGGAAGAGGCAGCGGCTTGGGCTTGACACCAAGTACGATGTCCACGACTTTGTGGCCCATGAAGAGTAAGGTCATCTTTCTGTGCCATGACGCATAGTTGGACTCGTCCTTGAGTTTGACGAAGGAGAGCTTCTCGACCGTCTTGCCGTGAGGCAGTTCGGTAGCTGTGAATAGGCTCATAACCTATGATGGATTTGGGATGCTATGTATCTCGCACTGAATGACACTTCAGTCAGAACTGTTGCGAGAGCGAACGGAGAAGAGACTAAGAAGTAAAGTGTCACCCAGGCGCACTAAACATACTAACAAGCTATTTACTTGTAAGGCCAGGGCAAGATTTATAAAGCAAGAATATCTTCCGTTCAGCATATCAGAAATATAATCAGGAGTTCAAACCTAATCAGAATAGAAACTCTTCAGACTCTTAACCACTAACTGTGACACTTCTCTTCGAGCTCCGGCGAACTCTCCTTGAGCGCGAGTGGGACAGCTTCTGCATACATAAGAGTGTCAGCCTCAATATCAAGCAAGCTTGAACTATCACTAAGATCAGATCGTTGAGATCAACAGTAGAATGACTGACCGGGAACCGGCGGAGGAGCTCCAGTCCCCTCTCGCAAATCGAGGGGAGGGGGGTCAGAATTTGCTTCCAACTCCGTGTCACACGGCAAGCGAGCATGTTTAACCACGTCTAACATGTATGCGCGTTGGTCAGCATAGAAGTTGTCTGTAGTGGCTTGAGTGGGCTCCAGCTCCAGTCCAATTCAGACTGAAACGCAACCGCCGCGACCAACGTTTCCATCGTTTGACAAACAAAAACGCCACAAGCGTTGCCATCGGGCTGTCGCATAAACTCTGTCCTAGGCATCAAGTCCCCCTTCTTCAGTACTCGCGGTTTCACGATCACTCGCTCCCACTCTGCGTACGGAATTGTGGGCCGGTCACTGCCTCCGGTGACACGAGGGATGGGTCCTTCTGCCCGAGCCGTGAGGAAAGGAACGATGTTCTGCGATCATCAGCTCGGTGGATTATAGTCAGCCTATCAGGTAAGCGGGATCCACACAAGTCGCTTTTCCCTTTCACCTTCAAACAATTGGCAAAGTTTTGTTCCGGCGATGGAATGTTCGAGGACCGGGCACAATGTCAGGTGATCCGCCGGATGCTGATGGAAAGAGATCGATGGAGCACCGTGAGATGTTTCTATTACGGCGAGGCAACGTTCATATTTACAGGCTGTCCATTCGTGCTCCTGTTCCGGTTGGTTTTGCCAATGAAGGATAGGAGGAGGATCGGTGAGGAAGGATTTTGTCAGTTTTGCTTCCTAATCAGCAACTTCAACTAGCCATCAATGACTGCTTATGCTTGCAAGCAGTATCGACATACGTCAGTGGCCATGTACAAAGGAAGCCTGAGAATTGTTATGGTGTCCATGAGCGTCCATTCATCTGCTTTCCTTCGGTCGCCAAGAATCAGCGGCCATTGCCCGTAGTCGGCTTTCTCTTCCGCTGACCAGAGGCGGTTCGACGACATGATCGCTTAACGTTTGGCTTGCATTGTGTCATACGCCAGCTGGAAATGGTTGGGTGCACAATTTTCGAGGAGGTTGACGACTTGGCGCAGTCGATCCATGGCTTCTTCGCCGCCATCGGAGGAGCTGGCTTCGGAGTCGTCGACGGCGGGTCAGAGTCGTCGACGGCGGGGTCAGAGTCGGCGTTCGAGTCGACATCGTCGGAACAGCCCTCAGGAGTCATTGAGATTTGATTGGAGGGCCTCACTGAGGGAGATTGGTCAATGATATCGGGGTCCCGCTGGCCCAAGTCTTTTTTTCTGGGTAGACGTAGTCGAGGACATCTGGGAGGTGCCACGTGCAGGTGGGCTGGTCATGTCGTTCGTTGGTCGGGTCCCAATGCGGGGTCGGCCACCCTTGTTCTGGAGCGTTGCATTCATCTTCTGACTGGACATGACGTATGCGAAACGAGTTTTGGAACCAAGGAGTATCGGTCGATGGCAACGGATGGTAGGAACTGGCGTGGTGCGGTGAACATGAGTCGAAAGTAGAAGTAGGCGTTTGGCGCGATGCGACGCGTCAAGCAGGCTACGTGCACCCAGACAAAATTGAGCAAGGTCGCTGGCGGCGATACGCGGCTGTGCAGTGCATGCAGGGCCTACTTTGCTTGGGCATTGACACGCATTATCGGATCACTTGACCAGTTGTAGTACCCAGTAAAAGAAAGAGTGAATATTTCGATGCCTGGGGGTCTTTATCGAGCCCGGGGACTCGCAAGGGTTCTCGATCTGATCTGATCCTGATCCTAGTAGGATCAGATCGATCCTGATCCTAGCTGGGCAGGATCAAGATAAGAAAAAAAGGAAGGTGGGGGGGAGGCGATGGAGCGTCGTTACTTGGTAGATAGCCCTTGAACTGATACCTGCCGTTCACAAGAGCGTGCTACAGGGTATGTACCACTATCCGACATGAACTTTATTACACAAGTCTAAACCGACTATAAAATTCTGTTCGCATTTTGTAGATGTCATGCGGAACCCACCTACACCGGCGAGGGCAACGCGCGCAATCGGAGCTCATAAAAAAAGGCGAATCAGTGAGGTGATCATGTCGGATGATGATCGTGATAGTGATTCCGACAAAGATGAGGAAGATAGTTATGATGGGCACGATAGTGGTGGCAGTAGTGAGAATGATGCGCTCGACACCGATAGCGACAACTTGTGAGATGTAGTCCATCTGTTGCCATATAAGGCAGTTAAATGTCTCAGATCAAATTGATCCTTCTGGATAGGATCAAGAAAGGATAGATCAACGCGGATTGGGGAAAAAAAAAATCGGATCCGATCCGATCCTCCGGTGATCTGATCCTATGAGAACCCTTGCCGGCGGGGAGGGGAGTACGGGCACGATTTTCAACTACACGAGATCCGGGTGAGAATGCGTCTTACCAAGGGTGGACGTACTTGGTGGTCGTGTAAAAGGGCTCGTCGAGTTTCAGGGTGATACATGGCATACCACACGAGATACAGCGGATTGCCCAGCTACGTGGTAGTTGCACCATCCTTAATTGGTAAACGCACCTTTCTTCCGGAGCAAACGCACCAACTTGCGCGAAGAATGCACCATTTGTAAGTGAACGTCCTCGATGGTCGGGGGTAGACGCGCGCGCGTAATTGGTAAATGCACCATTTACTCGCGGCATTATGTATGGATGCATGGGGTCAAGCTTCGGGGGTAAACGCGCGGGGGTAATTTGTAATTGCACCATTTGCTCGCGGCATTAACCCATTTTCCTTGTACTTTGTATTGTTGTTTCTTTGAACCCCTGCTCAAATCATGTATAACGTGCCATCCTCCCGCTATTTGAATCCATCCTCCCGTTAATTTAACGAAATCCCACTGGTAGAAGACAAGTCCTGAGTAGACAACAGGTAAGATGCTGAGTTGTAAAGAACTTTTGCATTCCAGAAGGGTCTGTCTAGTTTCTTAATGTGTTTCTTTTAGCGGTCTGTGCTTGTCAAAGCAGCCTGTCTAGGAAGATGTTGGTGTATGATCAGACTGAAACGGTCATAAAACGGTCCTAACCGATAATGGCCCCTATCGCATTCCAAATTCGATTTGTGACCAGTAAGAAGGAAACCAACTAATGCGCCTTCTGCGATCCATGGGATTGCGCATGCTTCGAAAGGTCGAAAGCTTGCTCCATGAATTGCTCAATCTCGTAGAAGTGTTGCTTCTTGGAACCAGTTGCAACCGAAGAAACAGGCTCGCGTCCGGCAACATAGCTGCACCATGAGAGATATGCACAGTCAATCATTGGGTGGTCCGACTTTACAAGTGCACCATCCACTTACATTCGCTTCGAAGCATGATGCGCAGTCTCACGCATGGCAGTCTCCAATCGAGGCTGCATGTACTGCCATGCTCCTCCGTTGATCGGCTACACGCGTAGCGAAGCAGTAACCCACAAGATCTAATCAGCAAGCAGCAGCAAAGGACATTCCTGACCATCAGGAAGTACGCACTTCTTCTTGAACCCAGTATTGCACTGCAGAGGGAGGCGGTAAAATCACTGTCAGCGTGGATATCACCAAGGCATAGCAGTGAACAACTCACCTGCATTGGGATACCTATCCAAATGCGGCGTAATAAGATCGTAGGGAAGCGGAGATAGTTGCTCCACACGCGAAATCGCCACAATCGCTTGGAGGCCCCGCTTTTCGCGCTCTGCCAAAAGAGCGTAGTAGACTTGACCGGAGCAGAGCTGTGGCAGTCAAAAGTAAATATGCAAGCAATGGGAGAAGATGGCATTTTTCTCATTCAGACGCTTACAATGTGGCGCTGTACGTCTTCCGCCGCGCCAAACCCTTCCGGTTCCGGCTCGGGAATGTACCGCTGAAAGTGCGTGTCGGGTCCCATCTCCTCAAGCGAAGAGCGGGCTTGGGGATGACGTAGCAAGTTCTTTGAGAAAAAAACGATGAGCGGCTTGCGGTAGTCACGATGAATCTGGCGGCGCAAAGCGTGGAAAATATTGGACTATGGCCGAAGTAGACAAAACCAGCAGGTTAGCTCAAAATAACGAACGACCTTTAAACGATGTGCAGAAAGCATATATACAGGGATCGTGGGGTAAACTAGCTGCATGTTACAATCTTGATGTTGGCGAGCTTGCTTCTCCGAAGTGGGGTAATAGAATGGATGGTCGTCGCACAGTTGTAGGAATCGTTCGATCCTGGCCGAGGAGTGCTCCGGCCCTTGGCCATCGTAGCCATGAGGTAGCGACATTACGAGACCAGACCGCTGCAACCACTTCTTTTCACCGGAAGCAATAAACTGTAGTAGTAGCAGGTCGAATAATGATCTGAGCATATGTCTGAAGTGGGGAGAAAATCTGCACTCCACTGACCTGATCGATCATAATCTGAGCACCGTTAGCAAAATCTCCGACTGAGAAGGAAGAACATTAGCCTGGGCCAAACTTTACTGTATCGACACGATCACAATCTCTTCACTCACACTGTGCTTCCCAGATGACGAGCAGGGCAGGATCAACCAGCGAGTAGCCCAACTCAAACCCTAGGACGCCGAACTCGGAGAGAGACGAGTTGCAGACGGTCACAGTGGCTTGATCCTCAGACAGATGGGCCAGAGGCATATAAAGCGCATCGGTGTTCTGTTCGTGCAACACCGCATGGCGCTGCGAGAACGTGCCGCGCTCGACATCCTGACCCGATACGCGAACATGAGTTTTTTCCAGAGCCAAAGTTCCGAATGCGAGTGCCTCCGCAGTGGAGTAATCGACGCCTTTGCCATCTTCAACCGACGTTCCGCGCGTCTTCAGAATCCTTGCAAGGTTGCGATGCACCTCGAAGTCTTTTGGATAAGTAGAGATGATCTTGCCGACCTTTCTCAACACATCAAACTCGACGCCCGTCGGGCGCGCCTCCAGCACATTCTCCTTCAGTTCGCGGGGACTCGGAAAACCGTCCCAGGATGACGACAGCCATTCTTTGGACGTCGGCTTGTACTCCTTGCTCGCTTCAAATGACTTCTCGAGCATCCCCCAAACCCAGCTTTTGTGCTTCTCCGTCTCTTCGTTTGTAAACGTCGACTCTTCCACCAGTGCTTGCGTGTAGACGTCAAGCGTGGTTGGCTTGTCCTTGATTACTTGGTACATCTTCGGCTGCGTGAACATAGGCTGATCGCCTTCATTGTGTCCATGTCGACGGTAGCAGATGAGGTCAATAACCACGTCCTTCTTGAACATGGCGCGGAAATCCGCGGCCAGCTGGCAAACGAAGGTTACGGCCTCGGGGTCGTCACCGTTGACGTGGAAGATGGGCGCATCGATCGATTTGGCAATGTCGGACGGGTACGGTGTCGAGCGCCCCTGAGCAGGGTTGGTAGTAAAGCCAATTTGATTGTTGACGATCAAATGAATCGTTCCACCAGTGCCGTAATACGGTAAGTCATGGAAGCCCATAGTCTCGTATACGATGCCTTGTCCGGCGAAAGCAGCGTCGCCGTGCAGTAGCAAACCCATCGCGCTCGAGAGGTCACCTTGGCCTTCAAAGTGTTGAATGCCCTTGGTCTTGCCCAATACGACGCCGTCCTCAGCCTCCAAATGGGACGGGTTCGCAACTAAACTAAGGGAGACCTTCTTGCCACTCGGTGTTGGTCGAACGTAGTTTGCGCCGAGGTGATACTTGACATCAGCTGCTGCTTCCTGAGTCGGGTCGAGCGAAGGAGCGAACTCGGCCAATATTGCTTCCGTCGGTTTGCGAATAACGTTGGCGAGCACGTTCAAGCGACCGCGATGAGGCATGCCAATAACGATCGATTGCACACCCAGCTCGACCGAGCGATCGATCAGCGCCTTCATGCCCGGGATCATCGATTCAGCACCTTCCAGACCGAACCGCTTCTCGTTTGGGTATTTCGACGCGATGAAGCGCTCGAATGAGTCGGACCAGATGAGCCGATCGAGAATCATTCTCTTCTCGTCGACGGTGTACTTCCAGGGCTCAGGGATCTCGATTCGTTCGCGGATCCAGTCGCACTCGTCGCGGTTCGGTATGTGAATGTACTGAATGCCAATAGAGCCGGCTGTTAAAGCATCGCGGTCGGAATGGGACAGTCAGCTAGGCAGTCATCGGTCACGCACGCTCCGAGATCGAGAATGAGGTCCATTGGCGACTCGACGTACAATAAATTTGCTTGCAGGCGTCGATGATCTTACGCAGCGACATTTTCTCCACTCCTTGCTCTTTGAAACGGGGCAGAATGCCGGCACCCAGTTCGAATTCCATGTCCAAATCTTTTTCGGTCCAGCCGTAGTTCTCGATTGTGAGTTCGGGCGGCATGGTCGAAGAGAGATCGGGCTGATTGATCCCAAGTGGATCAAGGTTTGCGATGTGATGGCCACGGACTTGAAAAGCTCGAACAAGAAGTTGGACCTGCGAAAAACACGTTCTCGATCCGGGTGAGCATCAACATAATCCAGACTCTTCGGACTGGGGCTGTGTGCAGTCGAGTTAGGCCAGATACGATGGCTGGGTGCGGGCCATCCTCCCGCCATCCGCATAAGGAGAACCGTCCAGCGTTGACATCGCCGATAACGAGAGGAGCCCTCTTCCAGCAAACAGACTCACTTTCATATGATCTTCAACGAGGCCTGAGCCGTTCCCACCGGCCAAACTGAAAGGAGCGTTGCCGTCGGTTGAGGGTAGCGAGACGAGACCCGGGGGAGATCGGAACGCATCCTCGGAGCGCAATCCAGAGTCCAACCCGGAAAAGTACGTGGCCCACGAAGGGTGTACTGACGATGGGTCCTGTGTGAATCAAGTCAGAAGGCACGGCCACGGTTAGTGCCAGAACTAAACAGCCATGCGACAGAATCGTCGTTCGCGGGGGATAGTGCAACGTAGCCCGCGTGGAGCACATCGGTGGCGGCGCGTCGACGCCAACCAGATCCGCCAAGACACGCTACCTCCGAGGACGCACCTGCCTCCAGCATCTGAGCATCTCCTCAGCGTAGTAAGCATTATTTCCGTTCGCGAACTGATCAACTGGCGACGGGGCTTTGGCAGTGTCGGATGGAGTCGCGGTCGCATGCGGGCCGCGGGTCATGGAAAAAGCAGCGGTATGATCACGAACGACACCTCTTGCAATAGAGGTGGCGTAGATGTTGTTCCAGGCCGGGAAACGACAAATCAAAAGCCGTCGACCCGTAGACAACATAGCTGCGACGAAGGAAATATGTCGGAACGTGTGGCGAGGCGCAGAGCGATGCGGTCGGAGCGAGAGGACGGCGTCGAAGGTGGAAGGGTGTTCGAGTCGTACACAGCGAAAGAGCGAAAGAGAGCGAACCGGAGCGAACCCGTTATGGCCCGAGCCTGCAAGTAGCCCGCCCACTGCCCGCCCAAGCAGTGTGCAGCGTCTTGCAGCCGTTCAACGTTCAGATCAATACTGGCCCCGGCGATTGAAAGCTGACAGGAGTTTCTTTTTCTGTAGAAGCCCAAAAACACTTGAACCCAAAGCCAAACATGAACCTCGGTGCGGTGTAGTACTGCTTTTTTTTTTTTGCTTTTTTCTTTTTCACCCGAAGATTTTCCCACGCCATCAGAGAGAGGTAGACCATAGATGACGGGGCACGGGCTGTGGGGATCCCGGAACATTCCCGAATACCGAGTACGACTCGACATGAAGTTAAAGCCATGGTCATGGGTGGTCGGAATGAAGGACGAGGAATCAGACATGGCCTCGCACAAGTCTTCCCAAATTGGCCTCCGGGGGGTCTCTGCCTGTGGGCGATGGTCGCCTCGCGAGTTTGCCAAGTGATCCAGACTGGAGTTTGCCTGGGCTATGTGAGAGCCCTCCTTCACCTCTTGCTTGTATTCCTTTTCCGCGTTCGGACTTTCAAGACTATATGTGTTGTCATCATGCAGGGAAGAAGCAGAGCCGAGAGAAGGACAGCGCGGGCTACCGATTACAGCCATAATGGGAACACCTCCCCAAAGCCTACGTGCCCCAATAAAAGAGCCTGCCCATAACCAGAACGGAATTTGACCAGGTAACTACAGCAATGAATCCATTCTGTGAGTGGAAGGGATTGAGTCAGCTATCGCGACAGTTTCCTCGATCAACTCCATCGCCGCGCCACGCACCTCCTGCACACTTCAAGAACGGCAGCTACAACTTCCAAGTGCAACTCTCGTTGCGTCTGACCTTCCGCTCCACCTTCGCCGCCTGACATCTCCCCCCTTGCCAGCCTGTTGATCTCTGCAAGATTTGCGTTCTCCACGTTCGCCGACGCGCTGCCCGCCCCGATCCCTCCCCCGCCAGCGGAAGGCGGCCGGAATGCGGCGAAAGGCCACTGAGAGAACTCGGCGAGCAACTCGTCGCATTTTGCGAAAGCGGCCTCGCGTGCATCGTAGCTGAGATGGACAAGCGCATTCTCGAGTACGTTGGCAGAAAAGGCGGCGCAGACCATGCTTACGGCTCGAATAGTCCGGTATCGGACTCGCTCCCCATAGAGGTCGGAGGTGGGTACTGCCGCGGTGCGAGCCGTGAGTAGGCCAAGAGTACGCCGTAGAACGTCATCTTTAAACGTCGGGTCCGAAACTGGATGCGTTGCCATGTCGAAAAGTAGGAAATTGCGTTTCTCCGTCCGCAGCACGCCCTTGTCAACGAGACCTTTCGCCAGTCTCTCTCGAACTTGCTTGAGCTGGTATCCGATCTTCATGACGTTCCATGTCTCGCCTATGAACAAGATCCGTTCGTCTTTTGTTAGCGGCCAAGTGCAAAGCGCCACCAGCGCCCCGACAACGAGTGTGTGACCAGCAATGGTCGGTGCAGGAATCGACGAGATGTGGCGGCAGAAGGGCAACCGCTCACCTGACATCAAATCGATCCAGGTCCCAACGCTCATTCTTTCTGAGATCTTCATCATCTTCAAGGCTTCGTCGAGCAAAACTTCTCCAGTGAGGCGATCGTCGACCACCTCGATGTAGCTGAAGCGAACAGGGCCAACATGTCAGCAGTGAAACGCTCACTCCCTTCCGGATGCCCAGATGAGAACGACGAGCCGCCTTAGATATGATGGTCGCATCATACGTGGAAACCACCGGAACTTACCGATCGGCCAGCGGGAACCTTCTCCGATTGGGGTCTCGGACCATTGCGATTCGGTGGCGGAGAGCAAGCTCGAGCACGATACAACCCCTGAGCGTGTATGAGATGTTGTCGTTCCAAAACGAGAGATAGCCCTACACACAGGATGGTGGATAGGAGGAGGAGGATCAGCGCTCGTCCTCCTGACTTGACGAGGATGACCCGATGCCCGACCCAGGCTTTCTCGGCCAACACAACCTCGAGTAGGAGCGTGGTGACGATACCGATGGTCTGCGCTCAGATACAAGCGGTGCCGTCCCAATGCGTTGGCGATCCAATTGCGCGGTCGGTCCGACGCCCCGTCGTGGGCATTGGCCAAACCATGACCGAAGGCGCGTCGAAGTGCCCCACGTCGCGAGTGACGCCGTCACGTTGGGGGGGACAAGCCCCATGCCGACATGCAAAACACCGGAACGAATGACCGCATGAACGCACCTGCTTGTCCTTGAGCCCGAGCAAGAGCACCTCTTCCATGAGGGTCAGTTTGGGCATGATCTGATCTTCGGAGCTCTCGAGGTCACGCTCGTCGAAGGCGACACGATGTCCAGCTGGAGTCGTCGGTCGCGACGAGGCCCCACCTGCACCCGTCGCTGCAGCGGACACCCCACCGAAGCGTTGGGAGGGCGAGTTGCCGTTCAGACTCGCCCCTGGAGGCGAACTAACACCTGGGGCTAGGGGTGCGGTGCCATTGTGGCTTGTTTGGGCGCCGCCATGGGATGGCCCCCCTCGTCGACGCGAGAGGCCGGACTGAGTCGTGGCCATTCGTTCGCCTGTCGTCACGCAACGGAGTAATTGCGGCCCGTGACTTCGCGTGTGGGTTTGCCGGGAGTGTACAAGAATAGTGAGCCGCCTCGAGGTCCCAGCAGGTATGATCGGTGGCGGATGCTCGTTCGATAGGTTATGAGCTGAGACGTGAACGATCCGTGACCGATGTGCTTGACTGCAGCAGGAGGCGGCAAGGCAGCGCGCTGCAGCGCGTGGAGGGCCAATCGCAGCCCGAGTGAACTTGGGTCGCTGGCAGGAGTATCGGCCTGTACTGGCAGCTGCTGGCACTCGCTGGCAGGGCGCGGCGCCGGCTTTTGTGAAAGCGCGCGCAGGCTCGCACGCTCGTGCCGCTCTTGCGCTTACTACTGACCCACATAGACAGCAGCATGTACGTCGTCGAATACTCGTCGTATATCGCTGCGATCGCTCATTCCGCTCCTTGCTCTGCTCATCAACTGTGTATCTCGATCAATCCTACGCGCAGGTCCGCGCTCGAGCTCCTGAACCCTCGCGCCGAGAGCGTGCGTCGCAATCAGGCGTTCCAGATCAATGTTCGTGAAAGAGCCCCCTTCCCATACATCGACGGCCTGAAGTGTTTTGCCATGCGTGGCAGTGGTAATGGAGATCGATGAGCTAAATCCTGACCTTTGCATCCGACTTTGGGTAGGCCACCGGAGCGATAGGCCTTGCGAATGTCGTCAAGAGCAACTTGGGTGAGTGAAATCCGGCCTTACTATCTACACCGGGGTGTCAACCATCCTTCGTGCATGCGCAAGAGTCGCAACTGCGCAGAGCCTCACTTAAGTTCCACGTCGATCGTCGTGGCGTCGTCCCCTTGTCCGCGAACATGCCGCTCCAAAGCACTCGGGGCGTGGTCACGCGCTGTTTCGTGATACGGCCGATTCTCCACATGAGCCACACCTTGTACTGATGTACCGCCTCGATTGTATCGCCATAGGACCCCGGGGTACACTCAAGATGCTTGTCGACGGCGCCGGTCAACTAAAAATGACCAAAGATGGCAAGGTTCTCCTCAGTGAGATGCAGATTCAGGTATGTGCGGTCACCTAGAGATGCACCTGAGCACGAGCTTGTCTAAAAATTCGTGCTCAACCCGCTTCTCTCCACTTCCACTTCACGCCCTGTGCCAGAACCCAACCGCTGCTCTGATCGCGCGAACGGCAGTGGCCCAGGACGAGATGACCGGCGACGGAACCACGAGCGTAGTCCTTCTCGTTGGTAGGTTGATGACCCTTATTGGGAAAAGTTGCCATGCCGCCGAGAGTGCACTGACGTGACGAGGTTCCGTATTGTCTCAGGTGAATTGCTCAAGCAAGCCGAGCGCTACACCTCTGAGGGAGTGCATCCCCGCATCCTCGCTGATGGCCTTGACATTGCCAAGAACAGTCTCACGACGTTCTTGGACAAGTTCAAAACTCCTTTCGCGATGAGTGGCTCGCCATTTCACGAGCTCTTGGTCAATGTTGCCTTCACCTCTTTGGCCACTAAAGTCCACAAATCCTTGGCCAAAGCCCTGTCCCAGTCCCTTGTCGATGCCGTACTGGCCATCCGACGGGTTTCTACCGTTGGAGAGATCGCGACGAAGTCTCTCATAAGGTCGCCGGATGGCGCGAGCGCATCCAAATACTTGCCGATCGATTTGCACATGGTCGAATTGATGAAGATGCAGCATCTGACCGACACCGACACCCGTCTCATCAAGGGCCTCGTGCTCGATCATGGACCTCGACACCCAGACATGCCCAAGCGTCTGACCAACTGCTCAATCCTCATTTTAAACGTGTCGTTGGAATACGAAAAAACGTATGTCGTGCCCTTTGCAAGGCGCCTCAGAGATTGGAAACGGACTTCGCGGTCTGTTCGAATCAACTGACCTTCACCTCTCCCGGCCTACAGGGAGGTCAATTCGGGCTTCTTCTACTCCTCGGCGGAACAACGCGAAAAGCTCGTCGAGTCGGAACGCAAGTTCACTGATGCCAAAGTCCGCAAGATCATTGAGCTCAAAAAGATGGTGTGCGACAGCCAGCTCGATAAGGACGGGAATATCATCGGCGAACCGAAGAATTTTGTGGTCATCAACCAGAAAGGGATCGACCCACTGTCGCTTGACATGCTCGCGAAGCAGGGGATCATGGCACTCCGACGAGCCAAGCGACGCAATATGGAGAGGTGCGTCAGACGTGCTCTGTCAATGTCGATGCAGGGTCACTTGCGCAGGCTGCTGAGACAGCCATCTTCTTTCTCGACGTAGGTTGCAGCTCATCTGTGGCGGAACCGCTCAAAACTCCGTGGAAGACCTTCAGCCCGAAGATCTTGGCTATGCGGGTCTCGTCTATGAACACACTCTTGGCGAAGAAAAATACACATTCGTCGAGGAAGTCAAGGACCCGCAGAGTGTGACGTTGTTGATCAAAGGTAAGCGTAGTCAAGGGACGGGTTGCCTTCGTTCAATCCGAGTCATTGACCTTCACCCGCACACACCTGCACGCAGGGCCGAATGCCCACACTATCGCCCAGATCTCGGACGCGGTTCGGGACGGCTTGCGCGCAGTCAAGAATGCGCTTGAAGACGGTGCTCTCGTTGCGGGAGCGGGAGCGTTTGAGATCGCTGCCCATGCTTATCTGGCAGGGGAAGTCAAGAAGAACGCGAAGGGCCGTACAAAGCTGGGAGTGCAAGCATTTGCGGATGCGATGCTCGTGATCCCGAAAACACTGGCCGTGAACGCCGGCCTAGACGTGCAGGACTGCATCGTTGCGTTGCAGGTTAGTGTCCTTTTCTACTGGTAAACGAAAGAAGTATTTATCTTACAGCTTTTGCATCTTCGGTTTGTCTTTTGATGATCAGGACGAGGCGGCCGAAGGGAATGTCGTTGGGCTGAACCTGAGCACTGGCGAACCAATGGACCCTGTTACGTACGAACGAGCACCTGGCATGCATGTGATCGCCGATAGCGAGAGTATACTCATCGGTGTGGACTTCTCTCTGTTTCAGTGAGGGTATCTGGGACAACTATCGCGTCAAGCGTCATATGATTCACTCTGCGTAAGTCATTGCACGCACAGATTCCAAGCGCGCGAGCTGACCCCGCCCTCCGTCCGCCTCGTTCTTGCAGAGCCGTGATTGCTTCGAATTTGCTGATCACTGACGAAATGATGAAGGCCGGAAGAAGTAGTCTCAAGGAAGGGCCGCAGCAATAATCGCATAGATACTTTGCAGTGCGTCCGCCCACTGATTATTCTGCAATCTAGAAATTTAGGGTATACATCGTCTATTTCTTGGCTAGCTTGATGGTTGCATACGCGTCCCAGCCGATGTTTTCCAATGTCTGCACCTTTGCGAGAACTTCATCCTCTAGTCCTACAGCATACTCCGCCAGAGCCGTGTTCAGCCTGCCCATTCCCCCTGCTGCCAGGATTCTGACAGCAAGGAGACCAGCATTCATCGAGTTGTTGATGGCCATTGCCGCGACAGGAATCCCGCGGGGCATCTGTACGATTGAGTACAGCGAGTCGACGCCGTCCAAGCTGGAGCCCTTGACAGGCACACCGATAACCGGCAAAATCGTTTCACTTGCAATCATGCCCGGTAAATGCGCCGCACCCCCAGCTCCAGCGATGATGACCCGGATCCCGCGACTTGCGGCGGTTCGAGCGAACTCGACCATGCGGCCAGGTGTCCGGTGAGCTGACACGATCGACAGCTCGAAGGGGATCTCGAACTGGCGAAGGACGCTGGAGGCGTTCAGCATAATAGGCAGATCCGAATCCGAACCCATGACAATCGAGACAAGTGGTGATCGAGCCGATCGGGTCGCCTCCTGCCGTTGGGCCTTCTCGGCGTACTCCCCTGGTAAGAGTTCAACCAGTTGTTCGAGCTGCGAACGGACGATCTCATCGGACTCGCCGACTATTGTCACGTGACCCATCTTCCTGCCCTTGCGACACCCTGCCTTTCCATACAAGTGCACAGCTGCTCCGAGCTCGATGGCCTTTCTAACTACGCCAGACGGACCCATGAAATCTGACTGAGCTGAGGCCGACAACCCGAGCAGATTGAGCATGGCGGATGATCGTGGGAGAAACTGGATTGGCGGCAACGGCAGTGACAAAATCGCATAAAGGTGAGCGGTGTACTGCGAGATGGAGCATGCTTCGATGGTATAATGGCCCGAGTTGTGCGGTCGTGGTGCGATTTCGTTGAGCAAGAGGCGGCCTGTTGACATTGAGGTGAGGTCAGCTTGGCATGCTATCGCACAAGAATCTCAAAAATCCACGAGCAAAAACGGACCATCCGATAACCAAAACATCTCTACACCAAACACACCGACGGCCCCCTCCCCGAGGGCGTCAATGGCTCGCACGGCAAGCTCCTGTGCGCGCTCGTCCACCGGCTTCGCGGATATGCTGAACGCGCCCTTCTGTTTTGACCCGACCCCGTAATCACCGTCGCACAACGGTCGAAGGGGGGCATACACGATGTGGCAGATGCTATCCCGGTGAACAGTCTCGACTGCGGGATATGAACGCGTACTTCCATCGGCACCGCGGACAACCATAACGGCGACCTCTTTGACGAAGGCGGCCCACTTTTCGGCGTAGAGGCGATCGGTCGGAGCTCTCGCGCCTTGAATCGTCAGCGACGAGTCCGGGATAAGGGCTTCCAAGGCGAGTTCAATGTCGTTCTCCGAGCGCAGCACGAAGTTGCCCTTGCCGTCGTAGGCGAGGTGTCGGGACTTCAGCATGAGAGGATAGCCAAAATCCTTGGCCGCATCTCGCACCGAATCACGCAGGTCGGCCCGCGGGTCCACAGAGTCGGCGGCTGCGGCGCCCGTTCCCGTGATGGGCAAAAAAGGGGCGACCGCAATACCGCGCTCTTGGAGATAGAGTTTTTGTGTGTACTTGTCCTGAATCGTACGAATGACGACCGGAGCGGGGTAGATTCTGACGCCTTCACCCGAGCGCCCTCCGGTGGACGCGAAGTCGTGTTGCACCCGCTCCAGAGCAGCGATGTCGACGTGCTCAATCTCGATGGTCAGAATATCGACGTTTTGGGCGAGTTGCCGAATGTGCGACTCCGAGGTGAAGGGTCCATTCAGGTGGGAGAGAGGACCGGGCCCAGAGCCAGCCTGTGACGAAGTCGAAGCAAGCTGCGACAGAGGCAGCCGCTCGGGCGCCGACACTTGCTTAGCCGGTGCCCCTTCTTCTGGGTCGAGCACAATGATCGGGATAGACAGAGGCGATGCAGCCTGAAGGAGCATTCGCCCTAGTTGGCCACCACCTAGAATCGGATAGCAGAGGGGCGATCGAGCGTCAGATGGACCTAGCTACCTACGCGAAAGGCGATCGTGAGATATGCGGGATCGAGGGTACACATCCGTCTATTCTGATAAGACTCCGGCACCACGGGGAAAGACACCGAGGGCAGACACCATGTACGTGGGCGAGCCGGCTCCGGCTGTTCGAACTTGCGGCGGAGCAATCCAGTCGGCCTGACCGTGCCTCCGTTGCGCGCAATCAGAGCAGAGGAGACTTGCAAGTGACTCCCAGAAAAGACCGAAGACTTACCAAGTACTCCAATGACTTTGTCGTCCATGATTCGTGATTAGCGAAGGTAGTGTGAGCAGCGGAATTGAGTCACCTCAGCTTGTAGGAAGGGGAGAGGAAGAGGCGCTTGTCGAAATCGAATCCAGCAGTCAGGCAGCACCTGGCCGGCCTGGCCGGTTGCCAAAGGCGACCAACGGGCGCGCCGAGCGAGTCGAAACGCGAGTGCGGTGAGTCACTCCCTCTCGCTAGAACCTATGGGCCGCCGTTTGGGTAACAAATGGATTTGCGTGCCCGGGGCTACTTGCGCGTTACAATTCGTTTGTACGCGCGCCGAAAATAGTACAATTGCGCGCCAAAGGGCCTTCAGACGCGCGTCATTCACTCTTGGACGCACTTTTGGTCTCTAACGCGCTCTGGAACCTGCGGAGTTGCGCGCTTTCCAGGAAAAACATCTGTTTCTGGCCCCTATTGGCGGTCCACGCGCTTTTCGCTCACTGTTAGACTCGCTCGCCCCGCCGTATCCGCGCACGGACGGGGCATTACACGCGCTACAGCGCGCTCATGCGCGCCCTACTCAATCTACGCGCTTTTTGATATTTTTACAAAAATAAAAAATAAATCCGAAAAATGAATTTAATTTTTTCAATTTCATAGCTAAATTCCGAACCCCGCACTCCCCGCTCTTTTGTTAAGTTGTGACCAGGGGTCGCTGGCGATTCGTGAGGCGGCACGAGCCGGATCGTTTCGAGGAGGTTGCAAGGCAGGACGGCGTTGCAGTGGACTCCCAGGTGGAGAAGTCGCGAGGCGAGCGGACGCACTCTGGCGGGCGGCCGCAGCGTAGCCGAGCGATCTGTTCTCTACGGAATCTCAGCTGTCTGAATAGGCGAGTGAAACGATGATGCGATTGCAACGGACCTGTTCTCTACGGAATCTCAGCTGTCTGAATAGGCGAGTGAAACGATAGAGAAGAGGGAAAGAGGCGCGAGTGCGCGCGAGTCTGACAAGGTTCTAGCAAGGGCGCGCGCAAAGGTACTAAGGCAAACTGGGCGGGCGCGTTGCGAAGCTTCAAGGACTAGACTCCAAGTGGGCCATCAGGAGGCTTTGAGAGGTGTTGTGTTGGACAACGGACACGAGGGGATACTTATCTACCATGGTCGAGTGTTGGTGAGCGGGGCAGTCCGGAGCGACAAGATCCAGGTTGCGAACGACGGACGTCATGGATGGGCGATGCTCTGATGGCCGATGGAACATGAGGTCGGTGATGACAAGCTGATGGTAGCTAACCGGAGGCAATGGTTCGGCAAGACAGGAGTGGTAGATCGACTAAGTTCCGGCATGGAGACGGCGGCGCGCGAGCGTGAGTTGAACAGGCTGGCGCGGGCGAAAGGTGGCGGAGGCGAGCAGAGCGAGCAGGCAACGGCCGGACGGATGGACCAGGATGTGGATGTGTTGACTAAGGCGCACATGGGTCGATCGAGCGAGGCTGGTCGTGTGTATCAGGCGACGAGGCTCGGGTAACAGGGGGCGCTGCGAAGGCGCCGAGGCAAAGGTGCCAAGAGGCAAAGGCGCATGGTGGCGAGCATGGCAGAGCAGGCGAAGCTGGCAACGACGGGCAGACTAACCGAGATGTGGACGAGGTGACAACGGTGCACATGGGTCGAGGAGTGAGGCTGGGCGCAAGCGTCATGCAGCGAGGCTCGAGGGACAGGTGGCGTGGTGGAGGCTGGCAAAGTCGCAAGGCAAAAGGCGCACAAGCCCGTCAAACGGCGGTCCGAAGTCGAAGTGTTCGAAGGCTTGGCAGAATGCAACTCAACAGGCAACAGGAGTCAGAAGACATCATGATAGCGGCGAATTGCTCATCTGGAATCTCGAGCACGTCGTCTAAGAGTAACTCGTGTATCTGGAGGGGCTGCTGTAGATGACATGCTGTCCTCTTAACCCTCAGCAAGGGCACGCAGGGAAGTGCGCAGAAGGTAGGATGCTCGCGACGTCACGACGTGGCACAAGGTGAGGGTGGTCAGAGGCTGTCAGGGGCGTCTATTGGCATTTGTCTCACTTTCAGCGCCCTTGATTTGGTGAGCGTCTGTACGTCTGTGAGCTCTGTGAGCGTGAAGCATTTTTTTGCATTACAATCGGCCGCGGCTCGCGCGTCCAATTTCGTTCAGAAACTCATTCAGACTAATGGACCGCTAGTTGGCCCGCGGCGCGCGCCTACTGATCCCAGACCGCCGCCGGTGAGCGCTGATACGGGCTCGGCCATCGGCCGAGCAGGGGACGACCAGGGAGTTGCGAGGTCGGGGTACATCGATTTGTACCACATCCAGGACGCACATCGAAGATCTGGAGTGCCAATTTTTTCCGATATGTACCACTTTTGAGTCGCAGTTTGGGGTTCGGAGGGTCCGATTTGTACATTTTCGGGGACGCACATTGGGCTGAGCTTTCCCGGGTCCTGGTGCGGTGGGGCTTGGTGGGGCACGGGCCTCAGGCCACCGCGTCTCCGACTCCCTTTCGACTCTCGTACGGCACCAGAATACAGAACACCTCGCTCTCCGTGACATAGCATCCCGTGTGTGAAAGATCTGGGCACGCCTCCTGACATCTGTCCGTGAGCATCGGCAATCGCCATGTCATCGCCATCGGTGCACCGAAGCTCCTCACACGACAGGGCCGGACTACGCTCTGCTCTCAAGAAAGATCACGTCCACCCTGATCCGCGGCTCGACCCTACGAGAATGGAAGGACTCTGGCCGATTCGCTCGGTATCGACCCCAAGGTATCCTCCCATTTGGACGGCAACACAATTGGATCTCCGCCGCACGCAAGTGGTGGTGCGCCAATTGCCTCCGGCTCGTACCCGCCCAGCGATCCCACGTCTGGGGCCCCGTCTCGTAGCGCCACTTCATTGTTAGATCCTTCGGATGCCGAGGCAAAGAAGAGCTCGTCGAGCCTTAGTTTAACCCCCAAGTTTCAGCGGCGCGTCGGCTTCGACACGTTTGACTCCGAGGAGGTCGAGGGAAGCACGGGCGGAGGAACAGGTACGGCCCGCGGTCTCATCAAAAGGGCTACAGCGAGCATCTGAACACTGCACCAGTATCATATTGATAACTGATTCTGGCTCTCACCACCGTGTTCCCAAAATTTTGTGACGATCTCTCGACTCGCGGGGATTCGATCGACACTCTCAGGAGTGAGTTACTCGTTCACGATTGGCGCCAAATCAGCGTCGTACTGCCGCGCGAGGTACACCCGCACCTTTCTATGCTGCACCGATCTAAACGGTGGGTCTGTATTCAGCCTTTGCGTTCAACGATGGCGTGAAATGCTGATCACAGCTCATGTTGTAGAGTATTCTGTCCACGCCCTTGATTGGCTACTGACCAATCTCGTCGAGGACCACGACGAAATTGTCGTCTTGCGAGTCATCGAACCCGGATCTTCAGCGCATGCCGCATGGAGGGCGAGTATAGAAAAGGCGAAGAGGGAGGCCGAAAGGGTGCTGGAGGAAGTGATGCGCAAAAACGGCGAGGAGAAACAGGTCCGTCCGGCCTCCTCGATTGCTGCTCCGAAGACCGACTAACATCCTGATCAGCGGATTTTCCGGGACAGATTTCGATCATTGTAGAGTTTGCCATTGGTCCTATTGAGGAGACGATTCATAGGTGCGATTTCCTGTTTGAACGCACGAAACGTCTCACCAATACCAATACTATGCCTCTCTCTCCTCAGGATGGTCGAGATCTACGAACCGGATTCGCTGATCGTGGGTACGCGTGGGAAGCAAGAATCGCTATTCAAGCCGATGATGGGCTCCATATCCAAGTATTGTGTGGCGCGTAGCCCCGTACCTGTTGTAAGCTCTACATTCTTTTGGCGATTGGGCGTGCCAGACCCCACCCCCCCCCCCCCCCCGGGTCTCAAGGCTGATCTGACTGCGTGTTCACGTCGTATCGCGACAGGTCGTTGTTCGTCCCGAGGACAAAGTGCAGGCATCTCTCAACGCTCGCCGCAGCGACTCGAAGCGTCAAAAGCACCTCTACCAGCTTTACGACGATGCGCGAGCGGCCGCATCGACGCCGACGTTGCAAGGGTCAGCTTTAGAACGTAGTACAACGACTACACCAGCCGCTGCTGCTTCCGCGGAGAGCAAGCAGGAAAAGAAGGGAACCAAGTTGCAAAAGTTCGATACGTTTGGATGACGAGTCAGTACCATCTGAACTCTTTGAGTGTAAAAAGCACGACATCCGTCGTTTCACGTGGCTCACTAACTACTAGGTAGTCAGCCGATGGAAGTGACCACTAAATGAAATAGATGCAGTTCAGTTCTCAAGCAAATGCGTTCTCAATTCTCCCGTACCGAGGTAAACTCCATGTGTAATCATTTTATTTTTCATGAGGTGCGACCCGATTTAAGTCCGCGCTCGTCTGCGCTGAAGTGCATTGGAGTGCGCTGCTAGCGCTGCTGGCGTGCAGTGGAGGTCCTGCTATGTAGGTCCTGCTCGCGTGCCTGCTCGACCTGCTCAGCCGGTAGCCCAGGACCCCGAAAGCCCAGCCATACACGGCCAGCCCTTTGGATGGGGATTTCGCACGGATCCGCTCCTGATTTCCGCAGGGTCTGACTGGCGCTAGCCTCGCGGTGCTGGATCATACGGATTCCACGGTGGACACGAGAAGAAGTTGAGATTGTCATTTTCTGAGCGCATGAAACCTATTGCAGACAGTTAATCAACTGTTTGGGGATGCTTAACATCTACTCCATTCTTAGCAACCGCTAGTGAACTGATGCTGTAATGTTTCTACATACCATATGGATTCCAGAGTACCAAAATCTAAGTTTTGCAGAAGGGTTTCATCAGAAACGCGTACTGGGTACGGACTCATGTTATCCGTACGAGGGAGGGTCGCGCGTGTAGGCGGCCCTCCAAAAACGGCATTTTCGAGGCAAAATGTCCAATTTTTTCCCGGATTCTGACTGAAAATGTCCAGATATGAGGGCCGCCTAGTGTTGAACAATTTCTCAAAACTACTCTACAAGCTGTACAATGCTCAGATTTTTTTCTGCGCACTGCGTTCCAGCCGAAAGGCTTTCGGGGGTCCTGAGGACCCCGAAAGCCCGGCCTGAGGCGCGTAGCGCCCGACTGGACAAATTGTGGGCCTCAGATGGGCCAAAATCGCGAAGGCGCGTAGTCGGGGGTGGACAAATCAGGGTGCGCCGGTGCGGGTAGGGTCCGAGGCCCGTAGGTGCCAGTGGACAAATCTGGACCCATTTCAGCCACATTCGGCTTGGTGCGCCAGAGTTTGCCGACCCTCAAGAACGTGCGGAGCGCGCGCGAAACACTCTGGCCTGTACCGAATTCACAACAAGGGCTCTAATGGTTCGATTCTGCAATTAGAAGCCTCTTGGCTGGTTGAACGAGCCGTCTCGTCTGAGTGCGCCGTCTCTTGCCTCCCCCGCCCCGTCGCGTCGTCTGTGCCATCATCGTCATCAACATCCTAGGTTAGGCTCTCGCTTCAGCCAACTTCGACGAGATGTATCTAGACAATTTGGATATCGAGCTCCTTGACGATGATTTCGAGCGAATGGCACCCCTCTTGGACGTGAGGGTGTCTGAGCTTCTCGCCTTCCGCTTCGACAACCCACTGCAGACACCCAGATAACCCAGATACAGTTTTCATGGTCGACAGACGAGCCTCTCGAGTGTGATACTCTTCCTAGGCCGCTCGATGCTTGGACGGACAAGTTCAAGGATCGTGGAGCAATTACTGCGGCGCGTGAGCAAGGTTACCGGTCAATTGCTATCGCTGGGCACCGGCTGCCTTTCGGTGTCGAAGGATCTGGCGGCATATAGATTACACCGAGCGCATGCGTTCGATGGTTATCAGTAGCCAAAAGTGGATGGAAACTTATCTGGGTGTCGACATCGAGCCTCTCATCGTTAAGGCTCTGGAGGTGCTGCCGCCACTGCTCATTGAGGAGCAATATACCCCCTCAAGGATCCTCGGGTGTAGCGCGTCTTTGCACACGCTGCTCGATTTCGTTGGGAAGCAGCCAAATTGTTCGTCTGTTCGATGGCGTGGATTGATTGGGATTATTTTTCGTGCTTTTCCTAGGGACAACGTGGCTTGGAGAAAGGTCTCGTCGTGCTAGACCCGAAAGAGCGGAAGTCAGTTGAAAACGCTGTTCGCTCCTTAGCTGCTCTTGGCCTTGACAATGATGCTGCACTGTGCTTGAGACTTGTACCAGCCTCCTCCGAGCTGATGATACGTCTCTTCCAATTCTAGGCTTGCCATTCAGCAGGCCTATGACGAGGCCGATGCTCAAGCAGAGGAACGCTTTCTACTCGACGCCATTGAGACAGCAAATGAAAGCTTGCCAGGTCGTGTAGGTTCATTTAAGTAGCAACTGTCTTCTTGCAGAACCACTAAACAGAACCAGCACTCTTTCACAGGCTCAAATTCTTCGGCTCCCATCCGTTCTGCGTTACGACCCTCGTCAGCTTGCGCTTGATCTGAAAAGCTTGATCGAGCACCGTCGGGCCCATCAATGTGCCCACCTCAAGGCTGTCCTACTCAAGGGAAGGCACGGCGCTCCCACCTCGACTGCCCAAGATTTCGATCCCACATCAAGCGCAAAATTGTCCGAGCACGGTGAAGTGCACTACAGTGTCCTCCGAGGCTTAGTGCAATCAATGGGTGCAGCCCGTCTCGAAGCCGTGTCAGGAGTTGCGAGGTCCATTCGTTGGACCGAACAAAGGACCTTCAGTTGCTCTTCGACCGCAAACGAGACAGACAACATAGGATACATCGAAGACGGACGTAAAGAGGTGAGCTACAATTGTGTGCTGTGCACATATGGCCCAGAGAGTGCTCATCAATAATGTTCATTCTTGCCCAGATACGGATGCAATCGCGAGCAAGGCAATACACGGCATTCGCCAAGAACCCACCGTTTGGGTCGATCGACGGAAACGTCACGTCAGCTACGCCTTTGAAAATCGGCTCTCTTGTCTGCTTC
The DNA here is from genome assembly GCA_001244265.2 of Microbotryum lychnidis-dioicae p1A1 Lamole. NCBI lineage: Eukaryota > Fungi > Basidiomycota > Microbotryomycetes > Microbotryales > Microbotryaceae > Microbotryum > Microbotryum lychnidis-dioicae. The sequence continues at coordinate 71,012 of CDLV01000018.1, forward strand.
GGATTGAAACGAGGCATCATACCTGGCAGTTGTGACGCCAGCAACATAGGAGAAGAACAATTGTCCATTGGACTTGGTTCGTGCATCTCACTGTAGCTAGCTTACTGCTTTGCAGAGTGACTGGCATCGATTTTACCTCTCGTAGCGCACCAAGCCGAATGTGGCTGAAATGGGTCCAGATTTGTCCACTGGCACCTACGGGCCTCGGACCCTACCCGCACCGGCGCACCCTGATTTGTCCACCCCCGACTACGCGCCTTCGCGATTTTGGCCCATCTGAGGCCCACAATTTGTCCAGTCGGGCACTACGCGCCTCAGGCGGCCGATCGATTCGATCCAACGTAATTCGGCGGTGCTGTCCCCTCCAATCCAGATCTCGACGGAATCCTCCTCCCTCCAATTTGGCCTGGCCTGGTCCAATCCACTCAATTGTCCTTCGTAAGCCATTGTCGGTATGGCAGAAGCAGTGAGTCGTGATCAGCGGCTGTGCCATGTGCCCGGCCCCGCTTCGTGGGCTCGCTCATCTTGGTTTGGTTGAAGATATCTGACGTTGACGTCGACCGTTATGGCCTTCTTCGATCCTCGGGTCGGGTTTCATTTCCCTACTTGGTCACCCGATCTCAGTTCCCTTTCAAGGCTGTTGCTCTCTCAAAGTACAAGTCAGCGCCGGGCGCGCCCAAGCTGGCTTTCCTGCAGGGCGACGAGTTGACTGTGCTGAACCGCGATGATGACTGGTACGAGGGAACGACCATCTCGGGCCAAACGGGCTACTTCCCCGCCGAAGCTGTCCGGCAATTGGAAAATGACACCCCAGCTCCTTCTGGCGAGATCGCATCGCCAGCCCTCGCGACACGTGTTGAAAGCGTTGCGTCACCGCTGCCCAGCTCGTCCGATCCACCAGGCCCCACCACGCTGTCGCTGACCCCACCGACGACCCACCGTTCGGCTCAGCGCCCCGAGCCCAGGATCACGGTACCGAATGTTGTGGATCCTTTTTCCGAGGAGCAACCCAAGCCCACGTCCCTCAAAGACCGGATCGCGGCTCTTAACGCGGCCGGGGCTGGGGCCGTGGCCCCACCTCCCGTCCGTCCCAAGCCGCGCGAATTGAAGCGCTCCACTGCACCCGTCCCCCTCGCAGACGGTGTCAGACCGGAATCCCCCACGACAGGCTCGCCAGTTCTGTCGCCTGTCATCTCAGTCACGGACTCGAGCGTAAAGTCATCCGTTGGCTTGTCAGCCGAAGACGCCGCAGAGGCAATCGGAAAAGGAGGGGGTAGCCTCAAAGACCGTATCAAGGCACTGCAAGGAATCCAGATGTCCACCCCTGCAGCTCCTGGACGTGCTCCTAAGCCGCGGAAGAAGACTAGTGTCAACACTGCCGCAGGCTCAGAGCTAGAGCGAGCTGCAGATTCGCCAGCGCTTGCTCTTCAATATTCTGAGTCCGATGAGGCGCAAAGGGCCGCTGTGAGGGAATCAAAATCGATGGAGCCATCTGAAGCTGTTCGGGCTCTTGTTGAAGCGGGAACAAGATCCTGTGCGAACTCCGTCGCGGACCCCGATGCCCACGCGGGGGCTCGAACGCTTCCGCCGGAGAACGAGCAGCACGAGTACCGTGTATCGACCAAAGCAAAGCTCGAACGCTCTTCAAGTGATGTAGACGGCCCTCAAAGACCTCCAGTGGCCGAACGAGCAGCGGGCATTGGCGACCAGCAATTTTCGATGGCAATGCCAGCTCTCCCGAAACGAGCGGTCCCACCCAGGAGGAAACCACCGGTGGTTAAGCCGGCACCGGATGATGGTGTTAGCGACGTCGTAGTCGAGGCATCCTCCGCAGGACCAGTCGCTACCATTTCGCGCGGGGAGACTTTGGAGATATCAGCCCCGTCGCTTCTGGCGGGTGACAAGCAGTCATATGGGCAAGATGACAGCTACATGCCAGAGACTGACCCTAACACTGTCGCTTCTGAACACGATGTCTTGTCTGAGAATGCGGCCGAGGAATCCAGCAATTGCACCAAGTCGAATACACCTGCCGTCCCTCCCAATACGGTCCACGTCGCATCAGATTCGCCTGCTGTGAGTTCGTTTAGAAACCGAATCAGTCCGGACCTCTCCCTATCGGCCAGCAGAATCTGGTCCCTGCTCAACGCAGAATTTGCGCCACGCCCACAGGAAAAATATACTCCGCTGCCGGGGTCGGGACTTGCGTTGACCCAAGGGCCGTTTGATACCACTGTATTCACCTCTCCACCATCTCGTCAGGACGACCCTTTCACCAGAGATCTTTCCAGTCCTCTCTCCATCGCAGCAACTTCAGCGCCGACAATCGACGACGAGCAGAAACTCCCAAGCCCGCAGCGACCTGCGATCCCTCAATCATTCGTAGTGGATTGCATTGAGCACCCAGAGGATAATACTGTGGATGGAGACAACCATAGCTTTACCAAGGTTGCCAATCTCGAAGCCACGATTCAGCCCAGCACTCAACAGCTCGGCTCGGATGAGGTGGGACTTGAGGATGAAGCTGGAGAAGCCGAGGCCGAGGTACGGAATTATTTATTGCAAGATGTCCCCGATCAAAGAGTCATCGAAGAGACACAAGACCCTCGAGGCTTCCACGGAGGGGCTGGTGCACATGATAAGGAGCCTGGGCGTGCGAAGGAGGAGGAGGGGGAGGATAATGACGACGATGAAGAGGACCCAGAACTCGCTCGTCGAGCTGCTCTGGCGGCACGAATGGCCCGCTTGGGAGGGATCAGCATGCGCATGCCTGGAGGTGCCATGATGTCACCTATTGGTGGTATCCGATCATACAAGAAACCGGTCAAGGCTATGACCAAGGACGATTCACACTCCGGGCAGCAACTTTCAACGGGTGAGAGACACTGCTTGCCGAACCTTCGCCACTCGACGACCTGGCTAACGCATCCTATCCGCAGATGGCGACGACGTATCATGTAACCAGTCGGCCACAGAGCAAAGCTTTGTCCCCTCGCCTTTCCTTGGGATTCCTAGAGGAGGGGTCGCCATTTCTGGACTTGGCGTGAGGCCAGCGCCGCCTCCGGTCGACTCTGAAGATATTTCTGCCGCGACACCCAAGGACGAGGTTGGAGGTTCTCAAGCATTCAAGAGGTTACAAGCATTGGAAGAACTGTCTATCCAGCAGAACTTCGAGCAGCTCGACGATAACCCGCGTGGAGAGGAGACCTGTAGCGACACCGGCGCAATCAGTCTACCCGAACGCGTGGAGGCAGTGCCGGACCCGTCCGTTCACGCTGTCCCTGACCCTCCCCCCAGACCTCGAGGCGGCCTACCCTCCGTACCAGCTCAGCCGACCTTCAGCCTCGAAAACATCAGTGAGCTAGCGGTTCCTTCGTCCCCACAAGTCGAAGCAGAGACTCAGATGTCAAGCCATCGAGACAGCGTTGCCTCGCTCGATCGAATTGCTATACGTTCGAGTTTAGGTTCAAGGCCAGCAGGGGCATCTGATTCACTCCGTCGAGGCTCCATCGAGTCTTCCCGTGACGTTCGATCCCTCTCGTCGGTTCAGCTCTCGTGGCCCGCCGTTCCACGCAGCGACCTCGAAGAATTCTCCATCACTCTCGGCGCCCAGGTTTTTGCTGCGGCCCACTTGAAGCTGAGCGAAAAGAGGGTCAAGTTCTCAAACGACGATGAGCTCATTCGATTTTGCCTCCATCGGGTGAAAGATGTGCAATGGCCTGGTGATGGATCGTATGGAGTGACCGTATGGGGGATCGCTGTTTTGGGCAAAGGGCTGAACGATCCGCGTATAGCGAATCTGGACGAACCACGAGCGGGTGATAGTCAGTTACTACGACCCAGGAATGACAGCCAAGAAAGGATATTAATATGTTTCCTTTTCGCTCTATTATAGTTGTCATCATGACGGATTGCAAATTTAGGGCGACCCTCTCGTCAACGCGCGTTGGAGCAGACGGGCAGCCGAAGAAGAGCGTGTGTCAAGCTTGGGACGCTAAGAAGCGCAAGCTCAGGACAATTGAAGTTGGGAAAAATGGTGGTGTCGAGGAAAACAGCTTCAAGGTCGACGACCTCAAGGAAGGGCGCGTAGAGATCCAGAGAATAGTTGGGGCAAAGCCAGGAGAGTAAGACGCGGTTCCCCGGTCCCAAATCAGTTTGATTTCGTATTCAGTCAGCACTACATGTAAAACAATGCTAGGGTCTGTCAGGCCGAGCCGACTTCGCTCTTCGCTGAATCGGGAGAGGGAGCCAAGTATCGGCATCGAATGAAAGGCACGAATACAGTCGAAATCGAAAGAAACGAGTGGATGTGAATGCAAACAAGCATCTACAAAGTTTCATAACTTGAGTGACAATAAAGAACAACGGGAGAAGTTCGGCAGCCATCGTCCGGAACCTCCTTCCCAAAGTGAGAGCTTTAGCATGCATGAAAGAAATAAGCTACATGAGCGTGCCTGGGTATCATATGAGGCAAGGGTTCAGAAGAGTCAGGACACAGGAAAAACGAGCGAGCGCATGAGAGGAAGCTTGTCACCGAACTTACAACCACGCGAGAACCACCAACTTGAACGGAACTGTTCAATCCAAAACACGAGCAATCGAAGACGCTCGCGTGGGCTAGTGATCTGCAAGAGAAGAGCTTTGTTTTGATCGTCGACAGGCATAACTTCGGCCATCCAGAAGGAGAAATCAGCGGGCGTTGTAGGCATGGGTCCGATCGTGTTGTTGAGGCGCTGAAGCACCCACGGCGCCGAGCCATTGCGAAGCGTCGAGACGAATTCAAGACATATGTCCACCAAATCAGAAGTCGAACGTTCGATTTGACGCGTGTCGGTCATCGTCAGGCTGGGAGCAGTAGACTGAGTGTTCCGCGCAAGCGCTTGTCGCTCTAGCTGGGCTTCCTGATCCTGCGGTATATCGTACACGCGTTCGATCCGACCGACCGTATAGCCATCTAACACGCCTTTCTCAAGAATTCGAAAACGGTAGGTTCCGATCGTCTCGATGATCGAGCGCCCGTCTTCAATCATGTTGCACGACTGAATCTTGAGCATGGTCCCATACTCGTTGATGCCACCTTGATCACGGCTCGGCAGCACCATTCCAAACTCGCGATTTCCTTCCATTGCCCTGCGAATCATCAAGCGATAGCGTGGTTCGAAAATGTGGATATACGTCGGCAAATTGGGCCATGCGAGTGTGCACACGAAGAGAGGCGTGTCGAGGCCACCATCGGCGCCGCGCTCCTCTGCTTGTATCTGGGCGAAGCGATCTGCCGCAAGTGAGGGAAAGAGCGATAGAATGATACGCTGTGTGGTGGAATTGATCGGTTGGGATCGGAAACGGACGGAGGAAGGAAAGTCGTGGCGACAGAGCGGACACTTGTCGGAGTGATCGTAGGACCGGACGAGGCACTTTTGACAGAACGTGTGACCGCACTGCGAGGTGATTGGGTCGTGCAGCAACTGAACGCAAATCTGACATTCGAGCTCGGACAGAACGTCAGCGAGAAAAGTGGGAGACGCTTGTTCCAGGTCAAGCTCAATCCTGGCCACGATCGCCGCCTGTTGATCCCGATCCTTCATCTCGGCCGAACCTGCATGACGTCGTCGAGCGCGTTTGAAAGATGCCCAAGGTTTCACTCGAGAAGCTCGCTTCATATCATCGAGTGAAGTGGGGTTTTCGCCTCCTCCACCGCTACTGGTCGAGCTTCCGCTCGGACTCCGAGACGAAGCGCAGCCTCGGTCGAGCGCTAGTTTTTCATCATCATGACGCTCGGATGATGTTGCATCACCCAAGTGGTTGTACCCATCCACGGACGACTGCTCCCCATCAGCGGGATCGTCCAGCTCGGCCAATTCGATCCGAGCGACTTCGAACTGGTGGTCGACGAGAGGGAAATCCGATCGCAACAAGTGTAGTACTTTTTGAAGGACGAAGTCGGGCCTAGCCTCGGAAGACGTCCCCGGTTGCTCCTTCGACACCTTGCAGTCGTCTTGGGCGCAGCGCAGTCGTCCGCGATGAATCATGCCTGGCATGGCACGGAAACTGTCCCGACCGTAACCGCGCGATCCAGCTTCCGGTGCGCCATTAGGCGCCTCGCTATCCGCAGAAATCAGATGGGGCAGCGCATCGGATCGACCTGGGCCGAAGGTGGGATTGGCAGGATTGCGAGTGAAAAGCGACTCGCTCGACGATACAGTGTTCGAAGCGAGGATAATGTAGTCGGCTGAGCGATGAACGATGGGACGCGAGCATGGCAGACACACGGTGTGACCGCAAGGTAGAGTCGTCGGATCGCGGAGGAACCTCTGGCAAGCCGTACATGTCACAAGGGAGAGAAGCTTGGGTAATAGGCGATCTAAAGGTGGATCAATCGCCGAGCACGACGGCGTCGGTGAGGCGCGATTCGTGGACTGTGGAATGGTCGATAGACGATGATGGATCGAATGATGGATCCGTGGAGTACTCGGAACGAATGATGTCGAATTGCTCGGGGTCTTGTGCTCGTCACTGATCGCGGTATCTGGGGCGACACGATGGCCAGTCTGGCAATCAGCGGGTGTCGTGCGTCCTTCACCGAAGTGATCTCGCGCCTCACATCTACGTGATCGAGCTTGTGAGGGTGTGAAGCCATTTCGAGTGGCTGAGGTATGAACGCCACGCGCTTCGTCTTCTGAAAGCCAGTGTTGATCGGGGTCGAGCATAGTTGTCGATGCCGATGCCGAGAACGGTGAATTCAGTCGCGATGAACGATCAAATCGGAAGCCAAGGGGATCATGGGATGTGGATCGTGTGAAGCGCGCCCTTTGATTCAGGCTGGGGTAATGTTCCATGGACCAGTTTGGCGGGGATGATCGGCGCGAGCGGGCCGAAGCGAAAGACGGGCCGATCTCTTGCACAGGAGCCACCGGACCGGCGTCGGCAGGGCTCGAGATCGAGATCGCCGAGACGGGATGAGGGCGGTCGAGCTGTAAGACTGACAGCGAGGGGTCTGCAACCAAAGTGCTGGTATCCGGTTCGAACTGGGCTGTCGAGAAAAGTGGTGAAGGCAGTGGCGTAATGGGCACCGCCGCCCGATCGTGGGCGTCGTTGAGCACCGCCGTCGATGACGAGAGGTCGGCAGCAACAGTCCAAGGAGCGCCTGCGGGTATCGGTCGATGCGCACGTCAGTGAATCGATCTCGAGCACAAGAGCCACCAGCTCGTGCAACGAATAAGGACGGCACAGTGTGACAGTTGTAACTCACCGCGGTCTTTGCGGCCGGGCACAGATGATGTTGCAACGGCGCGCTCAAGCTGATGATTGCGTACGATGCGGCTCGTGGGCGTGGGTCGGGTGTCGATGTCGGCGATCAGGGCGTGGGCGGCCGGAGTCGGGCTCGAGGTCGATGGCGCAGGGGTCGTGCTCGGCGAGGGGGACAGGTGTAGCGCACAATGATCGTCGTTGTTGTAATCGCAAGTAACAATTGCCTGGAGATAAACTTTCGGCGACGTATGCGATGTTCGCGGCTGCTGCACCTCATCCCTGGCCCCGGTCGCGGGCGCGGTCATCTGGGCCGCAGTGGGCAGGCCTGGAGCCGGCGTCTGCGCCGACGAGGCGGCAGTGGACTGGGTGGAGCTTGACGTGGCGTGGTGAGCACCAAGGTGGATCGGGGTTGCAGAGGAAGAGAATGTCGATTCGTGGGCCGTACGCTGCCTCGACTCGAGCGAATCGGTGAAGGCTCGATGGTGAGGCGGCATGGCCTCGATCGCGGACGGAGTGGCCCGCGTCGAGGTCGAGATGGGATGCAAGCGCAGCGGCGGGGGCGGGAATGCTGCGGGGCGATGGTCGAAGAGAGGGATCGAGCGGGGTCGATGCTGGTAGGTGCCGATCGGACGGGTCTCGGTCAGGCTGCACCACTCCGAGCGGGCATAAGTTGGTGGCGTCTCGAGCGGGTGAGAGCTGAAATCGCTGAGAGCTGAGCGTTGAGCGCTGAGATCGCTGAGATGAGTGAGGAAGGTAGTCAACTGGGTAGTCAGGCTAGTCAGGCCAGAGGATCGTCATTGCCAAAGACTGCCACTGTCAGCCGCGGTCAGAATGCGGTCAGCCGCGCTCTGCCGCGCTCGCTCGGGCCTGTTTACTGAGCGCGCGTGTGGGCCGGCCGTTCCATCTTCCCCACCTGACATTGATCACGCTCGACAGCTCGTACGCAGCTAGTGAGTAATCTTTGACCGACAGTGAGTGGCCTGACGGGCTATGTAGTAGTCGGTCTTCCGTATAGGCTCGTGCGGTTGCGGTCACCTCTCGAGTCCCCGCCAGTGTATCCGATGTTGTCGTGTCGCTTTGCAACTTCTGATCGTCATTATAGACCAATCCGTCGCTGACCACGCAACCGGATCGCCGACCGTGCGACGACACGCCAGTCGAGGCGTCTCGCCGCAGACGCCCATGATGGAAGGCGATCGAATGGCCACCATGTGTCCCAACTAGTCGCTGATCGTCGCGTCGGCATCGTGCAGTGCCCGTGCAGCTTCCTACGATTCTATACGACCTGCCGCGCAACCCGGCGATCGCAGTCGGCCTGCCGCTGACCGTCGGCTGGCTCACAGGCCTCATCACCCGCACCTCCGTGCGAGCTTGGTACCCTTCGCTGCGCAAACCGTCGCTGCAGCCGCCTCGTTGGGCGTTCCCGGTGGCGTGGACCCTCTTGTACGCCTCGATGGGCGCGGCGTCGCATCTCCTTGTTGCCGCGTACGATAGCTCGCTGCCAGGCAGTGCCGCTCGATCCGCCGCCGATCATGCTCTCAAGTTGTACTGGTTACAATACGGTCTCAATATTTTATGGTCACCGACCTTTTTCGGACTGCGGCAGATCACGATCGCCAACGTCGACATCATTCTTCTCCTGGCAACTCTGCTCAAACTCGCGCCCGCTGCGTTCAAAGTGGACCAAAGGACCTTATTCGCCTTTGGCCCCTACGTCGCCTGGGTCTCGTTCGCGACCTATCTCAACAGTGAGTAATAACATTTCAATTTGCGATCCCCCCACCCCCCCAGATCATCCGCTGCAGCGCACCGCTGATCTTAACCCGCTGCAAACACGACCCCAGGCAGCATCTGGTGGCTCAACCTTGGGCCCGGCTCCAAACAACTGCGAAAATAGGTTCATCCGACTTCGGCTAGGCAGCTCGCCTGTCTCTCTCAGAGAAGAGTAAACATCAACAAGAAAAATCCTTCTCATTTTTCTTCTCCGCTCTTCTCCAGCAGCGGGCGAATATTGCTTTAGTAGTCCCACACCGGCAGCTCGGTACAGGGGGAGTTGTTTGAAATTGAGGATGTATGTAATTATGGTGCAGTCGAAGTAGCTAGGGCTGCACAGAGATCAACTTATCCAACCTACATCGATTACTCTGACTAACCAGACCACGAAGAGCAGTCCATTTCCTCTTCACCTCATCATCATCGTCCTGCAGCCAAACTGTCGCGCCCCACCTGAGCGCCGCTCCATCTTTGGCCTGATCATACCTCGCAAGCGCCTTGAAGACCTCATCCGAAACCCCTACAACAACTGCGTCCGCGAGTTTACTCCTCGTTGTCGAATCCACTGACGCCGAGAATAGCGCATTTGCCAGGTGGTGGACGCCAATCAGGTACAAGAGGGGAGTCTGCGCTTGGGTAACGTCACCCAGGCTGAGAGCCTTGGCGTACGCGCAGAGAACGGTCAGATCTGTTTCGGCCGGTGCGAGAAAGCACGAGAGTCGAGCTTCGGGATCATCACAGTCCGAGATTGCGTCCTCAACGCGGGTCCTGATCTGTCGCAATAGGTGAGCGTAATCGTTCCAGAGCAGACGACGGTATTCGACCGGGTAGGACATGGCTAGGGGCGGCAAAAGAACCCAGGCGAACACTTCATGGCCCAAGGAGATCGAATCGTACAGTCCAAGCAGGTCTGAGTAGGTTCGGTAAAACAGCGGCGAGCTGACCGTCGCTGAATGTCCTTCTAATGTGTCTTCGCTCGATCGGGCATCTGCCTTGTTGAGCTGCTGCGGACCTACAGCGACGCTCCAAAGGGTTAATAATTTGCGAAGTGAGAAGTCGACCCCTTGATGTCGATACAGATCGGTGGACGCCGGGTCGTAAAACTGCCGGGTGCTAGGGGTGATCGGGTTGTCCGTCTCAAGCATGAAGACTTTGATGAGGTCGTAAATCATCCTCCTCGGTTGTATGCGTGCTGAGACCTCGCCAGTATTAACGACAAGCCTCATAAGCGCCAAACTGGTGCGAACAAGGTCCAACTCCGATGCATTCCAGTCCTTTGGGAGCGACTGGAACACAGGGGATGTGCCGGACCGCAATAGCTCGTCGAGCGCGACAAGCGGCCAGTCGGAGTGAAGCAAAGTGTCTTTGGAACAGAACGGAGGAAGGCATGCCGTCAACTTGATGTCGCGTGGCGTCGGATGGTCAGGCCCAGTGACCCGACCTCCGCTGCTGGTGATGACCGCGTGCATCAAGAAGGGCCGAAGGACTGCAGCGTTTGACAGGGCGCTCAATTCGAGATCGGCGTCCAGTGACGCCAACGGCGGCATGCTATGGTTGGCAAAGGGGTGCACAACCCGGATCATCCATTCCAGCAGGTCTCTTGCGGCGACTTCATCGCCAGCTCGGAGAAATCGTAGAGTGTCGACGGTGCGGGAGAACCGAATAGAAGTTGTCGGTATGTGCCTAAGAAGGAGTATGAGCAGTTGCACGAGGGACACGTCCGGCGCCGGTGAGCGCATGACGGCCATTTTCGGGACCACGGAATCAAAGAAGGAGACGACCGATGATCCATCGAGGTAAAAGAGCGCCGGTGTTGATAGATTCGAGTCCTCTTCAAAAGTTGTCGAGAACCGCACCGCGGCAACGACGAGCTCGGCATCAAACCCGATGCTACGTGTGATATCCAAGCACTTGATCCTGTCGAAGGCAGTCTTCACGGCCAAAATCGCGATCTTCCCATCCTCAAAGTCGGTAGCGACGTGCTCCTGGATCCAGTTGCGCGCCATTTCTCCTCTCCACGCCGAGTTCACTTTGCTGCCCTCGAGCCAGACCGTCCATAGGTTCCACGCTGCCGCTATCAGAGTCGGCGAGGCGTCTTGCAAGCCTCTTCGATGGGCAAGCAGGGCAAGGTTTTCCCAGCCATCGATATGGCTCCATAAGATGTCGTGCTCGGACACGTGAGGATCGATCGCAGTGATGGTCCAAATGCGGAGCAATCGCAGCAATGCAACGACCATGTGTATTTCGCATGCATCGATGGGCATAGCGTCCCCAAGGAGAAAGGCTGCCCGGTCCAAGACGCTGGAGAGCAGACTAGCTGCTGTGGTCCGTAGACTCGTGCCCAGTCCGTACTGTGCGAGTGTTTGCCACAAGTCGAACGTGGCATTGACCAGTCCGTACGTGAGCCGACGTGCAGCGGGGGAAGCGCTGTCGAGCTCCCACGGCGGAACCCCCAAAAAGCGCAACGCGGGCTCGGCGAGATAACGCGATACGATAGATTTTGTGCGCGCCCTGGAAGACCGCGCCAAATCCGAGAGCATTGCAAGCGCATCGGCTGCCGTGGCAAGGACGGTCGGATCTTGAGCGGCAGGTCTAGGCCAAGGGATGGCGATGAAGTGCTTGGTCACCGCTTCAAGCAAGTTCGGCGTATCAACAATGGCGTCCAGCTCGACGAACGGGGGCGAACTCCGATCAAGAGTAAGCTGAATAAACAACTTGAGAATCCGAAGGACTTGGCGAGATGCTGATGTGGGTAGTCGCGCGTGCAGCAACTCCTGCTCAAGCACAGCAAACGGCAGCGCAATGAGGAGTGTCGAAAGGAGAGAAGATTCTTCTAATCCTTGAGGCCGAATCCATGAAAACGCTTCCCGCGGCCGTCGGCACTCCGTTTCGATAAGAAAGGACAGAAGATCGAGTGCGACGCTCCGAACACCCACGGTCGCGTCGAGGAGGGCGTGGCAGGCTCTTTGGGCAATGTCAAGTTCCAGTCGGAGCCACGCTTCCTTCCCAAACTTTGGCTCATGACTGGGGGTACAGGACAAAATCCTCAAAAGGGTTTGTAGCGCGCTTGAGCGTTGTGATGGCACAGAGGATAACGCGAGGCTCATCAGTGTCGTGATCGTAAATGCCGACGAGGACGAGACATGGTGCAACGCTGACACTTTCGGTGCTTCGCCGATGCCCTCGGCAGACGAAATGAAGGCACCGTTAAGGGAGAAGACCAAATGTCGGTAGTGTCCTGCGCTATCAATTCTAGCGTTAATAGTTTGATTCGGCTTCATCCAATCGAGGTTCGCACTAGCTGGCTCTTGTGGAAAATAGTGCTTGCGGATGGATTCGGGGCTGCCTTCAGCGTCATTTGTGTCGTCTTGCACGGATTGTAGAAGCCCTTTCCCACCGACCTGGACTTGCGCTGTCGAGGTGGTCGGTAAATCTGACTCCATGGAAGGCAAAACTGCAGGTCGGGTTTAGTCTCGCTGGATGGGGGCGACCAGGGGCAAAACGGACGTTGCTGTACCTTTGCTCCTCCGCGAGCGCGCTTCCAATATCTTAAGGAGCTCATCCGACAAGCCCATTGATTCCTTGATCTCGCGTTGCTGGTCTAGTATCTCTTGGTCGGACATGCCGGCCAGTAGACGATCGTTTTCGTCCGACACCGAAGCGAGGATCGCCGGCATGGAGTTGGGATTGTGAATGTCACCGACCTCTCTCGTCGTCGTCACAGGCGAGTGAAGTTTCGAAGTCCAGGCAGTGGAAGACGAGGACGGAAGCGACTGAGACTGCGGCTTCGACTGCGGAAGCACCTGGGTTTGTTCTTTCAATGGAGTTGATGTATGTCGCACGGAGACGGGGAAGCCCAGCGGGAGCGCAGCTGGCGATGGAGAAGCACCAGCTCCGAGCAAGTGGGGTGCGGGCCTGGGCGGCTCGACGGAAAGCTCTGATGATGCGCGCTCGACGACTTGACCGACAAGGCTGTACGCACCAGTTGCGTTGTGGTGTAAGGAGGCTTCACCCTGCACCTGACCGTGCACTGCGACTCGTAGGGCTTCTTCCCGGCGTTCGCGCTCGCGGTGCAGGGCGAAGCGAGACTTGGGCTTTGCCATCGGAGCCGTTGGAGCAGTCGGTGCAGTCTGTCCAGCCGAATCTGGGATGGGCTCACGGTCGAAGATAACCGGGACATGATCTGAGCAAATAGAGCAGATTCAGGACTGGTTCGACCATCTGCGCATCGCCACACACACGAGTGGAACCCACCAGGAGCGCTGGTCCTCATCGCGGACGAGCCGACTTGAGGAGGTCGACGGCGCGTCACTGTGACGGCGGTGCCGAATGAGGAGAACTTCGCAAAGTTTGGGTCGACATCAGGAGAAGACAAGTCACGCAGCGAGGGTCGTATCCGTTGCGCATCCATCGCGTTTCGCCGACGAGCGGAGTATAGTGGAGTAGAGCAGAATGGCAACCGTCTTCGGCCGAACGAGCGCGCTCTCGGTCGATTTGAGACAGGAATAGACTGAAAGAGACAGGACGAGACAGGACCTTAGGCTGGGACGACCTTCCCTGACGGCCAGCATTGGAGAGCATTGGACTAGCTGGAAAGTAGATCACTAGAGTGAATTGGCGACTCGTAAGAGAGGGAACGGCATCTGTTCACACAATTAAGGTACATAGTCTACACAGAGAAACGATCACAAAGAAGAAAAACTGAGGCGGTGAGCCGCCTACAGCCAAGGGGCGAACTGTTAAAGATGCAAGAACTCGTGATTAGCGATCAATGGTCCCTCGGGTGTGGAGATGACAGCCTCGTCGCGGAGAATGACAACATACAGTAGGTTCCATCTTGGATAGATTCTGGACGCTCGTCGCGGACAACAAGAGCTCGAGGATCGACTGATTGACGGGGACCGAAGCTGAGGGCGGCTGTAGATGAAGAGAGGGGGTTGACAAGGTCAATGACAGCGAGGATCAATAGATGCAGCGAGTGGTCGTGTGCTCGGACCGCACAGACACAGAACAGAGGCGCACCTTCTCGCGTTCCATCTTGCAGGACATAACCTTGGCGCGCTGCACCACGACGTCGACGTTGCGCAGAACGAGCTCGCGTAACTGCCCTCGCGGATCGCTCTTCGCCATTTGTGCCCAAACTAGAATCTCCTCCCGCACAAAGATACTCAGACGATGTTCAAAATCGAACTGCGAGACAACACACAGGAAAAAATAGAAGTGTCAGCAAGAAGCCCACCCGGCTGGAGCGGACGAATATTGGCAGTATTCTTGATGACCTCTTGACTTACCTCCGATTCGGTCAAGCACCTGGCAATCGCCATCATTGAGCTAGTCAGAAGACCCTCGGTACCGATGGGGGTAATGAACCTCTGGAAGTTTGGCGTGAAGCGGAATGGCACTGCTTCATTGTTGAAGAACTCAGGCTTGGTAGGAATGATCGCTGCAGAGGTGAAGGAGGTCAGCTCGTGGTTTCTTTTCTGTCCGCCATCCGAGACTAGAGCGCACGCTGCAACGCACAGGGCAACATGTCCGAAGTGAGAAGCTTGCCCGACGAGCGAGAAATATGAACGCGCGACGGCAAACGCACGCCCATCGACATGACATAAGTCATAAAGATGAACGCCGCCATCTGGAGCGTCATCTCCCGACGAATATGCCACAGCTCGCTCGAGCTGGCCATCGATCGGATCATATATTTCTTAAGAATGTCATCTGGGACCATCTTGAGAGCAATCTCTTCAGCGATCTCTTGACGCGCATTCCACAGCTCGGTTCGCTGTCGTGTGGAAATGAATGGCCGTCGGAGAGTCCGTCAGCAATGGTCTGCGAGAACACGAGAAACCAGAACTGCACTCGTCGATACTCACACTGAGCGGAGGATCGTGATGATGAAGGGCCCTTACGCGCTCCGTGTGCGCAAGAATCGGGTCCTCCTTCTTGATTCCGGCCAAATCGCAGTGCTGCTCAAAAATGTCCTGCAAACTCGTGATGGAGGCATCGTTCTCGACCAAGCGTACATTGGGCGCAAGCGGGACCACGATGGGGATATTGAAAGCGAGGTTGCGCTTACGGCTCTCCTTCCGCATCGCCAGAGGACAGTTGAGCATGCGGAAGAGTTGCATGATGCGTTCTTCTCGACGCGAGGTGCGAGCGGAGGGTACTTGGATCGCGAAGCGGTGCGTGCTGCCATCGTGGCCGAGAATCGTCAGACGGCGGAAGTAGATGCCGTGAGAGCGGGTGACGTCAAATTTGTTAGCAAAGTGGCTGATACGCACGAAGTTGCCATTGTTGTCCTCGTGCTACAGATGGCAAAGATGAGTAGAACGGTACCTATTAGCTTTCGTCCCAAGCGCAGACACCAAAGCAAAGGAGGGCGCAACCAACCATGAGATACTGCCCCGGGACCTCAATTTCGTCAAACTTCTGGTACTGGAACTCGACCAGCCAATGCGAAACAGCTTCGAGATTGGCCTTCTTGGCCTTCTTGTCAAGCATGCCCTCATACCGGTCGCGCCATCTCTGGAGCCTCTGCACATACTGAGCGAGCGTCGGTTCCGAGGTGAGGAAATCCCGTACAAAGCTTTCTTTGATGGTAGGAGGATGGAGATTCTCGGCAAAGCGAGTGACGTTTGATATTGTGGGCGCCGCAAGCTTTCCATCGTCATTGGGCATGCCGGCACGTGCCAGGAACTGCTGCAAACCGTCGGCGAGGAGAGCGCTTATGAGGCGGAAAATATCTTCGTCGGGTGTCGGTTTGAATCGAGTGGAGATCTGATCGACGATCATCTCCATTGACAGGGCCAGAAGTGGGAAAGCCGTCTTCAAGATAGACATGATTTCATCGACGTACTCCCACGGATGCCTAGGCCCGTTCGGCAACGGCGTCGGCGCTGGAATCGGCTCGTTGCGAAGTACGGCGGTGGCTTCGGCATCGAGACCCGCCGCTCGTGCCTCGTTCATTCGTTGGGCTTGAACGGCTTGGATGTGAGCGGCCATGTGCTGCCGCTTCGGCATCGAAAGATCTTCTCGCACCGTACGCAATTGAAAGAACAGCGACTGGCAACGGATGTGTACCAGTGGAAGTGTCAGCATCCGCAAATATCTCCGAGCTAGGGCAAACGAGGGCAGCAGCGACAGACCTGTGGGAAAACTTTCGCAATCTTCAAGAGGATCACCCGAGAATAGCGTGCCTCTCGCTGGGACAACGACAGCAGTAGCTGAGGGATGAACGTGATCCAGTACCACGTAGGAACCTCGCCCTTGTAGCTGTCGAATGCTTTGGAGATGGTGCCTTGCGCGTCGTCAAGGCTGAGCAGCCACAAGATGCGCACAAGCAACTTGCGGACCTTGGCGCTCTTGTACAATCCGGCGGCCTGCAAGTAGCACGAGACGGCATTGCTGGCGATGCCGAGATCGGTGGGGTTCTCCTTGAACATGCGGTCGTGATATTCGCCCCATTCGGCCCAGGCCTTGGGGAAGGCCATTTCCATGGAGACGGCGAGATTGAATGTCTGGTTCGCTTCTTCGTGCAGATGCAGCTTTGCCAAGAACATGCCCTTGAGAGTGAAAAATTCGGCTTTTTGCGACGCGTTGAAGTACATGAGATTTGTGTTGTTGATGACCTCGAGACCTGACGCGAGCTCGGAGACACTCGCATAGTGGCACTTGGCCTGCTCGCGAAGCTTGAGGAAAGCCTCTTGAATCTCGATGTTGGGCAGGGTGTAGATCTTCGTCAGCGAGGTGATACAGACCTCGTTGAGATGATGCTTGCGAGCGACATGCGCAAACCGGTTAATGATCCAGGCCGTCTCGTGGAAGCCGCGGTAAGCGAACGAGCTCGCATTCTGCGGCTGACCAGGGGCGGCCTGCGGAACCAGAGGCAAGTACGTCGCGTTGATGGCTTGGAACACGTGTTGGCGCCAAGCAACGAGATCGCTCCACACATTGATGTCATCCCAGAGGTTCGGAAGTCGGTCTCGCCAAGTCCCAAGGATCGTCTTGAGTTCGTTCGAGCGTTGATCGAGGTTCGCCGCGTCGGTAGCATGGAGGCTGGCGAAAATAGCATTCGCTTCTTGCAGCTCCACGAACTGTTGGAAGATCGTCAACAGCGGCACATGCGCTTGCGACACCGCCTCGGGCAGGTAGTACCATTTGCGCAGCGAGAGCTGGATCCCCTCGTCGCACAGCTTTGCGAACGCTTTTTTGGCCGAGCCATCGTTGTTGACGTCCTTGGGATAGGCGCGCAAGAGCGCCAAGTAGGCCTCAAAGACGCGACGTCGAGGCGTGGTGATCGGCGACATCGAGCTTAGTGTTTGTTCGATGAAATCGCGCTCGACGTTCCAGTCCGTGAGACGCCAGCTGCATTCGAGGAGCAGCTCCTTGTTGCCCTCGTTTTTGGCAAGATCCATGAGGACATCCCACTGCGCACAAGGTCACAAGGCGTGAAGAGGGCGTGAGCAAGTGCCAGAAAGTGGCACTGATCCGACAAAAACAGAGTCCGTCGACTCACCTGTTGCAGCTTTTGTGCCGTCACGATCCAGTGATCCTCCCACAGAGCCATCTCGCTCTCGGTGAAAGGTTGGACTCCACTCCGAGCGGTGATCTGGGCCGACTCGTACAGCACCTGAGCCTGTCCCCACTGGCCGATTTGCTCCCAACTGCGAGGCACAAAGTAGGGCAGATCAGTCACTGACCAGCAGACTCAGATACTCGCGTACCATTGACTGACCTGATTGCAGCGTTGGTCTCATTGTAGCTCGCACGTCGACGCCAGAGTCCGTAGAGTAGATCATCTTCGCTAAGCTCGCTATAGGTCTCGGCCAACGCATCCAGAGTCATTTCGCGCACGCTGTCCTCCTCCCTCGGATTTTCCAGCGTCTCTTGAAGAAGCTCGAGACCTGTGTGCCAGACGTTGAAGGTTTTGGCGAGATAACGAACAACATGGGGAGGTAGTGTCGGCGCGGGCGAACAAGCAAGTACACCCGCTAGCAGCGTCTGAATTGCGTTTGGACGGCGGTCGATGCTCTTGAGATGATACTCCTTGGTGATGAGCGAAACAATGAGTCGGGTGAGATCAAGATGTTCGCGACGGTTAAGGCAAGCCCAGCTCGTCTTGAACGTCGATATCCAAAGCGCGTGTGTAGCCTGAGGATCGGCATAAAAAATCTTGCGGGCGGCGCCGAGGAGCATACCAGAAGTGTAGCAGCTCAACACTTCGACGAAAGACGGTGGGGACGAATCATCGGTGTCCATCGTTGCATCGGGCATCGCGTTCAGGACCGATTTTGGAGACGACGACACGAACAGCGGCTCGTCCGGATCGACACTGCCGAGAAGCAAATCGAGAGCTTGATGGATCCAGTAGGTATCGCCTAGGGGCTCCCAACTCTGGACTCCAAGTATGTAGTGTAAGCGACTGAAGAGAGATGTGGCGAGGCTGCCGTCGAATGTGGCGAGGAACTTGGACCGCATGACCGGATCACGTGCACGGCATCCCATGAGAAAGGCGGGCTCGAGTTTCATTGTCAAGTCGGAGCGCGCAAGTGCTGGATTCGAGTAGATGTCTAGGATCAGTGAGAGATAGTCGCGGTGCAATGGCTCGTTCCCCCGTGCCTCGTACGCCATCATCTTGTGCAAGATGCCGGCTTTCTCCCTCATGGTCGGGAACGGCTCATCGTGATCGGTCACCCACTTGCGCGTCATCTGGAGCAGGAATCGGCAAAGCTCGACATTGTTGGACTTCTCGACGAGCTGGACGATCGAACTAAGTAACCAACGGCGATGCTCGCCGAGATGAGAAACGCGCTGGCGAAGAAGCTCCAGGCTCGAGACGAGGAGGCGAAGCGTGGGGTCGCCTGGAAGTGGTGCTGTAGAAGTGCTAACGACATGGTCCTTGGTGTACTTGGCACACGCTCGAGCGATGAGGGAGATGAACTCATCCACGCACTCGGGTGATGCCTTGGCCCAGGCCTGAAGCACAAGCATTGTCGGGGGCATCTGCGTGATCGTGCCCAAATGTTTGTTGATCATGTTCCTCGCCCACTCAAAGAAGGCGACAACCTCGGGCGTTGCCTCGGTTCCCTCGCCGCCGACGCCCCTGGGAAGCGCGTCGAAGGTGCGCTCGAGAACTGGTCGCAACGCAGTCTGCAGACGCATCTCATTAATCACCATGCTTGGTGCTCCCAACGGCTGGCCAGGGACGGATTTGCTTGGGGAAGGCACAGCGACGATCGAATACCCCTTATCGAAGATGAGCTGCAGCGTCGCGATGTTCGAGATATACCAATCGGGCGACTTGTGCAGAGAGACGACGTTCAATACCTCGGCCGAGTTGCAGAGCGTGACAAGCATAGGCTCCGGAACTTCGGTCTGTACGCCGGCGAAGGTGCGTTGAAAGAAGGCGAGCTTGACATGCAGATCGTTCCACACATTAGGACTAACGAGCTCCTTGAGCAGAACGAGCGCGCGCGCGACATAGTTGTTACGTAGGAATGCCTCCGGCGAGTTGGCGATGAATCGCAGCAGATTGTTGATGACTTGGTCACGCAGAACGGCGGGAACGGCATAACCACCTGTGCGATCAGAAGTGCTAGTGGTAGAGGGCGCGGTCGAACCCGCGCGGTCCTTGCCTGTCCTCTTTGGCGAGCCTGCAACGACATCGGTTAAGTCCGCATCAACTTCCATTTTGGTCATCTCTTCGAGCTTGGCCGCTTCGATCCGCTTCTTCTCCCATTTGAGAATGAGCTCAATGACGTCCAGGGTGAGGACGCGCGTATCAGAGGTCGTCGTGGAACTGAGCGTCAATTTGGCGAGCGAAGCGACCATATGTGGAACGAAGAGCTCGCGCGTAGGGTAGAACAGATCAGGATGTCGGACGATGAGTTGATAGATATTGACGAGCAGAGCCATGCTACCACTATCCTCGACGAGGATCTTGCGCGTCCATTTCGCCCAGTATGTCGAGTCAGCCGCGACGGAAGCCGGCCCGGCGCCAACTCCGGGACCCATCCGTTTGGGTAAAGACGGGGCCAGAATATCTAGTGCTTCACGAACGAGGGCGCGAGCCTCGGGTTGGTGGGCTTTGAGAAGCGCAACATAGATTTGGACAACGATCTTGCCCGGCGACTCGTAACGCTCGAGGAAGGACGCGATAAGCACATATGCTGCTTGCTTCACGGTAATGTCCTCGAGTTTGATTGTAACCCAGCCAAATTTGATGACGTCCTTCTTGTTTTCAAGAACCAAATGTGAGTAGGATTTGATCAAAAGCGTCGACATGTGGCATAGCTCGACCCGAAGTGCTTCGTCCTCAAAGGTTGCCAAGTCGGGTACGGTCGCCAACAGCGGTTGCCATACCTTGGCGTGGACCTTGTTGATGAAATCCCCGTCGATCAGGTCGTTCTCGCCAGCACCTCGGGAAGAGGAGACGAGCAAAATCGGATTCGTGAGCATGCGTAACGCGGCCGTCTTGTGCGCCTTGGCCACCGCTGGATTCTCGAAGATGTCAATGAAGCGATCGAGGATTGTCCGCTTGAATTTTACATCATGGCTCAGAGCGACGTGCTGGTTGAGGAATCGCGTCAAGACGGTGAGATTGGCCGAGTTCCAGAAAGTGAAGGCGTCGACGACATGGAATAGAAGGTCGATGTGCTCCGCCTGTTCAAGATACGCGATGAAGATGTCCAAAACAACGGCGTCCTCGCGCAATTGTTGGAAATGTGCATCACCCTCGGCCGCGAGCCGCTGCCGTCGAATGTCCGAGACCCAGCGAGTGATTAATTGGCCAAGCACACCCGAGCATTTGACGATCCACGTTCGGTCGATCTCGATCAGTTCGCGCATGACTAAGGCAGCATGATACCCGACGTCGCCCTCAGATTCGAACGATGAGATGAACAGCTGATTGACTCCCAAAGTGATCTGGTCCCGGATCGGTTCCGAAAGCTCCGAGGCGATGACGGCGCGGAACGTGGTCACGAAGCGAGCGTCGGCGAGTCGCGTAAAGAAGAACTGAACAGCTTCGCCCGGGTACAAGCGAAGGTACTTCGTCAAAGGAACCGTGAAAACGCTCGTCTTGAGCTTCTTCAGCTGCCGCTCTGCGTCTGCGACAAGGGTAACAAGTGCTTCGATGAAGATGTTCGCCGCCGGATGCGGCAAGAGGTGAAAAATGTTGATGATCGCAGCCATGATCTCCAGAACCCCGTCGTCGGACGATTGCTTCGTTGAGAGGCGTTGGAGATCGGCAGGCGTTGCAAGTGCCTTGAAATGATCGATGAGCTTGTGACCGATCTCGACCTTGAAGTAGTTCGTCAACAACTGAAGAAGACGAGCAAGACCCTGCATTTAGAATCGGGCGCGGGGAAGAATCGGAGCCTTATCGTCAGTCCGGAAAGTCCACACAGACTCGTAAACCTTGGCAAGACCTACCTGCAAACTCGCGACCGACAACTTCTTGTGATCCGCTAGGTTGACCAGTACAGGCTTCAGCCCTGATTGCAAGAGGTCTTTTGGTAATTTGCCTTGCTGCGCCATGACCTGCCTGAGGCTTTCGCATGCCGCGTCGACGACCTCGGGCGCTTTGGCGTAGAGCAGCTTGAAGTAGACCGAGAGTGCTTTCAGTCGCGTGGGCTGGTGTTGCGGCTTGTTGAACTCGGAATTCGACAACGCAGCCGAAAGCAACTCGACGCACACGACCCGCAGTTGCGTCAATGGCGCCGTGGTCTTCGTCGTCATCTTGCCTCCCAGCAAAGCAGCATCCTCCGCATCGGCGATGCCGAGCGCCTCGTGCAGCAATCGAGATAGCTGCTCGTCGAAGTCGATCAACGGAGGGTCGAGAGTGATGCAGAATGTAACGGCGTCTATGTGGCCGATCTGCATCATGAAGCCGAGCGCACGCAACGGTTTGGTGAAGATAGGCGTAATCAGCCGATCCCGAACCGGCATCAATAACTCCGTCAGCGGCGTCGAAGTCAGTTCAGACAAGATCTTGAGAGCCTTCTTGACCGTCTCTCGCACACTCGAAATCTGACTACAAAGCTCGAGCAGGAGCAAGCCGACGAGATAGTTCAGCTGATTGTTAGACGCCGGAGTGTTCTCGCGCGCGCCCGGGCCTGAACAGACGCGGACAATGTGCAGTAGCGTATCCGACACTAGCTCGTGGTTGATGGGGGCTTCGCCAGGCATATCCTTCAGACTGAACAGGAGAGCGCGCGTGAACTCGATCTCGTGGTCCAATATCCACCGTGTCTCCAGCCCGACTTTGTCGGTCAGGATCGAAAGACCCATCGCGGCGCCCGTCTTGCGCTGCCATGAAGGATCGTAGCACAGGGACGAAAGGCGACTGCCAAGCTGATGCAGCAACGCCGTTGCCGGGTCAAGGCGGGGTGGCGGCCCCGTCATTGGGTTCGCCGAGGCAGTGGCAGCGGCGGCGGAGGCCGCCGTGGTCGTGGCAGGGTCGCGAGTCGCAATGAGATCTTCGACGATCAGTTGCGTCTGCTCGGCAGCCTTGGGCAGGTCGGCATTCTCCACACCGCAGATGTTTTCGATGATTCCGTCGATGAGGGCTGAGCACAGAGGCAAAACTTGCTTGGCGTAGGCAGGATTCTCTGGCAACTCCTTTCCGAGCTCGAGAGAAAAGATGTGGCGCGCAAGATTGAAGACATAATCGTTCGCCTCTACAGCGAATTCTTCGACCCGTGTTGCATCGAATAGACCTTTCAAGATCTGGCCGAAGGTTTCCTCTGGTTGTCCGGCAGGTAGACCGTTGCGAAGGAAGATAGCGACAGCGTACTTGAGAAATGAGTAGGCAGCACGACGATAGTAGGGATCGCCGCGGCCGAGCATGCGCACGGCGACATTGACGATTGGGGCAATATGCAGGCTCGCGTCCTTGCCTTCGAATTTGACGTTGAGCAGAGCTTCGGGTCCAACCGGCTTCCACTCGAGCTTGGGAGGGCCAAAACCTTTACGGTTACGACCTCCGATCTTGCCGAGGATGCGCATCGTAGTGTGAGCGTGTTGGTGGTTGAAGGGCAAAGGGCGGAGCAATTCCCAAAGGCCGACCATCACTTCGTCGATCACCGGTGCCATCAGAGGGTTGAGAAACTCTTGCGTCAGGTTGTCGACGCACAGCTCGAGCGTGCGAAGGCCTTGGCTGACGAGTTCGGAGCTCGCCCGGAGTGCGTGCACGAGTGGCCGCATCAGGAAAGACAAGTACGGCAAAAGCACCGAAAGCCGCACGGGCACGGTCAGGATGAGCTCGGCGAAGAGATCCTTCTTCGACTTGTCCGCCGCTTTGAGCAACGCGTTCAGCTGTTCGAGCAGGCCCTGTAGCAACGGTAGCACTTCGTTGTACAAGATTTCGAATCGGCCGCCTCCAATCGAGCGGAAGAGAGCGCGCAGCAACAGGTAGTAGGCGTGGGGTTCCGCGGCCTGGCTGGCGAGCTTGAGCGAATTCATGATCAAGTTCGAGAGGTGCGGAAGCAGAACGGGCTCGTTCTTCTCGGGGAATATTGTGACCGCCATGAACGACATCTTGTACAGCCGCAAAGTGACAGACATGTAATCCTTGTACTCCTTGCCCGCTTTGCCGAGATCTGGAAGTCTCGATGCGAGGAATCGGAAGAGAATCGCGACAAAGTGCTGCGAAACCATCTCGTTCGACAAAAGCGTTTGCGGTATAACGAGAAGCTCGTGGTTCTAAAGTCCGTGTTGAAATAATTTCCCAAGTCAGCCGTGAGCTCGCTGGGGGTTGATGTCTATTCCGGATAGTAGAACCTGAGGGACACTCACCCGAATCAACTCGGTGAAGAAGAAGCCAATGCAATGCTCGATCACTTCTTGAAGGATGACAAGTTCGATCTGAATCAGCGTCGAGCTGAAGACCTCCATGACCTCCTTCTGCTCGCGACCTTGATCGCGAGAAGAGTCGAAAAGGACCATGCACTTGACGGAGGCTCGGAAGAAGCGACACATCATCTCTGCGTCCGGGCCTTTGCCTTCGAGCTTGATGAGCGCGCTGGTGATCGTCTTGAAGCCGAAGAGGAGATTCCTGAACAGAAACCGTGCGTCTGTGGACAGCAGCGATAGGACGAAAGGCGCAGCGACGAAGGAAAGCCTGTTAGCGACTGCCGAATAAAGGTAAATGTTTGCTTTCTCAAAATCGACTCACCCTTGATAGGATCCGGCCCAGGATCTGTCATGACCATAGCCTTCTTCATCGGCTTCGACCGCTCAATATCCACGTCGTCCAGCTCTGGTATCTGCACGTCCTCGCCTGCGCCGTCATCATCCTTCTCCTTATCGTCACCTCCTTCAAGCTTCGTCCGAGCAGCAGCGGCATCGTCGTCGTAATTCATGGCATCCGTAGCGTCGGCGATCTGCGCGGCTTCCTTCTCCTTCCCTTTGCTCTTGCCCTTCGACTTGCCCTTGCCCTTGAGTGCCGTGGGAGGCGCGGCTTTGGACACGGCGCTCGCTTCGATCGACTCCTTGCGCTCGTCGCGCAACTTCTCGATCCTGGCCAATAGGTGCGGCAGCGGTTCGCGCGGTTTGGACCACTTGCTCCATTCGTCCCGGACTTCGGCGAGCGCCTCGATCTTGGACACGAAAGCGATGAGCATGCGCTGTAGGATCTTGATGGCCTCGCTCGGTTCTTTGGTTGCGATTGGCTCGATGAGGTTCAACAGCAGCTTGGAGCACATGGTCTGTATGGCGGCGGCCAAGGTCGGATCGTGGATGTTGGCCGAATAAGTGTGGACGATACGCGACAGTTGCGACAGCGACAGCTCGCTGCGAACATGGTGGATCAAGTCGGCCAGCATCGAATAGGCGAGAGGGCGCAACGATTCGTAGCCTGTGACCGAGTTGCCGACGAGGACGTGGTCGTCGAGCAACGTGTCGATCTGACCCAGGAACGCGGACCGCAGCTCGCTCTGGAGGATGTGACGGGTTGCAACAACGAGATCACGCTTCATCGCCACCGCCTCGGATGGGCAATCCTTCATCAAGCGGACGGCGATGTCAGGGAGGATGTTGAGATAGGACGAAAGGGCGCTTTGCGACACTCGCAGCATGTAGGCAAGAAACGACATAGTCTGCGTAATGGAGAGGTGAGACCAAGTAATCAGCACGAAGCATCCAGTGGCACTTGATGAGAGAGGGTTGTGTACTACCTACCTTGGTCTGCGCCAAGACCATATCCTGGAACGCCCCGCGCTTCGCCTTGGAAATCTCGGGGCATGTGCCGACCCAACTCTTGCCCGGCTCCATACCGGCGTGCTTCCGCGCTTGCGGCGCCGCCTGGAGCTGCAGAAAGTCGAAGACGAGGGGCACGAAGATGGTGATTGCTTTATCGACGTAGGAGCGGTACGTTTGAAAGATGAAGACAATCGCAGCTGGGCAGTCTTGCAGCAGCTTGAATGACTTCATCGCCGGGGCATGAATGACGGCCCCGGCTCCGCCCCCTTCAGGTCCCTCGATCGTGGGGGGTGCAGCCGCAGCGGGCGAGCTCGCCTCTTTGGACCCAGCGGTCTCGGATGAGAATGTCTCGTCGACGACGGCGCCCATGCCCTTGAACAAGTCGGCGACGATCCCGAGGAACTCGTCGACCGAGGCCTCGATCTTGACGGCGGTCGGATCGGGCATTGAGTCCTGGCCCGGGATGGCGCCACTCGCGAGAGGGTGGGGCCCGCGAGAGTAGGTACGATGCAGGTCGATAATGACTTTCATGCACAAGACGGCGTTGTCCTCGTTCTCGATGCGCAGTAATTTGAGGAGAAGGATCATGAGCGGGGGCGCATGGGACCGGAGTGGCTCGACGTGAGGCAGACGATGCAGGATTTGTATAAGCAGGTTCCGAAGCCGCTTTTTGATGGATTGATGTGACGAGTAGTTGAGACGAGTAGTTGAGACGGAATCGGAACCGGTGGTCAACCAGTGAAACGACCGAAGCGGCTTAGCCAGGGCCACGCCACAGGCGCCCTACGACTCACATTCTCGGTTGAAGCTCCGGCGAACGAGGGCTTGCCGTGGGAGAGGATGTCGATGAAACAGGGAAGAAGTGTGTCAAAAAAGCGGGCAACGTCCATGTCACGTTGATACATATCGACGCTGTCCCTCAGCTCGGTTGCAATATTGATCTTGTGCTTTGAATCTGTCTCGATGAGAACGTGTCAAGGCGTCAGTCGCAGCCGAGAGGAGACGGCGATGACATGTCCTATAGGGCACATCCGACCACGGGACCAGTGGTGGATGTACTGACCGAGTCCGGGGTCCGACAGCTTGGCGGCGATCTGTTCAAACTCCTGCCCGGCCAGCGCTGCACCGGCGGCCGGGCCAAAGGTCGATCCACCGAGCGCAGGTGCATGGATCGAAGCACTCGCGGTGCCGGTTATGGTCGTCGAGGAGAAAGGAATCGCGCCATTGTTCAGGTTCGATGCAGTTGAGGCCCCAGCAGCGCCAGCAACCGCAGACGTGGAAGCGGTCGACTGCCTTCGAGCCGTGGCCGACGTCGAGCTCGCCATGGTCTTCGAGACGCGACAGAGTAGCGCGGCGTCAGATGTGACAGAGAGCGGGATGGAGGGACGAAGAGGAAAACGTCAGACTTGGAGGAGGACGAGTTGTGCCCCCTCGCACGAGCGATAAGTCGGGCGGGTCGGTGGCAGCGGTGAGGCCGTACACGGTAGGGTGGTGATGGTCTGATGGACGGGTGGGCGAAAGCTGCCCTGGCAGGCTGGCAGGCGAAAGACGCGGGCTGGCGCGGCGCGGCGGGCGGCGGCGGGCTGCATGGCTGCACGGTGCTGCACGCAGCACGGCTCAGCACGGGTAGTGCAGGACCCGGGAGAGCTCAGCCAAATGTGCATCTCGAAAAACAGCGATTTTAGGCCGATTTGTACATCGGGATAAGGTGTCTGAGGGGTCGATTTGTACCTAATTTGAATCGTACATTGGAAGAGTTCGGAGAACATAAGATATCGCTCTCCAACAGCCAGAAATATGAAAAATCGCTACAACGACCCGGTACTATCATCGCGTCGAATTTGACAGTCGGCCGCTCGGACCGGCCCGACCACTCGTTGGCTATTTTGGTGATTCTGTGAATGTGAGGGCTGCATAGATCCCGTGGCTTTGACTTTACATAAATCTAACCCGTCTGATCAAGAAACATTGGTTTTGCATAATCGAATATGGAAATCTAATCAGGCTTGTTACAAAATTACGGGACTCTCTCTGTCTTCTCCTCTCCGAGTCTCTTCTCAGTTGTGCCTATTCTTCAAAACTATATAGGGTTGGTGGTTGGGGCTCACACTTTTAGGGTCTCGTTTTTGTGGTTCTGTGAGCGTAGAGCTGCATAGATCCAGTGGCTCCGACTTTGCCCAAGGCCAAATCCCTGTTCAAGAAGGATCAAAAGCCGGAGGCATACCGCCAAATCTCGAAAATCGTGACTTTTGTCGAATAATGAGGGATTTCGAGCACGTCGTCTAGGGACAAGTGAATACGTGACTCTAGAGGGACTTATAGATGACATGCTGTCCTCTTGTCCCTCAACAAGGGCACACACGGAAGTGCGCAGAACGTAGGACGATCGCGACCTGGCACAAGGTGAGGAAGGTCAGGGGCTATCAGGGGCGTCTAATAGCAGTTCGCCCACTTCCGGCGCCTTTCTGTATTCGAACCTCGATTGGATGAAGCCGAATCAAATTTATAACGCTAAGAGTCGATAGCGCAGGACACTACCGACATTTGGCCTTACGCTGTGCACGAGGCGGTACTGTCGTCTGACCAGTGACGGCCAATGGCTAGGCCAGGCTCTATCTGCTTCGAGTTGGCAGGCCCGGATTTTTTACTGCAATGGCTCCCAATTTGCGGAGTCCCCAACGTCCAGCGCTTGGATTGTGTATCACCTGTAGCATCACTATACAGTCTATCCTCGCCGCCGCCGCCATTGCAAGGCCTGCGAGAGTCACAGAACTATCTGGCACTCGACTTACTCGGCCGGAAACTTGGAAGAGGAGTAAACTTCTCGGATGTATTGGCGATGGTTCCGGTACAGCACTGCAAATAGGTTGAGTGGGTCCACCGAGGATTTCGGGGCAAGCGCCCGTGTCACATCAAGTATCACCACTTGCAACACAAATACCGAGTTGAAATGTCGTGCCGAGTCCCGACTGGAACGACTCTCGACTCAACCAGAGGAGCTGATCAGTACGATCAGTACGATCAGTAGCTAATCTTCGCTGATCTCGGGACTGTAAGGCGACTTACTAAGGCGAGGTCTGGCGAATTTTGATGCATTTATAACCGGCGCCTCTTCACGTCTCTTCGCGCACGGCTGCCTCCGATGAAGCTACGGTAGAATCTCAACGCGATCGTTGTATAGACTGCTCAACGTGGCCCGCGAGAATGGGGCCTGCACCGTTCGTGCTACCCGGTTATGCCTGGAACGGCACTCGGTACTACAAGTCCCTGCCCGGGGCGACTGCGACCTTCCAACCCCCACCGCATGCCGAAACGGAATCGCGCGGCTCCACCTCGTCATCGAACCATAGCGGCGGGCGCCTCAAGCGTGCCAAGAAGCACCACGCCTCACAGCCACGCATCCCGACCTTAGACATACAGGATGCAGGATCGACCAGTAGACTGAGGCACATGGCCCTTCTCGCTCCTGGGCAACAGGTGCTGTTGAAACAGTCAGTCTTTCGCACGATGTACCTTTGCCCGCCGATTCGGGAGCCGTGTCATGAGCTCGCACATAGGCCTTGAGATCCGTTCGGCAGGACTGGTTGACCAGAAAGGACTTATACGAAGGTCGCATTCTCCCTCAACGGCTCGTGCAGTGATCTCGAATGCCTTTCTTGGCGACATTACCGCTCAAGCTCGGTCGTCGTTCCCGACTGCCTCATGATGGACGACACCATCACCGCTATCAGTTTCGACGACGAGAACCCCACCACCATTCGTATCGGAACACAAGGCGGAAGCATATCGTGCGTTGGGATCGATCGCTCGTGGGGCCAAGAAGGCACTGTCATGGTCATGGCCACCATCCTCAGCTGACCCGCAATCTCTTCTCCCCCTTCTGCACAGCACCGGAAATCTCGCTCGTCTCAATGATCCCGGCGGCTATTACCCACATGACGAGATGGGGTGGCGGCCGAGTTGGGTTTTCGCCTCTCGGATCACCTCCCTTGCTACGTGCGGATCTCGTTTCCTGTAAGTCATCGAAGACATACACTTGAACCCTTCTCAATTGACCCGGGGGTCGTCATCAGTTCACCGACCTCACTGACCTCGGGTCGCTGGTCGCACATGATGCAGAGCAACTTGCCTCGGTCCCCCACCTGCAGCGGTGGTCTCTCAAACCAACGAAACCGTTTCTCTAGCGTGAGTGGAGTAGCTACATCCGCTCCGACCGCTCAAACGTTTATCGTCGGTTCCAAGGACTTACATGCCGCTCGGCCTCGCGCTGCTGTTCTCACCAGCTCTGTCACTTTGTCCCCTCGCAAAACTTCGCTCTGGACATCCGCCTTATCTCCCTCCCTGATTGCCCTGGGTCAGTCCGTTTGAGAATACGACAGCTCTCCCATGCTGTCGCCGAAGCTCATCTCCCCACCTGCACCCAGGCTGCGATCGGAAAGTTTTGATCTCGCGAGACCCGTCTCACGCAGCGATGAATGGCTACTCGACTGGCGGGCGGCACGGCGATGGTGCGGTGTTCGCCCTCGATCTCGGCGAGGTGAGCTGCACCAATATCCGTGAACCCTGTGTTTTTCTATCACGAGACAAGGTTTGCTGAACTCGTTGGAGAGCTGTGTAGAACATGGTCCTCGCGGGCACGAGATCAGGTCGCGTTAAGATCTTCGATGTCAGGTCTCCTTGCTCGGCGGAGATCAATCGGGAAGATTCTACAAGACCCGAGGTCAGTTGATTTCTGACAGCGCTCCAACTCGAATAGAAAATCACACATGGCTGATGCATGTATACTTCTACCCAGCTTCAACTTTCATTCACAAGCTCCGTCACACACATTCGGAAACTTTCTTGCCACTCTGGCCCGACTTGGGCGGATCCCCGCCAAGTGCTCGTCGCCACACTGGACGGTCACCTCCAAGCACACGATCTGCGCTTCGCCACATCGAGTCCCTCGGATGAATCCCGCTCGTCACCTTACAAAGCTTCATCTCGCTCCGTCGCTATGGATCTCAAGGGGCACGTCAATACAGTCTCTCGCGATTTGGGACTAGCGCTCTCCCCGAAAGTAACCTACCGTGGACGTTCAAGCGACCTCAGGGGGCAAGAGGCGTCAAACTCCTTCGTAGCCATGGCCGGAGAAGACGGTATCGTTCGAATATGGTCACTCAAGACGGGAAGCCGAATACTCGCGTCCGATGTATCGGAGCCCAACGCACCTGCCGAGCTTGCGACCTCGACTTCGTTGCTGACGCGCCGGTTTTCGGAGCCGATTCGTGCGATGGCTTTTGGCCCTCCACCACCAATCTTTGGCTCTGGTATCATAGGAAATGATGCGAACTATGAAACAAGGCCAGTTTCGAACTCCAGGGAGGATCTGGATACCCTGTGGGTCGCGGATGGAGTTGCGCTGGAGGCCTTCCAACTGCAATGAGTTGGCAGCCGGTATGCACATTGAAATCGCTGAGGGACCGGTCCGATTTCACGGTACCGCCAGTAGACAAAGCAACAGAGCGAAACGACAGTCGACGGCGACGAGACGTAGCGGCAGTACGAGACGAACAGATTCCACTGGCGAGACACTTGCGCATAATCAGAGCGAGTCTTTGGTTCCAGCGCGCATAAGGACATCTCGGCTGTGCCGATGATCAGTTTCTCGATAGACGGGAACGGCTGAGCCGGTCGAGCCAGCTCCATGAGAGGGCGGGAAGCGAAAACACGTTTCTTCCACCTTCGCCTCGGCTGATCTGCATAGCGGCACCCCACAAGCGACGGCATGGTATGGGTCGAAGGAGAGATGTGCGCCAAAGCGCGATTGGAGGGCGGATGTACGAAGCGAGATAAGTCGTCAGCGATGGCGTTCTGCTCGCCAGCCACGTGGAGGACTTTGAGGTCGAAGTTGCGAAGAAAACTGATGTCGTAGGCTGCTAGAGTGTGCGCAATGATATGAAGGCTGTATCGTGCACGTGAGACGAGGCGTAGACCGCCTGCGCGGAGTCGGTCCGAACCAAGACGCGCCGGAAGAGATCATCCGTGGCGATGTCAGGGGCTCGGACGACCGTCAATGACTCTGCGAATGGGAGCCTCTGGAAGGTGCGCCGGGGGCAGCGATAAAAGTGGTGCCGGGCACAGGTCGCGACGAGTCAATAGCCGAGCCCTGCCCCTGTGTTGTCGGCATTCCGCAGACACGCATCCGTATAGATCACAAGGCGACAACTCCCATATCTGCACCATCGAGTGAGGATGGGCGACGCGAGATCGAGAGTGGGACCCCAAGCGATCAACCCTGCCACTTGCGTTGAAGCCTCCGTCACGTCCTTATTGACAGGATCTCTGCCATCGGGGTTGACTTTGCCACTGGTCTTGTTGTAGAGTGGACATGATGTACGGCCGAGCTTGCAGCGCCACATTGAGTGCCCAGCTCGAGGAATCCGTCATTTGTCGCCACCGTCGGAGGGTCGCATGCCTGCTCGGCGTCTGCACTGGGAACGACTCGATCGCGGCTGCTAGCTTCGTGACTGCTGCGGGCGTGAGAAATACGCTGAACTCGTCCGAGTCGCAGTTGATGCCGGTCATAGTGCTGCGGCATCCGAAGGGGGCTTTGTTCGTGGCGAGCTAGGAAAGAGGTCCATGAATCGCCCCCACTCTCGCCATCGCCGCTTGCTGCGCAGGGATCTTGTAGGTGGCCCCGTCATGATGGACGAACGGGAAGAGATCGCATACTAGATCGATCCCGAATGCGTTGTCCCACACTCCTCTTGTTGTAACACACTTGATTATCCCTCTCTCTTAACAAGGGCGATGAAGCACGGTGTAAGCCGAGAAGAAAAGCGAAAGTTTGTATTGGTCAGCAGAACGAAAACCTTTGCAGCACCGGAGGGGCAACAAAGCTACTGGACCCGAACAAAGAGGGTTTTGCCTTTACGAGGCATTTCGAAACTAACAAAGGTCGAATCCGTAGGCGTTCGAAACGAGTCAATGTTGCAAGTTTCACCGCAAGGGCCATGAAAAATGAAGCTCAGATCACGTCGCACGTAGGCACAACAAGGTCGTTCAAACTCGGAAGGTGGGAAGGCGAAAAGAAAAGCACAACAACGGACTTTTTCGAAGGGAAGGGAGAAAGCGGGTTGATGATGGTCGGCGGGAAGACATTACACGAAAGTCGTCACAGAGTGGGAGATAGTGATCTTGAGCTGGCGACCAGAGGTGATGTGATTCGACAAAGGCGGACGCGGACCCGGGGGGGGGGGGGGGGATAAATTCCTAGAACGAATAAGACAAGCGACCGGGAACAGAGAGACGACGAAAAAACAAGGGCATAAAGCCCTCACTTCTTGCCCATCTTCATCTGAGACATCTGCATGCCCTGCGGGGGAAGTTGTCCGGGTACCTTGATCAAGTTCTGTGTGGGGCGCCCACGTGCATCCAGGTCAGTCGTCGTTGGTTCACAGCAGTAGGGCAAGACGAAACGCACCTTGTGGATATGGGGCAAGACACCACCACCAGCGATGGTTGCGCGGATGAGCGAATCAAGCTCTTCGTCACCTCGAATGGCGAGTTGCAAGTGACGGGGAGTGATACGCTTGACACGGAGATCCTTCGAGGCGTTACCTGGTTGTGATTACGAAAAGAAGTCGAGATTGTCAGCTGCTGCTAGTCGGGCTGACTTTTGCATTGTCGCAGTGGACTGACCAGCGAGTTCGAGGACTTCGGCGGTGAGGTACTCCAGAATGGCCGAGGCGTACACGGCAGCCTTGGCACCTACGCGCATGTTGTTCTGGGTGCGGGCCTTGAGGTAACGATGGATACGACCGACAGGGAACTGTAGAAGGATTGGAAAGACCAGAGCAAATATGCGCATCAACCAATCTGCGTCTGCCTGAGCGGGCGTTGCTGAGGTCTGGTATGGCCCGGGTTGATGCACACAGAGTCGGGTTATGACAATGGCGGCGATCCATGACGAATTGCACAAAGCGAAAACAAGTCGAAGCATCGACATTGCTTTGCTTTCCGTGACCGCGGATTCTGCTCGCTCGAATGGGCGCCTGGGCTGATAGGCAGATCGGCCACACAAAAGAGACACGCGGCGCGCGTCGAGGCGCCTCGACTCGGGTCAAAACAAGGCCGCTGCCAGACTGGACCGTGCGCGCGCCCTCGGACCCACCCAGCGTTAGGGCGAGCCACGGGCAACTGCAACGATGTGGATGAGCGGTCGAACGTGGTGTTGAGAGAAGATGTAGAATATTGGGAGTGATTGTTGCAGGCCACTGCGCAGTCGCCTGCCGCTCGAGCCGAGCGAGCTTGACTGTCGAGCACCACCACCCGGCATGACGGGCGCGACGAAACGAGACGAGTTGTGGAGTAGGTATTCGACGATGCACTCACTTGAAGACCAGCCTTCTGGGACCTGGTCGACTGAGCCTTGGGATCTCCACCAGCCTTGCCACCTTTGCCACCCTTGCCGCCCTTTCCTCCGGTCTTGCCTCCAGCGCCTGCGCGTAGGGGAGCGGCGGGGGGGGGGGGGGGTTTGGTGACCCGTCAGCCGTCGGCGGTCAGTTCAGACGTCCTCCCCATATCACATCCGTTCTCGTTCGCGCCACGTGACCCATGGGAACGCACCTCCAGACGACATGTTCGATATAGTAGGGTTGAAAGGGTGGGGGTCGGGGTGACGAGATGAGCTTGACTTGGCGCGAGTTGAAAGGCTGCTAACACGCGAGGTTCGAGGTTGCGAGATGGCGGTCGGAGGGCAAAGGCGACACAACCCGACCCGCTCCCATGCGCGCCCCTCCGCCGCCAAAGAGAAGCCGGGACTAATAGCAGGGAGGGCCAGAGCATCTCGGCCGTCGTCGACGTCGCGGACCCGACTCGACCTAGGTGAGGGTACCCACGATGACAACATCTAAAACCTCGGTTACCACCGTCTTGAGTAGTCCTCGAGTGCTTGACCTCATTACTCGTAAGAGCGGGATCTTGGTAGTCACACTTTCTTGACAGGTCGTTTGCATGTACCAGTTATGGCCTACGGCATATTGTGCAATCCTTACCTTCATCTCCGACTTGCGACTCGCTGCCACGCAGTGCAGTGCAGCGTCTGCGTGTTCGGTCACGTGATAATGTGACCTTAAGCTGAAATTTGTGGATCCAGCTATGCAATAATTCTAGGGCGAGTTATCCAAAGCTAGTGCAATACTACCTCGTAGTAATAAGACTTTGCGATTAGCTTCTCTGAATGCATGCGTCGGGATTCGAATTGCCCGGGCGACCGCCGCGCCCCGTGGATTCTCGCCGACTCGAACCCCTAACAAGGGTCCGCATAAGATCAGATCAGATCAGATCAGATCAAATCAAGTATCAATCAAGCCTCGAGAAAAGAAAAAAAAAGTTAGGCGGTACCTAGATGGTGCCATTGTGATTTCAACTGCAGCGCACCTGATCAGAAGAGAGAATGGATCGCGCCATCTCATTGCTAGCACTTTCTCATAGGAATCATGCGACCCAATCCAGTCATAAAAGCGGGGAGCTCCTCCAAAAAGCGGCGGCATAGCAAGGTGATCACTTTAGAGGATGATGAGGATGAGGATGAGGATGAGGTTGTGAAGGAAGATTCAACATGTAGACATGTAAAAGTCTTTATGTGCCAAATTAGGCAATTACATGTCTCAGATCAATTTGATCTGCTCAGATCAGATCAAGATCAGATCAATCAAGGCAGAATCAGAAAAATCCAGATCAAATCTGATCTGATCTGAAGGTGATCTGATCTAATGCGGATCCTTGACCCCTAATGGCACCCTCATCAATTCAACTTCGCGTCATCGTACTTTTCTTCGAAAGCATAAAAGACCCCCAACTTGAGCTACGAAGTCAGTGCCCTGAATATGGAAGGTGAAGGCGACCCCAATGTGCAAGTGCGATACCAGCCTGGCAGCTCGCTCAATCGTCGGCGCTCCCACTACATCGGAATATCCCGGCCTCGACTTCGATGATGTGATATCATCCGTGACCGAGCGCTTATTATCACGCTTCTCTAAGTCTCTTGTGCTGCGTATGTTGCAATGCTCATCGATTCAAAGAGCAGGTAGCCCATGCTTCTTTGTCAGCGCCAACGAGTCTGCGATTATCATAGTACATCGATGTGAGGTCCAACTCTCTGGCCATCGCCAAGCAAATTCGAGCCCGCCACTGTGGTGTGACCGCTCACTATTATAATGGCGAGCTGTTTCTTTTCTCATCGGATTCCCCGATATGTGTCTTTGACGTCAATCAACTGTCGGCGCGCCATTTGCGACTCGACAGAAAACTGACACTAATTCGACCCTCAACTGGGTACCCATAACTGGTGATGCCTGCGGGCGCTACTCCCTTAACGCATTCTCTTGATCTGGATCACAAAATACAATCTCGATACGGCTGTATTCGATTGGCTAGAGGCTAGTCCTGCTGCCAGTACCCTCCTGAGTTCTGCCCAATTCATTCGACTGGCCAAAGATGCAGCAGCTTCGTTCGGATCCCCCACACCTCTGAATAGAGGCACATTATCTCCCCCTTGTTGGTTCTCTTCTGTTTTTTGGTTGAGTGTTTTGTTTTTTGTTTCGCCGCTTTGGAGAGCTCTCCAGTAACCCAGCTCCGCGTCGGAACTCGTAGTAACTCGTGGAGCAAGCAAGGTCGCCTGCTCGGACGAAACTGGTGGAGCAACAACCACTGTATTGATCGCCGCGATCTCAACTCTGGGGGGGTTCTTCTCAGAGCTCGCCCAATCTACCCAGACTTGATCGAGCTTGATCGACAAGGTATCTGGTCTTTCCGAAAGGTAGACCGTTGGCTTCAATATGGGGCTAGCCTCAATGTGGGGTGCACTGTCCCCTATCCACGAATTCACTTCAGGTCAGCCGCGCGCGGCGCTCAGCTCGACATCGGCAGGGCTGGTGAGGTGGTGACTACAGCCTGGCGTCATATGATGACTCATTCAGCCAGGTGCCCCCCCCCCCTAATCGAAGTCAGCAACCAACTCGAGCTCGTCGTCTCTCTCTCTCTCTGTGTGTCTCCTTCCTGCTCCTCGTCGACGCGCTCTGCACTTCTCGCACTACTTAGGATTGCCGAAATCGCCCTCGCCCTCCTTTTTATAGATGAGAAAAAATGGTGGCTTATGGGGGGTGATAGATAGTATCGTTTGATCACCCCCTCCCACCTTCTCTCTGTGTGAGTTAATGCCTGGTGCGACTCAAGAGAGCTCGTTCGTGCCTCGAGCGGTGATGCTGACTTGATCGTGGCCAGGCCACCCACTCACCTCGCCTTCACCTCCACCTCCACTTCCATATCCACCTCCTCCCCTTATCCTCGTCTCGTCTTCATCCCATATCATTACACCTTCATTCGACACTCCTCTCACTTCCTCCGAGTCTCACTGCACCCCACCTCAACCTAATCTGGGCTGACCATCGTTTCACCCCACCTCGATTCCGCCTTTACCGTGACCTCACCTCACGTCTCTCACCCGCTCTCAACCCACCTCGCATCTCGTTCAGCTCGTCATATCGTCGTCATCTCATCTCACTCGTGTTTGACCCCGACCACTTTGCCATCCCTAGCCTTCCTCCCGACTCGGAGTCCTTCCTTCCCCTCGTTGACGCGCTCTAGTACGGTTCTCGCACTACTTCATCTTGCGGACAGTAGACCCCTTCTAATACGGAACAGGGCTTTCTGTGGTGTGGTAGAGGTCGTATTTGAATCCCACCCATCGTCCAGAGTGCGGGTTGCCACCCAGCAATCGGAGCGTGTTCGTGCCGCAAACATCGTGCTGACTCCGAGTCGTCGATCCCGTGCACCCTTCGAGACCCGTCTTGTCTCTTGTTCACCCATTCCACCTTCCATCCTCCAGCACACCACCTCCATCATCTTTTCGCCCCAACTATTCTCTTACCGCTCACCGCTCACCCCTCACTGCGACAACAGACTCAAACCAGCATCCACTGCACGGTTGGGTCACCAGCTAGTCGGCTCGACACTCAAGGTCGATCTTACATTCGGATTGAAGGAGGTCGACGGTACCCTCATCATAAGTAAGTATGCCTGTACCCTAGTCCTGTCACACAAGGTAGCTTATTTCTAGTGTACCTCCAGCTGCACACGGTCTTCAAGCGATTTCTCACTTCGGTCGACAAGGGGTTTTTTTTTTCTTTTTTTTTTCTTCTCTGCAACGGCGCTACGTGGTAATCCTGCACTTGTCCATTATCTTCTCGACTCGAATGTGGTAAGAGAGAGAGAGAGAGAGAGAGAGAGAGAGAGATGCTCCTGGCCGGACAGAATCCTTTCCGCTCGGTTTACCTTTTGAACCGTAGTCATGATGTTTGGGGCGAAGGAGATAATATCTTCTGGTACGATACCGTGGGGGCGGAGTTAGCGACGAACCTCCACCGTGCGGCCAGGGAGCAGTTTCTTTCGCACTTTCCAAGGGTAAGCGGTTCGATGGTCTCAAGCCCGCACCCGCACCCGATCGAATGGGATGGTGGTGACAAAACTTTGAATCGAGTTGCGAGGGTCGGCGTACTACTGCTGCCGCTCGAACAAATTGCTTTGATGCGGATCCAAACTTGCATTGAAACCACTTTATCAACTGCCGCGCTCTAAGCGCCTATGCGCCTCACCTAATGGGCGCCGATGTCTTTCTCCTGAGCGAAACGGGCCGACCTTCCCCGGAAAGGGTTGCCCAGTGGACTCAGGAGTGCCAAGACTTAAAGCTCTCCGCTCTTTTCACTCCTCTCAACAACACCGCTATACTCTGGAAGAGCGACTCCGTGGTCATCACTATTGATCCCGAGTCACCTCCCAACACTCTTCGTGCCTCTTTCGCTTTCCCCGACCGAGTCACCGACGCCACCTTTCGCGTGGGAGACTCAAAAATCCGGGTTGTATCAATATACGCGCCTTCCTCCGACAAGCCAGACAAAAAGCGTTTCCTCTCACATCTCAGCACAGCCCTCCGACAAGTCGTGCGCGACGAGCCCTCGCCGCCTGCGCTCTTAGTCGGGGGGGACTGGAATTGTGTTGAGTCCCAACCCCTCGATTCGGAGAACCAAAACGGGACGAATTATGGGGCCAGGAGATGCGCGACCTTGCCACGGCCAACAACCTCTTTGATGTCTATCGGCTTCACCATCCCAAAGGACGAGCCACGACGAATCGCTCAGCGCCCGGCACGTGCCGTCGCCTTGACCGCATCTATGTCTCGCCTGATTGGGTCGACCTCTTCCACGACCACAAAATCTGGGCTCCTGTCCTCAAATCGACGCACTCGATGGTGGCGGCGCGGTTCCAAGTGCCGGGCGCAATCGACATCGGTCCGGGTAAATTCAAGTTGGGTTTGCACGTGATCGAGGGCGACGCGACCTGCGAATACCTCACTTCCACTGTCCAGGCCCTCTACAATGAAGCCCTCCTCCAGACGCCCGACGACCCATCAGCAGCTTGGACGTCCACCAAACAACACTTGCTGCCCGAGCTTCAGGCTCTGGCTCGCACACTTGCCCGCTTCCGACGTGGAGGATCGGAGGAGGCGAAGGCAGATCACTCGCGCTACGGCGCGGCGCTGCGGTCCCGCATTGATCCTTCCCTCGCGGGCCCATCTTCCATCTTCATCCGCCTACGCAAAGTGCGCGCATCCGACCTCATCCCTTCCCTCTCGGTCGACAATGTCGTCCACTCCGACCCCGACTCGATGCTTGGAGCCGCTAGCAAGTACTTCGAAGGGGTCTACGAGGATCGCGCTATCGATGACGCCGCCTTGGAGAAGATTATCGACGGTCTCGCCTCGACTCGCCTATCCCCTGCCGATTCGGACAAGCTCGAAGGAGCGTACCCCCTAGAGGAGATAACAAAGGCACAAGAGGCGTGTAAGTCGAACTCCTCGCCTGGACCCGACGGTCTCCCGGTCGAGTTTTACCGCGCAACGTGGACAGCCACAGGCCCCATCCTCCGCGACGTCATCAACTCGATCCCCACCGACGACGCCAGTTCTCGAACGTCGGCCCGCCACACTGCCCACATCCACCTCATCCACAAGCGCGGCGAGAGGGATCGGCTGGTGAACAAACGCCCCATATCACTCATCAACGCTGATGAACGCATCATCTCCCAAGCCCACAACCAGCGCCTTGCCCCTCTGCTCGAGACCCTGATCGGCTCGACCCAGCGCGGTTTCGTTCCGAACCGCTGGATTGGCACGAACATCGCCGAGGTGCAGTGTCTCATGGATCCTGGGCTCCCGGGTTCAGAGCCGGTGTCCGGTCTGCTCGCAGTGATGGACTTCGAGAAGGCTTACGACCGTCTTTCCCACACCTACATCGATGCAGTCCTCAGCGCCGTTGGCCTTGGCCCGAAAGCCTGCCAATGGTACCGAGCGACCTATACAAACCAATCCGCCTCAATCTACCTCAACGGATGGCTCTCGGCCGCGTTCGATATCCTCTCGGGAGTTCGACAAGGCGACCCGCTGGCTCCGTCGCTCTTCGTTCTCGCAATTGAGGGCTTCGCCGTACAGTTGCGGTCACAAGTCAAGGGCATCGCGAGCCCGGGACTCCCAACCATACGAGAACTTCTCTTTGCCGACGATGCCTGCTGTGCTCTCCACGACACCTCGGACCTCGACCACCTCAATCGGGCGATCGAGCTGTACGAGCGGGCAAGTGCCAGCAAGCTCAGCAACGCCAAATCTTTCCTCTACCCCCTCGGGTCATTCAGGGACCGTCCGATCCCTTCACACCTCGGGTCCTGGCGTCTCAGCGACTCGCAGTTTCGTTACCTGGGAGTGCAGGTTGGGGTGGACATCGCCGAGGATGCGGGCTGGGAGGAGGTCAAGTCCGCGACCGTCGCCCGGATACGATCCATCCCAATGTACGACCTTCCGTACGCAGCGAAATGTTCGATAATCAATATCTACTGCTACACGAAGATTCTCTACCATAATCGTTTCATCCCAGCTTCCAAGAGCGTCGTCAAGGAGATCGAGGACGCGGTCATGATCGCTATCCACGGTCGAGCCTCGGACGGATCTCAGAAACCCCGAAGGTCTCTCGGCTGCGCCTCTGCACCCCTCTCGACCACGGCGGCTTTGGCTTGATTGACTTACCTCGGCGCCTCGCGGTCGATCACGCCAAGTGGGTCTTTCATCTTCGGGACCCGGACGGCTGCTTCATTCGGCACCTCTTCGACATCCGCACTCGCCTTCAGGCGGCGAACGAACGCACCCCCTTTACCTTGCCCAAATCAGGCCCCAACCCACATCGTCGCTCGTGGGTCTGGATCTGGTGGGCCTACTTTTGCCACCCTCCTCCACAGTGGGAACGCGCAGTGAGGAAGACGAAGGCCCTGCTCCCTCCACGATGGATCCGCTATTTCGAAGCCTGGGATTTGGTGACAACGCTGAACCCCCCCGAACTTTCCAAGAGCCCGAATCTGGAGCGGTGGGCAACACACGTCCTCTACTTCCCAGCAGGCCACGGAATCCGACTCTCGGTGAACCCGACGCTTTTCCGAGGACCCGATGGCGAGGTGATGACTCCGTCTTCGTTTGTGAACGCGTCCAAACGCCACCAAGCCTTCCTCTACCCTCCTATCCTCCCTCTCGGTCATCAGAGGGTTTTCTGTCTCCCCGAGCAACGCTGGAATGCCTGGTGGAAGGCGCTACGCAAGATTCGCAGGGTTCATTCGGACGCCGAAGACACGGCCCACCTCCTCTCCCTAGGTTCACTTCATCCAGGTAGCCAAATCGCTTCTCCAAATAGCCGTTCTCTCCACAATCGATCTACCGCATGTGTCATGTGCCTGTCGGAGGCTCCGGAGACCCTGGCACACCTTGCGGTCGGTTGCCCGTTTGCCCGCCGCCTCTGGTCTGCGCTCACTCCTATCCCACACCCCGACTTTGTTCAGTTCGTGTGCCCGGTCGTTTCTCGCTCGGAACGCCGACCCGTCGAGCTGCGTCTACTCTTCTTCCACGCGATCTGGAAGCTCTCTCGTCGCCGTCGATTTTCGTCGGATCCTCTGGAGCCGATCGCCGAAACGGCATTTGAGGAGCTCCGCGCGTCCATCCAGGAGTCCAAGGGACGACTGGTTTCGCTGTAACCGCCTAAGGGGGTTTTAGTGGGTATGGTTGATTTTGTTCCAAGGTCAACGAGTCCCACACTACTGGCCTCGCCAGTGTGCTTAACTGCATTCCCTCCGTCTTTTCCGAGGATTTTTAGGCATTAATATAGATATGCTGTTAATGAAATCTATTAGATAAAAAAAAAAAAAAAAAAAAAGCGACGTACTAAGGGCTACTAAGGGTCTCCAAAGGTTCGAAAGGCGGAGCTCGGCGCGAGGCACCGTGATTTGGCCGACTTGAAAAAAGAAACTCCTATTGGATGGACAACAACAACAACACCAACAACGCCAGCCATGCTGCTATACCACCTCTTCGCCCTGACCCTCCCGATCCTCCCGGCCAAGCCCCCGCCACCACCACCAAATCATACTCCGCCGCGGTCGGCGCCCGCTCCGCTGCGAAGCACGGAAACGCCACCGCCAACGCCTCGACTGCCGTCGCCGCCCATCCACTGATGCACAACATCGAGAATTGTGTCATCATCAACACCCCACCCTCAACCTCGGTCGAGCAAGTCCTCCTCGCGCTTGACAAATACTACCCTGGCCTTACCGGCGCAATGCCATGCGTCATCAAGGGTCAGCGCGGCCTCCGCTTTCCCAAGGCCGCCGATCTCGACACCCTGGTGGCCAACGGCCTCACTGTTGGCAAGACTCTGTGCAAAGTCGAAAAGCTGTACAGCTCTACTAGAGGAGGTGTTGTACAATGCACCCTTACGGGCTTTTTCTCCGACCCCGAGGGCCTCTGCCTATTCGATGAGCAGATCGCTGCCTATGGCACGGTCCTCCGTCGTCGCATCCAATACATTGGAAAGACGAAACACATCTCTGGGGTGTACGACTTTATCCTTGCCCTTAAGGATGTAGATGTTCTGCCCCCTGCCTCACTTTCTATTGCTCGTGACGGTGTCACTGAGCGAATCCCACTGAGGATCACCGGTGGCATGCGCCACTGCGTCTTCTGCCGTTCCGCGGCTCACGTCCGTAAGGA
This sequence comes from Microbotryum lychnidis-dioicae p1A1 Lamole, assembly GCA_001244265.2. Classification (NCBI taxonomy): domain Eukaryota; kingdom Fungi; phylum Basidiomycota; class Microbotryomycetes; order Microbotryales; family Microbotryaceae; genus Microbotryum; species Microbotryum lychnidis-dioicae. Next base: position 113,352 of record CDLV01000018.1, read on the forward strand.
TTGACCCGTCGCCCCGGCGTGCAAGTCCTGCGCGAGCACCTCGCACGCCACCCAGCACTGCCCGGCCCGTCATGTGTCGAGCCCCCAGGGAACCCCCACGTCACGTGCCCCGCAAGCCTCCACCGTTACCACCGCCGCCCCCGCCGCCGTGTCCAAGTCGATCTCCCCGGCCTCCGCCCACGACCGCACGACCAAAAAACGTCGAGTGGAACAGGATCTGGCTGCCCAGACTGAAGATCTGTCCAACAGAGCTCAGCCCGATTCTCTGTCGAAGAATGCCCGCCCCGAGTTCTCCTTCAATTTCCCTTGCAAAACTGCCACTCCTCCTGCCCCCAGCCTGCCTCCAATCAGGGAATTGCCTACTCCCTCGTTGAAAATTTTTCGGAGTCCCCCAGCTCAGAGACCACTTCTCCATCCCCAAGCCCTCCTCCGGCCACGCCAAAGTCGATCATAACTCGATCCAAGTCGATTGCCGCCATCTCCAAGCCAGCCACTCGTGAAGCCCCTCCCACTGCGCCTGCCCTCGAAGCCTCCGAGCCGATCCCTGAGCCGTCTTCGCCCACGCCGTTGCCCTCAGCCGCGCCCAAAGCCCGACCCGATGACGCCGACACCGACGACGAGGCCGACGAAGAAGCCGAAGACCAAGAAGCACCTCCTAAGGACGTGGAAGACGCTATGGACCAAGATGATGAGCACAACTAAAATCCCAAACGTGTCTTTTGTTGCTGCCAACGTGCAGTCAATCAATGAAGACCGTAAGCGTGCCTCTCTTTTCTCCAATCTCCGCTCCCATAACGCCGACGTCTTTCTCCTGAGCGAAACTGGCCGACCTTCCCCGAAAGGGTGGCCCAGTGGACTCAGGAGTGCCAAGACTTAAAGCTCTCCGCTCTTTCACTCCTTTCAACAACACTGCCATACTTTGGAAGAGCGACTCCGTGGTCATTACTTTTGATCCCGAGTCGCCTCCAAACACTCTTCGTGCCTCTTTCTCTTTCCCGGACCGAGTCACCGACGCCACCTTTTGTGTGGGTGATTCAAAAGTCCGGGTTGTATCAATATACGCGCCTTCCTCCGACAAGCCAGACAAAAAACGCTTCCTCTCACACCTCAGCACCGCCCTCCGACAAGTTGTACGTGACGAACCCTCGCCGCCTGCGCTCCTAGTCGGGGGGGACTGGAATTGTGTTGAGTCCCAGCCCCTCGATTCGGAGAACCAAAACGGAACGAATTATGGGGGTCAGGAGATGCGCGACCTTGCCACGGCCAACAATCTTTTCGACGCCTATCGGCTCCATCATCCTAAAGGACGAGCCACGACGAATCGCTCAGCGCCCGGCACGTGCCGTCGCCTTGACCGCATCTATGTCTCGCCTGATTGGGTCGACCTCTTCCATGATCACAAAATTTGGGCTCCTGCTCCTGTCCTCAAATCGACGCACTCAATGGTTGTGGCACGGTTCCAAGTGCCGGGCGCAATCGACATCGGTCCGGGCAAATTCAAGCTGGGTTTGCACGTGATCGAGGGCGACGCGACCTGCGAGTACCTCACCTCCATTGTCCGCACCCTTTACAACAAAGCCCTCCTCCAGACGCCCAACAATCCACCAGCAGCTTGGACGTCCACCAAACACCGCCTGCTGCCCGAGCTGCAGGCTCTGGCCCGGACTTTCGCTGACCACTCGCGCTACGGCGCGGCCCTGCGGTCCCGCCTCGACCCATCTCTGGCGGGTCCCTCTTCCATCTTCATCCGCCTGCGCAAAGTGCGAGCATCCGACCTGATCCCTTCGCTCACGGTCAACGATGTTGTTCATTCCGACCCTGATTCGATGCTTGGAGCGGCCGGCGACTACTTCGAGCGGGTCTAGAGGACCGCCCCATCGATGACGCGGTCCTGAAGGCGGTCATCGACGGCCTCGCTTCAACTCGCCTCTCCCCGCGGACTCACTCAAGCTCGATGAAGCGTACCCGTTGGAGATGACAAAGGCTCAAGCGGCGTTTAAGTCGAACTCTTCGCCAGGGCCTGACGGCCTCCCGGTTGAGTTTTATCGCGCTACGTGGCCGGCCACTGGCCCGATTCTTCGAGACGTCATCAACTCGATCCCCACCGAGGCCCGTCAGCCTGGACCTCTTCCCCGCCACACCGCCCACATCCATCTCATCCACAAACGCGGCGAGAGGGATCAGCTTTCGAACAAACGCCCCATATCGCTCATCAATGCGGACGAGCGCATCATCTCGCAAGCCCACAACCAGCGCCTCGCTCCCTTGCTCGAGTCCCTGATCGGCCCAACCCAACGTGGCTTTGTTCCGAACCGTTGGATCGGCACGAACATCGCTGAGGTTCAATGTCTCATGGACCCTGGACTTCCGGGCTCAACACCCGTGTCTGGCATGCTAGCGGTGATGGACTTTGAAAAGGCTTACGATCGTCTTTCCCACCCGTACCTTGATGCAGTCCTCTGCGCCGTTGGCCTCGGCCCCAAAGCCCGCCAATGGTACCGAGCGACCTACACCAACCAATCTGCCTCGATCTTCCTCAACGGTTGGCTCTCTGCCACTTTCGACATCCTGTCGGGCGTTCGGCAAGGTGATCCTTTGGCTCCGTCTCTCTTCGTCCTGGCGATCGAAGGTTTTGCCTGTCAGATTCGATTGAGAGTCAAGGGCATCGATATTGCGGGCCTCCAAAACGTTCGCGAACTCCCTTTTGCCGACGACGCTTGCTGCGCACTCCACAACCTCTCGGACCTCGACCACCTCAATCGGGCGATCGAGCTTTACGAACGGGCAAGTGCCAGCAAGCTCAGCAACGTCAAATCTTTCCTCTACCCCCTTGGAGCTTTTCGGGATCGGTCGATCGCCCCAGATCTCGGGACCTGGCGTCTCAGCGATTCGCAGTTTCGCTACCTTGGTATTCAGGTCGGGGTGGAGATCGCCGAGGATGCGGGCTGGCAAGATGTCAAGGCCTTGACCATCGCTCGGATACGCTCGATTCCGATGTACGATCTCCCATATGCAGCCAAGTGTTCGATCATCAACATCTACTGCTACACAAAGATCTTGTACTACAGCCGATTCCTTCCCGCCCCCAAGAGCGTTGTCAAGGAGATCGAGGAGGCCGCCATGCTCGCCATTCACGGTCGAGCTTCGGATGGTACTCAGCGACGTCCGAAGGTCTCCCGGTCGCGCCTCTGCACCCCTCTCGATCACGGTGGCTTCGGTTTGATTGATCTGCCTCGGCGTCTAGCAATCGATCACGCGAAGTGGGTCTTCCAGCTACGGGCCCCGGACGGCTGCTTCACACGCCACCTCTTCGACATCCGCATCCGCCTCCAGGCACCAAACGAACCAACCCCTTTCACCTTGTCCAGACCGGCCCCCAACCAGCATCGTTGCCCTTGGATTTGGATCTGGTGGGCATACTTTTGCCATCCTCCCCCAAAGTGGGACCATGCGGTGAGAAAAACGACAAAACTTCTTCCTGCTCGTTGGGTCCGATACTTCGAAGCCTGGGCGTCGGTGACCACGCTCAATCCCCCGGAACTCTCCAAGAGCCAGAACCTCGAGCAATGGGCGACGCACGTACTCTATTTCCCAGCGGGCCACGGAATACAACTCTCGGTAAACCCGAGGCTTTTTCGAGGGCCCGATGGCGAGGTGATGACCCCGTCTTCGTTTGTGAACGCGTCCAAACGCCACCAAGTCTTCATCCTCCCCCCTATCTTCCCCAAGGGACACCAGAAGGTATTCGATCTGCCTGAGCAACGCTGGAACGCTTGGTGGAAGGCTTTGCGCAAGGTTCGCCGGGTTCACTCGGACGCCGAGGATACCGGCCACCTTCTCTCCCTGGGGTCCCTCCATCCGGGAAGCCAAGTCGCCTCCCCAACCAGCCCACATCCCAACAATCGATCTACCTCCTGTGTGATGTGCCTCTCGGAAGCACTCGAGTGCCTGGTTCACCTCGCGGTCGGCTGCCCATTTGCCCGGCGCCTCTGGTCTGCTCTGTCCCGACCCCCCACCCAGTCTTTGTGGACTTTGTATGCCCGGTCGTGTCTCGCTCGGAACGTCGACTTGTCGAACTACGAGTCCTCTTCTTTCACTCGATCTGGAAGCTGTGTCGCCGTCGTCGATTCTCGTCGGATCTTTTGGAACCGATCACCGAAACGGAGTTCGAGGGGCTTTGAGCCTCTATCCAGGAGTCCAAGGGTCGCCTAGTGTCTCTGTAAGACACCAAAGGGGGTTTTAGTGGGTATGGTTGATCCTGGTTCAGGGTCAATGAGTCTTACACTACTGGCTTCTGCCAGTGTGCGTAACAGCATTCCCTCCGACTTTTCCGAAGATTTCTAGGTATTAATATAATTATGCTGTTAATGAAGTCTATCAAATAAATAAATAAAAAAGCGAGAGATCGGGAAGTCGAATCTACGGCTTAGCCACCGACGCCGCCTAGATCGCCGCCGTCCCCATCTGCATTCCTCGTCCCGGACACCTAAGTGCGTTCACTATGGCAACTCTACTCTCCTCGTAAGTACCTCTCCGGACAGGAGCCACCCTTTCTCTCCATGACCCTTTGTGATTCGAGCGCGACCGAGACCTAGCTGACCGACGCCATGTTCCTTGCTCGCGTCGCTCGACATACAGCCTTCCCGCCCCTCGCCACCTCGTCAACGCCGACGGTGACGATGCGGATGATGTTGCAAAAGTGCCCGGCGTCCAGGGCTCGTCGAGCAGTTCGGTTCTGACTACGACGGCTCGCGTGATTCCGGCGTACGGCCAGCGCAAGGGCTGGCGGCCAACGCAGATGACCGACTTTGGCGATGGTGGCTCTTACCCTGAATGTCATGTCGCCCAGTACCCGCTTGAAATGGGCCGCAAATCCAAGGTTCGTACCACCACATGCTCCGTCCTCTTTCTTGCTCCAAGGACCCTCGAGGGCGTCCGTGTGGATCGCTGCTTCGTGGGTTGGCCTCACGCTGATCAATCACGTCTCTACGCCCCCCATGATACACGACAGAGCAACTCGGGTAACACGTTGGCGTTACAAGTGGACGCTGATGGGAACGTCAGATACGATGCCATCGGTACGCACCTCCACCATCGCCCGGACTGGCTTCCTTCGCTGTCACTCGTGCTAATTCAGCCTCTGATCGCCGGTGCCTTTCCTCAGCGCAACAAGGTCATCGCGACGGCCGTCTTGTCCAATCGTCATTCAAGGATCTCATCCCCATGGTCAACCGCACCGACATCAAGGTTCGGGACATGGAACGCCCCTCGGAGGAGGAGGTCCAGACGACGGCGGAAAGGACCAAAGCCGCTCTCGAGAAGCTCGTGCAGGGCAAGATCAAAGCCGCTCAGCCTAATAATGTGCCCAACTCCCAGGGTAAGTTGGCGCGTCTTGTAAGCTTCGGTGGTGGTGGTGTACTCGTGCTGATTCGCACTCGCTTGGCCTCTGCAGGCGAGATTTCGTTCATGCGCTACACACCTCAGCAGGGTGATGGAACTCAACAGCGCATCATCAAAATGGTTTGTTCTGCCGCGGTGACACAAGGTTCGATCGCGCACGCGCTGATCTTGTGTGATCCCTTCCTCTCGCGCAGACCGAAGTCGTAGAGGATCCCCTTGAGCCGCCTCGCTTCAAAGGCAAGAAGATTCCCCGAGGCCCTCCTTCACCTCCTCCGCCCGTCCTGCGCTCCCCGCCTCGCAAGGTCACAGCCCAAGACCAGAAGGATTGGATGATCCCTCCCTGCGTCTCCAACTGGAAGAACAACAAAGGTTTTACGATCCCGCTCGACAAGCGTCTGGCCGCTGATGGTCGCGGCCTCCAGGACGTGCTCATCAACGATCGATTCGCACAGTTCTCGGAAGCGCTCTACATCGCTGATCGCCACGCGCGCGAGGAAGTTCGACAGAGGAGTCTGATGCAACAGAAGATCGCGCAGAAGGAAAAGGAAGCGAAGGAGGAGCACTTGAGGATGCTGGCCCAGCGCGCCAGGGAAGAACGATCGGGGATCGTCTCGAGCCACGCGCCGGCGAGGGTTGTTGCGGGTGCCGAAGGCGGCTCGATGCCTTCCGCGTTGGCGGGATATGGAAGTGACTCGGACTCGGACGCCAATTCGACTACACAATCGCCGCCGCCGCGCCGAATAGCAGCGGACGAGCGAAGCGGCGAAGACAGCGCCAGCGAGGGTGAGAGCGAGGGTGACGAGAACGAGACGGAGGAGGATCGACGTGCCGCCAAGGAGCGCGAGCAGATCCGACGCGAGCGCAAGAAAGAACGCGAGAGGGAGATGAGGATGAGCAATATGGGGACAGAGCAGCGTGCCAAGGTGTTGGCAAGGTCCGTTTATTCATACTCACTCACATACAGTCGGAAGATGCTTACGGGTGATCGATCCTTAATTCCCCACAGAGCAACTGGTCGCGATATTTCGGAGAAGATCGCACTTGGTCTCGCAAAGCCTACTTTGTCGAAAGAAGCGATGCTCGACTCGCGCCTTTTCAACCAGGAGCAACTCAATACCTCGTTCGGCGACGACGATTCGTACAATATCTACGACAAACCCCTCTTCTCCGGGTCGTCGGCCGCGGCTGCGATTTACCGACCTCGGGGAGCCAATATCGACGACGAAGGAAACGATGTTTCGCTCGAAGACGGCATTTCGAAATCAATGCAGAACGACCGCTTCGGTTTGGGAGTTGCGGGGCGTGGGTTTCAAGGATCGGACTTGGCCGAAGTCCGAGACGGGTTAGTCCAACACGAGGCAAAAGATAGTACGAGACTAGGATATGGTGATACTAACTTTTTTGCACGGTGTAATTCTGTCTCGCTAGCCCCGTCGCTTTCGAGAAGGACACCGCTGATCCTTTCGGTGTCGACGCGTTCCTCGAGACGGCCAAAGCGGGCAACCCGAAACGCGGGTTGGACGTCAAGGACGATGCTGCTCGTAAGCGAGCACGGGACTAAGACCCCAATGCTGCTACACCATAACTGTTCGTTCTTTGATTCTGGACATCTTGGAAGCTTTTTTTCTCCTGTAATTGTGAAAGACGCCGACTTGACAGCTAGCATGATGATTTCATCTTTGTTGACCGTACGAAGAGTTGGCGTCACACCAGACTCCCTCGGGTTCCCTCATGCTTGTCCAACAGCGACTATTCATGTTGATGTTATTGGTCCAATAAGGACTGCTCGTATTACAACCACCCGCCTGGCAACTGTGGACATACAGTATCCCCGCCCTTATCCTGCCATTCAAGTTGCACGATCTTGACGTACAATCTGGACAACAGCTCCGCACCTTCAACGGCGCCAATCGCAAGCTCCTTCCGATCAATCAGATTCCTGATTCGAGTCAAATCCAGTTTCTCTCGTTGAACGGCGCAGAAGTCGAGGCACAGATCGGCAACCGGTCTGAAATCACGAGAAAACGGCGAAAAGAGATTGTTCAAGGCGCTCGTTGGGATCAACGAGGAAGAGAAGGCTTCGAAAGCTGCGAGACGAAGTGCTTTGATGCCCAAACTGTCTGCGAGACGGTACATGGCTTCTGGGTTTGGCGCTGAGGACGGAGAAAAATTCTCAAGGTGGACCGGTGGAAGGGCAGGTCTAAGATGTCCGACAGGGGCCAGGATCTCAATGGGCGAATCATCCTCTTCCATCGCTGTTCCCTGATCCCGAGTGAGCACCAGATCCGGTGCATGATAGTCCCCAAACTGAATCCGGCCAAACCGAAGCCACTCCAACAGCACTTCGTACGCTTCGTACGTGTTGCCACTGGTCTCCACGACCGCCCACGTCCGAGCGCCGGCGACACATCCAAAATCCAAATCTGAAAAGCTTCCTGAGGGTGCCAAGACCTGTGCCAATCGAGGTACATGGGATCGAAGGAAAGCAGCGTTTTCGTACAGGACCCTTCGGGATGGAAGGAATAATAGGCGGAGATTGTGTGGGTTTCGTGCAAGATGGGTTCCTGCAGGCCGCCGAGCGAGAATTCAGAGTCAGCGAAGAAAGACAGATCCCGCTCAGAATATGCTTGAAAAGTGAGAACGCACTGAGATATGCTGACCTGACCCGTTCAAGTGTGGTAGACATCATCCGATGTTCCTTCATCATCCTGACGCGAGCAAGTTGGACTTCTGGATTCGCAGGTTCGCCGATACGGACCGAAATGCGGAAACCAAGCTCTGGCGATTGAGAACCCATGACGAGCTTTGTCAAGACATTCCCGTCAAGCGTGCACCTTTCCACTTCAGTTGACCATCCCAGCAAAGACGCGTGCGGCTCCCAACTAGCTCGACCACCTGTAATGGGTGATGCGGTCTGGTGATCCGCGGCGCCATCATATATCAGCGTGGTCGCCACAGTGGTGGACGAGCGAAGACGGGTCGAGCACCCCTTAGGCCGAATACTGCCCGTCATGTCCTCGACCAATTCCAACGCAGGACGGTCGGGAAGCCAACTGATGCGCCAGGTCGTCTTGTAGTCGGGTTCAGAGCCTTGACCCGACCCAGTGACGACGACGAACGACGAGGACCATTGTGCGGTCGACAAGTCGGCTTTGCGCAGGTTCAGGACGAAATGATGGGTCACACTGGTGGGCTCGAACATGGTCACGCGTGAAAATCAAGAAGTGTCGGAGGAAATGTTAGGACGAAGAAGGAGGTGACTTGGGCGCTTGCACAGCGTTCAGAGCCTTCGCAAGCGTGATCTAGCGTGATGGAGTGTGATGGGTCCCGGGGCCCGGGGACTGCCCGGGGGCCCACTGAGAGCTCGAAGTGATCACTCGCAAGCCCAACCTAGCCCAGCCGTCAGCAGCCGAGTATGTATGGAGGGCGCAAATGTGCCGAGAGCACCTTCAGTTATCACGCAGGATACGAAACCGGATCCCTATCTACTTCTTTCTGAGAGGCTTGCTCTCCCCACGACACAATTCATTCACCTCTAATGACCCGAAACGGAGATGCATGCCATTTTCCCGATCCTTGGTGTGATCATTCTGGTCGTACGGGGGCCTGAAACCAGTATCTTCCCGTGGCATGACAAAAGAAAACATCTTGCAGAGGTGTCTGCTAGGCGAGGCCCAGAGAGGCGACGAAAGGAGAAGAACAGAAGGGATCGACGAGATCCCTAATACTCGATAGAAATGTGCATCGCGGGCAAGATTCCTCAACTTGCGTCAGACGATGCAACCGAAGACCGTGCGCCATTCATGCTCTCTCATCCTTCTCGCGTTCTCTCCGAAAAGAAATGATCACGCCCCCCCGCCAGAGTGGTGAATGAGTCGATCTTGAAAAAGACATTGTTTTTAGCGGCGCACATTTGCCCCGCTGCGTTCCCTCCTGGAAGCTGACGAGGACAAAGAGAAAGCCTGCTACGTCATCCGTCATCATCATCATCATCACCATACTGCGCTCCTTCCTTCACCCCCACACACCGATGCACTTCCCCTCAAATAGCCCGGGCCGATTCCAATCAGGCGATTCAAGAGAAGACGTTTAGGCGGCGTGTCGGCGTTGCTCGGCTGTAAGTAATGAAATGCGACTTAGTTGTCAAGCCAGTGGAGGTCAGAAAGGTGTGCGGTTGAGAGCTTACCGATGACACCGGTGAGCTCATCGACCTTGCGCTTGGCGCGGCGGAGTGTACCAAGCTGTTGGAGTCAAGATGATCAGCCATCGTATTGTCCGGTGTAGTTGTTGATCATGATGTGTTGCGGTTGAGGCAGCCGTCTGATCGTTCGTCTGTGCCCCCTCGCCGCCCCTGGAGACCATACGAGTCCGTCTGCTCCTGCATTCCTCTGCTTTCCCGGTTGTTCCTCTCTCTCTCTCTCTCTCTCTCTCTTTTCCGAGAAATGTCCCCTCTTCCGCCAGTGCCCCCTTCGACTGGTGACGACCCTCCGCGACATCAGCTTCGGATCGACCCCGCGGCGCGTCGTAGCCATGCAATCGGTCCCGTCCTTGCGCGTGTGATGGAATGGCTACTTACACGCTTCTTGGTCAGCTTGCGGGCCTTCTTGTCCTGTAAGAGGTGGCGTCGACGAGTAAGTCACGTCAGTATGATGCGCATGGGGAAGAGTACGAGCACGAGCACGAGCGTGAAGCCTGGGTCGGACTGCCGCCAACCATTGAGGGCGGGCCAGCCAGCGGCCAGCGGCGGGGCCAGCGGACAGTTGAGCGAGCAGCGACGACGCACCTTGGAGTTGCGAATCAATTCCATCACTCGTCGCTCGTAGGGGGCGAAACCGGCAACCTGTCATGCAATTCATCAACGTCGAAAATAAGCCACTCATCCAGACATCGTCCTCGTGTAGCAAGGCTCGATGAATGTACCTCTCGGACGATCGACTTTACGAACGCCTGGCGGTTGGATTGCTTGCCCTTCCTGTTGGACGGCTTGGGCGCCTTGGGGATGATCGTCGTCGGGTGGCCCTTGTTGATACCCCAAGGCAAGTCTGTCATAGCAGGAAAAAACGTTTGGAGAGCGTGGTCGAGGAGGATACACGCAATGCGAGGCAGGGGTGGGGAGGGGGTTGGGATGGGTGGGCGTCAGTTTGGGCGCGTTTTTGCGAAGCGGCGGTCTCCCCTGCAGTGCTGCTATCAAGCGCATGGCCCGGCCCAGCAGCCAGCGCAGGCCAGAACGCCAGCCTGCGACAGCGACAGTGGCCTGGGGAGCAGGAGGTGAGAGCCACTTTGACGGCACCGTTCATCCGCTCGTCCATGTCGCTCTGATAGCACTGAGCTTCCAATAGAGGCGAGTAGAACAGACGAGAGAACTGACTTGATCGAGTCGTGGCAACCATGGTCGTCGGATACGTACTTGTCGGATGGAGAAGGGTGAGAGGCGACGTCGACGACCGCCGCGAGTGCTTTGCGGGCGCGTTCAGCAGGGTTCAGCAGGGTTCTGCAGGGTTCAGCCTGGTTCAGAGCCCTTGCTCGCTCTAACTCGGCCCTGCTCAGCCGAGCCCAGGCGATTGAACGCACGCAGTCCAGGCGGCAGCGAGCGAATAAAGGCCCACCGCCCGCGTGGGCGCGTAGGCGGTGGACTTTATTCCTGCCTTCTTTTTTCTTTTCTTCTCGGTTTTTCGGACGCGCGCCAGACGACGACAACGGCACGCAAAGGCCAGTGCGCCAGTCGACTCGAAAGCCACGGTGGAAATCCCCCGAGTGGCAGCCAGCCAAAGGCAGGCGCTTGCCCCCAGGTCGTCGTCTTCGCCTCACACTTTGCATCTTGTTCGTGTCAACCACTGCGCTCCGCCAACCGACTTTTTCACGTAAGTGCACGCATCGGGCCTGGATTCCTAGAACAGGCCATATCGGAGGTATCGAGCAGGACAGGCCCACGAGCTGGACTGGCTCAGGCGCTGGGTGAGGCAGGCAGCGGCGGCCACGGCAGGCGACAAGCGACGAGCGACGAGCGACGACGGGGGCGAAACGACGACCCGCGCATTCGAATTTGTTCGGCGCAGCACGACGCTCGACCACCTCGACCTCGACATGCTAATCAATCCGGACGGACGACTCGTGCTGTCCAACTCGAAGGCGCACTACCCAACTGGTCGACAAAGTCGGATGCGATGGCGTACAAGCGTCTAGAGTTGGCCGTGACTCTGGCTCCGCGCCCAACGACGCAACCGCTTCGCATCGACGTATACCCACCCCGCGACTCGCACGATCGCCCTCGCATTCGATAAGACCACGCCAATTGACTGTTTCCAAAATCCGAGCAATTGTGTGCGATACGACACTATTGGGCCCCGCTCATGTGCCACGTTCAGTTCTGCGCACATCACTGTTGCGCCCGCCTGCCCAGCCCAGCCCAGCTCCGCTTTGCCCTGTCCTGCCTGTTGATGGGGGGGGGGGGGGGAGCCAACTACGATGGGAGCATACACGGGGAACAACATGGACCACAAAAAGAACAAGAATAATCGCTGACCTGCGCACATTCCACCTCGGCCCCTGCCTGATCCTCACAGTTCCCCCCCCCCCCCTTCCCCCTTCTCCCCACCAAACTTTATAAATGGCTCGCAACTCGGACGTCTCGCCCTACGTTGGCAAGTTCTCCCGCTCGCAGGTCTACTCCAAGAAGGGCCTCTACAAGCGCGAGCACAAGGCCGCCCTCGCCCCCGCCGCGCCCGCCCCCGAGACCAAGACCAAGACCGTCGGCGGCAAGGCCAACGGCTCCTCGCGAACGATCCCGACCTCGCGAGCGGCCAAGTTCTACCCGTCCGAGGACGTCAAGCAGCTTAAGCGATCGCGCAAGTCGGTCCAGGCCCCCAAGCTCCGCTCGAGCTTGACCCCCGGCACCGTCCTCATCTTGCTCGCCGGCCGATTCCGCGGCAAGCGAGTTGTCCTGCTCAAGCAGCTCGACAGCGGTCTCTTGCTCGTCACCGGTCCCTTCAAGGTCAACGGTGTCCCCCTACGAAGGGTGAACCAGGCCTACGTCATCGCCACCTCGCTCAAGCTTGATATCTCTTCCCTCGCCGTGAGTCCGCTTCGTGCGCTTCCTTACGTCTCAACCGTCCTTGAACTCGGAGCTGACGCCCATCGTTGTATTCTCCTCTAGGTTGACGCCAAGTTGAACGACGCCTACTTCGCCAAGCCCAAGTCGGCTTCGCGCAACGGTACCGAGGGCGAGTTCTTCACCGACAAGGCCGAGAAGAAGGCCTACCCCGAGGACAAGGTCGCGGACCAGAAGGCGATCGACAAGGCTGTCCTCGCGGCCGTCAACGCCAAGCCCAACGCCGCCAAATACCTCGCCGCCACTTTCGGTCTGTCCAAGGGGCAATTCCCCCACTTGCTTAAGGTCAGTCATCAAGTCTCGGGTATCGTCAGCCGTCCAGTTCTTCGGGTCCCAGGGCTGACCCTTCCCTCTTGATTCTAACGCAGTTCTAAATGGAGCAATAACACCCTAAATATCCTCACCGTGTCTTTTTGATCCTGAATGGATACGAGCGGGCTGGAAAAAATGATGTGAAGAACGGTGTAGGACAGCGCAGCGAGTGGAAGAAGGGAGGGTGTTTTATACCTCCCCCAGCAGGCAGTTGGGTGCGTGGCTTGAGTAGATCCAAAAAATTAGGCATTTGTTCTTTCTCGTTTGTCGATTGACTGGGTCGCTGTGGTTTCTCTATCCTTGTTGCGTTATCATGCGAGAGCAGTCCCCGGATGGGAAAACACCCCAAGTTGAAAGCGCCTCTTCCGCTTTGGCCGTCCTCGCATCAGTCTCCGAGCAAAGAGTGTGCACACATTCTTGGGGCAAACTTGTTGGTGATAACATTACACACACACACACACACACACACACAAAACGAAAGTAAAGAAAAGCAATGTTTCTGTAACCGCCCGCAGACTACCCCGTCACCTCGCATGCGACACGCTGAAACCCCCTTCCTGCAGCGCTATTGAACGCTTTACCTCACCGATTCGCCGAACGCACCGGCAGGTTGCACATATCTGTTTTGACGCCAGATCAACAAGCCCCTCCTTCAGTGAGATCACAGGGTCGAATATCACAACATAAGCGCTAGAATGACGTACGTGAATCCCGTAAAGTTGGCTTGTACACTCTCGCTAAGGTGCGAGTCCTCGACGACCGAATCCAGGGGGGCTTCGGACGTGAACTCGGCGTCGAACTGTTCAAGCCCCAAAAGCAAAGAGTGCGATCAGTCGATGAGTCCAGTTCGGTCCGACTGCGATGTCACGTCGCAGAAAAGAAACCTACGTTGGACGTATCCGCCGCACTAGCGACACTAGGCTTGAATGGGGGCTGGATCTTTTTCGCCATCAATAGATCGAAGTCGATATGCTTGCTGAAGAAGGGATGACGTTTGATCTCCTCTGCACCGTTCGAGCCGAGACGCTGGGCAGGGTCGCGGGTTAGGAGGCCTTGAATGAGGGATTTGGCATCGGGAGAGACGTCGTCGGCGAGCTTGAGAGGGTCCGTTAGGATCTGTGAAGGAAAAAATAAGAAAGGCTGTCAATGACCAGATTCCCTAATGCGTCTTATTAGGACCACGGCGTCACTTTTTGATACATCTCGTTTGTGTTCTCCGAGTAGTATGGCGGCAAGCCCTGCAACATCTCGGCAAGCAATGTACCTGATCCGGCGCACCATTCGTATCAGGACGGGCTTTCAACAGGGTCCCAGTCTGGTGTAACTCACCGAGCGTCCACCAATCGACGGTCTTCTGATATCCATGACCCAGCAAAAGCTCGGGTGCGAGGTACTCGGGCGTACCACAGAAAGCTGCCAGAGTCAAATCGTATAGTATCAGTCACGGTAGGCGCGCAAGGAACCGTTACCCTTCCCCCCCCCCCTCCCTCCCCCTTAATGCAAGAATCAGTACTCACTGTTGGTCGTTTCAGAATCACTCATGTTGAGCTTGCAGAGACCGAAGTCGCACAAGGCGATGTGGCCGACGTAGTCGATCAGGATGTTCTCCGGTTTCAAATCTCTGCGGTATGGTGAGGCAATCAGAACGGTGCAAAAACGCGTCAAGGAAGGCTTTCCTAGTGGGTTCATGAATTTACCGATAGATGACGTTGAAGGAATGCAAGTGCTCGAGCGCACACAAGAGTTCGGCGGCATAGAAACGTGATCGTTCCTCGCTAAAGCGACCTTCCCGCTGCAAGTGATGGAACAGCTCGCCACCATTGACAAAAGCGAGGACGAGGTAGAGCTTCTCGGCGTTCTGGAAACTGAACTTGAGGGGTACGATAAAAGGGTTGTTGACCTGGGCCAGGACGGTGCGCTCGGCAAGGGTATGTGTCACCTCGGATCGCGAGACGATGTGGGCCTTGCGCAGGGTCTTGAGGGCGTAGATACGGCCCGTGTCCTTCTTTCGCACTTGCATGACTTTGCCAAAGGAGCCCTTGCCGATAACTTTGAGTAAGTCAAAGGCATCGATCGACATGGCCTCGTTCGTTCCCGGCTTGAAAGCGACCTGCATGTGAAACTCGCCGGCGCCCGACGAAGCGGCGTACCATTGGTCCGAAGCTTGGTTGGGATCAAAGATGGGCGTAAAGCTAGGGGACGAAGCGGCGCGATCAGATTTTGCGGCTTGATTCCGATCTCGACCCTTCGTAAAAGACTCACTTGATGCCACCGAGGAAGAGATCGTTTCCCATGTCATTCCTGTTGCCGCCGGCAGCGACCGGTGCTGTTCGTAGGTAGGCGGAAATGGTGATGTCGGAGACGCGGGACACGTCGCTGTTGGGAGACGGAGTTCATGTACACATGGGTAAGCGATACTTTGAGCGACACCTCGCTTCGCTTGTCCAACGTACAATTGGCCCCGGAACATCCATACGGGAGCGGTGAGTTCACCTCCCATCGCGTCGACCAAGACTTCGTTCTTGTCGAATTCGAGTACAACGTATCTGTTGTCCGAAACTCGGTCAGCGGCACGAAGCCAATGCCTGAGCCGTTTTGGGTTCCACTCACGGAAGCCACCATGTCTGTTTCCTCTGGGCGCTATCTCGGTTCCTCGACACGGACGACTGGTACTCGTCGACGGCGTTCTGGATGCCGCTCGGCAACTGTCCGTCCCGGGGCAAGACAAGATGCCTCGCCTCGACGACGCGGATGGTCAAGACACCCGAGCGGGAGATGGGTGGACCCGAGGTCGAGGGCGAAGGGTGCGCGATGGATGAGGCAGCACCTGACGATGCGGGGGCACGGCTCGATGACGATGGCGGTGCTGCTGAGGCCGGTTGTTGCGGTGCTGCGGCGACGGCGGGCGCTGAGGCCGACGAAGACGACGTTGCGCCTCGAGCAGCTTCCTTGAGTTCTAAGAGGAGCGACAGATTAATGGAGGCTCAGTTTTTATCGCCAAAGAGTGCGCATGCGCCCCGGTAGGTGGGCCGAGCGAGATGGAACACGACAGATGACGGATGATCGGTCAGTCGGTCACAGTTGATCCAGCCGACGCCGGACATGGACCGACAGTTCCCAGCCGACGCCATCCACTTGTACCATCTCACACACGAAGTTTCACAGTCAGCGACAGCTTGGAAATAAGCACACACTCTTTCCGATTTTCCACGACGACATGCTGCCCGTTCTTCGAGCTGCTAGTGAGCCGAGATGAGTCAGAGGTGGTGGTCGATCTGCTTGCGGGTGCGGGCCGCGCGATGACGATGAACAGTGGGAGAGGAGCTAGGCGGTGAGCTACCGTCGACGTAGGAAGCAACCGTCGATCAAGGCTAGATGTAGTGAGGACGTGGTGCAAGAAAGGTCTCGGCGTGCAATCGGAACAGAGCACGACCGCGCAAACCCCTGGGAGCGTCGCACCGGCCAAGACACTGGCGCGTACCAGCCAGGACCCCCGAAAGCCCAGCCATAGGCGGCCCTCTAAAAACGGCCTTTTTCGAGGCGAAATGTCCTCCAATAAATTTTACAGATTTTGACTGAAAATGTCCAAATATGAGGGCTTCCTAGTGCTGAGTAATTTTTGAAAACTACTCTCCAAGCTCTACAATGCTCAGAAATATTTCTGCGCTGCGCGCAGACTGCGTTTCCGCCGCGCGCGGGCCGGAAAGGTCGCGCGCGCGCACACCAAGAGCGCCGCCAGCGCTCCGCTCCACACCCGCCCCGCCGCGATCCACCGCCGCGCTTGATGGGCCAAGCTCTGACAAAGCTTACCGCCATACGAGCATGAGCCAGGCTGACCTTCATTCTTCATCATTGTTGACGCCCTTCGTCTTCGTCTGAACGGCCTCCTGGTGCAAGACAAGCAAGGGATGCTGCTCAAATTCCTTTAATGTTCTGCAAAAGCCTGTACCGTTTTTCTTGATTGACGGTGATGTGAATTTCCCCTTCATCACGCCAGTTAGATCGTGTGGAATCCTTGACCTCGTAGTTGATGCTTGACAAGTCCGGTTTGAGCGAATTTCTGATACAGCGCCCATCGACTTGACTTGACGAATGCGCGTGTTGCCCTGATGAGACAGGTTGGAGTAAACTCCCGGAGCGATGACACGCAGCTCTTGTATCACGGCATTTGCGAAAAGAGCGAGGAGTCAAGACTTTGAACACTTTCATAAGTTGTGCTTGACTTCTTGTAAATGTTCCTCACTGCAGGGAAGATGACAAGTAAACTGCGCAGTCACAGTGCTAGTCAGTCATGTGAGGTTTCCCCACACAAGTAGTAGTTTGGCATACCTATCCCGATTGCCAGTCGTTCCCCGCATTGTTCACCCGAAGGCAAACCCATAGGTTCTTCTGGGATTCCATACACGACCAGTATGTCCACCTTGAGAGAACGGAGTGCAGACACATCACCATCAACAGCTCGGACGAGTACGTGGTTCGACATGATCTGACCATAGACCTCTTGTCGTCCTTTCATTTTGTCCTGTGGTGTCGGAGTCAAATGTAAGCGCAAGAAAAGGCACGCCCCAGCTTGCGTCATGATACATCACGAATCAGCGACTAACGTGAGATCGTCCCTCGGTGATGATCGCAGTTGTCGCTTGCTCGTGCAAAGTCTTCTCCCGGATATTTATCCCTGAAGCGAAGGTGCCTCTCGTTCTCCACAGACTGTCGATACCTTTCCATTCCCATTGTCTCGACTATCCGTCGAAGTGCGGCAGAATGCACGTTGCCGCGGTGCTCGGTTCGGTTTTGGGCAAAGGGTTGATCTGACGCTACGTTCTGCGCGCCACCTTGCACTTGATCTTCTCGAGGTGTCGGCATTGGTGTGCACGTCGTCGAGCGAGCAAGCTGTCCAAGTCGAGTGTGGGGACAGAGTAGAGGGCCCCCTTCTCTAGAAGATTACGCGGGTACGGGGGCGCTTCCCACTGGTTGGGAACACGGGTCTGTATCGGTAAATGCATCGATCAACCAATAATTGTGTTCACTCACGGATTGCTCATGCTCATGGCATGCTTCGGCCAGGATCGTTTGAAACTGTCGATCTTCTTCTTCTGCATCGGCTTGATCGAAGCCAGCATCAACAGCATCGCTGAGGGTTCAATATACGGTTGTTAGTGATCGTTTGTTGCTCTCAAACACCAAGCTACGTACATCAGAGCTTCCTGGTCAATGTCAAGCGCAGTCACCGAAAGAAGCGCGTCGCATTCCTCGCGTCGCATAATACACGGTAATGGCTCCGATCCGACAAGACGGAGACGATCGAGGACTTGGTTCAGACCAGCCTCGTTCACGTTCGGAGGGACACCTTGGCGAACGGTCGACTCGGATGTGTTCCGGAGTACCAGGCGGAGCCTGCAGACACACGCAAGATTCTACCCACATCAGTATCCGGGATCGACTCATGAATGAAGAGGATGCAAACTCACTGAGGGCCTGTAGAAAGTCTTGGAGGCGTGTAGATCGACCTCGGAGATAGACGCGGTCGACAGCTGTCCAACGTATGCGAGTGAGGTGATGATGAGCACTGGCAAGCTCACGCTCCCGAATCGCGTCAGCGTTAGCTAATCGAGGAATCCATTCTTGAATGTTGTAGATGATATATCGATTTTTTTCTGCCTTGTCGAGATGGGCCCATAACGCCGAGGCATCGAGAGGAAGGCGCATTGACGACCCCGATACGACGATAGATCGATAGCCATCGAGATAAGCCAAGGATATAAAGCTTTGATCGGAAAACTTTCCGATAGACTGCTTCGAGGGGCGTGGCAGCGCGTCAAAATGTCGAGGGTCATCTTTCGATAGAGCAAGTCGGACAGAAGCGTCGGGCGCAGGTAGGTCGTACACGAGTAGGTCAACGAGGCGTAGGTCGGCAACAGGGCTCAAGATTGCAAATTCCTCGGAGGTGAGAGCTTCTGAAAAGGAGTTGGGCTCATTCAAATTGCACAAGGTCTTCAAGCTTACGAGGCTACCCACCGGGGCTCGCGCCCTGGGCTATCGTTGGGTGTTCACTCGCAAAGAAGACGCTGAAGGCAATATCATCAGCTACAAGGCTCGGCTCGTTATCCAAGGCTTCGCTCAACGACTTGGGATCGACTACAACGAGACGTTTGCTCCTGTCTCGTCGATCACGACGATTTTGTTTCTCATTGCCATCTCTGCCGCTCTCGGACTCGTCCTCGAACAGTTCGACTATGATTCTGCGTTTCTCAACGGGATCATGGAGGAGGATGTCTACATGAAGATTCCTGAAGGATGGACTGGTGGCTCTCAGCCCGGTCACGCTCTCAAGCTCCTTAAATCTATGTACGGCACCAAGCAGGCTCCTCGGCAATGGAACGCGGCTCTCCACAAGCTGATGACGGATCGCGGCTATACGCGCTCCAATGTCGATGCTTGTCTGTACTTCAAGTATCATGGCAAGTCGTTCGCAATCATCACTTTGTACGTTGATGATGGGCTTGCTGCATCGAACAACCAGGCTTTTCTGGACTCCGAGATTTCGGCTTTCGATGCGGTCTACAAGCTCAAGCGACTTGGCCCGGTCAAGACGTTCCTCGGTCTCGAGTTTATTCGTACCAAGGATTTCATCTTTGTCCACCAGTCTAAGTACATTAGAGGCTTACTCGAGCACTACACGTTCGAAAGCAAGTCGAAGAAGCCGGTCGCGACTCCAATGGAGGATCGCGTCGTTTCGTCTTCTACTGCTCCGTTCGCCGACATTCTCGTTTATCAATCGGCTGTGGGAGCGCTTCAATATGCTGCGCAACGTGTTCGTCCCGATATCGCGACTGCTGTTCGTGCGGTGGCGAAGTGCGTGGCTGCTCCAACCGAAGGAGACTGGATCTGCGTCAAGCGAATCTTTCGCTATCTTTCTGACACCGTCGACTATGGGCTACTCTACCGCGTAGGCGGTTCTACCAAATTCGAGGTGTACAGTGACGCGTCGTTTGGTTGCGATCACGACAACGGAAGATCTGTGGGAGCGTATGTCGTCATTATGGCTGGCGCTGCCATTTCCTGGAAGTCGAAGCAACAAACGATGGTCGCTTCTTCTACAGCAGAGTCTGAGACTCTGGCTGCTTCAACCGCAGCAAAGGAGGCTATCGGTCTTCGCAACCTGGCGTCCGAACTTCGCATCAATCAAGGTCAATCTACTGTTCTGCACGAGGACAACCAACCTTGCATCGATTTGGCGAAGAATCCCGGAGCTCGAGGTCGTACACGCCATTGGAATGTGCATCATTTCTATCTACGCGAACGAATCGAGGTTGGCGATATCGATCTCCGCTACTGTCCGACCAATCTGAACACGGCCGACATTTTCACGAAACCCCTGCCCAAACTCAAGTTCGCTACGCATCGCGAGGGACTCGGGATGGTCTCGCTGGCTACCTTGGCATGGGGGAGTGTCGTTTGATATGTGTCTGTGCCTGTGGTATCTGCGCGGATGCGCGTGCGTTTAGTCATTAGTCACTTTGGTATTGTAGTTTGATCTGTTTAAGTTAGGGAGCGCGCGGGGCTTTCTTCCAGCGCGGCTGTTTACTCTTGATAGCTTTCTTATCACTCGCTCTACATTGTGGTCCTGACTTCTCGGCGTCGTGCACCCTCACCTATCGGAAGGCTTTACTTCCGCGCTCGCATCTTTTCTAGGTCAACGAGGCGTAGGTCGGCAACAGGGCTCAAGATTGCAAATTCCTCCCTCGGAGGTGAGAGCAAAGTTCGGTTCGATGTTAATGATCACAGGCATTTTGAACACCTTTGTAGACACGTTTGTAGAGTATAGAGTGCCAGTGATTGGGTGCCACGACCGCGGTCGGTGGCGTGCGCGCGGGTCAAACTGTTTATTTATTTATTTGATAGACTTCATTAACAGCATAATTATATTAATACCTAGAAATCTTCGGAAAAGTCGGAGGGAATGCTGTTACGCACACTGGCAGAAGCCAGTAGTGTAAGACTCATTGACCCTGAACCAGGATCAACCATACCCACTAAAACCCCCTTTGGTGTCTTACAGAGACACTAGGCGACCCTTGGACTCCTGGATAGAGGCTCAAAGCCCCTCGAACTCCGTTTCGGTGATCGGTTTCAAAAGATCCGACGAGAATCGACGACGGCGACACAGCTTCCAGATCGAGTGAAAGAAGAGGACTCGTAGTTCGACAAGTCGACGTTCCGAGCGAGACACGACCGGGCATACAAAGTCCACAAAGACTGGGTGGGGGTCGGGGACAGAGCAGACCAGAGGCGCCGGGCAAATGGGCAGCCGACCGCGAGGTGAACCAGGCACTCGAGTGCTTCCGAGAGGCACATCACACAGGAGGTAGATCGATTGTTGGGATGTGGGCTGGTTGGGGAGGCGACTTGGCTTCCCGGATGGAGGGACCCCAGGGAGAGAAGGTGGCCGGTATCCTCGGCGTCCGAGTGAACCCGGCGAACCTTGCGCAAAGCCTTCCACCAAGCGTTCCAGCGTTGCTCAAGCAGATCGAATACCTTCTGGTGTCCCTTGGGGAAGATAGGGGGGAAGATGAAGACTTGGTGGCGTTTGGACGCGTTCACAAACGAAGACGGGGTCATCACCTCGCCATCGGGCCCTCGAAAAAGCCTCGGGTTTACCGAGAGTTGTAGGGTTAGACACGTTTGGGATTTTAGTTGTGCTCATCATCTTGGTCCATAGCGTCTTCCACGTCCTTAGGAGGTGCTTCTTGGTCTTCGGCTTCTTCGTCGGCCTCGTCGTCGGTGTCGGCGTCATCGGGTCGGGCTTTGGGCGCGGCTGAGGGCAACGGCGTGGGCGAAGACGGCTCAGGGATCGGCTCGGAGGCTTCGAGGGCAGGCGCAGTGGGAGGGGCTTCACGAGTGGCTGGCTTGGAGATGGCGGCAATCGACTTGGATCGAGTTATGATCGACTTTGGCGTGGCCGGAGGAGGGCTTGGGGATGGAGAAGTGGTCTCTGAGCTGGGGGACTCCGAAAAATTTTCAACGAGGGAGTAGGCAATTCCCTGATTGGAGGCAGGCTGGGGGGCAGGAGGAGTGGCAGTTTTGCAAGGGAAATTGAAGGAGAACTCGGGGCGGGCATTCTTCGACAGAGAATCGGGCTGAGCTCTGTTGGACAGATCTTCAGTCTGGGCAGCCAGATCCTGTTCCACTCGACGTTTTTTGGTCGTGCGGTCGTGGGCGGAGGCCGGGGAGATCGACTTGGACACGGCGGCGGGGGCGGCGGTGGTAACGGTGGAGGCTTGCGGGGCACGTGACGTGGGGGTTCCCTGGGGCTCGACACATGACGGGCCGGGCAGTGCTGGGTGGCGTGCGAGGTGCTCGCGCAGGACTTGCACGCCGGGGCGACGGGTCAATCCTTACGGACGTGAGCCGCGGAACGGCAGAAGACGCAGTGGCGCATGCCACCGGTGATCCTCAGTGGGATTCGCTCAGTGACACCGTCACGAGCAATAGAAAGTGAGGCAGGGGGCAAAACATCTACATCCTTAAGGGCAAGGATAAAGTCGTACACCCCAGAGATGTGTTTCGTCTTTCCAATGTATTGGATGCGACGACGGAGGACCGTGCCATAGGCAGCGATCTGCTCATCGAATAGGCAGAGGCCCTCGGGTCGGAGAAAAAGCCCGTAAGGGTGCATTGTACAACACCTTCTCTAGTAGAGCTGTACAGCTTCTCGACTTTGCACAGAGTCTTGCCAACAGTGAGGCCGTTGGCCACCAGGGTGTCGAGATCGGCGGCCTTGGGAAAGCGGAGGCCGCGCTGACCCTTGATGACGCATGGCATTGCGCCGGTAAGGCCAGGGTAGTGTTTGTCAAGCGCGAGGAGGACTTGCTCGACCGAGGTTGAGGGTGGGGTGTTGATGATGACACAATTCTCGATGTTGTGCATCAGTGGATGGGCGGCGACGGCAGTCGAGGCGTTGGCGGTGGCGTTTCCGTGCTTCGCAGCGGAGCGGGCGCCGACCGCGGCGGAGTATGATTTGGTGGTGGTGGCGGGGGCTTGGCCGGGAGGATCGGAAGGGTCAGGGCGAAGAGGTGGTATAGCAGCATGGCTGGCGTTGTTGGTGTTGTTGTTGTTGTCCATCCAATAGGAGTTTCTTCGTTACGTCGGTGTGGTTTAAAAATCAAGTCACTAAACTGAAATGGACTCGAATAGGATCTCATGATTAATCGCAAATGCAGCACTTACCAACGCGCTCAAATCGCAAACAGCGCGACTGTTACCCGCGCGCAGCTGGGCCGGCTATATATGCCCCGCGCCTCCAGCCTCCCGCTACCCTGGTCTGCGCTTCAAAGTTTGACCGGAAGGAGGAAAATGTCCATAAATGAGGTGAGCCTCGACCCACTTTGAGCCAAAAATGTCCAAATTTGCGGGCTGCCTAGCCGATTTTCGGGTCCCCAAAATGTCCAAATTTGCGGGCCGCCTCTGGCTGGGCTTTCGGGGGTCCTTACCAGCCTCTACCGGCCTCTACCGCGCTGACCGAGCAAACCGCCGCGCCCCCAAATAGGACATTGTGGAGTTCACGCTCACAGCCACCGCCAGCAGCGGAGACCAAATCGGATCCGGCACCGGAAATGTTGAAAGTCTAGCAACACCGTCCTTTCATCTGCGATCGCTTTTTTATCACCCATTCTTGACCGAAACTTGAGATTCCGTAGGTGTATTCGTCTCGTGGCGGCGTGGGGATCCGTCTCACCGACTCAAATTTCCTCTGGAAGAGCGCTACTAACACAGTGAGGGGCCGTCTCACTCCTCCAACCTCGTCTCCAGGCCGAAATGACAGTACCCAAGTTACGATTACACGTCTGCATACAAGCCCCACGCATATCTCAACAACACGGCTCATCCTTGATCAATTTCCCCGGATTAAAGATCCCCTTCGGATCCAAAATATGCTTGATCTTCTTCAAGATATCAACCGTACCCGGCCCCAACTCGGCCTCAAGGTACTTGATCTTGCCCATCCCGACCCCGTGTTCACCCGTACAAGTCCCATCCAACGCCTGTGCACGTTCGACCATTCGAGCAACGACGCCGTAGCCTCTTTCCTTCTCCTCTTGCGTCGTCCACGATAGGAGCGCATGGAAGTTACCGTCCCCAGCGTGCGAGAGGAAGGGGCCGATCAGGCCTTGAGTCGAGATGTCGGCTTTGGTCGCTGCGACGAGTGCAGGGAATTGCGAAGGTGGCACGCACACATCTGTTACGATCACTTTACTGCCGGGAACGTAGTCGATTACCGCATACAGACCCATCTGTCCGCGCGAGCACGGAGGGTCAGTCATCCGGGGTGAGTGGAGAGGCACCGTGGCCAAGTGACACCCACCTTGCGACTATACCAAATGTTTTCCGCCTCCTTGTCGTTGCGCGAGAACGTGAATTTTGACCCGTGGTTATTCTTGACAATCTTTTTGGTCCGTTCAACATCCTCAACCATTTGCGCCTGCGTACCCTCAAACTTGAGGAAAAGTCTGCCGTTATTCGATCCCCACGATATCAGTTTAACCCGTTCGCAAAGCTCACGACAAGAAGTACGGCTTACGAGGGTTTCTCATCCCAGGTGATGCCACCGCCTTTGGCGTTGATCATCTTGATCATGACGTCGTCCAACAGCTCGATGCACGCTAGACCGACGCCTATACGTGGGAAGAAAGTCATCATCGTCAGCACCACGCCATCTGCCACGTCGTTCGCCACTGACCTTGCTGCACCAGATCCCTCGCCGCATTCGCCGCATCCTCGATCGTCGGGAACCCGGATACTCCAACACGTTGCGGCAGCTTAGGCACCAATCTCAACGTCGCCTCAGTGACGATTCCCAGCGTTCCCTCAGACCCGATGAAGAGCTGGGTCAAGTTCGGCCCGGCGCTTGACTTTTTGGCCCGCGAACGCGTCTTGATGACTGAGCCGTCGGCGAGCACCACGGTGAGGTTGTACACGTTCTCGCGCATGGTTCCATGCCGTACGGCGTTCGTACCAGACGCGCCCGTACCTGTGCAGCCGAATAAAAGTTAGAGCACGTCGCAGCTAGCCAGTGCCAGTCGGAAAAAGAAAACTCGCCAATCATACCACCAATCATAGCTCCCCTGTATGGAGGTAGAAATCCAGGTCAGAGAGTACTTTTGAGCAATCACGACCGATTAAAAAAACCCTACGGAGCCGGATCGACGGGGAAGAAGAGCGGAATATTCTTCTCGGCCAAAGTCTCGTTAATCGCGTCGTAACTGATTCCCGGCTGTACCACAATCTGCAGATCATGTTCATGGATTTTGATGATCTCATTCATATTCTCGGAAACGTCGACGACCCAAGCCAATCCCGGTTCGAGATCTTGCAAAGTGATCCGCTCACCACGTCCTCGTTTAGCGATCGAGGCGGCGTCGGAAGGATTGGACATGTACGTCAAGGCGCCGGTGTGGCCTTCCAACGAGGTGTTGGCCGCCATCGGGATGAGGGGAATCGAGTACTTGTTGGCGAGCTTAACGATGTTGACTACATCTTGGGTGTCGCGAGGGTACAGGATTGCTCCGGGAAGACCACTTGGGTCGTGGGCTGTGAGTATGTGGGAAATCCCTAAAGTCAGTTTCACTCCCGCTCACAACATGAGGTTACGACGGCCCAATGACTCACAGGCCCAGTCTGAATGTGATCTAGCAACCAACGAGTCCCTATCCAAACCGAGCGAATCCTCGGGTAGCAATGCCTGCAGTTCCTTGACGGCGGCGTCAAAGTCTCGCCGTGTCGGTTCCTTGCACGAGGATGACAGCCCCGAACCGGTAGATCGATTGGCCGGCCCTTGAGCCTTGAGACCAAGTAGATAGCTGATGGTCCCCGTCAACGTCGCAAGGAGTACGGTCGTCAAAGCCGTGACGCGTTGCTTGGAAGTCCTCGCCGCGAAGGTCGAGCTCGACCAAGTTGTCGAAGTGGGACCGCCACGAGTTGGGATAGACGGGCGAGATAGAGGATGCGCACGACCGCCATTATTGAGGTTGTTGGACGCCCAACGCGCCTGAACAGCAAGGCGAGGGGAGATTACCAAAGCCCTTGAAGGAGGACGGCGGATGACTTGCATTATGTTGTCGGCGCGAGGGAGGAAAGGGAGACAAGCGACGAGGATTCGAGCGGGTCTCCCCACGCGGCTCAGCCATGCGCAATCGGATTCTGCCGTGCCCGTTGGGCTGCCGAAATCGAATTGCGCGGGGACCAGCGGCTGCCGAAAGTTCGGCAAGACCGACACCACCAAAAGTCTAAAACACGTCGCCTTGCACCATAATCCGAGATCAAGGCGTAAAGCGAAGAGTATCAATGACTGCACCAACTGTCCTATCACGCACTCCTGGCGCGACTGTCGCAGCGGTCCGCGCTCGACCCAAATGTCAAAGAGGATCCGGCCGGGCTGGAAGTTCAGGTTCACCTGCCCAGGGAGATTGGTAAGCCAAGCTCCTGAACTCTCATCGGTCATCCACAGCAGAGTTGTATGAATTACTGTCCCGGATAGATTGGGTCGCTCACAGGCGGGCCGCCAAATCTCGGGGGCTGCAGAGCAGGAGCAGGTACGCCGAGTCGAAAAAGGCTGCCGCCTTCCTCAATGCCGTCTGCCACGGGGTGAAGGAGAGCCGGTACACGTTGCCCGGGATCTTTTATAACGCGGGCAATCCTGTAGAGACGTTACAAGGACAGCTGAGTACCCATTTGCATGTGTGATCAGCTTGGGTTGCATAAGTCATTCCGCCGGGACCGCATCATGGATCCCATCTCGGACAGGAGCCATGTGACGGCGGTGTCCTCCTCCTATCTGAGCCCTGTCTGAGTCGGTGGTCTTGACGGCAGTTCACACATCCACCCAGTACTGATCCCGACACCTATTGAGTTCTTCACTGCCATCGTGAGGTTTACAAGCTGCCAATCATCGGAGTAGCTCAACGGCGGGCGACGTGACAGTCCGGGGCAGCGGCGGCGGGGAGTTTCCAATTTTCCTTTATAATGGGACTATAGTCAGGAGACGACCCGGGTGAGCTCGGCCCTTGACAACTTTCTGGTGACGCCTTGTTCTTTCGAGTTGATATCAAGTTTATATACTCGGGTGCGACAAGCTGCAAATCCCAAGGGATCTTGGGCACACGCAAGGTGGCTCCGCCGAAGCGCGGTATACCTGGGCGACGTGCGATGATCTGGACTTCAGCAAAGTTACGTCATCGCGAAACGCATTGGTCGTCAGAGCCTCTCGGGAGCGAGCACGCCGATCACCTCATGACTTCCTTCACGCCTCTCTTTCTCTCCGGATATCTCAAATCCGGAAATCTTGACTCTTTCTTAACTACCTCTATACCTACCAACCTCCCCAACCGCCCTCTCCATCATGTCTGCTGTCGCTCGCTCCTCTTTGACCCGTACGGTCCGTCTGGCTTCGGTGCCTCGAGCCCAGCCCGCTGTCCGAATTGGAGGACGTCGATTCGCTTCGAACGTCCCAGTAAGCCCTGCAGCTGCTTTTTCTCGGGATAGTTTTATCCGTACCCACTCACCAATTAATTCCGCCTCATTGATGACAGGGAACTCAACCTGCCCAGCCTTCTCCTTCGTCCCACCTGGCCTCGGGAGCTGCCGGCGGTTTGCTCGTGTTGGGAGCCATGTG
Organism: Microbotryum lychnidis-dioicae p1A1 Lamole; assembly: GCA_001244265.2. Lineage (NCBI taxonomy): Eukaryota > Fungi > Basidiomycota > Microbotryomycetes > Microbotryales > Microbotryaceae > Microbotryum > Microbotryum lychnidis-dioicae. Next base: position 140,840 of record CDLV01000018.1, read on the forward strand.
AGTTTTTGCCACTCTTGAGAAATTTACCGCGTGAAAGGGGCCTGTAGCTCATCATTTATTTTGTTTCTCGAAAGCTACGGCTACTACCATTACTCTGGCACTGCCAAGGTTGTCAACACCGCGCGCGACACCATCAACGCCGCCGCTTCGGCCAAGGACAAGGTCGTCAGCGCCGCCCCCTCGCCTAGTCAAGCCCTTGATCTCTTGCGCTCGCTCGCCAAATCCTACGGCGCTGCTGTCCCCGGAGCTGGTGGTGCGATCGACGCTTCGTTCGATCAATTGGAAAAGCTTGCCGAAGAGCATGGCGAAAAGGTGACCGAAGTCATCAAGCAAACCTATGACGACGTCGTTAAGGCGACCAAGAGCGGCAAAAATGCTGGTGAAGCGATCGCCAATGCCCTCAGCGAGAGTCTGACCAAGATTCAAGACCTCGTCGGAGCTGAAGGGGGCAAGGTGTGGGTGGGTTTGGCCGCCAAGTTCCCTGACCTCGGCAAGGCGCTCGGTGGTCAAGCCGAGGAGTTCCAAAAACTCGCGGCTAAGCACGGCCCGGAGGCGCAGAAGCTCGCCAACGACACTTATAACGAAGCGTCCAAGATTGTTGCCAACGGTGGTCTCAACGCCGAGACCCTCGACGCCGTCAAGAAGCTCCTCGCTGACAAGACGCAGGAAATCACCGCCCTCGGTCAGCGAGCTGGAAGTGATGCCTACGCAGCCAGTGCTAAGGCTGCATCTCCTGTGAATCGGCTCTCTACCTTCGATTTTGGGCCGCGAGTGCGCAGTACTGACGCCGCATTGCTACTTTGTCCCGACTATCAGCTGCTTGACAAGCTTCCCGACGTCAAGAGTCTCCTTGAAGACAACCTCAAAAAGGTAGAGCAGTACATCGGCAAGGAAAATGTCGGCGTTGTGAAGGACCTGTATGCCGATCTCGAGAAAATTTCCAAGAACGGCAAGTCGCTCGACGAGCAAGCCAAGGAGGCGAAGAAACTCGTTGAATCCCGCGTCGGCTCTTTCGACGAACTCAAGAAGAAAGGTCTCAGCCAAGCCCAGAAAGGTCTCGAGAACATTCCCGGATTGGAGGAAGCTGCCAAGGTGAGCTGGCTGCCAGGCCCTCGACGACAGTGAGACCATGGTAGCTGACCTGGGCATGTGGCGCGTCTGAACTCGCAGTTCTACAACAGCGCCGATCTTGCCGAGTTAAAGAAGCTCGCGGAGAAGCATGGAGAGAAGAGCAAGGACATTCTTGACTCGACTTACGAGGAGATCAAGCAGATCCTAGCCAAGAAGGTCGAAGAGGCGAGGAAAGTGGGTGAACAAGCGACGAACGACGCCAAGAAGGCCGCTAAGTGAAAGTACACGCACGGACAATCGGAATTGAACCGCAGTGTAGAAATAAAGTAGCAGCAGAAGAATCGAATCATTTTTTGGGAATAATGTACAAGTAGCAAAAGTAGTAGTGATGCAATTTTCCTATGGCTGCCCGCAGTCTCTAAGAGAGGCATCGAATCGAGAGCGCGAAATTATAAGTTATTTAGGACTACTGGACAGTCTAGTAGTTCTTTTCATCCATCATAATCTCTTCCTCGTCTTCGAAGTAGGTCTTCTCGTGATCGTCGTCCATCGCACCGATCGCCGTGGCTCCGCCGAGGGTAGTAGAACTCTTGAACCTTCGAATCCCCCTCGGTTCGGTCAGGTTAGCGCTTCCTCGTGCCCCCTTTGCCCCCGCTGCTTTGCGCCCGAATCGAGACTGGTACCTCCCACCGACTATACGAACGAATCGGTCGATGGTGTATGCCGTAGAGCCGACGAGACGGATGAGCGCCATCCCGGCGACGAGGATGAGGACGACAACCATGTAGATCTGTGTTCGACCGTTGCCATGCCCGCCGGTGAAAGTGGAAGCATAATCTCCTTGGAGGACAGTCGACATAATGAGACCCTAACAAAGTCATGATCAAGAGACGATGTCAGTCCTCGAGCATCACCAAACCAACCTCGATAATAATACGACACTCACGTTACTCAGAACCCAGACCAAGAGGATGTTGGTTCGGACCGATTGGTAGTATTCGACAATCTGCTCATCGCGCTGCTTCTGACTGAGCGTCGGAGGAACGATCATCGGTCTTGTCTTGAGGCTATGCAACGAGCGGTCGTAAGCAACGTCGATATCGGCTTGATCGGATGGCAGAGTCATGTTGACGGTGTCCTTGCCGATCTTCTTGGTCACGCCGAGGTCTTGTTCTTGCGTCGCCAGCTCTTTGGTGCCCCAAGAGAAATCATGCACTGCAATGCGATCGATGGTGGGGTATGGGCTCATCTGTTATCTCAGGAATAGAGGAAGGAGAGGCATGTGGTAGGGCTTACAATTCGAGAACGCGTAGATGTTGAGCAGGTTGATCGACACGGGCGAAAATATGATGTATTGAAACATCGAGGTGACGAGGTGCCATGGGTCCATGGCGATAAGACTGTCGGAAGGGATGTGGCCAAGAGGTTGGCATCAGCTGCCAGAAGCTTGAAGCCAAAAAGTTCTCGCACGATCAACTCACCTGGAGACGACAAAACAACCGTAGGTCGCAACCATCGAGACGACGATTTGGAACATGATGAGGTTGCTGTGCATGAGCTGAATCACTTTGATGGTGCAGAATACGGTCGCGCCAACCATGTACACCGTTGTCAGGCCTAGGATGATTCTGCGTTGAGGCCGGTTAAGTCACGATATTAGCTCTTTTCTTGGACAGGAGTCTGAGAGTGACGGAAGCGGGACGAAGCTTACATGACCGTTAGGTACTTCCAATAGGCTGACTTGGGCTTGTTGCCCATCGCCAAGAAGAAGCAAGCAATGATCGAGCCCTGGTAGGCGTATTGCACGATGAGATTGACGTATTTGATCCCGCGCAGCTTGAAGGTGGGGTCTTCGAGACTCGAAGTCAAGATCTGCCAGAGAACTCGCCCCGGGCCCTTGTTAGCGATGACTCACTGCCGCATTCGCCACGCTCAGTACTCACCATCAAGAAGCACCAGTAGTTGGCAAGGCCGAACCAAGCGACGAGCAAGTTGAGGCAATTGTAAATGGCCTGGAGGTACAGGGCAAACACCTTGCGGCGAGAATGCGTCGTGTGCGTGAGAGAGAAGGTGTGGCGCAGTGCGTAGCATCCAGCGAAGAACGATCCATTGAGCCATCTGTGATTCATGCGTATTCATCAGTGCTTGTCCTTTGCACTCGCAAGGCATGAAATCAACTTGCCGACGACGTTGGGAGATGAACTCAGCAATCTGATCGGGTACATCCGTCTCTCCGCGAGCGCTCTGTGGAGATTCAACAGGATGAGCACCTACGCGTGAACAAGCTGCGGACTGCGGACTGACCTTGACGAATTTGAGCACCCAGTTGTGTCCTCGCTTCGCGATCAGTTCCCAGCATAGCATTCGGTCCTCCTACAATATAGGAGGAACAAATAAGGCAAGAAGGGTGAGACAAGACGTCTTCACGGGTCAGATTAACGTGACAGAACTGACCGCAAGGTACATGTTTGAAGTGAACACATCGGCATCGTGTCCCGCAAGATGCTCGCCCTTGAAGTACGAGTTGAGCGGACCGTGTCCGAGTTCGTCGTTCTTAAGCGCAATGTAGCGGTATGCTGAAAAGGCACCTGGCAGAACGGTGATGTATCCGAACATGGACTCTAGCGGCTTGTCGAGGATATCTGAAGGTGTGAAAAAACGGAATCAGGTACCCGGATTGGTCGCTCCTCGCCGCGGTCCGCTTCTTACTTGAAATTTTGTATTCCTGCCAACTTCCCGCATTTTAGCGGTGAGACTTGCAAGATAAGAACAAAACTCTTAGCCAACTCACAAAATTCTGCGCTGCCACTAGCGGGTTCAGCAGATGTGTCCAAAATTTGCCCTTCATTGCGCAGATCTCACCGCATGCCCCACCGACGTTCGAGTCGAGATCAAAGCACTTCCAGAGATGGTAGATGGACAGCTCAGCTGGGCGCGTACCGACGTCAATCAGCATGACGACGTTTGGGTCGAGTTGAGGAGCGAAAGCTTGCAGCGCCCAGCGATGCGAGTTTAGCTTCTTTGCGCTGCGACGTTCGGTAGCCCGAAAGTGAGATGGATCAACAACAGAAATTCGACAAGAGACGTTCAGCGGGTCGACTTACTTCTTCTCTTTGAGACAAAACATGATCTGAGTCGGCACGATACCTTTCTCGAGCCCCTTGAATCTCAAGTCCGGGTCGATACTGAGCTGCGTGGTGTATTCATAGATGTGGCTCTGCACACTCGCTTCGTCGATTTGATTCGTCGCCAAACCTTCTTGGTAAACACCGAGAGCCGACAAGCTGCAAAACACGAAAACAAGTTTTAGCTTCTTGTGCACACCACAGAAGGTCACTAGCCATTGTCCCGGACAGACCAATCAAGGACGCGGGGATGTATAGCCTTGCGACCATCGGCAACGATGCAAACGACAACCTCTGCTCGAAGCAACGAATTTGAGGATCAGTGAGCTTCCCCGGAGAAGTCCGCCCGATCAAACCCACTCTTCCAGCCGTCCGGCCCCCAAGTATTCGACTTCTTGCGCTTGCACAATTGCGCAATGTTTTCTGCATGCCGGTGCACCATGGCGTGTGAGCTATGCGACTCAAACGACAAAGATGTTATACTGTCGCGAAGGCCAACTGACTCATGATGCCGTGCATAGTTCGACAGAACAGAACCTTGTTCTCATTGTACAGAGTGACAACAATCAAGAGCTCGGTCTGCCGACTGTACAGTGTCGGGCGCAGAGTATAGCTGTTCTTGTTGAAATCTTCAGGCTGTGGAAAACACGCGAGGGATGCACGCTCAGCAACACACGGATAAATCGCGTAGGAGATTCTCTTTTTGACCTACTGCACAGGTGACGGCAGTGTAGCGCGTCAACATGAACTCATCCTCGCCCTTGCGAGGCAAAAAGTCGCTGAGTCGGGTGGGAATCGCACAGTCGAGGACAAGATTCCCTTGTGTCAACTTGACCCTTCGATTGGTCAAGTTGCGACGGAGATGAGCAGTCTGAACGGTAAGGATTCGACGAAAAGTCTGCGTGGTCAGCGGGAGCATGAAGCACTCGAAGATCCTGGGCCCGGCTGGAACTGACGGGTGGGGGTGCTCCGAAACCACCAGCGAACGAAATTGCAGGTGAGCCGACCTCACCTTCCTCGCCCTGATCCTTGACCTGCTCCCATTCGTCCTTTCCTTCGAATGAGTCTTCAAATTGATCATCTTCCATGTCCCGCTCTTGTACAACGGTCTCCTCGTCCGCGGGTTCGAACTGCCCTGCATCGCCAGTCATTCTCGCTCCGGGATCCGCTACCGCGCCTCGGGCTGCGCTCCTCTTGGTTCGAAGAGGTCGGGTGTTGGCATTCAGATCAACGATCGAGCTCTCCACGTATTGATCGTTCTGATACAATGTGTTCGTGGCATGTCGACCGGCTGCATGGTCGTGTTGTTGATCGAGCAAAGAATCGTATTGTTGATTGATCCCATCGGCGACGCCTGCTGGCCCTCGGATCACTCGGGTCGGCCGATGAGCGGCATCGTTGTAAGCATCATATCGATCGTATCCAAGAGAGTGGAAAGACGGAAATGGCTGCGAGTAGTGCCCCTCCGATCCGCCTTGTTGAGGCAAATAGGTGCTGATCGATTCGGAGTAGTATCCGGCGACGGGCCCAACGCCGGTGCCGTCATACGGCGCCGGACTGCCGCTGCTCGTCATACCCGTGCATGGGCGGGATGGGGGTGTCATGTAGCGTGATGGACCGTTACTATCGTCCGATGAAGAGAAGTAGGCCATCTCAGAGGTAACCTTGAAGCACAGCCAAGTGCGGCGGCAGCGTTGATGGTGAAACAGAGGGCAACGCCGATGTTGAACCAAAGCCAACCTACGGAGTCCGGCGCGGGCCGTCTTGCCTGAAGCCGTCGCGTCTAAACGACTACAAAAGAGCGCTAGTCTTCGTTCGGTGAATCGTCAACAGACCTCCGAGGGCCCCTCCCCAGAAGTTGGCTAGATAGGACTAAGTGATTGACTTCCAACTTTCCAGCCGCGCTCATGAAGTTGGTGCTACACCGCACGGTGCTACCGGTACCCCTCGCGACCTCAAAGCGAATCATCGATTCGTCGTCGAGCAAATCGTCGGCATGCGCGGCACGGACGTAAAGGTGGAAACAAGCTACCAGAAGCATTTCAAGCTCGAGCTACGAAAGAAAGGGGCAAGGAAAGGGGAGAAGGGCAAGGACAAGAAGGGGAAGCAACAAGAGCACAAGATGCGGTCATGCTTGGACAAAGGAGAAAACAAGGAAGTTGATCCATCCCTAGTACTCCTCACCGACCTCCTCCTCATCACCACCGTCCATGCCAACCTCTTGGTAATCCTTCTCAAGAGCGGCAAGATCCTCACGCGCCTCGGAGAACTCGCCTTCCTCCATGCCTTCACCGACGTACCAGTGCACGAACGCACGCTTCGAGTAGAGCAAGTCGAACTTGTGGTCCAAGTTGGACCAGGCGCTGGCGATCGCGGTCGTGTTGGAGAGCATGCACAACGAGCGCGAGACCTTGGCGAGGTCACCGCCGGGGACGCATTGCGCGGGCTCGTTGCAGATACCGAGTTTGAAACCGGTCGGGCACCAGTCGACGAACTGAATCGTGCGCTTGGTCTTGATCGACGTAACAGCGGCATTGACGTCCTTGGGGACGACGTCACCACGGTAGAGCAAGGCGCAGGCCATGTACTTGCCTGTGCGGGGGTCGCACTTGACCATCTGGTTGTTGGGCTCGAAGCAGCTCATCGTCAGCTCGGCGACCGAGTTGGCCTCGTGCGAGGCCTTGGACGCGGAGACGATGGGGGAGCAGCACGTGATCGGGAAGTGAATGCGGGGGAAGGGAACCAAGTTGGTCTGGAACTCGTTCAAGTCGACGTTGAGCGAACCAGCGAAACGCAACGAGGCCGTGATCGACGAGACGACCTGGGCGATGATGCGGTTGAGGTTGACCAAACCGGGCGATTGCACACCGAGCTTGTTGCGGCATATGTCGTAGATGGCCTCGTTATCGATGAGGAACGAGCAGTCAACGTGCTCGAGCGTAGTGTGGGTCGTGAGGATGGCGTTGTAAGGCTCGACGACCGAGTTGCTCATGCGAGGCGAGGGGTAGACGGCGAATTCGAGCTTAGACTTTTTGCCGTAGTCCTGCGAGAGGCGCTCCAAGAGCAAGGCACCGAATCCGGAGCCCGTTCCTCCACCGAACGAGTGGAAGACAAAGAAGCCCTGGAGACCGTTGCAGTTGTCGGCGAGCTTGCGGATGGTCTCGCATGTGGTGTCAATCAACTCCTTGCCTACGGTGTAGTGACCGCGAGCGTAGCAGTTGGCGGCGTCCTCCTTGCCGGTGATGAGGGTCTCGGGGTGGAACAAGTGACGGTAGTCGCCCGTCTTGATCTCGTCGATGACTCCTGGCTCAAGATCAACAAAGACCGAGCGGGGCACGTACTTGCCCTGCGGGTGTCATAGGTAGCGTGGGGGGTTGAGCGCCCAGATCGTCGCCAAAGTGCGCCAAGGCGAGGCGGAGCGGATCGGGTAGGGTGTGGTGCATCGAACGAGCGAGTCAGCGAATGTGGCAAGGCGTGGTACGAGTCAACGATGGGATACAAGAATCCGCTTACCGAGCCAGTCTCGGAGAAAAAGGTCGAGAAGCCATCGGCACCTCCACGAGGACCGGTCGACGCGTCGAGGGGAAGTCCCTCGGGCGTGAGGCCGTGCTCGAGCGTGTACAGCTATGCGCGACGCGATACACCACAATACCATGTCAGTACCATAGAGAGGGGCACGCTTTTCGTTTAGGAGCCACTCACCTCCCAGCACGAGTTACCGATCTATGAGCGCCAGCGATAGCAGCGGGCAAGCGGAGCGGAGGGCCAGGTCAGCGCGCGCGCCCTTCGAGCCTTTGCCATCTGCGTCGTCGTCACCCCCGAAGTCAAGGAGCGACCACACGACTATGTCTACGCACCTGGGCGCCGGCCTGACCAATGTCTGTTCATCGTTGGCAGAAAGGCGCAGAACAGCATGTGACAATGAGAGACGTTGCAACAGTCATGCGTCAGCAACCCGGGTTGAGTGAAGGGCCTCGACGCGCAAAACAACAGGCCGTGGGCCCAACTCCCCGTCGCACCACCAGCACGGATGGCCCGCTGACTTACGAACGGACAAGACTTCTCGCATCTTTGTGAGTTGACTGAGGGTGTGTGTTGTGTTCTTTGGGGAGAGATAGGAGTGGTGGGGTCTCTTGCAATGAGCTCCTGCAGTAGTTACGACGAGGAGTTCTGAAGAGGGGCGGACGGTTGAGGGAAGGGGAGAGCGTGAGCACGCTGAGCCTCACAGAGCCAGACTGAGCGCGCGTGTGTCGGGAAGACGTGTCTCGCATTAGCTCGCTAAAAGCTCGCCACACTAAACCAGCCCCCATTTCTAACGAGAACCATTCTTCAAAAGCGAGGAGGTGCGCTACAGTACAGACATGTCCCGAGCATTCACAGATCAAATGAAAGACCGAAACTTACATGCAGTGTTGCACTAGGCTTGGTGGTGGCCAACAGGAGTGAGGAGGCTTTGACCCCTGTGTTGTGTCATTCCCCCGATTCCGTCGAGGTTTGATGCAGGGGCCAAGAAAGTGTGCCCTCTTCCCTCGAACCGCGCAGAAGAGCCGAAAAGAAAAACAGTAGACTTGGCAGCCAAAAGTCGTCATGGCCCCAGGCAGCAGCAAAAATATCCAACTTCAGTGCGCAGCGCAGAGCGTGAGCCCGTCGTGTCGGGCGCGGGGTAAGCCAAAACAAGCCGCGCGCGATCGGCGTCGCTCGCCGCCCACCAGCCTCCTTGGCAGCGCGTTTAGCCAAAAGGGGCTCAATGGCGCGCGCCGCACTCGTCTTAACGCCATTGCGGAAAACCGAAATTCGTCAAATGGATGATTTCATAACCTTCGCACACTTTTGATTGGTACATTCGGCATCGTCCATTATGTGATACTGCGCATTCGACCTTTGACGTGTACAAGGTACCGATTGCGAATTGAGCTGGGCATTTTGCCCCTTCGGCAAGATCCCATTTGTCGGCCGGATCGCCTCTTGGCTTCCCTCCCCTCACTCCCTTCTCACTCCTACCCTAAAGCTCCAGATTCAGGTGCTGTGCATCGTCCGATCAACAAAACACCATCACCTTCCTTCGTCGAGAGCCGGTCTCTTCAGTCCATCACCTTATCGATCTGCCGACCCAGCTTTCGACTACCCGTGCCTTTGACAGATCAACAACAGCTGCAAGAAACGAAGAGAGGCATAAAAAGGTCAACTTACGCTATTGCAAGGCACCTTCTGCCAGCTCCGATTCTACCCGTCATTCACAAAGTCCCAGATTTGGATCCCACTCGTGCACTCAGCGCACGGAGCACCTTCTCGAGGTCTTCGAAATATGCTCGTCTTCAACTTAGTAGCACCTCTCTTAATTATAGTATCCCCTTCGGCATCCGGAATGCCCCATTACCTCACAGCATTGGAACCGCAGCTCGATGAAGCTGCTGGCAATTGGAAGGCAGAGTACATGGGGGTCCAAGCGGCCCCGACGGGAAACTTCAATGGCTCTGGCAACTCGACCGCAGCCGAGTACGACCTGCTCGAAGAACGCGCCGTGCCTAACCCCAAGAACCCGAACTTTGAGGTGAGCGCTTATTTTTCACTTCGTTTCGGGAATGAATTTGAGCTGATACTTTCCCTTTAAACCATCGCAGAAGGGAGGATCAACCACTGCGAAGACGACTACGGCGACAAAGACCGCCAAGACTGTAGCACTGGAAGCCTCGACTACGCCCGCCGTATCACCGACCACTACCCCGGTACCCAATACAACAACGGCGGTTGTGACGACGACGACTGCGGTCGCGCCGTCGGTGCACACAGGGCAGGCGACGTTCTTCTATCAGGACTCGGCCGGTGCATGTGGCATTTGGAATGCGGACTCGGTTCCTCTCGTAGCCCTCAAGGCATCTCTTTTTTTTTTTTTTTATCTAATAGATTTCATTAACAGCATATCTATATTAATGCCTAAAAATCCTCGGAAAAGACGGAGGGAATGCAGTTAAGCACACTGGCGAGGCCAGTAGTGTGGGACTCGTTGACCTTGGAACAAAATCAACCATACCCACTAAAACCCCCTTAGGCGGTTACAGCGAAACCAGTCGTCCCTTGGACTCCTGGATGGACGCGCGGAGCTCCTCAAATGCCGTTTCGGCGATCGGCTCCAGAGGATCCGACGAAAATCGACGGCGACGAGAGAGCTTCCAGATCGCGTGGAAGAAGAGTAGACGCAGCTCGACGGGTCGGCGTTCCGAGCGAGAAACGACCGGGCACACGAACTGAACAAAGTCGGGGTGTGGGATAGGAGTGAGCGCAGACCAGAGGCGGCGGGCAAACGGGCAACCGACCGCAAGGTGTGCCAGGGTCTCCGGAGCCTCCGACAGGCACATGACACATGCGGTAGATCGATTGTCTCTGTACGGTGACACGGGGAAAGTCAGCAAATACTGCGGTCGCTACGTTTCTATTACCAACACAGACAACGGCAAGAGCGTCGTGGCCGTCGTCGCCGATGCATGCCCCGGCTGCGCGACATACTATTCCCTCGACCTCAGTACGGGAGCTTTTGAACAGATCGGCGATAAAGTGACAGGAGCCTTGCCCATCTCATGGTACTTTTTGGCGGTTGGTTATTCGCCCTCGTCTCAGTCCACTACGACCAAGTCCATCGCACCGACCACGGCCAAGGCCAAAACGACGACGAAGACTTCCACGAGCGTCTCGGTGACACCTAGTCCTACGCCGGCTCCTACAACATACACCGGCCAAGGCACCTTCTTCTTCCAGGGTGGAAAAGCGGGCGCATGCGGGATCTACAACAAGGATTCAACGCCGCTCGTTGCACTCGATTACAGATTGGTGAGTCCGTTTGCCGTCTCCTTCGCTTCTTGCAGTGAGATCGGACTGTCTACTGATCAACAACATCTTGTCGTAAACGCTAGTACGGCGACACGGATGCACAGAGCAAGTACTGTGGTAAATATTTGCACATCACCAACACGGCGAACGGTAAATCTGTGGTTGCGATTGTCGCGGACGCGTGCCCGACCTGCGCTTCCAAATACTCGCTCGACCTGTCGACAGGGGCCTACGACAAGATCGGGGACAGGGATACTGGAATACTGCCGATTTCCTGGTACTGGATTTGAATGTTCAACTCAGAATGTGGATCTGGCTGTATCTCGCATTGCACTCGCTCCGCGATTTTGCCGTAGCGGATAGTAGAGCAAAGAGCACAGCTTCTTGATGAGACCCCGCAAAAAAGAGAAACGATATCGTGGGAAACGGTGTCCCGCCACTCACTCTCCGTTTCTCCTCCCATAACATTCCGCCATTGTTGTACACGAGTCTCCTTTGAAGAGAGCGGTTGGGTTTCTGGTGGGAAAGACTCATCATGCGTCAGCGCTAAACTGCTTCACCAACTTCGCGCGCAGGCTGGGCGAGCCAGAAGACTCACGGAGTGGAGGGTCACACTCGCATGGATGGTCGTATAATTCTCGAAGGTGAATGGATTGAGGCTGTGCTCGACCTGTTGAGCTGATTGGCATATCAGAGTCCGCTGCTTGATGGCCTGCCAGGGGGAGGAGGGCAGCTTTGGATTCGGATCCAGAAAAGGTTCCGAAGGCCGACCGCGGATTGTCTCCTCCAGTAAAATGCGACCATCTAGCCGCTGGAAGGTTATCGTTGCACATCGATGCATCGTTTTGCTCGAGCAGATGATGGTGAGTCGTATATTCTTCGAAAGTGCGCGGGTCAAGCCGCGGGGTGGAAAATGGGCAGGCGCAATCGGCAGCCGGTGACATCACACTCGCTCCGCTGGGCACTTGACCAGGCATGCACTTTGGCCCTTATGAATGCTACTTCCTCTCCTCAAAAAAATCCAAAGCCTCCGTCAGCCTGTGTCGTGCCGCACATCAACTCAACCAAGCTCACTCCACCTCCCGATCCATCTTCCAAACTCATGTCTCCTGCATCCGCCAAGATGTGGGACCAGTCATGGATACCGTCCGTCCACGCCTCTAAAACGGAGCCAGCAACCGAGAGAATATTTGACGCTGAAGAGCTCTACAACAAGAAGCTTTATCACAGAGTCCCCTCTATCGACTTCAACGAGGCCCGACTCGTCGCCGAAGGTTACCAGAGTGGGGAGTGGAAGCTTCTGTTTTAGATCCCTGAAGCCCAGGCACGAGATACGTAAGTATGAGAGCTGAAGATGATCGTAAAGATAGTTGGAGAAAGGAGAGATGGGCTACGGAAGTAGTGCGCGCGAGGCAGGCTCGAGGCGCGCGAGGTTTTTTTATTTGATAGACTTCATTAACAGCATAATTATATTAATACCCAGAAATCTTCGGAAAAGTCGGAGGGAATGCTGTTACGCACACTGGCAGAAGCCAGTAGTGTAGGACTCATTGACCCTGAACCAGGATCAACCATACCCACTAAAACCCCCTTTGGTGTCTTACAGAGACACTAGGCGACCCTTGGACTCCTGGATAGAGGCTCAAAGCCCCTCGAACTCCGTTTCGGTGATCGGTTCCAAAAGATCCGACGAGAATCGACGACGGCGACAGAGCTTCCAGATCGAATGAAAGAAGAGGACTCGTAGTTCGACAAGTCGATCCGAGCGAGACACGACCGGGCATACAAAGCCCACAAAGACTGGGTGGGGGGTCGGGGACAGAGCAGACCAGAGGCGCCGGGCAAATGGGCAGCCGACCGCGAGGTGAGCCAGGCACTCGGGTGCTTCCGAGAGGCACATCACAGAGGAGGTAGATCGATTGTTGGGATGTGGGCTGGTTGGGGAGGCGACTTGGCTTCCGACCAATACCAACAACTAATAACTAATCATATTCGGGAATCCAGGTGGGATGAAACAGTAATATACTCTCTGACAGTTCTGCCACCCGCAGCTCGAGCTGGCGCTCCGTTCCCTCCGCGCCGATAGCCGTGCTCATGATAGCAGAAGAACTGGAAAAGCATCTCAATCGTGACGAATTCCAGCCTGCGGAAACTCACGCGCCATCCATGCTTCGATCGGTAGACTGGACCTGGAGCTGAGGTGAGCGATAGCCAGGTGGCGAGGCACGACCAAGAGGTGAACGAGGGCTCAAGGGGCACCTTACGAATGGCCAACAAGAAGCCCTTCGCAGTTCGTCTCACCTCGGCGCTCGCGTCGAACAGTGTTCAAGGTAAAGTTGTGTCTACAGGGTTTAAAAGGTTCTATCCATCCATCGCCTGAACCGACCTTACCTTTGGCGGAACGTTCACCACTCGTCGCCGCTCCCACCGTCCGCCTCCACCTCCGCCTCTTTGACACGGCTCCGACGCTGGCCGAGTCCTCGGAACGAAGGGCCGACAAGAAGGCAGACTCAACCTCGAGAGTCGCTTCCCAGCCCTAGCCACAAACAATGTTGGATAGTAGCTCGCAGTGGGCACCCTCTCGACTCGGCCCCGTGTCTTCAATCAATCGCAGCACAACTAACCCCTTGCGACTGGGTCTGGGGAGCGACGAGGCACGCGGGAAAGTGGCAAAAGCAATGGTAGTAGGAGTAAGAAGAAGAGCCAGCAGGGTTGAGAGGGCTCTGATTCGATAGATATTATTAATTTACTACACTACCTGCAATAGTAGCTAGGTATTGTAGCGCCATACATGATTTGCAATAAAGAATGGAATGCATGTCCGCTCCGAGTTGGGTCCATCATGGAAGTACTTCTCGGATCGCAGTGATCAATAAGTTAGTAACGCAATGGAACAAAGGCTTGCACATGATCGAGTATTTCCAGGACATTTTTCAGCCACTAAAATGTCACTGCGCTACCAACACCATGGTGCAGGCCTATGTACCCGCATAAGATGGATTTGGGACGCTGTGTATCTCGCACTGAGGACACTTATGTCAGAACCGTTGCGAGAGCGAACAATATATATAATGACAACTCACCTGAGGACACTTATGTCAGAACCGTTGCGAGAGCGAACGGAGTAAGACTAAGGAGAAAAGTGTCACTCAGGCGCAGACCAATCTAAACAAGCTAACAGATTGTAAGGCCAGGGCGGGATTTGTGAGGTGATAATATCTTCCGTTTAGCAAATAAGAATTAGAACAATGAGATCAAACCTAATCGTAGAAGAAACTCTTCAGACTCTTAACCAATAACTGTGACACCGCACACCTTACTCCATTTCGACTTCGAGGCCTACGTCCCAGCGCCGAGCTCAGCAGTGTCGTCAATGTCGTGCCATTTTCCCCACCGGCTAGTATGCACGGACCTACACAGCTTGTAGATCTCTGCATACCATGTAAGTTGGCATATCCCGTGTTTTGGCCCAAAAGAAGGTCGGTACACGCTCATCGACACTGATGCACACCGGGCGCGCACTCGTCGACGCTGACTGAACCACTGGGCACCGGTGCGGTGCCAGGAGGCCTCCGTCCGATTGCGCCGCGAGTGGCCTTCTGAGAAACCTAGGCTGTTGGCATGGGCAAAAATAAGTGCATGGATCTAAATCTCACACAGACCGAAGCGCCAACCTCGGAGCAAACATATAAAACTGGCGAAATTTTGACACTGCGGCGCTTGCTCTCGGACGGACCCGGTGCAGTGGCTTTGATCAGCTTGAAAGCTCCTCAAAGTACCTAAGTTGCTCTAAGCTATACACTCGTAACACACTGCTCCTGAGTACGCGCTGTTGGTCCATCTGTATTTGTCGCCTCGCTCAAATGAGCAGCAATTGAATAGGTACGGTCAGGTAGGACCGTAGGGTTTCGTCTTGTGAAGCATAGGAACTTCGATGCGGCAGGTTGTACTGCTGGCGAACGCTGAGCCCGCTGCGAAGGGGCATAACGCGTGTGCCTCGCTACTGCTGCCCCTGGGACCTGACCGGAGATTGAGCACCTCAGAGTGAGGATCCGAGCCACCCTACACGCGCGACCCTCCCTCGTACGGATAACATGAGTCCGTACCCAGTACGCGTTTCTTATGAGACCCTTCTGCAAAACTTAGATTTTGGTACTCTGGAATCCATATGGTATGTAGAAACATTACAGCATCAGCTCACTAGTAGCGGTTGCTAAGAATGGAGTAGATGTTAAGCATCCCCAAACAGTTGATTAACTGTCTGCAATAGGTTTCATGCGCTCAGAAAATGACAATCTCAACTTCTCGTGTCCACCGTGGAATCCGTATGATCCAGCACCGCGAGGCTAGCGCCAGTCAGACCCTGCGGAAATCAGGAGCGGATCCGTGCGAAATCCCCATCCAAAAGGGCTGGCCGTGTATACGCGTCGGCCCCGCGAAGGCTTTCCAGATGCGAATCGCACGACCTCATTGATCCGTGACAGGCCCGTCCAGGCCGGGGGACGTAACCGATATCGGGCTATTCGCGAACTCCCGAGCGTTTCTTGGAGCGGACCTTTTCATTATGGCCCACAAGGCACACGATGTGCTCACACCAGGAAACAAATCGCAAAGGGGGGCAAATACATCAGGAGCAGGTTTGTTCCTTCCCGGCGCACGGGCCTCCTGCCGCCGATTGCAATCGGAATTGCCCCGCTCGCCTAAAAGTAGCCCGGCCCCCGAGGTTTGCCATTGCGCAACCTGCTACGCCGCGACTCCTAGACACAGTTACTACTCAGAAACGAGCACAAAACACCCACTCCGGGCAACCGAATGTTCACCCCAATGTCGACTGTCTGAATGTGCGGTCCGGGAATGTTTCGCGCCTCGGCCCGCCAGGACTGCCGACCTGTCCTCTGGCAAGGTCTGTTGGTGTGGTGCACGTGACTCGTTCAAAGCCGCCACTCGATGCCGCGATCCCGGGGACAAGTTCGTCGTCAGAACAGTGGAAATTCGACATCACCCTACCTTGAATTTATCAATCGCCTGCATACTTCCAGTATGAGCAAGCACCTTGTCGCAGTCTTCAACAATGTGGATGCGTGGTCCTGAACTCGGAACTTGAAGTCGGCGCCGGCTTGAAGAAGGTGAATTTGCCCAAGCTCGGCAGGGCGTGACTGCACTGCACGCACACCTCTCTGCTCCCGAAGGTCAGCCGCGCCAACAGTTGGCTACTATCCACCACATAAAACGCACCTAGACGATTACTAATAGGAGCCGGTGAGTCTTGAGCCTCTTCTTATTCAGACTGGCACGGTGCAAACCTACTCGGATCGCGCGACACGAGCCCATGCGTCTATAGGATATGCCAGTTGCCTCCCCGGTCTCGATCTCCACAACGGGTCGTCGCCGCACAAGCGTACAATTGCACACAAGTGTAGCGCGAATAACAATGTGGACCTGTCCTTGCTCGAGAATCGGCCGATTGACAGGGTTCCTGCGCCATTCCAATGTTCCTCGATGCTGACTCGCGCCTGTGCCCGATCGATTGAATCGCCCGCATGATCCACAGCGCAAGCCTGAACTATACCCTCACCTATGGCCAAGTACTCGACATAAGAGCAGCGAGGTGAATACCACGGAGCGAAACTTTCGAGGATGTCCTCCCACGTCGTACGGGACGTCGTCTCGTCCTTGCGCTCGTCAGGACCATCGACGTTGAACTGGCTGTTTCTCGTCGAGAGTGTCGTCGTCGTCATCCTCATCGTCTTTCATTTCTTCTACTCCAACCGTCTACTCGGCTTTGTCGTTGGCTGGTACCTTCGTCGGAGGTACTGGAAGAGCACCAACAGCTATTTCGAGATCGGCGGCATCTCCTTCTCGCTCCTCGGCGGAAGGATCAACTTCTCGGACGTGCGCTACATTAGTCGCAACCAGTCGTTTCATGTTGTTAGAGGCTACATCATCTGGAAGTATTGGTTACGCAACGTCCGGTCTGAGGAACACGCACTCGGAGGTAGATTCTGCATCACGTGCTCAGATTCGTTCGCCAACGACTGACAAACCACCGCCTTCTAACATCCCGCAGACACCAACCTCCCTTGTCGATTCCAAGTTTCACTCCACGGTGCTGAACTCTTCCTTTACAACCGAACACCGCACTATGACGAGATCCTGTCCAAACTTGGCATTCACGAACCCGAATCGGTGTGGTCGCGCGGGCACGAACAAGCGACGTCCCGGGATGGTCTCCTTCCCCCTGTGGACCCTTCAACTTCGTCCTCTTCCTCACTCCCTAACTCGGAGGAGGCGATCAAAGAATCGACCCTTCAGCAGAGCTCGACAGGACTTCCGAGGGAACTGGGCAGCGCGGAGACCGCGGCACAGAAGCAGGCCAGCGACGAGAGTGGACACGAGAAGGGCACCGACTGGTGGAGGGAGGCATTGCCAGTCGACTTTCGCTGTCAGACAGGCTCGATCGTCATGGGTAATCCCTCGACACCGTCCCTCTTGATCGCGGGTTTCAGCCGAATCGACGGAGTTTACTCGGCATCCAAGGTACGTTCAGGAGCTCCTGTTGCCGCCGGGAACAGCAAAGCGAGATACTGACTGCACGGATATTCTCACGCACGCAGTCGCGATCCGAGCTGGATCATTACAAGGAGTCATACCGAATGGTCTTCGTGCAACCCAAGATCGTCTATCGGATGAACCCCGACTACGTCGCTCCGCTGGACGTGCACGGCGCCGGAGTGCTAGACAAACTCAAGACTGCACCGAGTTTCTTCCTCGGCCAATTTTTGAACCGTCCCGCGCATCACGCGACTTTGGGCTCGTTTCGCGAGTTGCTGCGCAAGATCCCACAGCTTTCGGAAAAGGCACAAGCGGCGAAGGAGAGCGTGGACCCTGATGCAGCTGAAGACTGGTCCGGATTACCACGGTACCAAAACTCAGTCGACAAGGACGGTGCTGCGAAGCATCCAGCATTGGATCGCCGTGAGTACGCCAAGGTGACGACGCTCCTCACGTGCCCTGAGATGGAGCTCAACTACTATTGCGACGTCGCGGGCAAAATTCCAGCTGAGCCGCGGACGGTCACGGGCTTGGCGGGGCTCGAATCATGCGACATTGGCAATGGCGACCTGAGTCCCGAGTGGGGCATCGACGTCGTCATTCGAGGCGGAGCGGTCACCTACGGGCCATGGGCAGATCGACAACGAGCCGAAATCCAAAAAGCTTTCCTTCCGCCGACGTTCTTCACGACCGTCCCGACGCCCCGACTCCGCGCTGGCCAGGATCGCATGCATCTCGCGATGAAGATCTTTGTCGAGTTCACGGATGGGACGACGTGGCAAGTGCCGACCCGCGAGCCGTCTCGGGATTGGAAGCACGACTCTGTCGACTCCGGGTCCGGCTTAGGGTCCGATGCAACGGCGCGAGCGTACGGCTGGCTGGGCATCGAAATGGGGTTAAACTCGACGGTTTCGGTCGTCATCCCGATGGTCGCCACTGCTACCGGATACGATCAACAAGTCGAAGTTCATTTGGACGAAATCAGCATCACGTCAAGCGTCAACTACGCACCGTTCCTTCGTGCGCAATCCAGCCGCATCTTCCTGGCAATGCCCTCTCCCCTAGCCTGGAACGCTGCGCGGACATGGGATATCGACATCTCGCTTGCCAAACCCGAGATATCTTTGCTACGAGACCATATCACCCTCTTGACGGACGTGGCAAAGGACTGGACCTGCGGACCACCTGGCGACTACGAACACTTCGTCCCTTTCGTGTACTCCCTCAAATTTGGCCTGACTGACTACGTGCTGCGTCTCTATGTCAATGACCACAACATCATCAGCAATGCCGTCATCGACGACGACAACGCTTTGCTCTTTGCCAAAGGCCCCCGCCTGACGGGAACGGCATCGATCCCTTCGGACAAGTATCGCATGGACTGCTCGGCGATTCCCTTCCACATTCTCTTCACCGGCCTGGCGCTCGGTATGTCGTTGCCCAACTGGAACACACACAGCGCTTTTCTGACTGAGCGCACTTCCACGTTCGCCACCGCACCCGAGCTCACCATCGACGGATCATATCGGTTCTATGCCGGCGCGCATCCTGACCACGTCGAGCGGCTCGCCTTGGACGTCGCCTGCCATGACGTGGTATTCAAAACGCTCGGATGGGTCGTCCGTTACTTGTTCAACCTCAAAGACAACTATTTTGGGTTTTTTACCCACTTTGTGACCCCCAAAGACTACCGCTACCGCATGCAACAAGAAGGAGCCGTGCAGGGTGACCCACTGGAGCAGAAATGGCGCCCCGGCCAAGTCGATGTCTTCGAGGTCGCGGTCCGGCTCGATTTGCAGCGCGGTATCATGCTCCTCCCTCAATCCATATACGACTGCGATGATGCGATCGCAATCGTTCTTCCTCAACTCCAGGTCGATCTGCGCAATCACGATTACTACATGGAGATGGCCGTAAACGTGGACCCGTGTCGCATCATGAACATGGTCAACAGCACAGCCGTGTTAGCGACGTGTGACTTCGCCTCCTTACTCGGAACCCCTGACTGCATTCACGTCCAAGGGCTCGAGGTCATGGCCGATCGCCTCTTCGGACCTCAGCCTCGCACGGCAACCTATATTTGTATTTGGTCGATCAACGTCGGTGCGGTCTGCGGCTCGATCCCGCCCTCGATCCTGCAGGCTCTCTCGCGAGCGGGTACGACTGTGTCCATCAACTTTGTCGACAACGACAATGCGCTCCCGCCAGACCTTACCATCGCTGTGGATCCGGATGCGACGTTTGTGACTGTCGACTTCGGTTCGATCGACCTCGCGGTGCGGGGCCAAACCACCGCGATCCAGCTCGACGTTCCGGGCGGGATCGCCATCAAGTTCGACGACTTGCCCGAACCGCCCTATCTCAAGCACGTCGATATCGATATTCCAACGATCATTCTGCGTGCCCTCACACCGGTCTTTGGGCGGGCGGCTCCTTGGATGGAAGTCGCCTCGATCGATACCGACCTGTCTGTCGTTGTCGGCATGACGGGTAAAGGCTGGGAGCAGAAGGCGCAGACACAGCGCTCGTTCATCGCAACCCAGGACGAACCCACACAGCGATGCCCTTTCCTTTATAGCAAGAACGAAGCAGGAGGTGAGACACCAGCCTTTCTTTCATTGGTTGCCTTTGCTTACCTATAGCTCATCGTGTGCTTTCCTGCAGTATCCTCGCACATCGGGGGACTCTTTGTTCCCGCCCTCGACACACCTGCGCGCGGTCACGGGCCCATTCGCAGCAAGTCGGAGCTGGGTGACGTCTACAACAAGTCAGTCATAATAAGCCCATAATACTCGGCCAAGTCTGTCCAACAGTCGATTGACTTTCTGACTCTGTGGTGGCCCGCGCTTTTGTAGCTCAGCCCGCGGTTCCATGGCAAGTGTTTTCGATGAGAAAGACGGGGACTCGGAGTACGAAAGCGAGACTTCAACTATGGACAGCGAAAATTCAATGGCTAGCACTGGTGGTGAGTCCCTCAAAGCTGTGTATGAAATCAGTAAGCTGATATGTCGTTCGATCCGGCAGATGACAGCGATTCGCAACGCGACGAGTTCGTGTTTGGTGGCGAGCGAGGTGGTCGCCTCAGTGCTTATGGCGCCGTGCTACGCCTATGCAAGCGTAATCCCGAGTCAACCTATCTTGACCGGCCCACCTTTGCTCGTTTGCCGGCTGCCAGCGACGACACAAGGCCAGCACCGCCTGATGACCTCGATACACCCGCCACCCGGGCCAAATCGCGGCTCCGAACCTTTGCGGCGTACGATGCCAAGACCCCTGGAGACAAGACCGCGATCGACCTGACTTGCCGGCAGCCGATCCGTATCGTATTAACGCCAGTGGCTGCTCAAGTCGGTGCAGACGTACTCGAAGGAATCAAACTGGATACCAATTTCGAGCACTGTCTCGATGAACTTTTCGACGGATACGTCACGTCTCAGAAACAAACTCCCACGGTCCGTTACGTCGAGCTCGAGATTCGAGCCCACGCTCCGTCGATCCGGATGGAGATCATTCAGGATGTTCTACGCCCGGAGGCGGTGATCTCGATCCGGCCACAGGCACCGAACGAAGTACTGCGGGACACGTTCCAGTCGACCGTCTTGTGCACTGTGGAGCTGGCGCTCGATGACGTGGTGTTCGCCTACCGACACGTCGAGGACCACTTTGGAGGTGCCGAGTCCGTGGACAGGCCCCTCAAGCCGATCGTCGTTGTGTCGCAATTCTCCGGATCGGCGGCGTGCACGCGGCTGCAGGTGTTCCACCCTGAAAAGACCGCAACCTACCTGAATCCGACTCGCGAAAGCCATATCCTGCCTTCGCCCGATCAGACGCCTCGCCTACGGCCGACCGCGTTGGACCTCTCCTTCGGAGTTTGTTCGGCTGGGGTCGACCTCTCGACGGACCAGGCCCAAGTGATATTGAGAGGAGGCGACGCACGACTGGATTTTGTTGACGAGGCCGCCGAGCTGATCATCAGCACGGTGTGGAGCTGGCGCGTAGTCCACGATTTCACTGGACCGCTGACTGAGCGAACGCTGCGACGCAAGCTTCTCTCCCGACGTCTGGTCTGGGCAATCGCAGAAGCTGCCAGCACGCAGGGAATCGCGTCCTTCCCCACCTTTCTCAACCGTGCGACCTCGCTCATATCTGGCACCAGTCTACGCACGGATGACGGCTGGAAAACATTGCACCACCTGCGCCACTGCCTGCGCCTGTCGCACGACGAGGTACAGCGGCTGATGAGTAACGAGGAGGCTTGGCCGTCGTCGCAAAAGCTCCACGACATGCTCGCAACCTTGGTCTCGCAATGGCAGAGCTGGAGGATCGACACAGGTGATATGAGTCAGTCGGTCTTCCTGGCCGACTTGTTCGATGCTGCCTCACCGAACATGCCACTTGAAGCGAACTTTGATGCGCAACAATCGATCGCTTTCTCATGGAATAAGCCGGTCGTGCTTGAATGGGATCAAGGACAGCTCGAAACACGACTTTGGACTGGCGCCAGCTCTGGTAATCGGCTGCGCATAGGTCCTCTGAGTGCCTCGATCAAATCCACAGGAGACGACGCCCCTGGTAAACCTGTGCGTATCGGAGGACACGTCACCCTCTATGGGACCGACGCCAAGGTCGACCGCGACCTCTTGGTCCTCGTTCGACACATCGTGGGCGTAAGACACACGTTTGAGCGCAAGCTGCAGGCCTTTGCGGAGCAACTGGAAACGTTCAAAAAATCGGCTAGGGAAAGCGGTGACGCCGCGAGCATCGTGACTCAAAGCGATCTGCTTGCGTCTCTTCCATCCCTCGAGTATGGCATCACGCTCGGGCTGAATCACGCCTCGATCAAAGCATCGGCTGACGACCTCGAAGCCGAAAGCGTCATGCATGGCCTCAGCATCCGCCTACTCGGCGGCCTCATCACGACAACTCCTCAAGGCGCATCGTCGGAGACCCAGTTGCTCGAATTCGAAGTCGCTCTGATGATCCAACGTCTTGCCTTTGACGCAAGGGTGCTCAACGACGACGGTGTGGAGCGCCTCTTCTCGACTGAACTGAAGCAGATCCACTTCGATACCACTTATTGGGGATCTGTCAGCCATCGTCCCGTGCTCCCGCGCGCCGTGCAGCCTCTGTGCAAGACTTCTTTCGGGGCTCACTTGGTCGACATCAAGATTCCTCGCGATGTCATCCGTTCCTATGAGTGAGTGCAAGCAGACTTCGCATTGCGCTGATTACCGTGCTGGCATTCTGTCGCTGACCATTTGTTTGTTGTTGTCATTAGGCTCGTCGATAAATGGAGGGTCGCTGCATTGCCCGATGTCGACTCCTTGTTGATCGACTTGCGTCTCAGTCTTGAGGGTCTACCGCCAACCGCGTACGCTACTCGAAGTATGCCGGCCCCAGCGGTGAAGAATCAGACGCCCAAGACCGCTTCGGCGCCATCCTTCCCGCATATCCTGTTGGCGAACGCAAAAGTCGCGGTCAAAATCAATCTCCCCCGACTTCTTCTCGAGATTAACGCGATACCCTCGCTGAATATCATTTACGAGGTCAAGAACGTGGCCGCCGAAGCGAGTTCGAGCGACGGTGTCGCGGCAGGAAAAGAAGCCGTCGGTGCTTTAGATCTTGGCTTCAGGATTGGCGCGCAGAGTCTATGCTTCCTCCCAATTCGTGGGACTGGGGAAGTGGAGTCACCATTACCAGCTGAGACGGTCTTTGCACTCCCTGTGGTGCGCGCAGAGGGCTTCGTCGATGGCCTTCCTTGCCGCACTGTGCGGGTAGAAGCGGAGGTCGACTCGGTATCGCTGAAGCTCACAGTCGGCGTTATCGACTCGATCTTATCGATGCAACAGCATTTTGGACATGACATTGACGAGCTTCTGCAGGTTCTACATGCCAGGCGGGGACCGGCGACCCGAGTTCTGGCACCCGAAACCCAACAGGACATCGCCCCGAGCAAGAAGGACCTGGTCCTATCAGCCCCCTCGTCAAGCCTGTCGTGGAACGCCAGCATCACCTTCAGTGGTGTTAAAGTTGGACTCGATGGTCCCCAGGCCACGCAGTGGGTCCAAGCAAAACTCATCAAAATTGAAGCCGGTCGTGCGCCACCGCAGCCTTTTGCCCGTCTGCACGCCAAAGTCGAAAAGTTGGGGCTCTCTCTTGAGCAAAGACCTGTGCCCATGGGCCAACCTTTGAATCCTCACCGCCTGGCCTTCTTCCAACTCGATTTACGCGCCGATTACAGCAAAGGAATTCAAGATTCTTATGCTCGCCAAGCTTCGTACAACCTAGAAGAACGCACGGGGCATCTGAAACTCACGTTTCCACGAGTTCATGCGGTCATGCAGCCCCCCGCTGTTGAAGCCCTCGCTGATCTGCTCGATCACTTCAAACTGGAGATTGAAACACGCCGAGGACTTCGGCAGATCGAACTTCAAGCCCTGCGCGACCGCTTCACCAAGACATTGGACGGCTTCGGCAGCGCCGCCGAGCCTACGCCCATGAAGAGCCCTTTTAGTACCCAGAAGGACGACGACACCCCAATGACCCCTTCATGGCTAGCATCTTGCGTGCTAACGCTCGCTTTCACCAGCATCGGTATCGCTGTGCCTCTGGCAAGCGAAGGTATCGCCCCTTCGATCGTTGAATCGGACTCCGAGTTACGACCTGCGTTCCTCCTGTCCATCGCCTCGATCAACTTCAACGCCCAAAAAGGGAGTGCAGGTTCCGCCAGTGTCAATGATCTAATGCTACAATTTGTAACGGAGTTCGATATGACGAAGCAGGAGCATTTCGACGGTTCGAGCCACAGCATTCGCAACCGTATCAACTTGCCAAGGATGAGCTCTTCACTGCGGGCGCCAAATGGGAAGCCAATCGTTGTCGAGTCAGAAGTCTCGGGCCTCGAAGTCGATCTGGAGCCTTCGATCGTCGCTTGTCTATACGCGCTGATGGACATGTACCGTCTGAGTCACGAGCGCTTTTCTAAACTGGCTTTGCAGCCCGAGGCTTCGCCATCGTCGACTGCAGCGCCTGTCGTGGATCGGCTCGACCCCTGCCGCCGGTCCTCGTCTTCCTCAATTGCGCTTCGGATCCGTGCCACGTTCAAGTTCGAGTCGGGCAAAATTCGCCTGCACTCTGCGAGGAAGGGCGTCGCCACGGGTGGTGCGTCCACACCGACCGGCACGCCGAGGTCCAGCGTTACACGGCCCAACCACACTCGGAGCGCAAGGTCGCTGCACGACATCAGGTCTCCCCCGAGATCGCTGCGCTACGGGACCATTGATATCGCTGATGCACCTGATCTCATAGAGCTGCCCGTCGTATCGGTCTGGGCCGAAACGCAGGATTCGTCGCCATCCGAGTTGACGCACTTGCACGTCGGCATCCGCATCCACGGCAGCAGCAACACGCTAAAGCCTACTCTGATCCCGTTCATCACGAGTGTCGTTCACGCCATGAAAAACCGGTCCGCTGCTCCTACGCAGGTCGCAATGGTTCGAACAGCGGGCGCCGAGGTCGCAGCGGCGACTGATCAGTCCGGCGCATTGGCACCGAGTGCATTTGGACGGTTCCGACTCGGCGTAAGCCTCAAGATCGACGAGTCATCGCTCAAGATCACCTGCAACTCAGTCGTTCCGGTGACCGCAACTCTCTTCTGGAACAGCGGAGGATTCTTACTCACATGGACCCCCAGCGAGAGAAGGGTCGAGCTTGCGATAACCGTCGATGGAATATCGGCCGACGTCCGGCACGACCATGCGCGAGGACTGGAACGATGTCTCAATGCTGAGGCCAGAGGTATTGCTGCCTCGGTAGCATTCCGGCCCGCCACAGATGGATCATTGGGCGAGAGCTCTGATATCACGTCCATCACTGTGCTGGTCCCCGATGTGTCAGCGGCCGCCAACTTCCGGAACCTGCAAGTGTGGATGTGTTTCAAAGCAATCTGGGTGGACCGCATGGAGCTCGACTGTGGCGCCTCGCTTCCAGATGGCAGCCCTTCGTCATCGCTGGCCTTGCCCACCGCAAGTGCTCCTGTTTCAAGGACCTCTACACTGGCGTTGCTCGAGGTCATTCGGTTTGAGATTACTTGCGACCTCGGGCATTCGATCGGCCGGGTTAAGCTTTCTGCCGATGTTCTCAATGGCAGACTTCGATGGATACCCGGCCATTCGAGGCTGGTCTCTTCAAGCGTCAAGAGTCTACGAATCACGGGCGAAGGCAAAGCCAGTGGGTCGATCGTAACTGACGGCATTCTGTTCTCGACTCGACTTCGGGATGAAGCCAGTGGCGCCAAGGAGAGGGGGACGGCGGATCTGGTATGTTAATTGCTGCGACCGCGGCTTTCCAAGTTGTGAGAAATCGCGCTAACCTGGTAGCTTGTGATGATACGGCTGCGCAGCTTCAGATCCAGATTGGCATCGGAGAAACAAAGGCTACGGTCGACTTCGAGTCGAAAAAGATGCTGGCGCTGCAGTCCGACCCCATCGCCGTCGATGTCATTGATGACTGGTCTCAGACGACCACAGCCAGCGCAGAGCTCGGCCTTGCCTTCCATGTCAAAATGGGTTCCTTCAACGTCATTCTCACGACCGGCACATTCCCGACTCTGATCCGTGTGCTGCATCGTATCGAGCTCCTCATAGCCGAGAAGAGTGCCGAGGCCGACAAATCTCTCGCCGACTCGGGGCTTCCACCTCGGCCGTCAACGATCCAACGTGGTGCCAACATCGTGTCGGCTGTTGCGTCCAAGCTTGCGCTCGATGATGAGGCCACCAAATGTTCGATCCGCATCTCGAACGAACTCAAACTCGAGCTTCTTCGCATCCGTCTTGCCGTGTTCCCCGATAGCTTCAACGAGGGACAAGTCTTCCGATTTGATGCAGGTGGAGGGGTGCGTGCCAATCTCACGCGCAGCGTCGAGGCAGACCAGACAACGCATCGCCATCTCAAGCTGTTCCTCGGTGGATTTGTAGGTCCTCCAGTACTTCTG
This sequence comes from Microbotryum lychnidis-dioicae p1A1 Lamole, assembly GCA_001244265.2. Lineage (NCBI taxonomy): Eukaryota > Fungi > Basidiomycota > Microbotryomycetes > Microbotryales > Microbotryaceae > Microbotryum > Microbotryum lychnidis-dioicae. Next base: position 167,405 of record CDLV01000018.1, read on the forward strand.
TAAGTATCAATTCCTAGCACACCCGCTAATGTATGCGTCCGAACGTCTCAGTCCGTTCGCAGAGTCTCGCACACCCGACTTACGAACACGCAAGTGGGCGAGTACGACGTGCCCGCTTGGTTCGAGCTCTTCCGAACGTCGAGACCGAGCGTCATCTTCGAAATCGGTCTCACCGAAGTCCTGATGAAATCGACGCAAGCTTTCGGATCGAACCGGCTATTGCACACTTTCGAGTTGACGTCTGGAGGACAGTACGACGTCACCCTCAACGTAAGACATTACCGACGTGATCCTTCTACCTCTGGCTGACCGCAGAAGCGCTTCCGTCGTATCTCTCCTTGTAGTACGCGCTCTTGAAGACATTAGGCAAGGTAACGACCCTTTACCAAGAGCGGATGGATCAAGTGATGGCGGAAAAAGAGTCTTCTGGCCCGAGTGCTTTCACGTCTGATCGACCCACCCCGCTCAAGCCCCAGCTCTCGGCAGCATCGCCGACACCAAAAGTCGATGCCGACACAAGCACGTCGAGCGGCCAGAATTTGGACCCGTCGGCAGGCGAACTGGGGCCCGTCCTAATGAAGCCGACACCTTTGGTACAAGCTGCGACCGGTGCCCATGGACCGCTCGAGTTTGTGGCCGTAACCAATATCAAGGTGCAAGAGCCCCAATTCAAACAACTTGGTGAAGGTGAGGCTTTGCGTTTCACCCGTTACCCTCTTCTCTACCTGTCCCCCACTACGACGAGATCTTCGTGATTGACGCATGAACGTCTCTGTTCTCTTCAGCTACGCCACCTCTCAAATGGATCGGCGTACAACGCGAAAGATACCCCGCTTGGGTCCACACCGGTGTGACCAGTCCGCTCGAAGAGATCCTCATCTTGCTCTCTGCCACGTGAGTAAATATCAGGTTTTCCCGAGACTCTTGGGAAGTCTCTGATAAAGGCTCTGTCTGATAGATATCACAATCAATTGGCCAAGCAAAAGCTCGACAACAGCAAACGCGGTAATTGCTCACCAAGGCCAACGACCGCAAGAGACGCATCACGTGATGAGACCTAGTCTTCTTTTCACTCTCGTTTACTTTGTACTACTCTTTCTCTCTCTCTCTCTCTCTCTATCTCTCTCTCTCCAGCATTTTCTGCACTGTTGTTGATGTTATAACTGAATCGCATGCAATGCACCCGAGTTCTCTCCCGCAAGACTTGAGCGCTGGTAATCCATCAGAGCTGGAGATCGGATGCATTCTGGAGCAGTCTGAGCCGCAGGTGCAGTGCGACCGGGAAGGGAGCATCGCTAGAAGATCCGCTGAGTCCGACGTGGAGCCTCAGTGGAGGGCGCAGGAGCACTCAGGGAGACTCGAGAACTGCTCAGAAATGAGGCTTCAGGTCCGAAGTAAGCGCGGACCTAGAAACAAGCTCTGTCCACTCTTTGACGGCCACATGGCTCGAGCCGCACGGCGTTGTATAATGATCACTTTGGATGCCGGCCCGCCACCCGTGCGGAACACTGCAACTCCCACACGCGCGTCGCGACGCGCCGCACTTTGAGCAAGGTTCTGAAACCATTTCCACCAGCGGCCCGATTTTCCGAGCTCTGACGGGCGGATTGTGGAACACTCGGGACGTTGGCCGCTGAGAAGCTCTTCGTCATCAGACCCCGCCCGTTCAGGAAGCTACCGGCTAGCTGCCGTATATCAACAGAGTCGAAAGCTTGCTCTAACGGGCTTCGAACTTGGGTATCGCCGACGGTAGAATAGCCGGGATCCGCCGACAAAGTACCCTCGATTGGGAGCCCCCCTCCCCCCCCCGGTTTCGATAACTCATCGCAACGGTCGCGCAACCATCAAAGCGCATCAGACCCGGGCCTCACACCTCGCCCACGCCTCGCCATTCGGTACTACATCACGCACCTTCTACCTGGCCTTTGTTGACCAACTTGGCTTGTCATTCTTAAAGCCATAGCGCGGCGGGAGTAGATGGGAACCGGCCTTGTAGTACGTCTTGGCTCGTCAGTCGCAACGTCGATCGCAGCTGGGCGTAGATCGCAACACCGCCGAGCCGAAGTGATCGACCACCGGTCAGCTCGCACAATCTGATCTCGGGACTCGGGACTCACGGTCACCGGCTTAGCGGGCGAAACCATTGAAGTGCTACGAGGTTGACATGTGTTCACGTACAACAAAGTGTTACTCGACTTTCCATCATCCCTGAAGGCAATGGCTCGTCCACTCTGCGCCGCTCTTCGAGGCTCAACGCGCTCAACCGTCACTCGCGCACTAGACGCCGAGTCTCAACGGTCGCAGTCCGAGTCCGTCAACGGTTCGCTAACTCTTCGCCTGCAAGAAGCGGATCATCCGAGACCGCATTTGAGACTCGCTGCGACGCCGCGTCAAACTGCTTCCACCAACGTGAAAAAAAGAACAAGCATCGCCGTATCCCCACCACGAAAGTCATCGCCTCGTATTAAGCCGCCATCAGTCGAAGAAGACCTTTCACAGCCCGTGGTCGCACCGCCGACGGAGCGCGTAGAACCGCGGGGTCCGACGATGACGATTGAACCAAATCCGTCCCCTCGCAGTGAACCCAGGGCCGGACCTTCGGACGAGCATGAACGTCGTCTTGCCTCACTGGTTCTCAAGGGAAAGAAGCTATACAAGGAAGCAACACTTCAAGACATCTCGACCACGGAGGGGGTCTCCCAAGCCCGGCGGCAGTTCCTGGAATCATACGAGGCTTTTAAGCAGGCGAGCGAGGACAAGAAAGCAAGCAAGGCGGCCTGGAAGGTCGCGAACTTGACTGCCGACCTCGGATACCGTGCCTTCAAGCTGGGCGACAATCGCGGTGCATCGAAGCTGTTGCTCGAGGTACGTCCAAAGTTTAGTGCATCTCAAGGGCAGGCAGAAACTCTCCATTTTCTTTCGCCCCTAGGAGCTTCGCGATACTGACGGATCTGTATCCATCCAGGCTCGATCGATCTTTCAAAGAATAGGCGATTTGGCCAAGGAAGCGACGTGTTTGCAACAACTGGGACTTGTTTGCATTGCCTCAGGCGATCCTCTGCAAGCCGCCGACTACCTCAAAAACGTGAGTCTGCTCGCTTCTTCAAGCCATCGAGCCTTTCACCTTGAGCTCTGACGTTTCCGACTTCCTTCTCCAATCAACGTGTATCTAGGCGATCGTGATCCTGATCGAAACGGAAAACGTGCCCCAAGAAGCTTCGACCTTGTGCGAATTGGCGAACCTGCTCTCTTCCTCGGACCCGCCCTCTGCCATCCTCTTCTACAAGCAGGCCCTCGTGCTCTTTTGCAAGCTCTTGGACTCGGTGCGCGAAGCACGAACTCTATACGCTGTCGCGAAACTGTACACGACCGAACGGGAATACGCCACTTCATTCGCATACTACCTCCAAGCCCGAGTCATCTTTCGTCGGTTGGGCGAGACTTGGATCAAATTCGTTGCAGCGGATGCGGATTGCTCCTACGCTTTGGGAAAGCTCGCCGCAAAGGGGGAGCTATTCCCCGCCGCAGTGTCGTACCTCGAAGAAGCATCCTTGCTGTACCGACAAGTCAGTCAACCCCTCGACGAAGCATGGTCCCTCCATCGTCTTTCCCTCGTCATGCTCCGCTGCGGCGACCACCAACTCGCGATCGACTACTTCCTCGAAGCGCAACAATTGTTCGCCGCCGAACCCAACCAACTCAAGGCCCAAGCTTCATGCTGCGGTCGTATTGCGCAGGCGTATCGGATGTTGAAGGACCCCGTCAAGGAATACGAATATACGCTTCAAGCCTCAAGGCTACACCCGTTACAGCGATCAACCTCGACTAAAGCATCATCGAACTCTTCCGGGCCACCAGCGAAAACGCACCATCGCAACTTGTCGACGATGCTACCCCCAATGGAAGAAGAGATTCAGCAGGTCGAAGACAATACAGAGTTCCCAGGCGTTTCCTTCTCCTACGACTCACGAAACGCACCATCATCTACGACCGCCGCTCCTCAATCCACGCATCAACCGAACCCTTCGGCCTCACCAGGCGTAGGCGGTAAATCATGGTGGCCGAATAGTCGCACAATCCCAAGTTCAATCTTAGCTCTTTCCGTCATGGCTTCTTCTTCAACCGCTCCTCGCCCGATTTAAGGATGAAGGACAAGACGTCGAACCCGACCAGTCCGGAGTCGTCGCCGCCGGTGATGGTGCAGCACAAGGTCTCGACGCGTTCCCAGTAGACGACATGCTATTCCGAATGGACGCTTTCACTTGTTTTGTAGCACCTCTCTTTCTCGCTTTTAGCGTTGCTTCCAACCCGCCTTTTCCCCCTGCCCTCTGGTTTGTCGTATCCTAGAATTCTCAAGTGTTGTCATATTCCAATCCTTTACTCTAAGGTAGTCAAAAAATTAAAGTGTCAATCCGCGACCCATGTACCTCAATCGCTGTGTTTGACCGTGTTGCCGCGCAGAGGGTCGTCTGTGAGGAATGCACCAACATACAGTCGAGTCTGCGGCACCTTCCCGTGGTGTCGGCGTCCCAATCAAAAGTCCCAATCACATGTACTACCTTATCTGCATTTCCTGAACCATTAAAACCGAGCTACAGCCTCGAGTACAAATTTTGTCGAGCCTATTGAGTGGAACTGTTGAGCCGTATGTGTAGTATTGCAATCGTGTGGGTTTGCATGACACTTCTTCTACAGAGCTCGGGCGTGGTCCCGTTGTCGTTGACGCGCCGGGTGCGGGCGGGCGGGGGCGAGGTCGAGGCGAGCACTTCGCCGAAAAGCAGGTCTTCCTGCACGCCTCAACTCAGGAAACAGTTGCGCGTCGGGGGGGGGCCTCGACCCTATAGTATCGAGCACTCTCCACGACCGACAGCGATTATTTTGGTTCTTCAACATACAAGTCCGGTGGGGATTGCACACAAGAAAGGAAGCTGAAAGAAAATGATACCCTTTCAGGATGGAGGGGAAGGGAACAAAGAACGTGGCAGGTAGTAGTAGTAGAAGAAAGGAAGGTTGATCAACCGCCCAAAGTCCGATCATCTGCCTCAACAGAAATTTGACATTAGAAAATAAGGGGCGGTGGGGAGAAGTAAAAGAGATCTATAAAGAGGTGGTAGCGCATGAGCAAACTCCGGGAAGGCGGAAGACGTGGCGATGGGTCGGGAGAAGGAGATCGACTTTTAGGAGTTGGAGGTGACAAGGGGAAGAGAAAATGAAGAGACCGTCTTTCGAACATATAAAGCGTTTACTTCATGACCTTGCCGTCGGCGTATTCGAGACCTTCGTAAGTGTTGGTCCATTCCCAGCAGCCGAGGATGAAGTCACGATCGTTCTTAAGGTCCAAGGGGGTGAACTCGTATGACTCGTAATCGGGGGCAACGTCAAAGACGCTCTTGTAGTCCGAACCGCGGATGAGGTAGACACCCACGATCTTGGAGTTGTTGTTGGTGCCGTAAACGCCGGCCGAGCCAAAGACGTGCTTCCTCGAGGCTTCCAATCGCGAGTGGAAGCCAGTGATCAAGTTGGACGACATGAACACCTGCGTCAGCTCGTCGGGATACTTGAACTCGCACTTCCACAGCGAGTACTCTTGCGCATCAAAGTTCTTCTCGAGCCACTCGAACGCGACGGGGGTGTCGTTGTTGGAGTACTGTCGCTTCCACTCGTCAAGGGGGAACGACTTAGCGGGGCCAAGCGCCTCGCACGGGTGCTTGGCCTTGGGCTCCGACGGGGCCGAGGGCTCGTCATCCTCGTCGTCTTTGGCCTTGGGCGCGGCCTTGGCCTTGGGCGCAGCAGGGGCGGCTGCGGCGGCAGCGGGCTTGGCCTCCTTCTTGGGAGGGGTGTACTGAACCGCCTTTTCGCACAAAGTGGGCTCGCCCTTGAGGACCGCCTGGAACTCGGGTTGATGCACGACCGTGTTGAAATAGCGCATCGTGTTGGGTCGCGCGGCGCGGTACTCGGCGTCGAGAACCCTCTCGAAGCCACGGGCGAGCACGGCGGCGAGGAGAATATCGGCGATGGTGATGCGCTCGGTCGCGAGGAAGGTCTTGTTGGCCAAGGCCTTCTCGAGGTAGTCGCCGCGGGCAAGCACGACGGCCTTGGCGTCGTCGACGGCCTTCTTGTTGTAAGGGACCATGCCGAGGAGGGGGGCGAACCAGGAGCCGAGTTTGGGGAGGAATTCCTGGTTGGCCCACGAGGCCCACTGGTAGACGATCGCGGTCTCCTCCTTGGTGGAGCCGAGGAGGTTGGCCTTGTTGCTCTGCGAGGCGAGGTAGGTCGAAATGGCGAGGATCTCGGAGAGCAGGAGGCTGCCTACTTCAAGACCGGGGACCTAGAAGGGAAGAAGTGGGGTGTTCAAAACGCGGCTCGGGAGAGAAAAAACGCAGACGAAGCATAACTCACGAGTCCCAAGGGAAACTTGGCCTTGTAGGCGGCATCAATGCCTCCCTCGGCGAAGGGATGCACATCGACAAAGTCGAGTTCGATGCCCTCGTACTGGGCCACGACGAGCGCGGCGTTGGTGCGGGAGTTGCCGGGGAACTATGGGCGTGGGGGGGATGGAGAAAGGTATAGTATGGGTTAGATTGGTGGTGAGAGGCGCGAATAGCGAGACGAGTGAGCGGGTAGAGAAAGGGGGTCAGTGAGGTGAATGAGTGCTTGATTGCAAGCTGATGGAGACCACGAGCGAGCAAGTGTGGCTGCTGGCTGCTGCTGGTGGTGACCGTGCGGGCGCTGGCTGGGCTGGCCGTTGCGTGGCGAACCAGAAAGCCAGCGGACGATTCCGCACAGCAGAGCACACGTCCTGGGCAGCGTACAACAGTCCGAGGAACATGTGCACCGGCAGCATGAACTCGCACCCTCGCACCAACCAAAGGGGTGCGTTGGAACTTCACTGTCGCTGTGTGAAGCGGGCAGATGCGACGCTGGAGTGGGTTCACGGGGTCACACCACCACGTTTCGCACACCTCCAGCGAACGCCAGCAAGGGCCGGCTAGCCGAGTCAAGCGGAACGTCACATCGTAATCGATGCATCTGCTGTTCCCGGAGGGAAAGAATGGACCTACGCCGTAAAGTGTTCCGAATGCCATGGTAGTTTGTGAGATGTGTGTGTGGTAGGGTGGGGTGGGGTGGAGGGAGGGCAGTAGGCGTAGGGCCTTGGGAAACGCTTGCCAAGCGCTTCAGCAACTTCCAGCGACGACGCGCGAGAAAGGAAGGCGACGGAGCGTTTCCCTCGCACGGACCGCTTCCCTCAACTCTGAACCATACTAGCCCGCGCCGTCATTTCTTGTTGTCAGGCAAGGCCTCGTCTTTCGTCCAGGTAGGATCAATGACCATGTGTAGCCGAGTTCAAGATTTCAGATTAGTCCTAGCCAAGGTCCTGTGTTCATCGTGGCCTGTCACTTTTTACAGCACGCCAGCCTCCTTGAGTTTACTGACGATCTCATCCACCGAGCCGACCTGACGACAAAAAGAGGGAATCATCACTTTCGGACAGTGGGATACTTTGTTTTAAATCCTTTTGCAATTGCCTGATCACTAACCTTGGCACCACCCTGTCGTGCCGGCGGGGCCTCGACCTTGAGCGTCTCCAAGCGCGGCGTCAGATCCACCTTGAGGTCCTCTGCCTTCATCTTCTTGAGCGGCTTCTTCTTGGCCTATACGCCGTGTTGAGATTCAGACGAGTCAATACATGTATATAGATAAGACCAACAGTCTGCCGGAGCCCATTCCCGAGACCCCGCAACCAAAGATCCGGGAAGAGAAAGTAGAACGAACCTTCATGATGTTCGGCAAGCTCGCATAACGCGGCTCGTTCAACCTCAAATCGGTCGTCACCACCGCCGGCAAAGCCATCATCAACGTCTCCAACCCACCATCAATCTCCCTCGCCACCTTGATCTTGTCCCCCTCGACCTCAAGCTTGCTCGCAAAGTTGGCCTGGGGCCAATCCAACAAACCGGCGAGCATCCCTCCAACCTGGGACGAGTCATCATCGATCGCTTGCTTGCCGAGAATGATGAGATCCGGTTTCTCCTGTTCGACGATGGCCTTCAACGCCTGCGCGACACCCAGAGGCTGCACGTCCTGACCGTCCTTGACTTCGACATGGATCGCCGCATCGGCGCCCATCGCCAATGCGGTGCGCAAGACGTCGGCAGCTTTGGGAGGGCCGATCGTCACGACCGTGATGGATTCGATCCGTTCTTTGAGCTTCTCACGCAGGCGGACGGCTTCCTCGACGGCTGGGGGATGGTCCGGTCGTCCAAAGGGGGGGAGGGGGGAAGAAGTGGGGCGTCAGCGCTTGTGTTCTAGTGGATTCTGGCCTGCATGTCTGGAACTGTGCCATCGAGAGAAGAACACCCCAGACTACAGAGCTGCTCCGTTGCTTTGGCATGTCGATCAATGGCATATCATCGGCCAACGATGGACTGCCGCCTTCGTAGCCCCGGACGACGTTCTCCCGATGGCTGCCGATGACGCTTCCTCTCCTCGACCGATCGAACCCTCGCACGCCGACTCACCAATCTCGCAAAAGGGGTTCTACATAGCCAGGTCACCGAGCATTAGTCGCAGTTCCCAACCCTGGCTGAATATGCCGCGCAAAGCTGTCGACTGACCAAAGAATGCTTTACGCCGGCGGTCTCGACGCCCTTGGGCCCGACGCGCACTTTGACCGAGTAATCGACCGTGCGCTTGATCGGGACCAACAACTTGATCCATGTAGGTGGCGAGGCGCGCATGGGGAGCTCGTGTAAGGGGTGTGAGTGTGCGGAGGATGAGCGAGTGGGTGTAATGGGACGACTTGGCAGCTGCTCGACTCGCACGGGCCTGCACGGGCTTCCGGAAAGCCGAGTAGCCGTCGGCTTGAAACTCCGCGCGCAATGGCGCGCGTTGTGACCGGACGATTAGCAATTTCCAATCGACGTGCCAAGATCGCCAAACGGACGCCGACGAGTTCTTCGAAACGGACGCCGCAGCGAGACGGTCCGTACTCCCGTCTACATCAGTTCCATCCCATTCGACCCGATGAGCTCTTACAAAGAAGAATCTTACGACACCTACGACGACTTTCTCAGGCCCACCCCGGCGACATTGCAATCGTGAGTTTCTCTGTCTTTCGAAACCTGATCCGAACCGCTTTGAAACTCCCCCACTCGCTGCGATCGAGGGTTGACGTAGCAGACACCGCCTCCCGCTCCACCAGTGCATAGGCCACGCCTGACGCCGGGAGCTACTGAAGCAGTACATGTACAAGCTAATCTTCACCTCCCCAACCCCCAGGTCAAATCACCTCCAAACGGTCTCCCTCATTCACAACGAACAACTCCTCGAACAACATCACCTCCAACGCAAGCTCGAGCACGAACACGACCAACTTCGTGAGCAACAACGCCAGCAACAACGCCGCACCGCCGATGAGAAAAAAGACAAGTGGAGGTCCTATATCGGCGATCGGAAACAGCGTTGGGTTTTTGGGATATTTGCGGTACTGGTTTGGTGAGTATTAGAAGGTGATGGAAAAGGACGGACATAGGAGCATTTTTCGGTCCGGACTCCGAGATCCGGAGCTCTTGCGCAGGAGCTCGGAAGGATTGCGCATGGCAGGGCTGCGAGCTAGCCCGGCGACACGAAGCAAGAGACGAGCGCTGACGTTTGGTATTTGTTCTTGTCAAAATCACCATATGTCCTACAGTCTAGGCCTCCTGTTATTCTTCTTCATCCCTCGCATCCCAGGCGTTGACTGGGCCAATGAAAAGTGAGAATATTCGTCCTTTGGACTTACCGAAGCGACTCGAATGAAGTCAAAGTGAAGACAAGGCCACCATTACTTGTGCGTTTGTTTTTTTCTTCCAGTGATCTGGAGTCTTTTACCGCCAACGCGGGCTTCCAGGCGGACTATTCGACCTCGCCTGCCTCATTCGCATTTTCAGCCAACATCTCAATTCAAGGTGACCAAGCATCCCTAACCTTTTAATTAACACGGTTTGACTATCGCTTACGTGACTCCTTTCCGTGGCAGTCGACTCATCCTCCTCCTGGATTCCCAACAAGATGACCTCCTTACAAGCGACCGTCTTGGACCTGTCCTCGAGCGAAATAATCGGAACCGGAGGGTTCCCCTACAATGCAATCTCCCTTCCTGCACGAGGGAAAAGGAACGGTCAGTCTACTCACCCCTAAAGACCCACTTATTACCCAAACCAACTCCTCCCATTCACTCCCCTTGCGTACTCCAGTCATGATCCCCATCTCCTTCCTCGGGACCTACACCTCGACAAACTCCACCACCTACGGCGACGTCATTCGAGCCTGTACCGCCAATTCAACCTCAACCCTCCTCCCTATTAGCCTCAGTTTAACGTTCAAGATTCAAGGTGTGATTGGGACCAAGATCGCGAAATTGCAGTCGACGAGGACGACGTGCCCGGTTGAGCTGGAGTTGAAGACTTGATTTTCGAGATGAGCTTACGATCGAGGGAGGAGGGACGCCAATGTCGGTGTGATTGGTGAAGAGCGTGTATGAATAAGTCGAAGTTACGATATTTTCCACTTTTTAAAGCGATATCCCTATAACTTGCGTCCCTTTACTAAGCTTAGCTAGTTTTGCACCTCCTCGTCGGGCTCTAGCAAACTGTAGAAGCTTCCGCCGAGAGAGAAAAAAAAATCCAGAAGCATGGCATTCGGGGTTCCTCAGGCCCGCTCGAGACATTCAGGTCCCCTCTACTCAAACCAGAGGTAAATCGACCAAAATCGACCGCCATAATTATAGGGAGGGGTCCGGGATGCCACGTCAAGCGGAGCTACGTCTCCGAGCCCAGGAAAGGAGACCAGATAGGGGGTCCGAAGATTGCAACGGTTAGCTTGAAGAGCGCAACATCCCGATTCCCGACTGGAGTTGTTAAATCGTCAGTCTCCCTTTTCTGAGCAGGTTTGTCAGCAATTGTACCGATGCTCAGTCTCAAGATCGTACCAGACAGCTAGTGCCTTCGAGCGGGGTGAAACGTGAACCCTGTGGGAGATCTCGACGCTTTGGCCATCAAGGTGGGGAGTTCGAGAAGAGCCAAAGTCGCACTTCGAGCGCTGACCGAATCAGTGATTGCTGTCACCAGTTGAGACGTTTTCAGCACTGACTCGATACCTTCAACGTGTTCTTGTGTCGCCTTACTAATGTCAACGGCCCGGGAAGGCGGGTCGATGACGTCGGAGACAAATACTACGGATTCTGTACCAGAGACTTCGGCTCGCCAAAGTTGTTATTAGGGGTGATATTATCGGGCACCCCTAGGATGTAGCTCTTCGGACTATACTAGGACGACTTCAAGTTGGCGTGCCAATAGTTGGTGAAGGCAAGCTGAACTGGCACTTCGACTCCGAGGAGCTGGACGGCGGAAGAGCGTCGATACATAGTCATTGATCAACCCTTTCTGTTAGGTCTGTAACTAGCTTTATTTTCTCTGTTCCACGCACATGAAAATCAGCCCCTGCGCATAGGTTTACGCGCTTACCGCTCGTCGCACGACATGATCACCATCGACCGGGAGTGACACTGCGGCATGCAGCGATACCCGAAGATGATTCATCGCTAGGAGGAGCTAAAGATAGAGAGGTATTAGGTGCATGAGGTAAGCTGCACTATTTATAAAATGCAGGCCCCTATTCTTCCGGTGACACCTACTTCGCAGGGTGGAATGAGGATGAGTGCACAGTACCTCAGAGAGCTCGTCGCAAGTTGGCCTCTATCGCCGTACAGAATCATCAAACGGCGTCGAATGGATGGTGAACCACTAAAAGCTTGCAAGGTCTTTTGGAGCGTTGGAAAGTACGGTATGATCGCAAGGAAGGTATCTAGTCGTCCAAGACACTGGTACGACACATCCTGAACGAGTGTCGGTGCGAACCCGCTCTTCTGTTGCCACCGGCTGCGCACGCGATCAAGTGAGTGACGATGATATTTTACCAGAATGGCTTATAACAGGGACAACCTCAACACACTCCCAGCCGTACAACCTTCAACTACCCCAACGCACGAGGCCCAAAGTCAACCCCACGAACCGAATACGGCTACAATTCCGTCTTGCCCTCCCCTATGAGCCGACCCACTTGCGCAGCTCTCGTCAGCTCATACTCCTCCCTCGGGACCAACTCGATCCACCAAAGGTAATGACTGAATAAAGCATACAGCGTCCTAAACCACGTCTGTTGACTCTGGTGCGTATCGAACGCCAGCCTCGTTAGGATGAAGCTGGGGGGAGGGGACGTCAAGAAGACCGTTCGAGGGGAGGGCGACGCGATGGCTCCTATGCCGGGCAAGGAGGGTAGGAAGGGGATGAGGGAGGAAGGGATGATGTTGTGTTGGAGGTGCTTCAGGGGCAGGAGGATGAGGGAGGTGAATTTGAGAGGGAGAGGTGTGGTCCGAACGAGGTAGATTTGAGGGAAGGTCGAAGGTGCCGCGAGGAGGGTTTGGCCGAGGGAGGCATGGTTCGGGTGGGACGAGACGCCGAGCGGGTCAAAGGTGATGATCTGCAATGAACGATCAGAATTGAGCCCTTGCCTTTTCAGGTTAGGTGAATGCGAGAGCAAACATACGACATCGGCGTTCCACTGCTTGACTTTTTCGGCGACGATCGAGTTAATCACATCCACAGACCAAGTCTGATCGGGACCATCGACGAGTCGACTGTGGATGGAGGCAACAGCGGCAGCCGACTCAGTCGCAAGGCTGCACCCGAATTGTCCGGCGTCATCGGACTTACGGATCATTGACAACAACGCAATTGTCGTCGTCGACGGCGAACATGCGACACGACTCTTTCAACTCGGCCGTACGGACCTCTCCGCGGCCTTCGTAGTTGCCTGTGAGAGCGAAGAGAGACGGTTTACAAGGTGCTGCAGATCGATATCACAATATCTTGACTTGCCACTTGAGAGACTGAGGATGTGGCCGGTCGGATAGACCGTCTTGCTCTTCTCCTCGTCCCGTCCAGGTGGGGCGAGCAAGTTGGTCAACGAAGGTCCAAAGAAGAAGGCCTCGTCGTCGGCTGCCAAAAGCATCGGGACGGTACCAAGTCAGTCTACAAATTCGGTACGGGATCCCGTTCCTGTTCGGGACGGAGCACGTACGATGCGCGATGACCCAGATGATCGATTTGGCCTCCTTCAAACCCTTCAAGTGGGGTGTGCGGTTCGTCCAGTTGCTGGCGAGCAGCATCGACCATACGGCCAAGGTCGCGACGGCGATGACGGACAACTTGTCGCCGAGTCCCATCTTGGCAAGGAGAGACGAGGGGTGGGGAGGAAGACGAGAAGGAGGTCGAGTGGGGCAGACGGGCGAATCTGGGGAAACGCGCGCGCGCCATCGATCAATCAATCAACGATCAACGTTAACGATCAACGTTTATATGGGCCGCCTTTTGTCGTTTTATTCCGAGTGAACACGCGCGGCGCAATGACAATGCGCGCGAGACCGCTTTACAGCACACACCAGACATAACTGACACGCGCCACACCCTCTGTGACATACCTCGACGCATTGAACACACGCGTCAGCGCTATCTTTGACCCACGACGTAGCATTTATACACTCCATCGCACTTTTCACTTGTTTCCGACCCATTTTGATAACACTCTTTCGCACTTCAAGCACACTCAAGCGAGATTCTCACGCTCCCCAGATTTATGGTGACACACGCCAGACCACATCTGAACACACACGTAAGCGACTTGAACTCTCCGACATTTCAACACACGCGCCAGAAAATGAAAATGATTTTCAGGATATTTTCCCCGGATTCGAGACCCCGCACTCACTTATGATGACTCGCACCAGACTCGATTTTACGACCCTCTCCCGGCGCTCTGACACTCCTGAGCGGCCTGAGCCCCGCCTTCACACCCCACGCAACCACATGACACTCGCGCGCGTGCGTGATGACTGCCGCACGAGATCAAGCTCAGCGAGACTAACGTGACCCAGACTGTCTACTAATTCTCTAGTTCTAGTCTATCATATGCAGACGCAAAAAAAGCCTTCCAACTTATGTAGTGGACAATGAATGACCAGTGTAATTGAATGGGCGGGGCTGTAGTTGTGGGCTGCCACTCACACGGATTGTTGCAGCTTGAACGAGTGGAAATCCGGGATGCTCACGTCGGCAGCAACTGCGTCGTAGCATTAGCAAAATGGCCACGCGCGCGAACCCGCTTATGGTCTTTTCTGCTTTTGCTGCAAGAGTTTGACGCCGAGGACTCAAGCGCGCGCGACCTCTACCCTCCTTGCAGTAAGCCGTGCTCGCACGCCTGCCCCTCTTGCAATAAGCCGTGCGCCACTTGCGCAAGAGTTTACCAAGCCAGCTCCTGCCGCACATTTCAGTTCCCACTGCTTGCCGTTGCCGTACCAGTATCGCTGTGTACCTCTGCCACCTCCTGCCAAGGTCAGTGGCCTTCCTTGAACTCTTCCTGCCGCCAATTGGCTGACAGGTTCCGAGCTTCTCACAGGACCCCCCCCCCCCCCCCCCAGCGATACCGTACAGCTTCCGCCTTCCAGTCTTCTGCCTTACCAGTTGACGACGAACAGCTGCCACTGTGTACGCCTCTCTTTTTCAACACTCCTTGTTGGATGGTTGACTGACGCTCCATACTTTGTATGCAGCCGTCCGCCCGCACCTGCCAGTGCTGCGCCTCTTTCGGGTTCGACTGCGTCTCGCTCAAAGAGCCGAGGTACATCACCCACCTTCAGGCTCTACCTTAGGGTACTCCTACTCTCGACTGTCCTTGTTGGACACGTTGCCTGACTTGGCTACCTTGCTACACAGACCCAACCTCGACGTACCAGCGTCCGAGGTCTGTTTTCCTTTGCTGTCTTCTTGTCTCCAAGCGACACGCTTTACAAGCATAGGTATGCCATAGTCCTCAGAGTCTTTGCAGTATTCCGAGTACTAATAGAATCGCGCTTTACAAGCATAGTCGTTCTATCTCTATCTCCTCCCACCCACCCTACATAATAAATAATTACAAAAACAGCCTTGTTGATCTATATCTTTCCTTTACTTTCTTTATCTATGGTCTCTCGTGGGTAGATTTTCAACCCATCCCGTTTGTTACGGGATGCCTGGTTCTTATGCTGCAAATCCGACTCCATCCCAGCTATTTCGGTTCGCATTGCGCTCTTACGATGGAGTCGAAGGATTCGCCCGAGATTACGCGCGCTTAACAGCGCTTAACGGTGCATAAGATGCGCATAAGGATGCATACGCGCATAAGAGCGCTTACGGACCGCTTTGCGTATGCAAACAAAGCGCGCGAGGAGTCTTAAGCGCGCCGTTTTTTTTGTAGAAAACTAAGTGCGCCATAAGAGTCCCTTATCTAGGGTACACTTAAGCGACACTTAACGCGCGCGGGGCTTAACGAGTGGTTAAGGGCGCTTAAGAGCAGCTTTAGGCCGCTTAACGACTGCTTTACGAGGTTTCGCGCGCTTACGCGCGTTTGGCCATTTTGCTGATGTACGAGCTCACTGAGCACCAGCGCACCTGATGCTGGCCTCATAGCCGGCATACTTGTTGTGGCAATCATTCTTGTGCCCATCTATGGTTGATGAGCCCGAAGTCGGATAGTCTCATACAGCGTTGTCGGATGAGAATGAGGACGGTGAAGGCGAAGCACGGGCGTGCGTGTTCAAATCCCCGTGCGTGTCGTGAAATCGGCGTGCACATCATCAAGCAGCCGCGCGCGTGTCATGATACATGATCAGCGAATCTCGCGCGCGTGTGTTCAAATTCAAATTGAATAAAACGACAAAAGGCGGCCCATACGTTCAACGTTCAACGTTCAACTTGCGCGCTGGGCCTGACGGGACTTTGTAATGGCACAATTTCCCCGATATCCATGCATTGAGCTCGTTCGCTCTTTGCCGGCGCTCCGCTCATTGAATTGGAATTGTTCCCATCCAGAATAGCTCTGCCTCAGGCCAGCCACCCACGTCTCTCTTGGATCGAATTCCTCAACCAGTCGTCTAGATCCCCCGCACTGGGCCCACGAAACTGTCCGGTCCTCCGCTGCTCCCACCCGCCGTCCGTCCGTTCCCACGCCGCAGCCATGTCGGATTTCCTGAACGAGTCGCTCAAGGGCCGAACACTATTCGCCATCCCCAAAAAGGGTCAGTCAAGGAAAGCGAGGGCGCTTGCTTCCTCCTGCGTCTTCGTCTCCGCTGCAGGGGGAACTGATCATGCTGATTCTTGCTCAACTCCGCTTTTTGACTCACGTGCGCTCCTTCTCTCGGTCAACTCTCTCGGTCGTGCGCTCCGTCAGGCCGTTTGTACGAGAAATGCCTTGAACTTTTGGCTGGTGAGCTGAGCTACGTTTTGATACTCGTTTCCAAATCAGTGTCGCGCCATGCTTATACCCCGTCCCCCTCACCCTTGCAGGTGCGGACATCCAGTTCACACGTTCGCACCGATTGGACGTCTGCCTCGTGCGCAACCACAACATGGCTCTGTGCGTGACGGACCATCGTTTTTTTCAGAACCGAGTTCCAGATCACTTGTACTTACACCAAACTCTGTTCTTTCTTCCCGCGTAGGGTCTTCCTTCCCGCGGCGGACATTCCTCGTTTCGTCGGCGAAGGCAACGTACACCTCGGTATCACCGGCCAAGACATGGTCGCCGAAGCCTCTGCCCAGAAACTCGTCACCGAAGTCCTCCCCCTCGGATTCGGAAAATGCAAACTCCAAATTCAAGTTCCCGAAAAGGGTCCGATCAAGACGGTCGACGATTTGGTGGGGAAGAAGATCGTGACGTCGTTCGAGGTCTTGGCGGGGCAGTACTTTGCCGAGTTGGATCAGAAGTCTGGGCTTGCACCGGAGAAGAAGACCTTGATTGAGTACGTCGGTGGGAGTGTCGAGGCGGCTTGTGCGCTTGGGTTGGCCGATGGAATTGGTGAGTTTGGGGAAGAGAGAAGGGCGAAGCAAAACCGAGTCAGTTTCGCTAACAGTTGTGTTGTTCTTTCACTCCTGACACTGTCCACCAGTCGACCTTGTCGGTGAGCCTTTATGTCCACGACCTTTTGTATTCTGAACATCCGGATCACTAACCTACCCTCTCCCATCTTCCCCACCAGAATCCGGCGAAACGATGCGAGCCGCCGGTCTGACAGCAATCTCTACCCTCCTAACCTCCCAAGCCGTCCTCATCCGGTCGAACAAGTCGTCCGACGGCCCTACGACCTCTCTCATCACGCGCATCACCTCCCGTATCGCCGGAGTGATCGCAGCAGGTCGTTACGTCCTGGTGCAGTACAACATCCGTAGGGACGTCGTCGATGAAGCGACCAAGATCACACCCGGAAGAAGGGCAGCGACCGTTTCGCCTCTGGATGATCCGGAGTGGGTTGCCGTTAGTTCGATGGTGTTGAAAGCGGAAGTGGCGGATGTGATGGATCGGTTGCAGGTCAGTTCTCTGGATTTCTCCCGATGAGCTGTTGAGGGGGGTTCAACAGATTGACTGATCACGTTTCTTGCGATGATCAGGCGATCGGAGCAGCGGACATCCTCAACGTTGGCTTGACCAACTGCCGTGTAGACTAAAATGGTGAGACAAGGACTACATACATACCCCACTTTACCAGTCGCTCCCTTCTTGGCTCCGTTGCCACCCTCCGCCCGAATCGTTGAAATTCATAGAAAGGAGAAAGCCATCCGAGCCACATGGTCATTTCATCCAAAATTGGGATGTTGGAGTGACTGAAGTAGGAAAACAGAGAGACCGACCGGTATGCACATTCACAGGAAGAAAACAGCGAGTACAGAGTAAATGACAACGGACGGTAGCAAACAAGAGGAGAAACCGTGAAACATGCCATAGTGAAAAAGCGGCAGGACGGCGGCGAGACTCAGACTATTCGGAGATACAGAAATCAGGGAGAGCATGAGAGTCAGTAGCCCTGAGCTCTCGAATCGCCCGGGAACGCAAGAAGCGAAGGAAAGCGCCGACGTACCAGAGAAGACGGAGTTTCTGTACTCGGGGCGAGCCAGGCCCACCTTGGATCGAAGAATCGCACCGATCTAATGAAGGAGTGGTATTTTGTAGTCAGCAGGATGCCATTTCGTTTGAGCGAACGAATGAGAAATCGTACCTCGCTTGGCGGTTCAAGTCCGAGACGTTCTGCTCGCTCGAATCGTTCCAATCGACTGTGACCGACGAGAGCTGGATGAATCAGCGCCTACAATCAACGTGCTCATTCGCCCCGAACTCACGACTGGTTTGAGCAAGGACCGTAATCTGGATCGGCATCGAAGACCCTCAATACGACTTCAAGCGGGAGCCAGTCCTGTGTGAGGCACGGGCAGATTTTGGCATTTGTCAGGTTGAGATATCATACTTGACTTGATGCAGGTTCATAAGACTTACTTGATCGTGTACTGTCGTGTCATAACAGATGTGTAGAAAGGTGCACTGTCAGTACTCCGAACCCATCGGTGCGTTCGATCGCGGAGGCGAGAAGTCAAAAATGACCCGCCGCGCGGTGACAGACCGGCAGACGGCAGCGAGCGTCACGCGGGATGGGACAACGAACCGAGCGAGCGCCACCTCGTCATCCACACCGAAGCCGTGTCGTGCCAGTAAGCTGACCATGGACTCACTCGCGGTACCCATGATCCGACTACTCTCCCTAATCAACTTGCCGTAGCTCTTTGTCAATTTCTTCTCCTCCTCCTGCAATGCCTTGGCCTCCTCGAGCTCCTTGGTCGTCGCCGTCGTCATCGTCATCGTCATCGTCACCGTCATCGACGAGGGAGAGGTCTTGCTACTCGATCCCACCTCCTCCTTGACCTTGGTGACACCTGACTTCTTTGCATTCAAAGTCGCTGAAGCTTTCGACGCGGTGAACGAAGAGTTGAGGGTGGAGCCGGTCTTGGCCTTGGAGGAGGTTGCAGTGGACGTCGACAATGATCGACGTTTCGCGCCGGCCGAGGCAGATGAGGCTTTACTCGACTTGGAAGGCGCCATGGTGGGCGTAGATCAAAGTGAAATGTAAGGGGCGCTGATGTGCCGGATTGTAATGGACCCCAATGATGAGCAAGCGGTTGAGGGGGCCGGTTGAGGGGGGCAGGGGTGTGAAGCGAGCGAGCAAGCCCGGGCACAAGTTGAGTCAGTCAACCCGCTGCTCCATACTTCCATCTGAGACACTAGTATATTCCCAAAGTTCTGTTTGGGAAAGAAAAAAATCACGTTGCGCAGGCCAAATCAAGTACTTTACAGGACCAAAAACACATGATTTCAAGTACACGTTTGCATACATCTCCCAAGAGCTGTATCAGATTCATGCGGGAGTGGAGCGTGAGCTCAAGTTGACATGGCAACAGAAAGGAGGTCAGAACGGTACTATTCGGTGCGAGATGGGTTCGCTCCGCGAGTCCCCTACAAATGGCGCATTGCATACTGGATTTGGTGGTATCCCTCCGGATTGGTAGCCTTAACCCTGGATTCCCCCGCGCAACATGTCGTAGGTGAAGGATGCGCCGGACGGCGAGATTGACGATCGTTCACCGCCCAACCCCTTTTCAAGTTCGTCTGTCTGGATTGCGACATAAAAAGCGTCGACCTCGACTTGCCTGCCATCGCACCTCTCAAATGTCTGTCGGCCACAGACATATACTTAGAGCTTCCTATCCCACACCATTCGACTGTAGTGGTGTGTTTTCTCCATCGTTTCATGAGACGGAAGTACGACCGGCGTGAAGCTGAAGCTCAATGCCGTGACCTACGAAGTTCCTAACTTGGAAGTCGGGCCACTGTACTTGTGTTGGTGGCGATTGGCGCGCCACGGTGGTCATCGTCATCGTGGTCTCTATCTGACTCGACGTTGTGCCACTTGAGGATGCCTGTACGAAGCAAAAAACTCCCGACTTAAGAACCTGCTGGTGTGTAAGGTGACCCAACTTCCAAGTTCCGAGCTCAGTGGTGGCGCTGACACGCCATGACGCCCGCATTACACCAGTGCAAAGCTCTTCAGTGATCGAACCGAGGCAAATTGCTACACTACTTTGTGAGTTATTCATGATTCAAACTACTTTCCGAAACCAGCTTTACGTTCATGAGATCCTGACCAAGACTAGATTATAGTGTTTCTACCTCGATATTCAAGTGACAAGTTCGCATTCATGCAGAGCGCACGGCGATGTACCGTAAGGGCTTGGTGTAGTCAATCATTTGACAGGAGGCCAACCTGAACCACGTTCGACCAAAAGCAAAGCTCACGAAGAGCGACGGAGGTGATGAAGACAGATGCATTAGAAGACTAGGGGTGTCAGAAGGACGTGACGAGTATGACTACACACATGGGTCGGAAAAGGACTCGAAGAAGACAAGCTAAGGCGAAACGAAATGGAAACACATCATAGGCGTCGCACAGGACACAGGAAGACGTCAAAGGGCACTATTTCATGCTTGATCGTGGTCCGTATCAGGACGAAGCCATGATCGACTCGTTCAATTCCGACAAAGGCGCCAACTCCTTTCGGTCGATCAGGTTGAACTGTACGCAGAATTCGTCATGGAGAAGAACGTCCAGTAAACATTCTAGGAAAGGCAACAAGGTCTCGAGCTGGACGTACCTCTGTGACAAACAACAAGAAATGCCGATAACTGGTGTTAATGTGAGCTTCGATACTGAGCGCGCATAACTGGGCGAAATGGTGGTTGTAGAGGTGGGCGTAGACGCGAAACAAGCGCCGGACGATCGACTTGACGGTCGCGACAAAGTTCTTGGGGAAAGCAACACCTAATACGGAGGGAGAGGTAAAATTGAGCATGAATCTTGCTGAGGTACGCGCGTGTCTGATCGTCTCTGCTCAAGCTCACCGATCTTGCTCGGGAACACGGCCTCGTCGTCAAGTTGAGCCTGGGTCCAGTTCATCAGATGATCGACGTATTCTGGCGACCCATCGAAGCAAGCGCCGTCAGCTCTTGTCACCCGACGGTCCACAAATCCTTTCATGCCAGAGCCCTTCGAACGGACCAGGTGCTGACATCTTGGTCGGTTTCTTGAAGTTGACGCCGTCCTGCCAATGGTACTCGTAGCGCGGCCCTGCGCACATGACGGGGCATTCCTGAGGCGTGCAGAATTCTGTGACTGTCCCGTACTGCTCAGGTGTGTCCAAAAAGGGTGAGATCAGTCGAGAATCGACGATGCGTAGGTTGGGGGGTTGCTCCTTACGAGCATGTTGATCTGGTTGAAGAAATCAACGGCTGATAGTGGAGTGACTCGAGCGAATGTCAGATCCAGCAACAGACAATCGTAGGCATGAATACAAACTGACTATTAATAGCCAACCATTCATTCAAGTCCTCCCCCTCGGGCAATACGACCGCCAACCTCAAGTTCCCGGAGCCGAGTCTGTTTGGAGTGGGCGGGGGCCGCGGCTTCAGTTGCAGGTTTCGATGAGCCAGGTTCCTTCTATCTCAAATGACTGACGTCGCTTCGGCGTATCTATTGTACAGGCAATGGCGATGGTCAGCTTCACTATTCAAAGAAGCAACACCGCCCCCAGACCCGTTGGACCGCGGACGAGCGACCATGCTCGGAGACGACAGAACTGACTTCTTGAGCTGATACGACTTTGTATTCTCCTGCGTGTTCTGTGAAAGCATCGATCACCTTCCCGGTGGGTCTCATCCCTCTCGAGCTCGCTAGGAAGCCATCACGGCCTTACTCGTCGGGGCTTGAACGTCGTCCGCGCTTTAGCCCTGTCAGTCCGAAGCAATCAATCGGACGACCGTGTCCATCAGCGATCAGCGCATCAGCTACCACGTCTTACCACGCCACGGCTGGAGCGCGCATCGTGAACTCACAAACCACCGACAGTCCCAAAGAAACTCATAGCGTATAAATGCAGCTCGTGAGGGTCGTTATAGGGGGTAAGCAGAGATGTGATGAGGGCAGAAGGAACCCGCCGGGGCCGAGACAGCCGCCTCAAGTTGAATGACCCCCACGCGCTCCCACGCGTAAAACGACAGAGCGCGTGCGCGCGCATCCAGGCCAAACTCATGAGGTTTTCGATATTTCCGTCGTGGTTGCTTTACACAAGAAAAGGAAACGCTCGGCCCAAGATTTGCCCCTGTGACTACTAGGCACCATAGAATGGAAGAAAGAAGAATACACAGCACTAATTAAGAGAAAAGAGGTCGTCATCGAAGCTGGCGAGAGAGAAAATGAAGCAAACTAGCAAAGCCATGCTCAAAGAATATCCCGCCATCCTCGAGCTTGGGTAGTATGTGGTGGGGACACACGAAGTACGCGGTCGTCAATTTTTACATTTCTTGCACACCCACCTTTTTACAGCCCAGCTGTACCCCCTCCACCCGTACTCCCTCCAGTTCCGCCCTGCCCTGCTCCATGCTCCTGATGTTGATGCCCCTGACCGCCACTCGCACTTCCCCCTTGCCCACCGGACGAAGACGAGGGTGGGTTCGCGAAATCGAAATGAGGGAACGAATGGCCGAAAGGATTCGGTGACCCAGGTCGAGAATGCATCGGTGTGATGCTCCAATGATCCCCCATTGTGCCCAACATCGTCCCTGTTCCCCCTGACAGGCCTTGGAGTGGTCCTCCGAAACCGGGCATGAGCTGTGGGAGGGAAGACGACGCACTGTTAGTTGGGTGTCCGAGAACAATGTGGCACTCGTCGAGAGACTTACCATATTGTCCCAGAACCCTCCGTTGCTCAGCATCGAGTCCATCGCCAACGAATCGAAATGCTCATTGTTCGTCGACGAGTGGTGCTCGGATCCCCCCGCCGCACCTTCGAGCCCTTCACCACCAGGCGAGTTGGCCCTCGATTTCAAGTAGGACTCCATCCCCACACCAGCACCACCGCTCATCGACGCCGCGCCATGGGCAGGCGAAGAAGGTCGCGTTGCTGCCCTCGAGCCAGGGGCCGTCCGTCCCGTGTTGAGCTTGTTGTCGATCAAAGCGCGCAGGAACGACGCATACAGAGCAGGGGTGTGCGTATCATCGATCGCGGCACGTTCGAATGTCTCGGCGACGTTGCGTACCAAACGGATCGCCGACTCCTCGTCAATGATGTGAGTGAAGGAAGGCGATACGAGTTTGAGCAGGAATGTCGCTGCGTACGAGAGGTACACAAACGTTGAATCGATCGCGTAGCGCAGGATGCCGGTCGGCTCGAGCACATCGCGAGCGATACCGATCATGATAGACGCTGATTCAAAGACCATGACGGTGTAGCTCGGCAGATCGATCGTCGATTGGGGATTGTCGAGCGCGTGCTGGATCGCAAAGGAGAGGAGGAAGAGGCGGTAACTGGGAACATGAGAGCTGATTAGTAAGAGTGCGGTGTAGAGTGCGCAGCAGCAGCACGCACTAGGAGTGGTAAAAGTCGCGCATGCTATGGCGAATCGAATCTGGCGTGTAGGCCGACTCAGGCAGGGTCGAGACCCCTTCGGTCCAATCCGAACGCCATTGATCGAGTTGGCCAAGGAAGGACCTCATCAAGAGGGGATAATCGAGACTAGGGTTCAGTCCCGAAACTGATCTTGTGTCACTGTAAAGGGTGTCGAGCATGCGTCCGACAATCCTAATGGGGGGAAAGGGAAAGAGAAAACCTTGTCGATCAGTCACCAGGTCCATGGGTCTCGTATCTTTGCCTTTACCCACCTGTGCATCTCGACCATGGCCGACAAGCCGCTGTCCGAAGGCTGCGCCCCGGGTTGCAGAAACCACGTCCTCGCATTACGAATGAGGTAGTCTTCCTTGGGGATCGAAAATGGTTTCCCCATTTGCGTTGAGATGGACCGATCGGCGATGTAGGTGTACATCCACGCGCGCTCGCGGTTCATCAGTTCGCGTTGGTAGAGCGCTTTCGTCTCCTCGCTGACGTCGGCGGGGAGGTTCGTTAAGGTCTTGCGATGGAGGTTCAAGTCGGTCGCCATTCGAATCGCAATACCCGAGAATTGGTCTGAAGAACGCGCAAAGGACATTCGTCAGTACAAGCGGAGGAGGCTCGATGTGGTCTGCCTCATAAAAAGGAACTGACACGTCCGCTCCTCTTCGAAACGCTCCGCGGGCTGATTCCAGTTACATAACAGCAGGAAACCTTGGCAGATTTCGGTACTCTGTTCAAAGAAAGGAGATAATAAGCGGCGGTATCCCTACCGACGCGACCGGAGGAAGAAGGGCTGACCTTGAAACCTTTTGTCGTCACATCGAACGCGACCCTCATCGCGACTCGATGACACTTGCGATAAAGATCATCTTTGCGCTTGGTATAATACCGTGCCGCGACCGTACAGATGCACGTGAACAAGAACGGACTCCGACTGCCTGTTGCTGCAGGGGTATGGATATCGGCATCGAGGAAAGGGGCTGAGCGGTGGCAGTGCGTAAAGAAGATGGCGAAGAGCTCGACGACCTCCTCGACGGTGACAATCTTCTCCTCGAGGATTGCGGGAGGACCTCGCTGTTCGATCACGATGCGCCGTACGGGAAGGATGTTCATGGGACCAGGCATAAAGTACCTGTGAAAGTTGTAATTAGATCAGGTTCTAAGCCTCCGAGAGAATCTTGCACGGGGCAAACTGACTGAGGGTTGCCCATCCCAAGTTTTTCCCTCTTGGCCGGTGGCTCGTTCGCCGACTCTTCCTTTCCATAAGAAGGTTCCAACACATCCGCAACCGAGACGGCCGTGCGTTTGCGCGTGTTCTGCAACGAAGCTTCGGCGAGCAAACCGAGCGGGTTCAGGGTATTGTCCGGCAACGAATGCAGCCTCGGGCTCCCATCTCTCGTCTGACCATTCCGGTCGCCACGGATTCCACTCCATTCAATCGTCGTTCGCGGCTTATTCTCACCCCCGGGCCCAAAGTTGGGGCTGCCGGACGAGATGCTGCTATTGTGGAAGTTGTGCGGACTGGCACCGGTCGGGATGTCGCCCGAGCTCGCTCCTGCGGCACCGACGGATCCCGGGTCGCGTGGAGTCGCTCCCTGCCCCGATCCTCGGTTCATGGCGGACAGGTCCGAGGTCGACATTTGCATCAACCCAGACGAGGTGAGCATCGAAGGATTCGAAATAGACTTGAGCACGGTCTCGAGCGTCGCTTCCATTTTTTTGAGTGACTTGGCCTGCCAACGCAACAAGTTGCATCGAGCTATCATTAGTCTATCGCAAGATCAAACGAATAGTATCTCGCCACTGACCATCATGTCGGTCTTGCGGTTCGATCGTCGACCCCTCTGCGACTCTTCAAAGATGCACTGTGTAGTGATGTCGA
This sequence comes from Microbotryum lychnidis-dioicae p1A1 Lamole, assembly GCA_001244265.2. Classification (NCBI taxonomy): domain Eukaryota; kingdom Fungi; phylum Basidiomycota; class Microbotryomycetes; order Microbotryales; family Microbotryaceae; genus Microbotryum; species Microbotryum lychnidis-dioicae. The sequence goes on from CDLV01000018.1 coordinate 192,683, forward strand.
TCAGCTCCCGTTGCTAGGCACGAAACACTCTCCCCCACAAACTGACCTCGTGCTTTCCATTCTTGCACCTCTTGCAAGGCGGACCATCCTCGGCGCCGACGCAACGCATTTTCAACTTGCGACATACGGTACAAGCGCGACTCCCCCTCGTCGACTTCTTCTTCTCCAACGGCGTGTTGGCCCCATCGCCATCGCCATCGCCACCTCCTCCCGCACCTCCACCCCCATTCGCTCCATCTTCATCGTCGTCGTCCTCTTCATCCTCTTCGTCGTCCAGGTCGTCTTCGTCGGCCGCACTGGCGACAACTTGGATCGAGCTACTCCGGCCGCGACTGGTGCTAGCCGAACCCCCGGCCGCGACCACGGCAGCGACTCGGTTCGACGTGCCGAACGTCGTTGTAGGTGTAGCAACAGACGAGGACGAAGCTGGAGCCGCCTCGTTGCTATTGCTGTTGTTGTTGCTATTCCATCCGTTCGCAGCCGCATTTGAGGTCGCAACGGTAAGAGCGTTCCAGTCCATGGCTCGGGGTGAATGGCCCCCGGGTACGACCGCCGCGGACGAATAATGGTGGTGGTGGTGATGACCCCCCGTGCCGCCGCCAGTCAGTTTGTGGTGCAAGACACCACTCGACACGAGACTACTCGTACTTCCTCCGGCCATCGTTGTCAGTGTCCTGCTCGAGGTCAACGCCGCGGGCTGCAACGGTTGATGAGACAAGGACAAGCACGACGACGACGACGACGACGACGATCGGTGCTGCTGCTGTTGCAAGTCGGGCGAAGACGTGGAGCGGCGCGCTGGTAGAGTCGAACTCGCGCCGGCTGACGGAGCAGCGCAAGAAGCGCCAGCCCACCCACCGCCCGGGTCGCCGCCCGGGTCGCCGCCCAAGCCGGCGGCGCTAGCCGAGCCCGTAGGCGGTTCCGCTCTTCCTCTAATTGCTCAACCGAAGAAAGACTACTTGGTCCTAAGCTCAACTAAGCCCTCCCTCTGGGAGGGGCTTAGGACTTATCGGCGCGCCTGGCCCAGTTGCCCTCCGAAATTTCAGGGCCAATTTGGGGTGGTTCTCTGTAGCGTGGCAAGTACTTACAATTATCCAAAACGCAGAGATGTTATAGATCTTCTACTAGAAAAAATGGCCTGTGCCGAACGACAAGAGGATACCCCATCTGTAGGCGAAGCTATAATGATCTGAAGTATGCAAACTTGGTCAATTTGGTCCCAAGTGGTCCGTGCGGCAGCACGCTGCTGCAGCCGCCGGCTTGCGCACTTCGGCGTGTGCGCATCGGTTTCTCTCCCGTCCCATCCCGCATCACTTGTCTTCTCGTTACTATGCTCTTCGCTTGTTCTCGGTGCAACACCGCGCTTATCTCAGAATGACGCGGAAGCGCAGACGCTATGACTCGACGACTCGCCAGGATCGCCGCCGTCAAGCGGATCTATTCGCTCGGTTTCGGCTTCATAAGCTCTCACAATGTCAATACCTCTCGTGATATTTCAGCCCATCAACACAACACAGCGGTGTTTATAATCATAGGACAAAGCTCTTCAACAGTAATTGGACCCAGCTCAAGCATGTACTTGATCTCATCATACAACTCGCCCGCGAAGATGGCCCAGACGCACGAGGCCGAATCAATAATTGGATTGCCAACCAGGTGGGTAACCCTCCAGCATATCAGATCAGGATACAAGACCGCGGCAAGGCCTCTTAAACACTTGCATCATACCTGTACAATCTGACTCAATCATTGTGAAAGAGATGAAACGAACCAGATCCGCCTTCGTCTCCAGCCACGACATGGCTCCTGAAGTCTTTGCATCTGATCAGATTGACGCACGCCTCGACGCAATAGTCGAAAGCAACTCTTTCATCAGTGGACGCATCCGCAACCTCCTGTCTCACTGTGGAGACCCACCACCAGTCGAAGAATCAAACTGCGACAACCTCATCTCGGATTCTACGGACGTTGACATGGAGGACGCTCAAGAGGATAGCTCTGGTTCGGATGCAGAACGGGGGCGTTTCAAGGAGCATCATGTATCATTTGTGCGTAGTTATGGCCTGAGCTTAGCCCCTTGGTCAAAGTCACATTGATGAAGGCGTTTATTGACTTGCCGCAGTTTTGTCGCTCGATAATGGGTCAGATCGCCTTCGCGTGTAACCGATGAAACAATGCTATGCAGCATCGTAACGGTCTCATGGCTCTCGCACGTGGAGCGAACGATCGGTTGACGACGTTCCTGTACGACTGTGGCCTCACGACCTCTCGCCGTACAACTCGACGAGCAGCTTTGAGCCTGACAATGGCCAATTTGGCGTTGCTGAAGGAGATCGGGTCAACCCGCTACTTCCATGTCACTCTTGACAACATCGACGTTGCACATCACGTCAATGACGAACAACCTGATCGACGTTCCGAGCTGCTTCATGGGACTTTATGATTTGCGCACGTTCAGAATGGAGACGTGGCCAAAGCGTACGACCTTCAAGCATACATTGCGCATCAAGCGTTGTTACCTCCGGTCGATGTAAACCTTTTCTTGCCCGCTGAAGCGTCTGAGGAGGCCTTCGCCACAGGGTTTTCCGCCCAGATGTATCGAGCGCTTGCCCGACTGGTTCCTCATCTCGGCCTCACGCTTCACGATCCTCGGTGCAGACCAGAGCCAATCGAACAACTGGAAGTCCGAAAACCCGACATTACTTTGCTTCAGATGATGGACGAATCCGATACATCCACCGCAGATGTAGCAAAAGTCATCGACCGTCTGCGGATGCAACTCGGACTCTCGGAGAAAGAATACGCGGACTCTCTACGGACACTCGAATGTGATGGCGGGACCTCAATGCTTGTCGAGTCACTTCGTAGGAACCGCTTTCCGTTTCGACGACTGTACGATGGACTAGGGACTACAATTACAGTTCCAGGCGTGGCTCATTTGCAGTGATGCATTGGGGCAGCAATCTACCGACGATACTTTGGGGATCCGTTGGAAGGATCGAAATATCGAGGGTCGCTTTTCATCACCGCTAATCTACTTGGCCGCAAAGGACTGGACCCCCAAAAAATCAAGGACTACAACCAGATGGAAAGGCTGCTTCGAGACACCGCTCAACTGGAGCTGTTGAGCCGTCTTCTGTGAGTGATATGGTCCCAAACTATGCACATAAAGCCAAGGGCAAAATGATGTTATGCGCTGCTAACGGCTCGTTCTGTTATGCATGCAGACAAGAACTTGGCCTCAAATCAATTGACGAGCTCAGACAAACCCACCTCACTGGACTCGATGTCGCGATCATGAGGGTCTTCGATCGATACTTGCACTCTGACGTTGTGCAGCGAGCAAAGGTGAACATGGAAAAGGCTCCCGTGTTCTATTAATCGCTCCTTCGGCTGCGCGACTTGGTCGATTTCGAGGAAGGGTATTACGCCACTTTGCAAGGAGACATTGGTCGACTCATACATTGTTGAGAGCGCATGTCTCCCTTCCTCCAGGCCGCTGAAGGCGTTCCCACTACCGAGCGCATCTGCTACAATTACTCCTTCCTATCAAGTCCTCGCCAAAGTGGTCGACCAAGAGGAGTCTGAGCTTCTTGCGTAACTCAATCGGGTCAACTCGATCTTCTTGAGTCAATTGTGATCTCCAGTGAGCAGCCCGAGAGCAAGGGGTAGGCAGCTCGGGGGTTGTGTTGGTTAATTGATGGTCCCTCGAGGTCGTTGGCTTTGCCCTCGAAGCTGATCGTAAAGGCGACTCTCTGAACTCAATCGATGGAGACCGACGAGGTGTGCCCTTGACAGGTGTTGGCGTTTGTACGGGCATGGTGGATCATGAGGGCGGTAGCGACGTCGTGGACTGGCGTTGTGGACCGAAGGTGAGACCGGTGAGGCCCGGCTGGCTGATTCACGTCGGCGCGAAGAACCGTCCCTCTGGGTCCGTGCGCGAGCCAGCTCCAAGACGAAAATAACGACTTCTCACCGCTGTAGCTCAATGAATAGGAGTTGCAAGAGTCTTCCCTTGGAGTATATGCTCGAAAAAATAGCATAAGAGTAACCCTTTTGCAACGATTGTATAGGTTGTTTTTATTTGCCATGCTACAGCAAGGTGGTACTTTTCTGGGCCAAATTTCGTTTTTTTTTTTTTTTTTTTTTTTTTTGACTGGGGCTCATAAATTGCTATCCTTCGGGTTGGCTGGGACCGCTACAAAAAGAGCTAAAGGAGGTTATAAAGCAACGACGGCAAGCAGTTGGGTGAAAGTCAAACCCCTGCGCGCAAAGAGCGCTGCGCAGTTCAAAGCCCGCCGAGCACCTAACGCGGACTCCAACGGACGGTGAGTACTGCTGCCGCTTCACGTCCCAAGAGCGGGAGCGAAGATACTCGAAAACCAGGCAAGAGCGCCTAGAGAAAGAAGGGGGAGAGTATACAGAAAGTCACGACTGGGTAAACGGAGAACCAGGAATATTAAGACAGAGAGGAGGGGAACACACCCGAGGGGCCAAGGGAGGGGGTCGAAGCCGGAGGTAGAGGTCCCCAGGGACTAACAGGCCGCAGCCAAGCCCCAGCTACTCGTCACCCCGACAGCGCCTGATGTCCTCCCTTGGCTGAATCTCGAGTGCTGGCTGCTGAGCCGTCGGGGCCGAGTGAAAAGCGATCCAGTACAACGAAACGAGCCTCGCCTTGACGCGAGGATATTGACCGGAAACGAGCGACCTTCCTTCCCGAGCCATGCCGTAGATCTTGACCAACGCGAACGAACGAACCATTCAACGGAATCCAACACACGGCTTAGGAGTAAAAGGGGAAGTGGCTGAAGCGTAGTCAACAACCGAGCAACAGGAACGGGAAGAGGAAGGGAAGGGAAAAAGGGGGGAAAGGAGAGGGGAAAACTTCGCAAAGCCTCCAACGCAAAGACGATCGACCCGGCTTGCCGATCCATCCAAGAACGAAAACCGCGACTGCGCAAAGTAGAAAGGGAGGGAGAGGTGCGCAGCCTTCCACTGCGCAACAAGTTTCAAGACAGTCAGCTTCTGAAAGAGAAGTCGACCTCCGAAAAAGAAGGGAGGAAAGGAGGGGAGGAAAACTGGGAAGGAAGGACTTAACTCGGTCATCACACCTCCCAATCTCGAGCCCCAGGCACAAAGCCCACTCGAGAGAGAAAATCTCGCTCGAACGCTCTGAGTGCACTGGGGAGCGAGGGAGGGGCCACGACCTTGTCCAGCTCGAACCGCTGATGAACGCGCCAGCGGAGCAGGTGCAGCCGCTGGAAGCCGATCGCGCAAGCCAGCCGAACCCACATCCATTTCGAGGTCGTTCTCCCACGACCCCGCAAAAGGGGGAGCCCCATAGTCAGCTGCTCCGGAGTGAACGTCGACGGATCGACGTCGGTATCCTCGATGCCAAGCTTGTCGAACAGAATGCGAAGCACCCCGCCCCAGAAGCTGGTCGAGTACGCGCACTCGAAAAAGTAGTGCGACACTGTCTCGATGACGGCTGCATCGTTGCCGCAGAACAGACACGTCGGCGAAGAGGCATGACCCTGAGTATGCTGCCTCTTGCGCGTCGGCGTCACGTCGTATATGAGCCGCCAGTGGGTGTCCTGCTTCACAGCAGACGTGAACCGGTCATGAAGCCATCTCCAGAAGCGCTTCCTATCGCTTTGAGAAGTCCCATCACGGAAACGCTTGATACGATCCTCCCTCCCTGGGAACCGAACCACGTTCACAAGCCGACGAAGCTTGCGAATAGTGAACGGTCGGGTGAGCCCAAAGAAGATGAAGCATCGAGGACGGGGAGCCTCCTTGAGAGGTATCCGAGCAGGTCGCAACGCGGTCTTGGGCAGCAAGGCTTTCGCCTTGAGCAACTGACCCACGCGCGACCACACGTGCTCGTGCTGTAGGGCGGGTTCCTTAGAGTGCTGCCAGAACCCGCGTCGATGACCAACCAGAGCCCAGCCCTTCCCTTCATCCCTCCAGTACAGGTCCACGATCTGCGCAAACTTCCCCACTGCGTCCGCATCGTCATATGCGTGCTTGGCACCTTCAGCATAGAGTGAAGGGAGGGGGGGGGGCGAGGCGGAAGCGAGAGCAATTCGGAGAGCGTAAGGAGTTCGGACTTGATGGTTGGAACTGTGACGCTGGCCGCTGCAACGACTGCCCCCCAGCGCGTCGAGTCGCGATACAGCTTCTCGAGCCGAGCCGTGCTGCTGAAGAACCGCCACGGACTGAAATCGCGGGTCGCAGCGACGAGGGACCTCCAGCTCTCGCGAGCTAGAGGCGCCCAGATCGCCTCGTTCGAGCCCGCCACAGCATCCCAAAATCGAAGCGCCACCGAATGAACGATTTCGCCGATCGAAATCAAGCCCAAGCCACCGTCCTCCCGAGCCTGGAACACGAAATCGCGAGCGACGGTATTTCGCCCTGCTCCTCCCCAGACAAGATCCGTAAGTGCTGTCTCCGCCGCCTTAATGAATCATTGAGGCGGTATGTCGAAGGACAGCACGTGGAGGACCATCGAGATGATGTGAGCGTTGGTATAGAAGACCTTCCCACTCGGCGAAAGTGTCCGGTCTCCAGCGGCGCGGGTCTTGGCTTTGATCCTGTCAAGAACATGGGTCCAAAACAGTTTCGAGTCACCGAAAGGCATCGCCGCACCACTTGAAGCTCTCCCCCTCCTGCACTGTTGGCAGCGCCTGCGCAGTCTCGTCCCGAAGCCAGTTCGGTCCGAGTGGTAGCACCAGCGTCTTGTCCGTGTTGGTCTTCCCGTTGGTTGCCTATAGGCAAATCAGCCAGAGCGCGGGGCGACAAAGTAGGGACCTCTTGTAAAGAGACAAAGAAATTGTTTAAGCATGTATATTTATGTTAACAAGCTATTGAGCGTTACATATGAGAACTAATGTCAATTTTTTCATCTTTTGTCTTTTTGGTCCTGCTTGGCTCTGCCAAGCTGGACAAAAAGGACCAGCTTCGCTGGGCGCTTGTACGGTTCTAGGAGGTACAATTCTTAATTGTGATGCTTCATACCCATGACAGATTGGGTTCCAAGATGGTGCTACGGTATTGTAGAATTACATGATACTATTTTTTTCTGTAGGAAACCGAAAGAGTATTCACTCGCTAAATAATAACTAGTACTCAGTTTATTCTTTTTATAACTAGGAACAACAACTAGGCTAAACATACAGAATAATAATTATTCGCCCCCTTTTGTTTTTAGCTTTTCCTTTTCCTTTTTGTCGCGCCCCTCGCCCAGCGGGGCTGGGCGCTTGATTCCTGTTTTTTTTTTTTGCTCTTTTTTTTATAGTTTTTGTCCAGCTTGGCCTGCTTCATTTTTCAGATATAGCGGTGGTTCGATTCCTCCTAGTCCTATTTACCTGCTCTTCCCTTTTCCTTGCCTTTTTTATGTTTGCTTTTTTTTTTAGTTTTTTTAACTAAAAGGCATAAAAAGGCGCCCAGCCCCGCTTTTTTCTAAAAAGGGGCAAGTGAAAAAAGAAAAAAAAAACCTGAGGATAGATAAGTCAGGACCCTAGTGTCTAAGTTATTTTTAGTAGCTCCATTAAATAGATCAGGCCAGAAGTTCTTTTCCCTACAGCCTGTTTCTGATTTTCTTTGTTAATCTTTGCCCTACAGTTTTTTTTTTGTCTCGCGCGCTTTGTCCTTTTTCTTTTTATTTTTGTCTTTTTTCCTTTTTTTTTATCTCTCTTTTTTGTCGCGCGGATAAGGCCCAAGCGCCCAAGCCCCTCCACGCCCGCGGCGCCCGCCTACTGATCCCAGACCGCCGCCGCTGATACGTGCATCGGCCGAGCAGGGGACGACCAGGGAGGTGCGAGGTCGGGGTACATCGATTTGTACCACATCCAGGACGTACATCCAAGATCTGGAGTGCCAAATTTTCCGATTTGTATCACTTTTGAGTCGCAGTTTAGGGTTCGGAGGGTCCGATTTGTACATTTTCGGGCACGCACATTGGGCTGAGCTTTCCCGTGTCCTGCCCGGGTCGCCGCCCAAGTCAGCGCTAGCCGAGCCCGTAGGCGGTTCCGCTCCCTTCCGCGAGTCTGTCTCTTAGTCTCCGGCCGCTCTATTCTCGTCCCTGTTCATTGGACTGAGTCGTGGTCATCATCAGATTCCACATGAGAACATTTTTGCGACACCTCGCGCCAGCCATCTGCCGCCATCCAGTGCCGCGCCTCGCGCGCACCTACTCCCAAACTCCACAAGTCCCTCTGGACCGCTGACCCTTTACATAGTTCCCACAATGCTTTTCTCAGTGGTTGCCGTGGATGGTGCGTCTCGTGCATGTTTGTGAGATGAAATAAGGTACCTGTGTGAGCTCGATTCAAGCAATTCAGACTGTCAAAAGCAAGAAAATGGAGACTTCTTTGTGCGTCACGAAAATGGTATTGCTTGCCCTCGCTCAAAACCCCCCGAATTGACTGCGCTGATATTTCGGCGAGCGGCCTTCTTTCCACTAGAGCCGCGCGAATGGGAGGGTTCCCCGAGATTCTCTTTCATGAGATGCAATATCGATCGAACATCAAAAAGAATCGCCCGTGATCTGGCGCTCGGTCGAGCTCGGCGAAAGGAGACGAATGAAGGCGGCCAAGGTGAGAACGACGGGGTGTAAAGAGTCAAGTATTTCGCCATGGTACAATTCGTGGGCAAGGGATGTTATTGGAGCCTACACAAGAAGGTGGAATAGATGCTGCAAGATTTGCCTGCGTTTCCACCGCCGGACCTCGACGAAATTCAAAGTCCGAGCGGGGTACACTGGACCTCGACCCTTTTGCTGCCGGCATTCGAGGCTGGGGGCGTTGGGGGCGCCGGCTCGATTGGGACATCATCCACCTCGTTTCCGCTCTCGAACATCTGCCGCTGTTTCCATCATCCAAAACACGAACACAGACTCGACAAGAACCTTTGCCCAATCTAAACGAGTACAACAAGTTCCATTGGGTATGTTGCATCTCATTCCATGTCCAGCGCGATCTCCGAGTCCGAGGCCATCACCCATCGTCGCACCAGCCTGGTGCCGTCACTGGCGCCGCTCCGGACGAGTGGGGTGGGGATCTTTTAATCAGCCCAGTGTGCTGATGCCCATTCTTTCTTGTTCACTGCTCCTTCCAGCGACATTCCTCATTACGTATCTCTCGTCGTCGTCTCCGGTCTTATTGCGTTACCATGGGAATCAACAACGGTCCGTCGTTCTTGCGCCAATCGATCGCAAGGAGCCACAGAGCCTGGTGGGCACGGCGACCAATCCAGCTCGACTCCTGCCGGCCATCGAGGGTGACGAACTAAAAGGTAGGCACTGGACTCTTGCTGCACCGAGTGATTTCAATCGGAACGTCCAGGAAGCTTACCTTCTTATTTATTTGATAGACTTCATTAACAGCATAATTATATTAATACCCAGAAATCTTCGGAAAAGTCGGAGGGAATGCTGTTACGCACACTGGCAGAAGCCAGTAGTGTAAGACTCATTGACCCTGAACCAGGATCAACCATACCCACTAAAACCCCCTTTGGTGTCTTACAGAGACACTAGGCGACCCTTGGACTCCTGGATAGAGGCTCAAAGCCCCTCGAACTCCGTTTCGGTGATCGGTTCCAAAAGATCCGACGAGAATCGACGACGGCGACACAGCTTCCAGATCGAGTGAAAGAAGAGGACTCGTAGTTCGACAAGTCGACGTTCCGAGCGAGACACGACCGGGCATACAAAGTCCACAAAGACTGGGTGGGGGGTCGGGGACAGAGCAGACCAGAGGCGCCGGGCAAATGGGCAGCCGACCGCGAGGTGAACCAGGCACTCGGGTGCTTCCGAGAGGCACATCACACAGGAGGTAGATCTATTGTTGGGATGTGGGCTGGTTGGGGAGGCGACTTGGCTTCCCGGATGGAGGGACCCCAGGGAGAGAAGGTGGCCGGTATCCTCGGCGTCCGAGTGAACCCGGCGAACCTTGCGCAAAGCCTTCCGCCAAGCGTTCCAGCGTTGCTCAGGCAGATCGAATACCTTCTGGTGTCCCTTGGGGAAGATAGGGGGGAGGATGAAGACTTGGTGGCGTTTGGACGCGTTCACAAACGAAGACGGGGTCATCACCTCGCCATCGGGCCCTCGAAAAAGCCTCGGGTTTACCGAGAGTTGTATTCCGTGGCCCGTTGGGAAATAGAGTACGTGCGTTGCCCATTGCTCGAGGTTCTGGCTCTTGGAGAGTTCCGGGGGATTGAGCGTGGTCACCAACGCCCGGGCTTCGAAGTATCGGACCCAACGAGCAGGAAGAAGTTTTGTCGTTTTTCTCACCGCATGGTCCCACTTTGGGGGAGGATGGCAAAAGTATGCCCACCAGATCCAAATCCAAGGGCAACGATGCTGGTTGGGGCCGGTCTGGACAAGGTGAAAGGGGTTGGTTCGTTTGGTGCCTGGAGGCGGATGCGGATGTCGAAGAGGTGGCGTGTGAAGCAGCCGTCCGGGGCCCGTAGCTGGAAGACCCACTTCGCGTGATCGATTGCTAGACGCCGAGGCAGATCAATCAAACCGAAGCCACCGTGATCGAGAGGGGTGCAGAGGCGCGACCGGGAGACCTTCGGACGTCGCTGAGTACCATCCGAAGCTCGACCGTGAATGGCGAGCATGGCGGCCTCCTCGATCTCCTTGACAACGCTCTTGGGGGCGGGAAGGAATCGGCTGTAGTACAAGATCTTTGTGTAGCAGTAGATGTTGATGATCGAACACTTGGCTGCATATGGGAGATCGTACATCGGAACTGAGCGTATCCGAGCGATGGTCGAGGCCTTGACATCTTCCCAGCCCGCATCCTCGGCGATCTCTATTAGAACCTAAAGCCGAGGCACGAGATACGTTTAGTACGAGAGCCGAGGATGATAGTAAAGACAGTTGGAGAAAGAAGAGAAGCGCAGAGTAGGAGCGCGCGAGGCAAGCAATAGCCGCGCGAGGCGACTAATATCAACAACTAGTAACTAATCGTGATCGGTAATAGAAGTGGGATGAAACAGCAATATACACTTTGACAATCTCCACCCCGACCTGAATACCAAGGTAGCGAAACTGCGAATCGCTGAGACGCCAGGTCCCGAGATCTGGGGCGATCGACCGATCCCGAAAAGCTCCAAGGGGGTAGAGAAAAGATTTGACGTTGCTGAGCTTGCTGGCACTTTCCCGTTCGTAAAGCTCGATCGCCCGATTGAGGTGGTCGAGGTCCGAGAGGTTGTGGAGTGCGCAGCAAGCGTCGTCGGCAAAAAGGAGTTCGCGAACGTTTTGGAGGCCCGCAATATCGATGCCCTTGACTCTCAATCGAATCTGACAGGCAAAACCTTCGATCGCCAGGACGAAGAGAGACGGAGCCAAAGGATCACCTTGCCGAACGCCCGACAGGATGTCGAAAGTGGCAGAGAGCCAACCGTTGAGGAAGATCGAGGCAGATTGGTTGGTGTAGGTCGCTCGGTACCATTGGCGGGCTTTAGGGCCGAGGCCAACGGCGCAGAGGACTGCATCAAGGTACGGGTGGGAAAGACGATCGTAAGCCTTTTCAAAGTCCATCACTTTTGCGCCTCATTTGGTTGCTTTTGCCGCTGCTCTCAGCTCTGGTCATCGATGCGTCGACCGCCCTTTGAGACGTATGGACCGCGCGGGTTGGCATCAAGCAGCGCGGTCGTTCGTTCATCGACAGCGTAGTAAATATGTTGGAACCCCTCAAGAAAAAAGATCCATCACTCCAGATCTTTGTCATTTTGGACAATTCAGAATGGCGACCGCAGCTCAAGAAGAGAACTATCGATGCCGGCGCCGACTCTTCCACGAGCACACCCAACAACGTCAACGTCCGCTTCAACGCCTTTCGCTCGAATCCAATCTGTTTGTCGTCGGACCAAGCTCAAATGCGCCAATCATTTCTACCCAAACCTTCAACGCCGAGTGAAAATCGGGACGAGTTGCACATCTGGAAACTTGGGTCAGGAATCACATTTGTGATTACTCGAACCGAAGCCGACACTTTCGTTTTCGCATCGGCTCGACGAGGCCACCTCGTCGATGTTACAATCGACGCCCACACCACGATACTCTGGTCCGGTGATACGGACTGGCTTTACGGCCTCCCCGCACGCTTCTGCCGATGGCGTATCTACGAGGAGCGAACACCCCGGAGCCTCGCCGAAGAGCTAGCCAATGTCTCGCTCGATGCCCTGGTCGTGGATGACGCGAACATCACCCGCGCCGATGCTCCTAGGACGACAAGAAGTATTCTTATACTCGTCGACGTTTCGGAACTGAAGCAGTGGGGTAACGACAAGGAACCGGTCGTGGCGGGGATCGTTGCCGGTGGGGATTATTTGAACGGAGGGCTACCGGGCATCGGACTTCCACGAGCCTTCGAGAAGTACGGATTCTGCCTCTCGTTCCAATTCTGGCAAGCGGACATCACGAGCATCCACGAGGCCTTCGGAGACTACCTCAAGAACAGATCGTCAAGAACCAAGCGCGTCGAGGGGCTGGAACGTGCTCGGAACGAGATGGGCAAGATCTACACGCTTGTGACGAACGATGTCGGCGATCGATTCGACCGACTCAAGGCACAGAAGGCATCTCCCACCACACGCAACATCCCCCTCCGTGGCTTCAGGACCCCTTGGGGCGCACCCCTTTCCAGAGCGACGACGTTTCCACCTCAAGCTCCGGTTACACCCCCGCAGAGGACTCGACCCTTGTTCTCCACCACCTCCGCAACCCCACCCGCCAGCTGGCTGCTTTCTCCACCCCCGATACCCCTAGCACCCACTCTCGCCGCCTTGACGACCGTCGTCACCGCTTCGGGTGTCATCGCCGGACCTGCCACTCTCGCTGCACCTCCACTTCCCTCCGCGCAGCCACCCTCCCTCGCAGCGGCCAAGCTCTTCCTCAAGCAGCCCCGCAAGAAGATGACTACGCTGCGTTCGCAAGCATGTCAGGCTTTGGGCGCGCGCCCTGACCTTCGCAAGGAGTACCTCAAGGTGGTCACGAAGGTGAGGCACTGCCGGGAGAAGCTGGGCGCCCAAGTCGCTCGAGTACGAAATCCTCTGTACCGATCCGTCATGGGATACCATGCATGGAGGTACATCGACACCACGAGGATGGAGGCCGGTCCGTTGCTCAATCGAAGCAAGTTCAAGCCGGGAGGCGAGCGAAGACTGCAGCGACCCGCACCTCCTGTGTTGGATTCGTCGAGTGATCGTGATCTCGATGTCGACGATCACGATCTCGGCTCGGAGGATCGGGCTTCGGGCATGGGCTGCGGCACCTCGGACGAGGCGGCACCTTGGACGAGGAGGAGGAGGAGGATGATGGCGAGGATGATGATGATGATGATGGGCAAGAGGACGAGTTCGGAGAGGATGAGTACGGGGAAGACGAGTACGGGGAGGATGAAATCGGGGAGAATGAGGTCGACGAGGGGAGCCAAAGCCAGATCCCGTCACTGCTCCTCATGACGACGAATTTCAGGACGGCAGCGAAGACGAGGACGAGGGCGAGGGAGGGAGTCGACAAGGTCAAGGCACGCCGGCGAACAAGGAGTATCATGCTCCTGTTCGACGCCGAGGGTTGCGGGAACTCGTCGTCCGTGTCGAGCGGCGAAAGCGCCGATTCGATGTCACCAGACTCGAACATGTGCCGGGCATAGGTGGCGAGAACGTAATCTCCTCGGTCTTTCCAGTTAAGGAGATGCGTCGCATAGCGCTGGGCCACGTTTTGGTAGTATGCCGAGTCGAGCTTGTAGCGCAGGAGGAAGACTCCTTTCTCTCGAAGTTCCTTGACGGCTGAGGCCAGCAACCCTGAAGCCTACATCACAGCCGCAAAATAAGTGATTCCGAGTCGACGAGTCAGCTCCTCCATCTTGAAGTTGGCGGATCTCTCTCTCTGAACTCGAAGACTAGTCGACTCATCGCGTTGTACAGGAGAGAACCATCATCATTGGCCGCTCCCTCGAACTGTTCGACGTGCCGACCATACTCCGTCGGGGTCATCGTTGCGAGATCGACCGACACGTTTGCTGTGAGCTGCGCCTGCTTCTTCGAGACATGAGATAACAAGAGCGAATCATAGGGCTGGAGCGCATGGATAACGGCACGCATCCTTGTTACCAGAGCCGAGTCGTTCGACGCGATTTCGTGCCAGTCGCGTTGAGTCCATCCATTGAGGTAGTCCAGCAAGACTGCATTCACGACTTTGAACTCGAGCTCTCGCGCGAGCGTTTGTAGTCGCATAAGCGAGGAGAAAACGTCCTTGAACCGAGTATTGTTCTCGTCCGGTTGGTCGGGTGATAGGGGCAGAAGAATCTCGCGCACGCTCACCGCGCTCTCGGAGGTCCCTCCCTGGCGCTCCCATCGAGCGGACCTCGAGGCGTTGTTGGCCGCGATCGCCAAATATCAGTCTGATCCCGACCACGAACACCTCCGCGCGGTCATGCGAGCGTGCTTGCAAGAGGCATGTGGCGCACGGGACCAGCGAATGCGGTGGGCCTTTGGGCGCGATCAAGCCACCGCCACTCGTCTGGTCGGCGCCAAGCTCTCCGATTTTGGGCCCGGCGGCAAGCTCAAAAACCCGATCGCGCTCCTTCCCGTCTACCACCATCTTCTCCTCGAATCCGGACATGGCAGGGGCATCGTACCGGTGAGTCCGACACTCGACAGCTGGCACTCTGTCACCCCAGCCAGTGTAGCGATCGAATGCTGACCTTGACTGCGTTGGGGAATCTGTTTGATGTTCGGACAGACCGAGGGCAAACGCCCTTTTGTGAACTGTTCGCCGGGGTATCTCGGCGCGATCCTCACGTACCCCGTCTCGCTCGACTGGTTGAACAAGCTTCTTGCTGCGTCTGTCGTCAATGACGTATCGAAGCCCGCGGGTAACGCCGCAAGTCCGACTCACTTCCCCGTCCTTCGAGCGTTGCTAGGAAGAGGGTTCGACCAGATCTTCACCACCTCTAAGGACGGGAAGACGATGCACGTCAAACCGGAGTGGGCTCGTGACGCAGTGGCCGGCGTCAAGGCGCTGCAGCACCTCTGTTTCGGCCGATCCGTGGCTGGCTCGGACCCGTCGACCCCAACCGTCCCACCCGAGCTGTCCGAGGAGAGGCTTCTCGAGTCGGACGCGTTCGCTGCCTTTGGTGCTCGCCTCGTCGACATCCTCTTCGACACAGACAGGATTCTCGACAAGGACGAAATACCGGCGGGGTCGTTCACAGCGAATGGACACCGAGTTCGTCTATGAGTCTTGAACGTGTCGAGCGTGGCATCAACAGAGCGTGACAAGTCCTGGTACAACAATCCCGACGTCTCGATCGGCTCCGCGCTCGACCGAACGGTGGCCAAAGCCCGGCTGTGGCTCCGCTTCCAAAAAAAAAGGCAAGAAGGACTCGCGAATTGCCAAACACGACTACGAACACTACGTTAATGGCATCAAGAAGCCGTTCCGTTTATCGTATGCTCGACCGGGATCCGCCGAGAAGCCGAGCCGAATTGACGAGTTGGAACGCAAACTCCGAGAACGCGCTGTGGCGGCAGCTCCCAACCCTTTCGATCCGAGCGCCAAGCTCTCATTGAGCGCGAAGCTGTACGATTCGAACGCGTGTCCTGGAAGCGATTCCGAGATGTACCCATCGTCGACGGTCGCATCTGCATCCCGTCGCTCCACAACCCCGAGGCACGTCGAGCGGTATTGGGAAGGCTCCAAGAGCACTCGAACAAGAATTTTGGCACCCAGATGAGTCGAGTTTGCTCCCATGTTCCGTGCGTCGGACGGAAGTCGGCAGGGTAGCATTTTGGCTGACGAATTCGCCTTTGTCCGTCGTCGATTGGGATGTGTTTGATTCCGCAGCACGCCGTAGCCATGGAGGACCTCATTGCGGTGTTTGAACAACGTGGCGACCTCTTCCGTGACCTCTGGCGTGCTTTCGAGGATTCGATCGTCATTTCGATCGATCTCGGTCACCCTCGGCCGGTCACTGCTGTCGCTCGTGTTTTCACGCACGACGAGACGGCGGCCTTCGAGACGTTCTGGTTCGGCAAAGAGGGGCTTGGAGCTATCGCAGCGGAAGGCAATCGCAAAGATGCCCGTCAACGCGCGAACAAGACCCATCGTATCAACGAGGCCTTGCGTGCCAACAAGCTCGAGTGGTCCCCGCTTGCGGCAAAACTTGGGTTTCCCCTTCGACACACGCACGACGCGATTTCGGTTTCAAGTACGCAACAAGAGGCGAATCTCACGATTATGTACCAACAAGCCGAACAAATGGCCAAAGTGTTTGGTCTCGAGTGCATGGGTGAGTCTGCGCTGGTAAAGTTTCTCCTTGCAATCCAAGAAAATCGGCTCGGGTGCTCGAGCTGGGTGGAGTCTGCTGACACCTACGCTATACGACACCTGGCAGCCGCGGCTCGTCGACCCAACCACCTCGTTCCATCTCCACCGACCCATCCCGAGACAGCCACCTACAATCACCTACTCTCAAAGAGCTCGCGACCCGCCTTCCTCATAGTCGGCAATGGGTTCACAAGCCCTGGTCCCAATCCGTCGAGCGTCTCCTACGCCCAGAGTTGCATCAAGATCATCTTTCGCTGCCTGCAGGCGCTTGGACTGGAGAGCATGTACTTCTGTACCGTCAGCGAGTATTTGACGTCCAAGCTCTGCTGGCATTCGGACTGTAGGGACACGGACGAAACGCGGAACTGGTGAGTCTGCCATGATTGAGACCTCTTGATCACTTGCCGGGTCTTTTCTACCGCGTTCGGCCCTCAGCTCGGGTCACTGACACTCGCGCCGTGTTGTGATTGGCCTCCGCAGGGTCGGTCTTGGCCAAAAATCGAACGGGTGCCGGCCCCATAGGATCTTATGCTCGAACGCATTCAGGCAGTTTCCCGCTCCCATGATGTCTCGGTCGGCAGGCATGTGGACGCAGGTCCCACCGCCTAGGGCAATGCGGAAACAGGTGGATCCGGTCGGCTCCCGCCGCTGTGCAAGCATCGCAGGACCAGCAGTAAAGTCTTCAATGGGGAGTATATGATACAGTAATAATTAGCTTGTAATGTTTTGTGAAAGAGTAAGAGATAGAACCGCGCCAGTCGTGGCCTCCGGAGACTCAAGTTTGTGGAGAATCTCGTGATTCCGCCACTCAATAGAAGACCTTCCTTCGACCAAGTCCACAAGAGAAACAAGTTGGGCGAGGCTCGATGCATTGCCTCGCTATCGCACCTCACTGGCGCTGGTGCCTCCCTTCCACCTCGGGCAGGCATAAAAAGTAGCACGCACACATAACCGCTCTAATCGCTCGTCACTCTCGGCTCACATATGGTCGGCCTTTGGGCCCAAGTCGGAGGCAACTCTGGTCCCACATCGGAGGCGACTTTGGGATCACATCGGGTGCGGACGTCGACTTTGGGATCACATCGATCATATCCGAGGTCTTTCTTGTACCACGTTCGTGGGGACTTTGGTACCAAATAGTGTAGACGCCTGTATTTCTTACAATGTGTGATGTATCACTCTGGGAACAGTAGTTTGCATGTACAGGTCTATAGTACTGCTGGCCGGTGAGACAAGTGTCAAGGTTGAGGAAGTTGCTGAGCCGTAGGCAGCAGGCGATAGCGAGGATGACGGGACGAGGTGCGGGATTGATGCAGTTGTTCGTGTAAGACCAGAACAGAGGCCGAGGGGGCTGGAGGTTACTGGGGGAGTTGACTATCCTTAAAATGCTTAAAACTATACTAGGTTCGGTGGCGCGAATACCGTAATCGTCGACCCGCTGAAATGTGACGTACTTTGCTGCAACAGCTGCGGTACTGTTCAGTAACGGAAATCGAGCGGTTCAAGTCGGGAGAGGACCGGCGGGACGACGATCAAATGTAAAGAGCCTTCATTTCAGGACGTTTCTGACACCGTCCACATTCGTTGCTGGGACAACGCGACGTACAACTGGCCGTGAGAAAAGACGGGCTTCTCCAGACATACTCCTACCTGCGCGAGTGACTGGCCTTGCGACTTGTTGATCGTCATAGCCATTGCGAGCCGAATCGGAAACTGCGTCCGCCGGTGCAGAGTGAACGGAAGCTCAGCTGATGACCCTGTCTTCGGCGTTGCGTACTCGTTCCAAAACGGTGACAGTTGTTCTTGAGCCGTCATCCCTTTCTGATCCGCAGGGAGGTATTTCGAATCCAAGAGGTCATGAAACAACGCCGCCAGTTCAATGACGGCAAGATCGACCGGCTCCGAGTCGGCCGTCTCGGAACGCTGTTCTTTCTCTCCCTTAATTTGATGCGTGGTGTTGATAGATCGAGCAATAACCAATGCGTTTCTGACGACCCTTTGAACGTGGTGATAGTCGTGCGAGGGGTCGTATTGCGAGTGATGGGATTGGGCGAGTTGGCGAGCGGCGAGGAGGAGACACTCGTGAGCCTGTGGGCCTGGGAAGGAGCCCTTTGCAAGTCGACAAGTCGATGCCATGTCGATGTGGAGTATCGAGCAGTATCGAGAGGTATGCAAGATGCGGTTGTTACCTGATTACCTCAATGGATTAGTCAGACTATCATGTACAGTAGTGAAATTATTAATTAATTCCAAGTTCTTGTTAAAATATATTACATTCTTGACAGTACTGAATAGCATGTTAACTATTCTAAATAGCCAATTATGACTAATTGGCGACTTTTTTGTTACATTTATTCGCTCAGATTTCTGAGCGCTTATTAGCATTTTATCTCTAATCATCTTTGTTTTCCCGCTTTTATTCAAAGAATGAAGCGCCCAAGTTCCTTAGGCGAGTCGGGCTAAATCATCAAGATAATTCCAGCAAAAGTAAGGTACTTTGCGAACGGAGTTGCCCGAATGTCAAACCGCGAGGTGCACGCCGAGCTGACGCGTCTCGACGCGCGCCCGCTCTCACTTTTGTTTCCTGACTGTTCGCACCCATACCACCCGTCTCTTCCAAATGGCCTCACCGGGCAGCAGTCGAAGGGAATCGACGACGTCATTGATGCGACAACGGACGCCGTTCTTGGCTCAGTCGGATGAGGTGGCCGGGGATGAGGACACGAGGGAGATCATTCTGGATGATCAAGGTGAGTGATGCAGCGGGTGCGGTGTACTGGTTCGGGCGGAAAGGGGCTCGGGGATGGTGCTCCACATCGAGCCTGGGCAGAGCGGCGAAAGGTATCAAGGGTGGTCTCTCAGAGGTCTCCTACTGCCTCTCGATGCAGAAGAGATCACTCCGAGCTCTATGTTGATGCTCTTTCATCTTTGCCACAGAACAAGAAGGTCTCGTACAGGACCTGTCAAAGTCGCTGGACCACTCGGCGCTGATCTGGTCCCGTCTCGTCGCGGCCTTGCTGGCCATATCTGCCAGGCGAGTTGGCATCAACTCCGACACTCATAGCTGCAGTTCGAAACTGAATTCTTCTTCCATCCCTTGCACAGCGTCCCATTGATTCTCCCCTGTCCTACGCGGTCCTTCCTGCTCGCCCTCCTCATCCGGCTCTGCACCATCGCCCCCCTTGCATTCCTCTCCTTCCTCCTCCTAGGCACAGAACACAACCCGTCCACATCCTCGGACCTACTACCGCCATCCCCAACATACACCACCTCTGCGTCATCCTCACCCCCAACCCCCAAATTCCAACTCCCCCTCCTGCACACACTCCTCCTGCTTCCTCCGTTGTTCATCTCCCTCTTCACCTTGAGGACCGATTGGAGATGGTCTACACCACTTTTGATAATGGGCTTGGCGGTTGAAGTGTCGAGAACTATCAAGGCTCAGCAGGATGAGTTGATGGGGTTGCAGAAACTCAAATATCGGTTCGATGGGGCCTGATGCGTGCGAGCCTCAGTGCCGTGCCAGTGGGAAGAGTGGTAGGAGGGGAGATGGGAGAAGAAAGTGTGCATTTTGTTGTCTCACTACATCGAACCTGTTGAACTCGAACTCGATCTCGGTCGAGCTGCGACTCTGGCAGGCGCGCTCGGCGTCCATCACGGTGTTTCCCGGCGCATCTGGGGAGGCGAGGGTCCGTGCGCGTTTCGCCGCGGCTGCGAAGCCAACTTTGAACCACTCGATCGCTCACTTCCGTACTCGGCCTCCTCGAGAGCCACCTTTACCTCTACCCACAATGCCTCTCCTACCACCCGACCAACAACCCCATAGACCCTCCCCCGTCCCCGCCACCGAAGCCCGCATCGATTCCGTCGCAGCCGACTCCTCCGAGCATGTGACTTCGATCGCCTTAACCGACGAAGGAACCCCTCTAGAGCCCCTGGACATCGTACTAGACCAAGACGAACCCGTCGAAGAATCAGACGACTACAATGAAGAAGAGTACGATGACGACGATGAGGATTGGGATCTGGAGACCGAGTTGGACAGTGGGATCAATCAGGTAATGGATCAGGATTGGGCTGATGCGAGTGGGGGTACGTCAACTTTGTCGTAGAAGCAAACGGTGTCGGGGAATTTTCTTTCTCTCCCACTGATGAACGAACATTTTCGACTGGACAGATTTTACCAAGCGGTACAATCGGTTGAAGCAACATGTGGTCGCGAGCTCGGCATCGAACAAGGCTACAGGAGCGACTTCCTCTGCTGGTGGGAGTAGTATGACCTCCAACATCCTCCCCGCCATCAACAGGCCGAAGCGGGTGACCTCTTCCTCGGCCACCTCAAGTGGGACCCCCGGCGTGCATACCGATAAAGTTTCGGACCAACTCGCGACCCTCAATCATCGATTCGCTTCCAAACTCGATCTAGACCCAATCCTCAACCGTTCCGCGAACGTAGGCGTGACCCGAAAAGGAGGAAGTGAGAAAGTTTTGGTCAAGGATAAGAGCGACCGAGCTACGAACGAACAGGTATTGGATCCGAGGACGAGGTTGATCTTGTTCAAGATGTTGGGGAGGGGGTTAATTGAGCGGGTCGATGGGTGTGTCTCGACGGGCAAGGAGGCGAATGTTTATCATGCGGTTTCTCCGGCTGCGGGAATGAGGGAGGAGGGAAAGGATGGAGAGGTACAAAAGGAGGCAGAGGAGGAAAAGGGCGAAGGATCGGTTCGATTTGCCGAAGAGACTTCCGCCGCCGTCACCACGACGACGACGACGACGACGACGACGCTGCCTCCCAACACCCCACGTCACTTGGCGCTTAAGATCTACAAAACCTCGATCCTCATCTTCAAAGATCGCGACCGTTACGTATCCGGCGAATTCCGTTTCAAATCCGGCTACGCGCGAAGCAACCCCCGCAAGATGGTTCGGCTCTGGGCAGAGAAGGAGATGAGGAATTTGAGGCGGATGAAGAATGCGGGCCTGAATGTGCCGGAACCTATCGAGGTGAGGGAGAACGTGTTGGTGATGGAGTTCATGGGCGTTCAAGAGGGGGAGGATGAATGGCAGTGAGTTCGCGTAAAGCTCTGGTTTGGGTACAGAGGGTGACCGCGTCCGATCTGATGGCTCTTTTCACCAAACCCAGGGCATCCCCCCGTCTCAAAGATGCCGATATCCCATTTTCGGCCCTCCCCGATCTTTACCTCGACACGCTCGTAATCCTTCGCATCCTCTTCCAAAAATGCAAACTCGTCCACGCCGATTTCTCCGAATACAACGTCCTCTACCATCGTTCCCAATTGGTCATCATCGATGTCTCCCAATCCGTTGAACAAGATCATCCTTCGGCTTTTGATTTCCTTCGATCGGATTTGAAGAACGTGGAGGAGTTTTATGGACGAAAGGGGGTAGGAACGACTTTAGGTCTGAGGGGAAGTTTCGGGTTCGTGACGAGGAGTTTTGAGGGGGTCGGTGAGGAGACGGAGGAAGGGATGAGGGAAGAGGCGAGGAGGTTATTGAGCGTTCGGGAGGGTCAGTTGAAGAGGGAGGAAGAGGAGGAGAGTACGACGAGGGCGAATGATCCGACCTCGTTCGATGCGCTCAAGTTGAAAAAAACAAATCAACCAACCACCTCATCACCATTGGCCTCCACATCTACCTCCAATAGAGCATCGAGCCAGAAATCAAGTCAAGTCGACGAAGCCGTCTTCGCGCAATCCTTCATCCCTCGAGCACTGGATCAAGTGTACGATATCGAACGGGATGTGGCGAGGGTGTTGAGAGGCGAAGGGGATGATTTGATCTATGCGGATCTCACGGGGGTGGCGAGGATTAGGGAGAAGGAGAAGAAGAAGGCTGCGGACGCGGAGGGGGGTCAAGGGGTTGAGGGTCGGGAAGGTGGGGAAGGGGATGGGAGTGGGAGTGCCTCGGAGCATTCGAATACCGACGGGGACAGTGATGATGATGAGGACGAGGAGGAAGATGAAGGCACTTTTCGACCCAAGGGTAAGAAATTCGAGGACAAGGATGAGAAGAAGAAGCGAAGAGCCGAAGTCAAAGCTGCGAATCGGGACAAGAGGAGTCAGAAGATGAAAAAATCGGAGAAGGCGAGGAAGGTGAGGAAGACGTCGGGGAAGAAGTAAGGGAGGGGGTTCGGAGCTTGTGAGGTTTGTTTGTTTCATTCGCAATGCATCTATTATATTATTGGAATTTTGACTTGGCCATTGAGGAGGTCGTGGTTGTTGTCGTTGGCGCGGATGGCGAGGTATACGCCTTGATGAGACTAACGATGACCCAACAATTGATTCCCATAAAGACCACGCCGGCTGCCCAAACCCTCAAATAAGTCGGCCACCCCAAGATCTCCAACTGATACGCTTGACTGAGCCAAAGGACTTGCGCCAGGATCCAACCTGTCGTTGGAGAGAGGAGGGCGGAACGCTTCGTTGTTGAGGTTGATTTTGTAGAGGGGGTGATCGGTTTGCTGAGGTCCGGTAATACAAGTGGTAGGAACCAAATGTACCAGAGAAAGTACTGCGAGGTGCAAACTTTGTTGAAGGTCACAAAGACGAGGGTTTGGATCAACCAGATGAAAGGGAGGTCCGAGGGGGACGACTGATCAGGGGTCGGATCTTTTGAGGAAGAGAGGTAGAATCCCAAGGCGATGGAGGAACCTAGTTGAGGGATGAAAGCGACGAGAGGATGGCGGATGAGAGATAGCAGAGTTGACGATGTGGGGAGGGAGGTGGAGGTGGAGGAGAGGTAATAGGAATAGAAGTAAGGGGAAAAGTTGTGGCGATGGTCGAGGCGATGGAGGTGGTAGAGGAACGTATGGGATATGAAAGGTGCTCCCCAACTATGGATGTGAAGCTGGGGTTATTAAGCTATAACATAAGCAAAAACTGGCCAACACTTGCAACTCACATGAGGTACATGGCGAGGTTGAGCAGCAGGAACGTTGCGCCACTGGTGAGCGCCAAGAAAAACTGCTTCTTCCCGAACCACCCATTGTACCCACTCGAGCGATCATGCGAGGCGATATAGCCCAACAGACTCGAAGCGTAAACGAGGGGTATATCTTGAAGTGTACTGCGAGGCCCAACATGAGGGCCATCTTGAACCAATTCTTCTTCTCGGCCCAGAACAAGGTCGCAATGACCAACACGCCTAGGACCGCTTCGGACGATCCTCGTGTGGATATATTGGCGATAATGGGGTTGAAGAGCCAGACGTACGCGACGTACTGGGTCGCTTTAGAAGCAGGGATGTGACGTAGGACGAGGAGGGAGTGGAGGAGGTAACCGATGAGGAGGTCGGAGAGGACAAAGAAGAGTTTAGCGGCGACGGGGTGGACGAGGATGTTGAGTGAAGTCAAGAGGGCCAGCAAAGGTGTGTAACGATAGGTCTTGCGTGAATAGGGGTCACCGATCCATCCTGATAGGGCGGAGAACTGTGTAGGATCAACACCGTTCACCGACGGTCCGGAGGCGAGTGTACACCCCGGTGTGGTGGTTGGCCGGACGAGACAACGGGACGCATCTGTAAATACGACATAGTCGATGTCGGTGTACTTGATGGCCGAGGTCGCGTCTTGATAGGTACCCCACAAGAGCAAGAGCAGCCTCAACCCGAACGCAAGCCACAACGCGGTCCGCAGTCGCCTGGGTGGGGAGTGAGGAAGTAGGTACATCAGGAGAGTTGAGACCTTGATAGCTGTTGCCATCTTGTGCTCGGATGACTCACATGCGCGGTGAGCTGGCCAGGGATGAGATGACTTTCCAGAGTGTGGAGGGTGGGAGAGAGGAGAGAGGACAAGCACGTGATCAGATCAGGTCACGTGTTCGGTCCCTGCCGGCATTTTCTATAGAAATCGGGTCAATTAGCTAGCGCTGATCAGCGCGCGGTCTATTATAATCAACCCGGTCCGTCCGGCTCGGCTCGACTGCCAGCTGGACTGGACCTGGCTCCTTCCTGGCTCAGCTCGCCCCACCTCACTCCGCCCCTCACGGCAATACCGGTCACCTCCGACTCGAAGCGCATGGCGGAGCCTACGGCTTCGACGTCCAAGCTGACGATGGACTCGAGTGCGTCCGAATCGCACCGCGTCTCGGTGTCGTACTCGTGCTTGCCCAGTCTGTCCGACTACGAGCCCATCCGCGCGGATGTCCAACGCCAATCCCCACTTCGCAACTTGCATTGGGTGCGCAAGACGGGGGCGAACCGATCAGTCCGTACGATCCAGTCGCTGCCCATTGTGTGGCGCCCGTTGGACTCGAATAGCGATCTGCAGGCGCTCAGTCTGCTCGAACGGCCTTATTTGCATGTCCTCTTTGTCGCCTGCGAGGTCAGTTACACGGCAACCGCAAATGCGAACTGTATCAATCTGATAACAGGGCCCCCACTCGCCCCTTTACAGGACAATGAAACCTACAGAGCGACGCTAAGAGCTCAAATTCGGGAATGGCTGGACACGATTCAAGGGCCTCGACTGGGCCAGAACAACCAGGAGTGGCTCATCGTGCACGTCACCACCGCTCGCAGCTCCATGGCCAAGTTTTACCAGCGCAAGAGTGCCGTCGTCGATAAGATCAAGGCCGATTTCAACATGGGCAAGAAGGATAGGTCAGTGGCCACGAGCGTGTTCGGTCTTAATTCGGCAGACCCCCACACCGCTCACCTATTCGAAATCCTTCTGACCGCCAGATGCATCCAAGTAGGCGCCTCGGCGGACGATCCAACAGCATGGGCAGAGTTCTCCAATAAGGTCAAAGAAGGTGTTCTCACGACCTTTGACATCAACGTGTCCCTCTGCGAGGAGAACGTACGCAAGGCCGACAGTCAACGCCAACTGGAAGGCTGGCAGTTCCAGCCCTTTTTCTTACAAAAAGTGCGCGACAGTGGCATCGGTGCCATCTAGCACTATGATAGGAAGAACTGATTGAACAAAGCCTCGTCCTCACAGGAAGTGCTAGCGGACTCGTTCGAAGCGATCGGCCTGCTCGAAGATGCCCTTATTCAATATGACGAACTCGGAGCCGCCTTTTTCCAAGCGCTCAAAAGTGGGTTTGAGAGTTCTCGATCACCACGAGATTTCCCTTCCTTATCCGGTTTTCTGATCCCACGTAGCTCACGACTTGGCTTGGTTTGGTGCCGTCGGAGGCCTTACTTCCGGCGACGATACCTTGCCACTCCTGTCGACGACCAACAAGCCGTACCGGAGCCTCATCCAAGCCAACAAGATCACTATGTTCGATTTCCGGATCTACATATTCGCCCGACAGGCTTCGTTGCTCTCTCGGTTGGGTAGGATCGCGGAGCTGGCTAAACGAGGAGCATTGTTCGTGTCAACGTTTGCGAGGACATTAAGGGAGCATCAAGTGAGTTACCCCTTTCATTCGCACAATGGCGTCACTCGAAAGTTGAACCGGCACCTCGCCTATAGAACACACTGGGAAGGTACTTCGTCGAAGCCTGGACGTATTCGGCTTGTCTCAACATTGTCGACAATTGTCAAGTGTGGATAGAGGGGGAGGGCATTGATCGCAAGACGGCGGCGAGCTTTGTGGCCGTCAAGGCCGAGTTGCTTGAACTGGCTCGCAAACAGGTAAGACCGACGGCCGATCTCTTTATATGTGCCGCGGTGCCTAATTATCGGCATGGCACCTTTCCCAGCTCGATAAAATCGGGATCGGAGCTGGCCATCTACCCCCATCCCATCCCTTCTCCATGTCTCTTAACGAACCCACCTTCTCCATTCCTTCAACCTTCAATTCGCCCGACCTCAACAACCTCAACACCCATCAACGCCCTCCCGTTTCCCGCCAAGACCTCCTCAATGCGATTGAGGACGGGGAAGCGTTCGACAAGTTGTTCATCGATTTGACGAACCGAAGCATTCAGGCCTATTCGCAGAGTGGGAGGAAGCGATGTTCGTTGAAGTTGCATGCTAGTCTGGCTGCGTTGGAGTAGTGAGTTTTCCCACAGACGTTAACTCCAGAAGCTCTCGTTTGTACGAATTCTGAGCTCTCGCATTTTGACAGCCATCGCGACCGAGCCGCGTCCGCGCAAAAACTCTTCTCCCACCTCCCAGCGCATTACATCGATCTCCGCTGGACCAGGATCGAAGCCTCCCTCTTATCCGAATGCACACGCCTTCAAGGCACGCTCGATATGGACAAGGAGGAGCTTTTGTCGACGTTGGCCTTGGTTAGGGCTGGGTCGAGTTTGAGAGTCAGAAGTGGGATTTGAGAGGGGTGGAAAAGGAGGGGGAGGATGAAGAGAGTCTGGCCAAAAGGTTGATGAAGGATGTATATGAGTTGAGTAAGGGGTTGAGTAAAGGTAAGGACGTTTTATGACTCTTTGTCCTGTGGCCACCTTCCGAAGCGCTGAGTTTTGTGATATACGAACAGACTTCGCCGCGATTGCCTTCCCGACCTTTTCGATGCGACTCGCCAATGACCGAGGCACGATCGCCCAGGATGAAGATGGGGTGAATATTCGTCTGATTATCACCAATCTATTGCCTTGCGCACTCGACATCGACGAGGTGCGGTTGAAGTTCGCCAAACCGGATGGGGAACAAGTCTGGTTCACAGCGGGACAACATACGCTGGTTGCAGCGGGGCAGACAGAGGTCGAGTTGTTTTGTCCGGTCAGTAGGATCTCTCGATACTTCAGAAGAGCCCGAAGACCTGAGCTGACATGATGCGCCTGCGCTTGCCCTTCACCAAGACGGCTGTCGCTGGCCGACTACTCCTCGAGCTATCGCAGATCCGCTTCTCCCGTATCATCTTCCAATATTCGCACCGCCCCGTCTCATCGCGCAATCTCGCCCCCGATCCACGCAACATGCCCTTAAAAGCCGGTAAACAACCTGTCGCTTTCTTCCCGCGCGACTACCAAGCCCTTGACGTGACGTGTCGTGTACCCCACGAGATCCACCTCGACCAAGAACGAACGGCCTTGATCAGGATCTCGGTAGGGAGGAACCAAGTCACTCGTATCTCATTGAAGATCACGACGGGGTCCAAGAAGCTCACCTTCGCTTGTGATCGAAGTCGAGTCGTACTCGGACAAGCTCAACTTTCCTTCGCCTCGGGGATGGAAGATACCCTCATTCTCGATACGATCCAAAGTGGGGATAAAGTGATCGAAGTCGAATTTCCTCTCGTGGGAAGGATAAATGATCCTTCGTTGGATATTGGAGTTGTGGCGGAATATTTGACGGTCAAGAGACCGGCGACAAGGAGGTTGGTTAAGAGAACCTTACCGTTCAAGATCGCTTTACCTTTGGCGGTCAATGTGCAGGATTTTTTTAGGGAAGACAGGCGAGTTTTACGGCTTCGAATCCGGTAGTTGGGTGAGGTCGGAACTGACTGGATGTTCTCGGATTTTATTAGGTTGTTGTCAAAGTTCTCGGTCACGACGGACGGCGTCAATGCTTTGCGCATCAAGTCGGCGCACCTTGAAGACGTCGAAGGCGTGACAGCCAAGCCGTGTAGAAGTGCCAAGGCCCCTGTACTGGTCCGTGCCACGGGAATATTTCTTAGTCATGCGAAACGGTGCTAAGACCTACCTTAAATATGACCCTTATGAACAGACCATTCTGCCTTTTCAGACGGCCAACTTCCTGTTCAACATCACGAAAGAGTCGAGCGAACCTAGCGAAGGTGAGCTCATAGTCTCCGGGCCCGTCTAGAAACGATAAATGGGCTGACCAAATTTTAATATGCCAATGTGAAGACCCTTTACGTTTGACTTTGACGTTTTGTACACTCGAAGAAGGTGAGCTAGCTCGGTGCCGCGTTTCTGCGAATGCGACCATGTGCTGACTCTTGCTCTTCCCTGTCTCGAAGATATCCGAACTCGGGTCGCAGCTGTGGTGGAGAATCTCATCTCTACCTCACCTTCCTTGTCGACGCTCGAGCCGTGGCTTCTCGATTCGATTGGGAGCGAGGTCGTCGCTCTTACCTCCGTCGAAGAATTCGCCATCGACCCTGATTTCCGATCGCTCGAATTCGACGAGGTCCTCTGGAACGCGCGGATTTCCTCTCTGGCCGTCACGAACGAGGAAGAGGTCATGTCCGCCGTTCGTCAAGTTTTTGGTCTACTCTCGAATGCGAACCCAGCCGGAGCAAGTTCCACAGTTGAACCTCCTTGGCGACAATTGACGATCCCCGTCGACCTCCCTTCCTTGAACGTCCTCAACTTGGTGCATTTCACCCCGACTACCTCAAGACCGAAATAGGTCAAGCCCTACCCGTGACACTCTCTATCCGCCCTACATTTCAATGGAGCAACCTCAAAACGATCCCCAAGACTTTGCACCTCATGTTCGACCTGACCATAAACCCATCCGATTGGTTCGTCGCGGGGAAGAAGAAGGGCGAAGTCGTGGCTGTTCCAGGAGAACCGACGACGATTAGACTTTGGCTCGTCCCTGTTCGTGCGGGGCCTTGTTCTTGCCTTCGGTGGTGATCACCCCGATCAAGAACGGTGCAGGCTCGCCCGAGGTCGGAGGGGAAGAGGCGTTGGATCTGGAGTGGAGTTGTGAATCGCAGAACTTGAATGCTGCTAGGGTCAGTCACTCATACAGCCTCTCACCGAGTCAGGATGGAGCCCGACTCTGAACCAAACCCCCTCTCCTTTCTTGCTTTCGCAGGTGATCGAAGTGTTGCCTTTGTCGAGCTCGAGCACGTTCGAAATCGAGGATCTGGAACAACAAAGGGTTCCGATCGCCGTCTAGCAGGTCATTGGAAGGTATTCTCTCGTCGTAGCAACTTGTTGTAATCATCATCTTAGTGTACATTTGCTGGCTGTATGAGCTCCTCCCTCGAAGCAGCTGAGGTGCAGACAGCGCCCACAATCAGACGTAACCATTCGAAAGGCCCCAAACGTTCACTGACTTTTTCCTTGTCGACGTCCAAGCTACGTACTTCTCTTACCTCCACTTGATTTTGACTTTTTAGAATGCAGGGATGTGTCTATCAGAATTCTGTCGGAAGGAACCTCGAAGATCCAGCTCAAGTGATGGAGAATGATCGATCGCCTCCACGCTCCGCGAGGCGTCGTCTTCAGAACCGAACAGGGTTTTCGGTAAATACTTGAAAGTGAAAAGCAAGAGAGTGATTGCTCATGTTTGTTCAGAGCTTTGATCGGTACGCCTTGGGGTTGGGTCCTTCATCCGCGTTGATCTGTGATGAAATGGCGAGTATCAGTCCTCGTTCCGAAAACTTGGACGAGACAAATCGGTGCAGCCGCTTACTCCTCCCTCGGCTGACCCATCACCACCGAACGAGGTTCCAGCATCGAGAAGGTTCTTGTTGTTCCCAGAATTTGGCTGCAGATGCGAGTCGCAAGATGGCTTGTGATCAGCAAAGCCCTACAACATGCAGCTCCGATTCCAAGCAGACTTGACGGCAAGCTCAGAAGCCGAATTCCACTCGAGACCCCCTCCGAGTCTGTCGCGTGCAGGGTAGATTCCGGACCCAAGATCGAGCACCCTTTACGCACCTTTCCAAAACCCTGACCTCTCTTATCGCTTCCGGGTGAACCACTTGTTGTCAGATCGGGTTGACCGCCGGCCCTCTCGAGGACTTGAGCATCGTTTTTGGAACGCTCCTTTTCGTCCTTGCGTTGCTCCGATGGGATCGGCGCAATGGATTCGCGGTTGAATTCAGCGTTAGACTGGGGTTATGGGATTGAGATGATGCGTAAGTAGATGTGGATGGTATGCAGGCTAGTTGGGCTGATGATCAGTCGCGGGGGCGGAGTTTCATGCCAAGAGTCTGTGCAACTCGCATTGGTGGAAGCACCCGTTCTCCGTGGATCGAGACCCCGATAATCTCGGATTATGAAAGCTCTCGCAAACGTTATCAGACTGCGTAGCAGCCTTAGTTGATGGCGCTTGCACGCCGTGTGAGCACTCACCTTATCAGGATCGGTAGCCATGTTGATTGAAGTGGAAGAGGGAGAACACAAGTCAAAGCCTCCCCGCTTCAAGGCGGCGAGAGAAGCTCAAATCGGCGGCGTTCAGATCGGAGCTCATGACCATTACGTCATCGGGAGCGGCAGTCTCGCTTCGCGAGCCTGCGCCCGTACGGGCCAAAGTGGGGCGCCGCATGAACCAGCACTGCAGCGGGCTCCGAACCCGCCCGGATCGACTCTCCTTGCAGCTGACAACCAGATACAGCCCCGCAGGCTATTCCTTAAATACCAGAATCTTTGAATGCATTGGTACTATGCTCAACATACAAAGTTCGCCGCGATTTACGGCGATTGCTATTTCCGTGCCGAGTTCCAATGTCCGACTCGTTCGGCACTTCGCCTTTGAGCAGTGACACCACGCGCGGTCCCCGTATCGTAGGTCTATCAGCCTCAAGTGGATTGAAGGCGTGACTTCGGAATCTTCTTTGCACCTCCAGATTCTAAACCCGCTCCTCATATGCAAAGCAGCCTAGTGACTCGGAGACGTCGGTATCAAAGTTCTGGCCAGGAAATTGCGAACAACTTCGCCTCTACGATTCAATGCTCTGCTGCAGGATTGCGAACCCACGAGTAGGTTGGAAGTAGTTGACCTGCATGACCTTTCCTTCGGACCGAGTGCAACAAGATGCTGTGCCAACCGGACCGCGCTTCGGCTCCCCTGAAGCTCACCACGTGCTACGATCATCAGAGGATCCGACACCTCACCGCTTCTGACATCGCGATTGATACTTGATGCTCGAGTGTCCCGAGATTTCACCGGATTCGTTGAAGGACCTAGCTTCAAGACTTGCATCCGGCAGCTTGCCTCACCCAAATCGTGTGCCTATTTCGATCAGAGCGTCCAAATCCTTCTCTCCTCCCACCTCGCAGCGTTTGATGCGTTGTGCCCCCGTATTGAGATGGATGTTACATTGCTACAGATGCAAAGACAGAAAGAAGAAGCGTATCCTCAAAGAGAAGAAAGGGGAATAGATAACCCATCCTCCGGGAAAACATCGTCATTAAATTGAAAAGCCCAAACAGGCACCAGCAGGCGTCGGCTCAGATTTAATGTTGAGCCCTGTTAAACATGAAGAGGCCGAGCGTTAGTGTCTATTCAGATGTTTCGAGCGAAAATTCAAATTTGAACTCACCAGTTGATCGACTTGATGTCGATGCCTTCCTGGAACATCTCCCAAAGCGGGGACAGGTCTCGTAGTCCTGTATTCATCAAGAGCCCAGAGTCAGCATATACTCGAGGGCAAATCCTTCAGACCAAGCGCACGACGACTCACGTTCGACGATCGCAACGATCTTGTTGGTGACAAAATCAATCTCTTCCTCGGTCGTGAAGCGCCCGATCCCGAACCTGATCGACGAGTGGGCCATATCCTCCTCCGTACCCAACGCTCGCAAGACATACGAAGGTTCCAACGAAGCGGATGTGCACGCCGATCCGGAACTCAAAGCGATATCCTTCATGGCCATCAACATTGATTCGCCCTCGATGTAGGAGAAGGACAAATTCAGGCACCCGGGGTACCCGTTCGGGTCACCGTTACGAACGATCAACTCGCACTTTGACGTGATGCCCTCGTAGAGACGTTGCGACAGTCGTCGCACGTGGGCGTCGTCGAACGCCATTTCCTTCTTGGCCAAGCGGCATGCTTCACCAAAGCCGACCACAGCGGGAGCAGCGACAGTCCCCGATCGCAGTCCTCGTTCTTGTCCACCACCCGAAATGATGGGCTCGAGCCGTACTCGGGCTTGCGGCGCACGTAGCATGCTCCGATACCCTTGGGGCCGTAAATCTTGTGGCCCGAAATGGACATGAGATCAATGCCCATCTCATCGACATTGATGGGGACTTTTGGGATTTGAAGCAGTTCATGTCAGCGGTGGCCCAGCTGTCGTGTCTGAACTAGAAGAACTGACTTTTGCCGACGGCTTGAGCCGCATCGGTGTGGAAGAATACACCCTTGTGCTTCTTGACGATGGCACCGATCTCCTTAATGGGCTGTATGGTACCGATCTCGTTGTTGACCATCATAACCTGTGGTAGTAGGAATTGATGAGGTCAGCTACCAGCTCCTCCGATTGCGGTGCCTCGAGAGATCGCACAGAACAGTGGCCGAAACAACCTAGCACGCACAGAGACGAGAACAGTGTCGGGCCTGATGGACTCTTCGAGCAGCTGAAGGTCAACGATGCCATCGGCCTGTACGGGCAAGTAGGTGACGTCGAAGCCCTCGTCCTGCAGCACTCGGCACGAGTCGAGTACACACTTGTGTTCGGTCTGAGTCGTGATGCTGTTGAATGGGGACGATGCCAATGGGGGTCAGTGCGATGGTAATGAGCGCGCGGCGGCAGGGAACAAGGGTCTACTGACATGTGCTTCTTCTTGCCCTTGTAGAAGCGCGCGACGCCTTTGATGGACATGTTGTTGGACTCGGTCGCTCCCGAGGTGAAGATGATGTCCTTGGCGTTAGCTCCGATCAAATCGGCGACGTACTAGCGATTGTGGTGTAGACACACAACATTGGTCAGCTCCTCTGATTTGCGAACTCTGCCTAGATCCGCCGCCGCCGCCGCCGCTCGCTATCCGAGTTTCCGAGTTCAACGCACCTCTCGGCCCTGTTCGACGGCCTTCTCCGTCTCCCAGCCATAGGCATGGGTCTTGGAATGCGGGTTGCCGTACTGGTTGGTCATGTAGGGCAACATGGCGTCGAGCACGCGCGGATCGGTCGGTGTGGTCGCTTGGGCATCGAGGTAAATCGGCCGGCCGACATGGACCGGTTGCCCCTCGATCGCGTGCGTCGATTGCGAGGCCGTCACCTCGAAGCCGAGCATATCCGCTGAAGGGGCGACATGGACCGTCCGGTCTGATTCGATCGCGAGGTCCTTGCCCAGGGACAGGTCCGCGACGGTTGCGAGCGAGCGAGCGGGAGTTGAGCTCAAGTGGCGTGCGTCGGCCTGACAGCGGTGGGCGTGGTTGCCAGCGAGACGGCTGACCGACGCGGTCGAACTCGGTCGAGGCAACGAGGCACGGGCGACGGTCGAGGCAAGGCGTCGCAACGACATGTTGGCGATGCAGTCAAACAGGTGGAGAGGAGGTCCAAAGCGGGGGCAAGACGGAGAAAGGAGCGACTCGAAGCCGGCGCGCGAATGCGCCAGCGAAACTTGCGCCAGCCATTACTAAGCGACGTGAGGCCTTTTGACGCCGAACGCCACTGATTCACTGGCGCTTAGTATCGGAAAAAGCGTCGACCGGACAAGGGCAAGTGTTCAAGCATTGATCTCATGCAGTCCAGAACTTCATATCCTTCCTCAAGAAGCGCTTGAATACGAGCGACTGCCATCATACTGCGGCCCACCTCCGAGTATCCACAACGCCCGTCGGCGGCCGGGTCTTTGACCGCACACTGCAAACACTTGCAGTGCAAAGCAGCTCACCCATTCCCATTCAACAACGTAATCAGGGCAGCTACAACACCGTAAAAAAACACAGCCTCGTGCCCTCGTCACTCTAAGTCTACTCCTACACAGTATCGCACCGCTCCGACTCGGAACGCGACGGCATTCTGCATTCTGCATTCTGCACTCTCAGCTCCGACTCTGACTCCCACTTCCCCTTATTTTCATAGACCGCTTGTCAACCCTGGAGCTTGTAAAAGTATGAGCAGAGCTTGGAGACGTTTTGCTTTGTTTCTTGGGTATGAACGTCAAGACCACATTGTCAGAACCATCCGAACCTTCTTCTCCAAAGACCATCGTCTTCTCAGCCGAGCACGTCGTTGCATCGTGATCCAGGCGTTGCCGATGCTCAGCAGCTTCCAGTTTGGTCCATATCGCCGCAAAGAAGTTTTCTTCGCGTTCTTGGTCGCATAGCGCAATGGGCTCCGAGGGAGTATCTCTAGCCTCGCAAATCATCGCATCGACCACGCGCAGTAATTCTCGTCCAATCGCCTCGGCGAGCGGAACGGGCCTACCAAGGCGCAAACATCTGCTTAGCCCCAGACCTTTCAGTCCACCATATTG
Source organism: Microbotryum lychnidis-dioicae p1A1 Lamole (assembly GCA_001244265.2). Taxonomy (NCBI): domain Eukaryota; kingdom Fungi; phylum Basidiomycota; class Microbotryomycetes; order Microbotryales; family Microbotryaceae; genus Microbotryum; species Microbotryum lychnidis-dioicae. The sequence continues at coordinate 227,028 of CDLV01000018.1, forward strand.
GCTTCCAAACACGAATACTCACACAGCATTACCCACGAGCTTGTACATCTCATCGAAGCGTTCGTCTTCGTCGGCGGCCCTCCCAACGGCTTCCAGCTTGATGTGATCCGGGCACCCGAACAGGCGAGCGGTCTCGCGCACGGAGAGCTGACGATTGTCGACAGGGTGAATCCTAGGACCGTGCCAGTAACCGGCCTATCGATGCGCAGACATGTTTTGTGTCAGCAAGAGTGGTAGGCACACAGCTAAGCTTGCCCACGAAGCAGAATGTGACTCAACGGGCTGCAATTGCGTCAACAGCGTCGAAATGACTTGGGTCCATTCCAACCTCGCCCAGAAATGCTCCGGATCGCGACTTCCCCTCTTGTCCTCGTCCTGCATCGCAGAGGGCAACTCCGGCCTCAAAGCGAACGATTGTTCGACCCCGTCCTCGAATTCAATCGTCACCTCCAAAGGGATGTCGCGATAGTTGTGCGATTTACCCGGAACCCGACCATTCTTCATCATCGATCGTTTGGCAATGTTGGCAAAATACGACGCGTGAATCTCGGGAACGGCTGGGACGACGTGCTCGCTCGTTTCGGGCGTCAGGGTTGTGTAGTGCAATTCGGTTGTCCGGACGCGCAAGGAACGCTGGAAGCTTGACTTGGGGTACTTGCTCGCGTAGAATGACTTGGCTTTGTGATCCTGCTCCAACACGTCTTGACGTGAGCGGAACCCGATCGGCTGATATTGCTCCAAGCAAAATCCGCCTCACCCGCAGGGGTTAAATCGAAAGCGTCGGCAAAGCCAAACGAAGGAAGGTCGTTGATCGCTGCTTCGATCGTGACGGCGTGGTGTGGGCATGACCACCACGACGGAGACTTGAGAGAGCCGTATGGATCTTGGTTCCCTTCTCGTAAGGAGCTGCGAAGGTTTTGAGTCCGTTGTCCGTGAACGCATGGGTCGGTTGGGGTGCGGCGGGCAGGAACAGGCCACGACGCGCACACATTAGAATGACGCGCCGTCGACCTTGGGGTGTTCCGAATGCGGCGGCTTGGTGGACATCCAAACGGACCTGATAGCTACGCCAAGGTGAAACCATTGTTAATCAGGTATCACAACATCACGCGCAAGCTCGATAGTGCGAAACTTACCCAAGCTGGATCAGAGCGCTCATCAGCAACCTCAACAGTCCACCTTTCTCCACGGCCTCCTCTTCCAAAACCCGGGTAGGATGAACCGCTGTATGTCCGACACATTCTCAAACACCGCAAACAGCGGTCGATACTGTTCCACCGCCGAAAGCCATACGAAAGGCTCGAGGCACCGCACGTCATCCTGCGTCTTGCACTGGTTCTGCGAGCTGAAGCCTTGGCATGGAGGCCCGCTCTGAATGAGGTGGACTTCGCCACGCTTGAGCGGCGCAGGTCGCGTTGACTTGTTCTCATCTTGCACCGGTACGGATTGGCTGTAGTGCAGTGCTTCGACGTAATCGCTCGTAGGACAGTTGTAGACTTTTTGACCATTGGCCTTGAGCGCAGCAGCGGCGTAAGGGTTCTGCTCGATCGCTGCCTTTGTCTTGACCGCCGAACAACCCCTTTCAAGGCCAATCGACAAGAGATCCACGCCCGAATAGGCTGACAGAGCGCCGAGCGCGTATCTGACCGGTTCCCGAGCAATAGTCTCGGCCACATATGCTTGCCGTTGGCGGTCGAGTTGGTACTGCCGATCACATTCAGGGCATCGCTCAATGTCGTCGATCTCGTTCGCTGTCAAAGTGCGCAGCACGTTCCTCTCGCCGAGTTCGATGTCGTTGCACGCAGATAAAACCCAGTTACGCGCCAGGGACCAATACGTGTCCTCGTCGACCTCAAGGAAGGACAGTCCTCGACCGGCGTAGAAAACGTCTTGCCTTTGCTGCAAAGCTGCCAGAGCAATCGCATCATGTTCACCAGTATCAGTGACGAACGTATCGCCCGCTTGGTCCTTGACTTCCTTCCAAGTTTCGAGCCGGAAGGTGCCTTCCAAGTTGGACCAATAGAAACCATCGTACACGATATCCGTTAGGACAAGGCGTCGTTCATCGAAATCGCGTTTCCCAAAGACGAGATTCTTGTCGGACACATCGTCGTAGCGCAGCAAGGCCCGAACCTTGAGGTAGGTCTCACTGTCGAACGGTGGGAGCCGCGTTGGTCGATCCCCAATTTTGACGTTGCCGACACCGATGAGCTGACCTAAGAGGTAAGGTTCACGCCTGTTTGTCTTGTTCGTCGACCCCTCCGACCTGAGCGGTATTAAGTAGCAATAGTCCCCAAGATGGTACGTATTCTGCCCCACCTTGAAAGCGGGTATCAGCGAATCTTCGATCCAGGCCGCGCGATCGGTCGACAATTCGGTCTTGGGATCAAAGAAGGACGTCTCATACTCTTCGATCCGACGTTCGCAGCTCGAGCATCGCTCGATGTTGACTGTTTCGCAGCGTTCAAAAGCCTTGGGCCCCGAGAGGTACTCAACGGGATGCGAGTCGACGTAGTTGTTCGTGTGCCAATCCCAGTGAAGCGAGTAGTAGAGTCCCGTTGGGGTGGTACACCACTGCAATGATCCAGCTCGACGATGTCGATTTTTCGAGCGATTGTGGTGGCCGAGATCGTACTGCAGTGATCATTGTAGTAAAGGGCACGCTTTGGAGCCAGCGAGCCCAGAGGGGTATCGCACAAGGGTGTGAGCCAAGAGACGTGGGCCTTGATGTCCGGTTCGGGGTCCGCATCATCGTTATCGGCGAAGAAGTAAACGATTTTGGCGTACCACAGCTTGGCGGGTAGTGCTTTGGTCGCGAAGCAAGGGGGTGGCCCGTCGTCGTACCAATCCCCTTCTTGGTTATCACGTTGCGCCTCCCTCCTCGCTCGTTCGATCGCACTGGCATCCTCGGCCTTATTCTGACCGTCTGTTCGAGTCCCCGCGACGAGCACCGTATCGCCGACCTTGAACACATCCGCATCCACCCTCATGCAATCGTACACGGTGATACGCGAACCCGCAATGCCGTCTCCCTCCATACCATTTGCTCGTTCCGGATGTTCTCTAAGCACCCCAGCACCCTCCAAAGTAATCTCGGGATCCGAATCATACTCCCACCAATCGAGAATCGCTTGTTCCAGCTCCTCCTGCAGTTCGACCGCCGCCGCAGAGTTCGCTTGCGCTCGTCGTCCCGGGATCACGGCCTTCTCATCGGTGCGCACGGATTTGGGTTCGAGAAAAGGCGCGACGAGACTGTACACGACGGGCGTGACGAAGGGGGTGTTGACGAGGTGGCGATGGAGCAAGCGGGCGATCCCAAGGTCCCTGGTGGGGTTCACGTAGGATGGCCATGGCTTCGGCAGCTGGTAGGTTGGTGGTAGTCTTTCCAGAGCTGCGAGTGCGAACATATCAGTCAGCTGTGGTGATCGGACAAACATGCGAGTCAAACCAAAATGACGTACCTGCCATGGTGGCCTTGACAAGTTTGGGATCGTGAAGCTTGGCCGTCAAGTCGGCAACGAGGTCACGGATCGGTCGATTGTTCTGCCCCAGAACATGGTTTTCTCGACCAAAGACAAACAGATTGATGAAGATGCTTGCTCGATCGAGATGACGCCCTTTCCGATACGACTCGTCCGGCGTCTCGAGGCGGTATGACCCGAGCTTTGTGACCAGGTAGAAACACGGTCGACCAGTGTTGCGCTCAAGGCGAGGGACGAGGCCGACGATGTCCGATGCCGCGATGACGACTTTACGAAGGCCGTCAAACTCGTGAGGGATACGATCGCCCCGCGTTTCCCATTCGAGATCGATCCTATCGAATTCCACCCAGCCGTCATCGGCCGAGTCCCTTCCCGACTCGGGCAAGGTCTCCACCTCGGGCAATACCCAGCCCTCGAATTCGAGTCGGTCGAACTGGCTCTTGTTAGAGCCGTCGAGCAGAAGCAAATCCGACATTGATCTGCTATGCACTCGTTTCGAGTAGAGCGCAAAATCGCGCATCGCGAACGCGCCTTTGGTCTTACTCGTCGTCGGTAACGGTATCTCGAACAGCTCGAAGAGGTGGTACTCATGGAACTCGTTGATCGTCGGATCGGCTTGAGGCAGCAGAGCTTTTCGGTCTGGAGCAGATTGTGGTCTTCGACCCGGCACGGTCTTCTTTTTGCGGGCAATCCCAAACAGCCGACGAGGCCTCGGATTGTCAATCGTCTTCCTTAATTGTGGGCGTACCAAAGTCCGAGATGCACCAGGGGCAGCCTGCTGCCGTACGACGAGTGACTTGTCACGAGCTGCGTCCTTGTCTTTTGCTCTTGTCCGGGTCACGCTCTTGCTTTCGACGTCGTATTCAAGGTCCACCAGTTTAGGAACTTGCTGCGGTGAGTTGACCTCGAGGATCGGTGATATCCGCGGCTCCGAAGCACCAGGCGTCGGCCCTTTCTCCGGCTCGACCCGCCGGCGCTTTTTCTTGCGCTTCCGAACCCTCTCGACCCTCGCCGTCTCCCGCTGATATCGAGCCAGTCGTTCCTCCAGAGTAGGTGGCGGCGTCGGCAACGCGTCGAACCGTTGCGGATCGTTGATGAACGCATCGCCGGAGTAGACATGTCCAAACTCGTTCAGTTCGATCGGGGCCGATGCTTCGTCCGGGTCTTGCCATTCGAGCTCGAGAAGCCGGTGACTTTCGGCGTCCGATTCGTCGTCTGAGTCTTCGATGGTCAGATCGATGGCTTTGGGTCCGACACGGTGTCTGATTTCGGTGACCTGTTTTTGGTTGGGCCATTTACGATCTTCAAAGTAGGCCAGTCTCTGTGGGGGGGGCGAAGGAAGCATCAGCTCAGCTCGGACGTGAAAATGAAAAGTGGCCCGCAAACCTTGACATGCCTGGCGCGAGTCTGCGCAACCTACCTCGTAGTTGGATACGCCTTTCCACCACCTCCATCTGTTCTTGATCAGGTCCGACAGTCGCACCTTGATGGACTCGAACAGGCGATACTGCGGATATTTGTGGTGCGCCTTGAGCCAGACCTGAGAAGCACGTTCAAAGGCGCGATACTCCTGATCGAGTTCTTCGTCGATGTAGTAATTCTTATGATGACCTCTTCCCGGTTGGATGGCCGATGATGGACGACGACCACTGTCGAGCCCGAATTCAGAGACGCCGTCCGAGCCGGTGGCCGACTCGGGGGAGTGGGGGAACGGCCCGCCGCCGAAACGGATCTTGTCGAGGTCGAAGCGACGGGCGAAGGCGCGCCAAGGGAAGGCGACACGTCTCTTGTAGGAAGATGAGGCTGTCTTCTTGCGTCTGTAGGGGACAAAGTTTGGGATGGTGCCAGTGAAGGGAGCGGTGGTAGTGCCAGAGGTGGCTCAATCTCTTGCTCGTCGTGCTCATCGTCATCGCCATCAAGTTGAGGCTCCGAGGACGACGACCGCCGGGATACGTCTGCAAGCTCAGGTCCGTCCGAAAGCGCGTGAACCTCTTCTCCCAGCTCAGAGCTCGTCCCTTTCCTCCGTCGTCGTTTCATACTCCCCGGCCGTTCAGGAAGGGGGGCGGCCCGTGTCGCAACGCGTCGATGGGTCCCCAAGTCAAAGGCGAGAGAGGTCGAGAGCGCGTATCTCGAGAGTCGGGTGGCTGTGGCCGTTGTCTCAGTTGGCTCAACCTTCGCCGAGTCGCCGGGGGTCCCGCCGTGCGGAATTGCAGTAGTGCAGTGTGAGCTAGTGGGAGCGGGCGAAATGTCGGCTACATTGAATGTAAGGGGGTGGATAATTCATAGAACTGTTTTTCGGCGACGATTCGAGCGTTTCGGGGCTCGGCGATTCCCGTGACTTTTGTCTTGGAAAGGTTTTACCTTGTGGCGGGTGCAGTGGAGAGGGCCAGCACGAGGTCCGTGCGAGTTGAACCGTTGATCGCCACGGGCACGGCGTCCTTTCGCTCGAGGCACTTTTTGGGGTGCTGCTGCTTCGCCTCCAAACGGCTCGACACGCTCCTGTAGCACACGACATGGCCAAGCGAGGTGCAGACAAGCAGTTGACAGACCAGTCAGTATCCGTCTCACCATACCTAGACTTGGACAGCGTCGCTGATGAACCAGAATCGCACCTCACCTCGTCCACGCGTTGCTCACAGGAACTGGGAGCGAGATGCCAGTGATGACGAGGACAACAACTCGACAGGGGTCAGTTGTGACTTGTCTCGTCGTTTCTGGCTCCACATAACTGATGACTTGCTTTCCGTGGCCTCACCCTCCCCCAAAAGTCTGGCGAAGCTAGCTTCAAGACCGCCGCACCCGAGGCTCTTGCTGGGCGAAGGTATGCATCACCGTGCAAGGCAAGAAAGACTTCATACTCACCCAAGATCAATGCACCACAGGATCCGAGGTTTGCCACAACGGAAGGGGGCTGGGGACCCACACCAGCGGCGGCGACCTCCACTTCCTCGGCAGCTGCTCCGGTCAGTTGTAGCTCATCAGTTTGTCTCCCAGATGACACTTGCCCCAAACGACCTGTCCCACTCACCCACCACCATGGTTGACTTTTCCAGACACCATCACCTTTTGGCAGCTTCTCCGGCTTCGGCGCCGCTCCAGGGATTCCTACCTCGAACCCGTTTGCTGGCTTCGGCTCGACTCCCACCGCGCCCTCGACCGAGGAGACCCCGGCAAAACCGAATCCATTTGCTGCCACGACCTTTTCGTTCGGCTCCACAGCCCCATCTTCAGATACTACAGCCAACAAGCCCGCCCCGTCGGCGGCCCCGTCGACCGGCTTCTCTTTGGGCGGCTCCTCGTTCGGTGCGAGCTCAACCACGACGCCGTCGACCACAGCAGCTTTATTCGGCAGTGCATCCACCTCGGCATTCACATTTGGTTCGACTCCCAAACAACCTGAACCAACGAAGCCTTCCACCAACGGGGGATCGGATACGACGACACCCGCTCTGACCTATTACCTCGGCCTGCGCGGTCTCAACATCTCGCTCCTCGAGGCGCTCACCAAAGAGATCGACGCCGATCCCTTCATGAACTTGGCCGGCCAGGGATTCGACGCAATGAAGCAAAAGTACGAGTCCCTTCGAACCAAGATCGAAGCCGACTATATCAAGGCAGGCGGCAAGGCCGACGCGAACGGCTTCAGCGCGGCTTCGACCTCTTCCACTTCGAGTTCGACTCCTGCTTTCTCCTTTTCTTCCAGTTCGAGTTCGACCCCTGCTTTCTCCTTTTCGACCGCACCCTCCGATCCGGCTCCAGCTTCTAGCCCTGCTGCAGCTCCGAGCTTCTCATCCTTCACATCACCTCCGGTGCCCGCTGCCGTCGCTTCTACGCCAAAGATCGCGGAGGAAACATCAAAATCGACTGCTCCTGCCGTCTCGGCACTCGCCCCTCCTGCTCCCCCGCAACGTTCTCCTGGGGCGGCGATGTCGTCAAACCCACACCTGCGACTTCATCGCCGTCTGCGCCCGTTACAGGCGGATTCGTCTTCAAGCCCGACGCGGCCAAAAACGGTGACGTCGAAAAGAGTGGGTTCTCGTTCCCAAGCGGAACTGCACCTCCGGCTGCCGCTCCGTCCGTCACCTCGTCTGCCACAACCGCCTCGTCCTCTTCTTTAACAGCGGCCTCCAAACCGTCCCAGTACGGATCTGTAGTAAAGCGCGTTAGCCAACTCGCCAACGCACCGACGGCTCCGAGCCCACTGCGATTTGGCGAGAGTGTTTCACCACCGCTGTCACCCGTCAGGGACGAGGCGCAAGACTTGAACGAGGCGGAGAAGAAGACCGCGGATGCGGAGGTACCGAAGAAGGATTACTCGACCGTCGCACCACCGGCACCCTTCTCTTTTGGAGGGTCGTTTGGTGCCATCGCAAAGAGCGGGACCGAAGTGGCCAAGGACAAGCCCGCGACAAGTACGTCGGCGGTCTCCTTCGGGAGCTCGTCCACTGCTCCAGCTTCAATCACAGCCACTACGGCCCCTTTATCTTCAGCTCCACCTCCCGCCTTCTCCTTCAACACACCCATCAAGTTCGGTTCATCGGCTTCCGTACTCTCCAAGCCTACTGCCTCGCCACCTCTAGCAACGACCTTTGGCGCCGGCTCTCCTCCCTCATTCGGTTTCGGGGCGGCTTTGGGCAAGCCGCTCTCTGCATCGACATCGACATCGAGCGCAGGGTTCAATTTCGGCGCTGGATCCACACCCGGGTTCTCATTCGGTGCTGGGGCACCTGCATTTGGAGCGACGAGTACGACAGGGTCATCGTCGTCGACACCCGCGTTCTCCTTTGGATCTACGGCTGCTTCGTCAGCGGCTCCTAGCGCCACAGCTTCCTTCTCTTTCGGTGCCTCCGCAACGAACACCCCCGTCCCTCCAGCATCTACAGAAGCTTTCACCGACGATTCCATCCCCACGTCAGAACACGACGATGGTCTCGAGACGAAAGATCTCGGACCTGCCGAAGGGGAAGAGGATGAAATGACGTTGGCCGAAGCGCGCGGCAGAGCGTACGAGATCGGTAAAGCGGGGGAGAACAACCTTCTTGCTGTGGTCAATCTTTTCGTGAAGGAGAGGAAAGACGAGGCGGGTAAAGTGGTCAAGAGGTTGTTGGCGAGGAATGAGACGAGTAAAGCTGTCGTTTTGGTGAGTTTCTGATGCTTCTCCCTCGTCCTTAAAAACAAACAAATCGCTGACGAACAAGTCTTCGTGTGCAGAACTTCCGCCTTCATTCCGGCTTTACCGTCAAGTTGGAAAAGATGTTCTTGACATTTCAAGGCTTCTCAGGCAGCGATCCCAAGATCTACAGAGTCCGCTTCAAGGGCGTGACGGAAGCGACCGCGTTCAAGGAGGCGTTGGAAGAGGCAGCGAAGGGTTTGAAGTGAGGACGGTCGAGTGGGGAATGTACATTGTAGCGATGAAAAGGAGGGGAGGTAGGAGGGGAGGTTCATGGTCCATTGGACGACATGATATGAGTCTTGTAGTTATGTGAACTCCCCCTGAAGCCGCGACTCTTGATGTGGCGTTCCTCACCCTGTGCCCGCCACGGCGCGGCCCGAAGGCGTCGTGACGCGCGCGCGCCGGACCAGTGCGACGAGTCTGTCCACTGATTTTTCAAGCACTCGGACTCCGGGACGCTTGCCTGAAAGACTAGTGAATGAAAGAACATCCACCACGAACAGCTACTAATAGGTTGTTACAAAATGACGCTAGTTTCTGTGGATCACATACTTGAGGGACTGGCACTATGCCGGTCCGATTAAGATTTGCCAGCTGGTGGCGCTCCTTGGGGATCCGACCGATCACTGTTTTTCTATTCCCGAGCCTGAAGGGGGAGAAAGGGACTTCCGGACGCCGATCGATTGACCAGCGGTGAAAAGTCGTTCAAGCAGTGCCACTTACCCAAGGAAACACGTCATAGGGTAAAGCAATCAAGGGCCTCGCAGGGTGGTGAGTAGGCTAGACCTCTGGCCTCTAGGCCGAGACTAGCCCGAGAAGCGTAAGAGCGCGCGCGCGCTCTCGCACGCTTGACGTGCGCATGTGAATTTGGGTGGCGACGGCCGAGTCGCGATGCGATGACGTATTAGTGCGCGATGAAATGACCCGTTCTCCCGATGTATGACCCAGCATCACTCTTCCGTCCCAGCTCTTTCTCCCTCCTTCTCTTCCCCCTACTTCTTACTTTTAACATTCAAAGTACTAGTGGAACTATTGCTGCACACACGCACACACCCGTACTAGGCTTAATCAACCCCTACTCCTGTTCTACACCTAGTAAGTCGAGTCTCCGCAGTCTGGGAATCGAGAAGACCGATTGTGCTCCTCGGAGGTGGTCTCGCACTTGCACTCGGGGCACGAATCTGCTCTACTGCACTCAGAGTACTCCATCCACTCCGGAGCCCAGTCACTTTTCTGTGACCCTAGCCTTGCTCTGGGTGCCTCTAGTCTTGGAACGGTTGGCTGATTTCTTCTTTTGACTTTGGTCCGACCTCCCTCCTTTTGCTCCTCCCTTACGCTCTTGTCTTCCCGCCGTTTCCGCCGCTGCGCTTCTTTACCTCCTTCCACTCTCCCACGATCCAACAGCCTCCGTGCATATTCCATCCATCATGTCGCAAACCCCCGCTGCTTTCAAGCAGATCAGCACCAACCCCGCCGCGGGCTCCGTCACGGCGCCGACCGACGCCAACCTCAAGGCCAAGGATGTCGAGCGAAAGATGAACCTCTACGGCGTCATCGAGGCGTTCCGACAGGGCAAGATGCCCTCGAACCGACAGGTATGTGATCTCGTTTTTCTTCTTCCTCTTCTTTGAGAGTGTGTTTCGATCGCGCTGTACCATCAGCTAGTTGTAGTACATGGCCAGTTTTCGCTGCCGATGCCGGTGTTGAACCGTTGAACCGCGATTCTGCATCGAGGAGCTTTGCCGACCTTGACCGAGAAATGACTACATACGTGGCAACCGCTGACGCTGACGTTTTTTTTTTTGTTTTTGCCGCGCGCGCGCTCTCGCTTCGGACTCGCTTCCACTTCCGCCCCCTCCTCCTCGGCTTCGCCTTCGGTCAATCGCTCCTGCTCTTTTCCTTTCCGCCCCGAGCAGATCTCCGAGACTCTCGACTATGTCATCGGCCACTCCCCATCGACGAGAAGAAGCTCTCGAAGGACGGCCGAGGACTCATCGAGGACTTCAGAGGTGAGCCCCTTTTTCCGTCTCGCCCGACCGAATTCTCGATCGATTTGCCTCGTCGAGATTCCCCTACATCGCGCTTTTTAGATGGGGTTTTTTTCCATCATATTGATATCTGGCTGTGTCTCTTTGAACCTGCTCTCTTGATAGATTTGATCCGAACTGCCAAGCAGATGGTCGAGGAGCGAAATGCCGACGAGCTCCTGCAAAACTTCATCTACCAGTACGTTGTTGCACCTCAGAATATAGCACTTCAGCAACTGATAAGTCCTTCGCCACCTTCGCAGCACCCGTGACGTCGACTATTCTAAGGGCGATTTGTCCAAGGTCAGCACCTCCGTCAACAAGGACGACACCCAGAAGGATGGCGAGCAAGCCATTGAACATCTCCGCACGCTCGCGAAGTTGCTCTTTACCAACTCCGAGGCCCGCAAGCTCTTGAAAGATGTTGGCATCCTCGGCCGCGACGTCGCTGCCGACGCTGCCGCCAAGGCTTCGGAGGTCGCTCGACCCAGCGAGAGGGAGTTGCAGCAAATCGACGAGACCGCTCCTTCCAAGGAGTGGGTCGGCCCCAACGGCGAGAAGCGTGGCGTCCACCAATATGCCCCCGACACCGGTCTTGGCGAGACGCGTGATCAGCTCGTACAGGCCCGGAACGATGCCCAAACCAGGCGCGAGGAGTTCAAGAACGACGTTGCGAACCAGGCGCAGGGCCACGCCCAAAATGTCGCTCATGCCGCCGACCGGGGACAACAAGCCGCCGGTGGCGAGGTTGCCCGTGATGAGGATCGAGCCCGTGCCGCCAAGGATGCTGGTCTCAACCAGGCCCAGGAGGAGGGCAACAAGGTCAAGGCCAAGGGCGACAAGCTCGGTAATAAGGTCGCCGAGTTCAGGGACAGGATCCCCCAGGAGCACAAGGACAAGGCCAAAGAGCAGCTCGAGCAGGCCAAGGTATGTCTTGTTTCACTCTTGGCGTCAATCTTTGGTTACAGTAGCTGACCCGAGCGTTTTGTGGCCTTGATTGATAGAGCTATGCCAAGGACAAGTTCCCCGAGGAGCGTCGCGAGCGTTTCATCTACCGCTTGAAGAAGATTATCGTCGAGAACCAGAGCCATCGCGACTACCAGGAGGCGATCGAGTTCTTCCTTGAGCGTGCCGAGTCCTACCACGGTGTCGCCAAGGACGCGACCTCTCAGTCCGGCGACAAGGCCATCACGCTCCGCAACGGCGAGGCCTTCCAGCAGGCCGAGAAGGAGCTCCGCACCTTGCTTGAGCGCTTCGCTAACGGGCAGTCGATGCAGCCCATGTTCGATGCCGTCAATCAGCTCTACAAGGATGCTAAGGACGACGACGAGCTTGCTGCGTGGTTCAACAAGCTCGACAACTATGTCCGCCAGGTCCTTCAGGAGCCGGGCTACGTCATGGAGGAGCAGTGCGACAAGGAAGGCAACAGGCTTCTCGAGGAAAGCAAGAAGTTCTACGATCCCAAGACGGGCAGGTACGCCGGCCACAAGGACGCGCTATTTGACTCGATCCAACAGTTCTTCACCTCCTATGCCGACGATCCGCTCAACGTCGAGCTCGGCAACGGCGTCAAAAAGCTGACGACCGACCTCCTGTACGACAGCGAGGGCAGCCTCAAGTACAAGGCGCACCTTTGGAACGACGTCCGCTCCATCATTCTCCCCGCCCTCGCCAAAAACGTCGGCTACATCCCCATTCCCCGCATCGAGTACACCGACCGTGAGCTCGACGTTGTCATCGAGAACCTTACCCTCGAGTCACAGAACCTCATCCCCAACATCATCGAGATCGAGGCCAAGAACTACTTCAAGCTCTCGCCGTACGACCAGATCCGTGACATTAGCAAGCACTCGTTCGTCCTGTCGTTTTCGCAGGTGCAGGCCGACTTGAAGGACGTTGCCTTCTACATCAAGAAGAAGCAGGGCTTCCCAAGCTCACCGACTCGGGTATCGCCGACGTCCAGATCTCCGGCAACGGGGTGTCTGGCAAGATTCACATCGAGTCCACGGGCAAGGCCCACCACGCCTTCAGGGTCGTCGACTGCAAGATCAAGATTGACTCGATGAAGTTCGCTGTTCGCGAGTCCAAGCACTCGTTCCTGATCAGTCTCATCAAGCCTTTGGCTTCGGGTTTGATCAAGAAGGGTATCGCCGCCGCCATCGAGGGTGCCATCCGCTCGGGCTTGCAGCAACTCGACGCGCAGATCGCCGATATTGCCGAGCGCCTCGAGGCCGCCCAGGAGGCCGAAGGTGTTGACAACAAGTTCGATGCCGTCAAAGCCGCTTTGCGCGACAAGAAGCGCGAGGCCGAGAAGGTCGCCGAGAAGCACTCTGACGCACAGTTCAACATCACCGCTCGCCGCGAGAGCAAGTTGATTAACGTCACCTTGCCCAACTCGATCGTCGAGATGCAGGGCGAGAAGGCCGACCGCGCACAGGAATCGAGAGAGGACGGGTGGAAGTCGTCCGCTTTCGACATCGTCCCTTCGAGCGGATCGAGTCTGCCTTCGAGAACGACTTCGTCCAAGCCGATTCAGACCAACGCCACCGCGCCTGTCCCTACGAGCGGATCGAGTCTGCCTTCGAGAACGACTTCGTCCAAGCCGATTCAGACCAACGCCACCGCGCCTGTCCCTACGAGCGGATCGAGTCTGCTTTCGGGAACGACTTCGTCCAAGCCGATTCAGACCAACACCACCGCGCCCAAGTTCAACGAACCCGCACCGGCCATTTCCGGAGGTGGACCCGGCATCGCACACCTCGCGCAGCCGACCCCTAAGTAGATGATGACACCCAAGTCATCCGGGTGCTCCTCCCCTGAGTAATCGTGTTTAAGCTGTTGCCCATATACCTTGATTTCAATGTGTGCTCTCCGATTACATGAAACTGCCCTCCGAGTCTTCTCTTTCTTTTGTGCGCTAGTCATGCTAAAAGTCCACTGTAATCATCGAATCTGTTTTCTTTCTCAACTGGTTTTGCCCATGGGACATTGCCCTTGAGAAGGTTTGTATTACGGCCGAGAGTGATGTACGGTGGGGTTGAGTTTCGCAGTCAAGTCCACCAGGTCACGGGCGCCAGGGGTGTCTAGATCGAGCATTGCGCTGGCTCTCGCTTCCCTCTCCACGACTCGGACCCTCTCATCTGACCGAGCCCTCCAAGATGCGCTCAATCCCAACTCGACAACTCGAACGAGTTCACGCCACAAGTTACCGCAACGGCGCCCTCGAAACCATGACAATCAAAAAGATTCGACAACGCCTGGACGAGGATCACGGTTGGACTTGCGAGGACGAGGAATGGAAGGAACTCAAGGGGGATATCAAGGAGTGGTGGGCTCAGCAAGACGTGGTTAGTGTTTCGGAGGACTTGGTGTCTCATTGGTTTGGAGGTTGGGGTGTGTACTTATGACTTGAATCATGGGTGGATCCACACACCACACAGCCTACGACGAGTCCCGCAAGCTCGCCGGTCAAGAAGTCCATGCGGAAGAAGGGGACAACAGCCAAAGCGAAGGTTAACACAAGTGATGATGAAGAAGACGAGCAAGAAGTGGAGCCACCAACAAAGAAGTCGAAAACCAGGGCTTCGACCAAGTACGACCGAGCAGCGAACAAGAACCTCAATGTTAGTCCGAATGTCGTTCAAAGCAGCGCGACGCGACGCGTCATTTCTGCCTTGTGGTCACGAGCTGAAGACGGTCATTTTCCGTACAGACATTTGTGGGGGCCGTCTTTGGTGCTAAAGTTGCACTTGGTGATACGGATGATGAGGATGATGAGGTGGACGAGGACGAGGATGATATGGATGACTTTATTGAACCTGAGGAAGGGCTGCTCGGCCGACCCGACATCGGAGGCAGCGGTTCGGACGATGACGACAACACCGCATCCGAAAGTTCAACACGTCCTGCTCAGTCCAAGTCGGGCAAATCTGCATCTCGTAAAGCTAACTCGGAGGTTCAGTCGAAGAAGGCGTCCAAGAAGAGTTCAACATCGACCAGTTTCAAGTCGGCCGAGATGATCGACGATTCGGACGATTCGAGTGCTCCGCCTCGGAAACAACGACGGGCTGTCGCTAGCGATGCAGAGGATGGCGAGGAAAAGCCTCGGAAGAAGAAGAAGAGGGCTTCGGAAAAGTTGAGTTCGAAGAGCAAGACTGGCTCCGCGAAAGAGAAAGGGATGACATTGAAGAAGTCTTTGGTTAGTGGGCCAGCGCCGAAGGAAGGTGATGCAGAGAAGGGGACGGACGAAGAAGAAGCGAGGATCAAGAAACTCAAGGTCAGTCTCGCTTCCAACTTCAAAAAGTCTGAGAAGCCCCACGACTGATTTGGGCAAGCGTCGAACATAGGGCTTGGTCGCTGCCTCAGGGACGGCTCGGCCTTTCAATGCCTCGACTGGAGCGGAGCGGACATTATCGGTCAAGGCGAGGATGTATCTTTTGGAAGGGCTTTTGAGAGAGGCAGGGCTCAAGTGCGGCAGTGGGCTCCGTGGGATGTTGCCGAGCTTGGCCCATGCGAAGAAAGTTGGCGAGAAGAGGGAGTTGATGAGGGAGATGGAGGTGAGTGCTTTGAAATGCTCTCTCGACCATTGCTAGTGCAGGTCGTTACATGATATATCCTATGTCCAACCTGATCCAACCTCCTTTCTTCGCCCGCTGTACAGGAACTCTCTGGCGCCCCCATCTTGACCGGGCTCCGAACGGGGAAAAAGCTGCCCGCTGGAGCTGCAGATGATGACGATGACGATACCAGGAGTGGTAGTGAAACTGAGGGCGAAGGCAAATCCATTGCTCCAAAACGCAAGTTCGGCGCTTTTCTCGGCGATCAGAGTAGCGATTCGGATTGAGGAGATGGGAGGGAGGCACTTCTCGCTGGGTCAGGCGTGGACGGCCGGGACAGGGGTGCGACAACAGGCGCCGAGTCGTACTGTATTGTTGTTGCCATGATACATTGCGTTTTCTTTTGCGTTTGAACGCATGGAAAGGGCATGCTCGGTCGCAAAAGTCTAAAAAAAAGCTTTCAGTTGTGCACTTGTTACCTTCACTCCGGCCGCTTAACGCCGCTTCAAGGTGCTGCGAAGGATCGCGTTCTGTTCGAGTCGCGTGGCGCGGTTGGCAAGTGGTTGGCACCTAACAGTCGCTATCGACGGTCAGCGTGTAACCCCGGCGCCCTTCAACTGTAGCCCTTGCTGTTCTACTCGTTCTTTGTTTTCAGCCTTCGCAGCCTGTATGGTGTCGTACCCGCCCCACAGTACCAGTACGACCACTCCGAGCACTCCGACCATCTCCATCACCTCGCCCGGCCAGAACACCGCCGCGTCTTTGGCCTCCACGTCTCGGTCCCAGACTCGCCACGACGCCAGCCCCGTCCGCACCCGGACCAAGGGCGACTACCAGGCCACTGGCACCGAGGAAGATCACGAAGGAGACGGCAACGAGCACGACCACGAGCACGACCACGCCGGTGCAGGCCAAGAAGACGACTTTGATCTCGAGATGAACCTCGCACGAGGCGCGCTCAACGGCCGGCACAACAACGGCCGACTCGGACACCCGGGCGCTTCATCCTCGCCAGGATCCCATCCGTTTCGCGCGCTCACACCCAAACGCATTGCCATCATCGCTGGATCGTTGCTGCTTCTCATCTTTTGGTTCGGCAAGGGGACAGGGACGGGGTCTTTCCCCGGCGTAGACGAGGCCGCGCACAACCACGCCTCGACCGACCTCATCACGACTCCTAACGGTGGTGACGACAACAAGGTCGACGACATTGAACCCAACCTTCCCCCTGAATCACCTCAAAAGCGACCCTCGAAAGGCTCGAGTCGGTGCACCCCTCCACCAGGGAAGAAGGCGACCTCGTACGCGCTCATGATCGATGCCGGCTCGACCGGCTCGCGCATGCACGTCTACACGTTTTCGCTGTGCGATCCTTTGCCCCACGCTGTTCCCAAACTTGAGCATGAGGGCTTTTACACTACCAAACCAGGGCTGTCGTCGTACGCGGGTCGACCCCAGGACGCGGCTGAATCTCTGCGTGGGTTGATGGACCATGCCGTTGCGGAAGTACCCCCGTCCGAACGGAGCTGCACCCCCGTCGCGGTCAAAGCTACAGCTGGATTGCGGTTGTTGGGAGAGAGGGAAAGCAATGAGATCTTGCGGGAGGTTGAAAGGTGGATGAGGAAGGAGTTCCCCTTCTCGGTTGTTGATGATGGAGTCGTCATCATGGATGGGCGAGATGAAGGTCTGTTGCTGGCTCTGTCTGCTTTAACGTTCCGGGTGGCACGGGAAGCTGATTTCTCTACAATGGTCCTTGCCAGGTGTTTATGCTTGGATCACGATCAACTCGGTGGGTGCCTCGACACTTATTTGCTCTTCTCGTCATACTCACTTTGCTCGTTCCAATCTCTCCCCAGCTGCTTGGCCTGATCGGGCCCAAGACGGTCAACCCCGCCGGCTCAGCGGCCATCATGGACCTGGGTGGTGCATCGACGCAGATCGTCTTTGAGCCGACATTCGGTCCCGCGTCAAAGCAAAAGCTCGCACCGGGGGACCACGTCTACGACCTCGACTTTGCCGGCCAGCCCCACACCTTGTACCAGCACTCGCATCTTGGCTACGGTCTGATGCAGGCCCGTCGCGCCGTGCACAACCTCGTCGCATTCTCCTACGTGTGGTTGTCGGCACCCACGGGAAGAGCGATTGAGTGGGACGATTTGACCGAGAAGACGAGGATCCCGAACCCTTGTATGTTCAAGGGCGAGACCAAGGTCGTCAAGCTCGATCCGCCGGGTCGGAAGGAGGTCCATGTCACGATGGTTGGGACAGGGGCTGGGTTCGAGGCATGTCGTCGCGTGGTCGATGTTATGATTGCTAAGGATGCGGCTTGCGTAGAACCTCCTTGTGCTTTTGCTGGGGTGTACCAGCCCGCGCTTAGGGAGGTCTTTGCTGCCGGCAAGGTGTGGGCGTGAGTCTTCGTCTTCTCAGGGTCGTGTCTGTGTCGTGAGACAATTTCTGACGTTTTTGTGTAAATCTTTTTCAGACTGTCGTACTTTTACGATCGCATCGCCCCTCTTGGCCTCGCTTCCCCTTTCGCCATCTCGGACCTGCGCAAACTAACTTCGGACGTGTGCTCCGGTCGAGAATCCCCCACATGGTCACGTTTCAAGGGCAATCCCGAGGCCAAGTCGGAACTCGATGGTCGACC
This sequence comes from Microbotryum lychnidis-dioicae p1A1 Lamole, assembly GCA_001244265.2. Lineage (NCBI taxonomy): Eukaryota > Fungi > Basidiomycota > Microbotryomycetes > Microbotryales > Microbotryaceae > Microbotryum > Microbotryum lychnidis-dioicae. The sequence continues at coordinate 244,913 of CDLV01000018.1, forward strand.
CGAGTACTGCCTCGATTTGACGTTCATGTACTCGCTCTTGTCGTTGGGGTACGAGCTCGAGGATGAACGGCAGGTTTGGATCGGGAAGAAGGTCGGCGAGATTGAATTGGGATGGTGAGTCGTGGGGAAAATATCGTGCAGATCTGTGATTTTGTCGAACTGACGATATCGTGTTCGATATTTCTGCTCAGGGCTTTGGGTGCGGCTTTGGCGATGGCCCAGGGGAGTCTCAAATGCCGTGCCGACTGAACGGTCCACTACCAGCCAGGTGGTATGACGACTCTTACGTGTTATAAAGAGCCGTACAACGTGGGCCAAGGGCTTATGAACATATCTTGATGTTCGTGTCTTTTCTATATAACCGTTGCTGCAATCCATAGAAGTTGTCTTGTCGTCCGTCTCCCTTTGTCTGTGAACGGTGACAGGAATATGGGCGCGATTGAGGTTCGATCGTAAATTAAGTCACGTGAGCCGAACGAAGTCGCGTCGAGGGTGAGTGACGCCCCCCGATGCTTTAGAACCAATGGGACCAGATAGGTGAGGAATCTACATGGAAAGAAGCGTGGACTTTGGATTCGTGCATTGACCCCTTCCCAAGCGAGCTCCCAGGGCCCAGGGCCCAGCTCCGCCGGTACCCCTTTCTAGCTCATTTCGTCATTCGATCGAGATTCCGATACTCATAGGGTTTGGGATCAAAAAGTCATAGTTCAACGGTACAATTTAAAGATTTGTTTGCTGGCGAACCTCGTCAGGATGACGGTGTTCCGGCAACGACACAAAAATTCCGGGTATAGCCGTACCTGCACAGGCCCTCCGGAGGGAGTCGAGCCGGGTCGAGACCTCGTGCCTGGCTAGTTTACAACAGTTACGTGACCGACCCAGAGTACTAACGCTACTTCACCGTAGCATGGATCGACGCGTCCGCTGAGCCAGGCTGAGCCTCCTTTTCCGAAGCACATCAGCAAGCAGCGCGCAAGACCGCGCCGTCTGTCGCACCCTCAGTCACGCCTGACTAGCGCCGCGACACACGGTCGACGATCTTCTTGCACCCCGGAGCCCATCTCCCTACGACGACCCGGGGGGAATGGCCCACGACGTGCGGAACTTGCCTTTATACTTGTCAAAAGCGACAACGCGCAGCCTCCACGACCGCGACGACGACGAGCACCGCGACCGCGACCGCGACCAGGCAGTCCGTGCTGGTTACGCCGAGGACGACGACAGTGCCGATACAGCTAACTACAGCCACGGACTTGCGCTTCGATCGTCGAGTCCACATCGACTGTCGTTCCCACAGAGCGTTCGCTCGTTCGCCACTGTAACTACTACGAATCATCACGGATCATTGTGCGCTCCTTCACCCCCACCTCCGCTGCCGATCAGTGGGCCTTCTCAATCGACGAACTTCGCCAGCAGCGGCGGCGCGAGCGACGCGGCCGGCGCGAACGACGGCGACGCCTACCACGCCCACCAGCACCCTTACGCCCAAACCCACGCCTACGCGTCGCTGCCACCTCCATCGGCATCCTTGACAGGCGCGGCGAAAGCGAGAGCGATCGGAGCTGCTGCAAGGGCAGAGAGCTCGAAGATACGACCCGATCTACCCCGTTCAAGCTCGACTTCGACGATTCGAGCAGGTGTCGAGCAACACGGCGGCGCCTCCCGAGGTGAATCGACCTCGGCTTCGTCCTTCTCTCCGAGACAGGGGGCCAGCAGCAACGCTGAGCTTCCTCCACATACCACGATGGCGGGTTCGCACTCGACCACAGCGGCACCATCTTATTCGAAGGTCGATCCGAACCTGATATCAGCCTTGTCCTTGGCACCCAACCTTCATGACGAGGGCTCCCAAAGCTCCCTTCCGCCTTTCCCGCCGCGATCGCTTTCGGGCTCGCTGCGGCATTGTGCCGATCAACCCGGAACTATACACCCCAGCCAACAATCTCGATCGTGTCCGCCATCGAGCAGTTCTTCTCCTCTACAGTCCCACGAAGCTGTCTTCGCTTCGCCTTCGCCGTCCCCACCCTTGACCTCCCTTTCGCCACCGACGCCACAACGTGCCGAGCGGTTTCGCCATGCCTCGTCTCCCCAAACCTCGCATGCAACGTCAGGCTCGTCGATCTCCTCGGCATCCTCGTTTCTCGCCAGTTCAACCAATACTTTCCAGTCGATCGGCGCCAAGCTGCAGTCGGCTAAGTTCAAGGATCGCTTCCACGCCGTCGGCGAGCAGGCCAAAGAATGGAGCGGCAAGGGTAAGGGCAAAATCGCCGACGCATGGGTACGCAAAGCCGCGAACGGGATCAACCAAATCACAACTGCTTCGAATATCAACTCTCGCTCGACGCCACCCCTCGTCGTGGACAATCGACCGGATTCGGCCCAAAGCGGTGGCTCGTTCCTCGAACCCATGGGCACATATCGATCCAACTCGGCGAGTGGGACGGACTTTAGAGCGCCATCGCCCAGTCATTCCTTGGACGGAAATAGTGACTCCTCATTGTTCTCTGGGATCAGGCTCCCTTGCTTGATCCTCGGTGTACGCGTGCCGAGACGTTCGGGCATGGCGTTTGGGATCAAGCTTGATCGTGCAGTGCAGCTCTCGTCGGTCACGTTGAGTGACGTGCATCGTAAGCGTGATGAGGATCCCATCACGGGGGACGAGGCCAAGAGTTGGTTACCGGCTGTCGCGTATCGGTGTTTGCAGTATCTCGAGGAGTGGGGCAAGAAAGAAGAGGGGATCTATCGGTGAGTTTTGAACGGTCGTCTAGGCATTCGGGTTCCGCAACTGAATTCTGGGATGATGCGCCTGCATCAGGATACCGGGGAGAAGCAACATGATCAACCAACTTCGAGCACTGTTTGACGCAGGTATGGACAAGGACCTGAGAGAGATTCATCCCGGTGATCTCGACCCCCATGGTCAGTTCGTGCAAGCCTATCGAACAATGTTCAATTTGAAATAGCTGATCCCGTTGGACAATTGGAGATGCCGACAGCTGTTGCATCGTTGTTCAAACTCTGGCTTCGGGAGCGTGCGTTGTGCTTCTGGCTACGCCTTATTGCGACATGAGAACCATCTGACACGTACTTCTGAAAATTCTGGCCCTCACAGTTCCCGAGTCCCTGATATCGTCACAATTGGAAGCGGCAGTTGACATGCTCACACAGGAAGCGATCGGCTACTCCGCATCGTCGTCCAACTTTTTGTACCAGCAGCAAGCTCCACCTACCACGGGAGGGCTCATCGATGGTCGTGCGCCGAAACCTTACCTCGAGAAACTGCGCGAGCTGTTCGGCAACGGCATGCCCGCAGAACACTTTTACCTCTTACGAGGTTTGTCGTAGGTGTTACTGTAGGCCGTTTCGCCTCTTGTGTAGCGAAGCTGACGCACTTCGGAATCGTACCCAGGTACCACTTGGCTCGCTTGTCGTCATACTCGTCGACAAACAAAATGACGCTCAGCAATCTGCGACTGATACTCTCCCCGACGTTTCGACTCTCTCCCGTTTTTGTGCAAGTACTCGTCGAGGACCGCGAGATCATCTTTGGTCGCATGAATGAGGATGCCCGACTGCGCGACCAAGGCTTCGTTTCGCCGACGATTCAGTCGCCCATCCTCGGTCCGGCCCACTCGCCGACGTCACCTCCTCTCCTGTCCTCTCCTAAGATGGAGCATACCGGTACGTCGTGGCTATATTACCGAAGCTCTCGTCGAGCGTTGCTAATTCGGTCCCTTTCTCTGCACACAGAATCATCACAGCCCCACGCTCACAGGTCCTCTTCGCCTTCGTCGACCCCACCGACTTCCCCATTTTTTTCCGCTGAGCCCATTTTCGCTGCTCCCACTCCACCGACCCTGCCTTTCCGGACACCGATAGCAGAGCGATTCGCTCAATATAGAGTCTTACCAATGCCCGAGGAAGCCTCGTCGGTGCCTTCGCCCAAAGCCGTGTCGTGCGACTTACCAAGCTTAACGCCGAACGGCTTCTCCTCCGGACCGGCGTTTAACTCTTCCAATCCCGCATTCCTCCCCAGTCGGAACGTCGTCAATGGCGGTGGCTTCTTCGGTGGTAGCAGAGATAAGGGGCATAGCGCCTCGCTCTCGAGTGGCGGCGCGTCGACGAGAAAGAACTCGACCGATTCGGGCCGATCGAACGGCTCGTCGATTGTCTCGAGATCCGATACGAGCGAGGGCAAGACGCAGGACTTTCAACTGAATCTTCCTCAGGGATTCGGCTTGGGCCTTTCTGTACCGTCGGTTTCCTCAGGAAAGGATGACGAGGATCCTTGGGGCTTGATGCGCTCGGTCGAAAAAACGTGATTCCCACTATGCCTCAGTCCCTTCAAGCCTATCTCGCGCTCATGCATACTGTGGCGGAATACTTAAAGGACCCCACTTATTCCTCTTGACTTCATTGTTCCTTTATCCATCCGTAACATCAGTCTTCGCTCTCACTCGCATCTATTTGTTTGTTTGTCTTCCGCTCGTCTCGCCATCGTCCTTCGCTCGCATCACGTAGTCAACCCTCAATACCCCCTCCACCTTCTTTTTTTATGGATTCCAATAACAGTATAATTGCATTCTTACCTAGAAACCTTTGGAAAAGTCGGACGGATACCCCTCTCAACTATTGTCAGAAGTGGAGTCTGTGAGCCTAATAGTTCATTGCTAACAGTCTTGGTTATCCTTATTCTGCGCGCGCTCCTATCTCTGTCTTTGCGTCTTCTGTCCTTTTGGGTTCCTCCTCCACGCTATTCTCATCATCTCACTCGTGTATCCCGGAGCTGATTCGTGGAGTACCTCTTAGTCCCTGCCCGTCAAAGGTTATAAGCTCAGCGAGCGAATCCGACTTCCCTATCGGGTCAGGCAATCGCTTGTACCTTAAGGACACTCAAGGGTACAAGAGCCTGGTCACAATGTGCGTTCATCAACCCTCGAGCTGACAAGTTATGTATGCTGTCAACCAATCTATCGACTCCCTTACCGCGGACTATCCCACGCTCATCACCGCCAGGCTGCAACTTTGCGTTCGTCGCGGCCGTCGAACCAGACACCCCCGGCTCGAAGGTTAATATGTGACCAGCTCTTGTACCCTTGAGTGTCCTTGAGGTACAGGCGATTGCCCGTCTTAGGCCTTGTCCGTCAAACCTATCTCTCATATCTCTTATCTCCTTATGATCAGGTAAGACATGCTTTCAGCGTCTTTCTTAGCGGGATGGAGCGATGATAGTACGCTTTCACCCATAGCCTACGCACGATTTGGAATTGCAATGAGCTGGCTGCTTGTCAGGTAGTCCTTGAGTATTCGTGATGGATGATGGGAAGTCTTTTGAGGCCAATGGAAGCAACCTAAAAGGTCGTAGTGCTCACTTGATACTGCCTTTAGTATATTTGGGACCAGAGAGAGGTGTGCGGCGAGGAGACACAGACGGGTCCGAGAAGGGTCGAGTGCATGTTTCGAGCGTTCATCGTCACTAAGATAGGCTCAGGGATGGGAAACGAATGAGGATTGCAGAACAAAGCCGAAGCGAATAAAAGCGGGCGCGATTTCTCCACACGAGCGAGGGAAGATTGAAAAGATGTCGAGGAGCACTGTGCATAAAGAATGTTTTTGAGACGGGAGCGTTGGAACGAGATGGACTTGCGCCGATGGTTCGGGGTGGATCGAGCAGCCGGGTAGTCGCGAGCCATAGAGTGGTGACCCGCAACCTTGTTGGGGCCGATCAGGGAATTTGGATGCTGTTGAGAAACAATATGGCCCAAAGAGATCAATTGCCGAAACTACGAGTCCTCAATGAAGCGTCAGCCCAAGTAAAGCTCACATCGTGACAGGCAAAGCTTGCAACGCTTTGAACGTCTGCAGAGGAATTGGCAGTACGAGCAACCCTTGGTCAGTTTCAGCTACAATACAAATAATCCGATCCACCAGCTGACTGCTCGCAAGTTGACTGACAAAGACGCCCAAGTTACCATGGGGATTGATCGTACCATTGCTGTACTTCTTGCGACCGGTGCACGACTGCAAACTCAGCAATGCCGTCAGTGTGATCCGACATCCTTTGAAAGTAGTGAAGGAAGATTTGACGACAAGGTGCTTACGGCGATGAATTGAGCGGTGCCTTATGCTCATTCAAATGCCCAGTGATCAGTTCGGTTTCGGTCCCCTTGTGCAGTCGTCACTGGATGCACGACGGACAGGAGAGGGTTGCCCGGCCTTCCGCCAACCAAGACTCACCGTTAACTCCGGGGTTGAGCTGCCTGCAGCTGGTCCCATGGTGGGACCCATTCGATTCGTTGATTACGATGCATGCCGATCGAAGGGCCGAGCAGAAGTCCCCCACGGCCTCGAAATGGCCTGTTCCTCCGACCTTGAAGCCAACGACAGGGTCGGTGCTGAAGTCGCCAGCTGCACAGCGCCACGTCCAGCCTTCAGTATGCCTATGTTCGCCGCAGGGCTCGGGTTTAGAATCTCGTTACCGGACTCACCGCCGTATACGGTGCCTGCGATGACTGAAGAAGCCATGGCAGCAAAGACGAGAGCTGAGCTTGCATATCGCATCTTGATCCTGGTTGTCTCAGTGCAAGTGGGTTGACGAAAGGGGCGGAGGGAGAAAACGCCGTGGCTGCGCGACTTCGTCAACAACGTGAGTCTTGCGACCTCCCAGGAAATTCCCAAGGTCCCACAGTCCGCGTCAAACTGGCTGGCATGGGAAAGGAGACCCTCGAATCGACTAAATAAAGCGCGTGGGACCAGCGACTCAAACAGTGTCTCAGGGGCAGGCGCCTGGCGCCTGACGCGTGACGCCTGACATCGCTAGACACTTAAAGAGTGCTGCCAGACAATCTTCACTATTATGGTCCTGAGTTCACTTTACGAATGAATTACGAAAGAATAATCAAGGGTCTTGCTCATAAATAAAAGTGCGGTCTATACCTGGCTCGCACATGGCAGGTCATCGTTGAAGGGGCTAATTAATTACAGTCCCTTAGCATGGAATAACGAGCAGTAGCTGCGACACACAAGCAAGGGTATACATTCATTATTAATCGCTCAACAATAGATGAGGAAAAGTCAACAATAAAAGGAGAAATAGTTTGATACAGATCGATCGAGCCGGGACCCCTTCGTCGTCGTCATCGCCGAGTATCGGCTTTGAGCCGGGACCCAAATCAACAGACGACAGCCGAGTGCTTCTTCTTGAACTTCAGGCACGCCGTCTTGCCCATAGGTTGTCCTTCGATCATTGCGTGGATTTTCTTGACGGCCTCCGGGGTCTTTGGTGAGAACGTCAATCAGAATGCGGTGGCAGGGCGATCCCAATTGTCAGCTGACGGAGAAATCGAAACGAGTTTCAGAATTTGACAAAGCTCTCGACTTACATGATCGAACACCGGTTGGCCTCTGGTCCAACCACCGGTAGGATTCTTGGCGATCCCGCCACAGAACGCATGGATTCGGGGACCTTTTTGGGGAAAGACGCTGTTGCACCAAGAAGGAGGAGGCGGTCCGTAGTCAGCAAGCGAGGATCTCCAGGCTTTCTGAAGGAGTGCAACTCACCAATCGAGTTGGTGATGTTCATTTTTGGGCCCAGCAATTTCGACACACTTTGAATCAAAACGAAGAGGGATTTATTACGCGTCAGCATGTTACCGCATGCACGCGACTGCCCACCGATCGGGCCCCGAAGTCTCTGGCCTCGAACGCGGTGCCTGAACAAACACTGAACTCACGACTACACGGAAGGCGCGACAGAAATCTTCGGTTCTGTTGAAGAGGGTTGGGCTGTAGGCTACGATGTAGTCGCGTGTGAAGTTGAGATCTATGAGTGGTACGCATCTCTCAGTGCAAATTCCGGCCCCAAAATACACCGCCGCCGGCAACCTCAATCTCCAAGCGGGCGCGTGGACTGACTTCCCTGACTCATGACGGCGAACGCGACCGAAGCGAGCGAGCACAAGACGATGAACGTCGACTGGAAGTACATGATGTCTGATAGGCGAAAGCAAGAAGACGATCAAACCAAACGAGTGTGAACGGGGAAGCTGCGGCAACAAAGTGATTTGGGAAAGAATGAAACCCGTAGTGTAGAACAATGACAGTGCGTATGACGGCCGGGGCCCGAGCGATCGAGCGTCGCTTCCACGACGGAGAGCGAGGCCCCTGCGTCTCCGGACGTCTGTTGCGCGGACCTTCTCCGACCGCGTAGCCGCGTAACAGGCTCTGTGCGCAGGCGAGCAGGGATCATTTGGGCTCGTCGCCGATCGATAGAGCATCCTTTTTCATTGATCATGCTCCACGTGTGTGATCGATTCCAAGTGGGGGTTTCCTGAAGAGGAAAAGTATTGCGACGAACGAAACCCCTAAATAATACCCAATTGCGATCCCTTGCGGAAGAGATAGATATAGAAAAGCGAGTGAAAATTGAGAACATGGCAGAATGGGGAGCAAGCACCCATTCGAGCGTCTTTATGAGAATCTAAATCTGATGCAAAATTCGTATGAGAGAATTCAAATGAGTGTGGTGGGGTCAAAGAAAGCCAGGCAAGAGGCGCGAGTGATGAGGTGTTTAGAAAGCAATGCCGCCGAGCAAAGTGTCGACCGAGTCGGGAGGCTGCACTTGACCATTCATCAAAAAATCGTCCACCGTATCGTCCACCGTAACTTGTACTCGCTTGAATCCACCTTTCCGACCGTTCCGATGTTTCCGACCTTTCCTGCCATGTCCGCCTGTCAATGGAGTGGTCGGGCGCGAGACGGGGACAAGAGTAGGACCGGGGCCAGGAAGAGTAGGACCGGGGCCAGGAGGAGTAGTACCGGGGCCAGGAATAGTACTGGGGCCAGGAATAGTACTGGGGCCAGGAAGTGTAGTACCGGGGCCAGGAGTAGTACCGGGGCCGGGAATAGTACTGGGGCCAGGAAGTGTAGTACCGGGGCCAGGAGGAGTAGTACCGGGGCCGGGAATAGTACTGGGGCCAGGAAGTGTAGTACCGGGGCCAGGAGGAGTAGTACCGGGGCCAGGAATAGTACTGGGGCCAGGAAGAGTAGTACCGGGGACGAGCCCGGTTGAGTCCGGGACGTGGGAAGCCGCATCGGCATCACGGGTTTCGGGCGTCGGCTTGGTCGGGGGGGGGTACGCGGGTGCGTACGGCTTACCATCGGGACCACTTACAATGCGAGCGTTACCGAGAAACAGAGTGTTATTCATAGCGAGGTCCATCTGAGAAGTCGGAAATTGCGGTACATCAGTGACGGCAGAAGCGGCACGTGTCGTAACTTGAGGCCACAGCTGCAAAAGACTCACGAGATCAGTTACAGGGCCATGGTTGTCCCATGTGCCGTCTTGTGGGATGATCAAAGGGTTAAAGGGGATGTCAGCAACGCTGGATCCAGATACGTCGACGGGTTTGAGGGAGTCCATATTTCAGCTCCTGTGTTTTACCTCGCCTCTTGAGCCGACCACCGCAGTTCGCATAAACCCAAGGCGTAGAGATATCGGTAGTGTTGGTGTCCTGATAAGGAATGAGCTGAAGGATTCATTTCGAAGCGGGAGAAGGAAGCACTCTCACTCGGGTCAGTCCTCTGAACGGTGGGCCGGCGGTGGCAGGGACCTCCTTCGACCTCATTCCTACTTTAGACGCGACCGTCTTCTGACGATTACTCACCGACAGTGCATGATGGGAATTTTTTTGAATGGCTGCAGCCACGCACGCCTGGTGGAAATTCGTCCCTGGATGATCGGGAAATCAAGTGGAAGATTGGAGCCAGGTCAGCTTCGTGCCTCGTGATGGACGTGGCCAGTCGTTTCCGAGACATCGAACTAAACTGACCGAAATGTTTGACGGCTCCCGTTTCAGGCGTCCCGTAGGCTTTTGTGTCATATTCGACCAGATAGAGGGCTTCGAGGGTCGCATCTGAGTGAGATTACAATCCTCGAAACGGACATCGAACGAGTCGGAGGATAGGAGAAAGGGGAAGGTGGAAATAGGAGGGAGTCTTCGCATTCGTTAGCGCTTCGCAGGCTTGATCGGTGGCGGTGGCACAGCCTCCACAACGGAGCACCGAATGTTGGGCCGAACATTCAGGACTTGCTCCGTCAGGGATCTGAGAGTATTCGTGGGCAACGCACTAGCTGTTTTGATCAAAGCTTGGACACCCGTGCTTCCAAGAAAGGCGACGAGGGCGAAGGGCAGAACGGTGACGAGGTGCATGTTGGGCGGTGCGTAGAGGAGAGAGGCCGAGGGATCGCTCTTGGACTCGACGCGACAGGCGAGTGATGGAGGGGTTGCGTAGGTTTGGAGTTAGAGCGAGAGGGAGGAGCGGAGAGGTTGAGGTAGGTGGGGGGATGAGGGCAAAGGGTAACTCTGGTACTACTCTGGTAGCATTTGGTTGCTAAGACGTCTCCTGAGTCGCTCGATTCTCGATTAGGGGCCGGGCCGAGGGTGCCACCAGCGGCGATTTTGAAACGAGGCCTGTGCGTCGCCGAACGGGGTAATTTAGGCCGGCACAATCTCAAAATCTCAAATTACCGTCCAACCCAAAAAGAAACAAAAAGTGCCAACTCCCAAATCAAAATTATGTACTAGATAGCCCTCTTCGAACTTTCGTCACATGATCAAACAATCCTTACCGGTCTTCGCCTTCTTCGCCTTGGCTTCCTTCTTCCCTCCCGCCTGCGCAGACTGGGCAGTTGGAGCTTGAACATTCGATGATGATTGTCCATGGGCTCGGTGCTGCTGCTGGTGCTGGTATTGTTGTTGTTGTTGTTCATCCTCCCATTCCCGCCTCTGCATCTCCCTCACCCTCCTCTCATCATCCTCAACCCTCCACCTCTCTTCTTCAAACTGTAACTGTCGAGCCAAATCCTCGTCATGATTGATCCTCACGGTCCGTCCTTCCTGCCCTCCTTCTACTGACCCACTCCCACCCATCCCCCCCTCTCCACGAGGCATACTCGAAGCACCCTTCCTCCCTCCACCCCCACCCGACCCAGAGCCTACATAATCCCCTTCTCTCAGCATACTTTTTCTTAAATCCCCATCGTAAAACTCCGATGCACTCCCATCCACATCCTCCAATGATTCCCACACAATCTCTGGTTCGTGAACAAAGGCCGAATCAGTGACGAGGGTGAAGGGGCGGGGGAGGGGGCGGTGCGTGGGGTCTGGGGTGGGTGTGTCGGGTGTGCCGGGTCTTCGATAAAGGACTGAAACATGCGAGTTGCGGAAAAGGGTCGAGAGCGAGGACGTGGAGAGGGAGGAAGAGAGGAGCATTAGACCGTGGTAGGTGAGTTGAGTCGAAGTGGAGGAGAGGAAGGCGTGCAGAATGTGAGCTATGGGTAGAGAGTTTGACAACGCTCATTGATCAGATTCAAGTTGGTCTGTTTAAAACACTCGGACACCCTACCTACCTTCCCTGACAGCCTTGGCCTCCCCAACAGTCCATTTTGAGCTCCTCTCCACCGCCTTCACAACCTCATCCACATCCTGCGTCCTCATCTCCCCCTCCAATTGCCCACCACTCAATTCCCTTCCTCGAACGATTTTCTCCACGACCGAGTCATAATCCTCCCCATTCTCAACAACGATATTCCACGTTTCGCCCGAGCGTTCGTCGGGATCTACACACCAGCCGTGTAAGAGGGGTATCTCGAAGGCTTTGAAGAGCGATACGGCGGGGGAAGGGGTAAAGCCGTCGATGGAGCCGAAACGGGGATTTAGGTCCAGGCCGTAGCGTGTTGAAGGTAGGGTAGAGAGGGCAGAACTGATGGAGGCGGAGAACCCTTCGGTGTTGCTGCGCTGGAGAAGGTGGTCGGCGAGAATGGAGGAGAGGTCCGAATAGGACACTCGGTCGAGGTGGGAGGGTAAGCTGATCGAGTGGCGTAGTAACAAGACATTGCCTGTCAAAGAGAACGAATTCGTCAATATGCTGTGCAGTATCACGCCGAGGCAAACAGCAGAGGCACGCCGCACATAGGGCAATAAAGGAACACGGCCCGTTGAGATTTTGGCAGATAATCTTGATTGTTTGCAGGTTGGACGACGACTCATATCCTGAAGGGGTCGGGGGGAGTGGTGGCCAGACGATCGTCTTGAGAAGCCACTGTTCTTCTTGCTCTTGGTCTTGATGGGACGCTCGATTCGGCTGCGAGGTCTCGATCGGCGCCGCGGGGGTAATGCTGGTCGAGGTAGATGCGACAGGGGGCAGAGAGGATGTTGCGATGCGAGGAATGACAGATGGCTCGATTGCTGCTGCTGCTCCTACTCCTGCTCCTGCTTCTGCTCCTGGTGCTACGTGTCGCTCCGAGAACTCGGTCGAGGAAGTCGGTAGATCTGCAACAGATTGCACAGAGCTTGAAGGATCGGGAATACTACTTGGTGTACCGGCCGATGTCGGCTCATCGTCCGTCGTTTGGGGCGGCGAGGGCAGCTCGTCTTGGCATGTGGGGCTGGTCGCCGCAACTGCCCTAGGCCCTGTCTCAGTCGACTGCGATAGCGATTGCGGAGCATCCAAGGCGACGATGCTAGCGCGGTATGATTCTTCAGGGTAAGGTTGGGAAGCGATGGCCTGGTGAGCTCGAGCATTCAACTCGTGTGTCGGCGCTGTAGCTGTAGCAGTCTCCACCGTGTGCGTGATCGGTGGGGCGGGCACGGGCGGCGGTGCTGCTTCTGAAGCCGTCGCTGGACGAGGCTCTAGAGCAGGTACAGCCGCAGCAGAGGCACCCTCTATGGACGTGTTAGGATCAGATCGTGCCGTCGTCTCCGTATGTACGGCCGCGAGTTGTGCGGCGATAGCTCCCAACTCTGAGTCACTGGGCATGTCACGTGCTGACGGGGGAGATGACGATGATGTCGACGACGGAGGCGGCGGAGCAGCTGTTGAAGCAGCAGGGGTTGAGGCGGATGGGGACGAGGCTGTTGGGAAAGTGTCTGGAGTTGGATCTGATTCGCTAGTCATGTTGAGCATTGAGTAAGGTGCTTGGGATGCACCGAGAACGGCGTGACGTGTGTGACGAGCGTTCTGAGAAAGAGAAGGAGCTTGGTCGGAGGCAGAGATAGCCGAGCCAACCACGCCGCAGGAGACCGCGGATTACAAATGCGAAATATGTACATAGGGCGAATAGTGCGAAATGCATTCCCGGCGCGTCGCGTCGCGTCGCGCGCTTGATGCACGTCGGAAACGTTCAACTCCTACCCCACACTTGGGTGCAGGCTACATCTCACCTCGCAGGACGCACCAAAGATGGTCGAGAGGAGGCCCTCGGCCTCGACCTCGTCGAGTCATCCTATCTCCCCCTTGCTAACCGCTATACTGGGGTCCAAGACGCGTGCGCATCCGTCGTCGTACCATTGCTTCATCGACTCGCCCTACGCCGCTGCCTCTAGTTCGACTTCTCAGTCATCCCAAAAAGTTTCCAAGAAGGGAAAACAGAGTGCATCGACTCCGGCTCCCTTGCGAGATGCGATTCCCGTGCGAACACTACACCAGAACCTCTTGACCTGGTTCGACACCGTTCGCGAAAAGCGACAAATGCCCTGGCGCAAAGACCTCATCATCGAAACTATGTCGACTTCGGAAAAGACTCAACGCGCCTACGAAGTCTGGGTCTCGGAAATCATGCTCCAACAAACCCAAGTCGCCACCGTAATACCCTATTTCAACCGATGGCTTCTCGCGTTCCCTACCGTGGGTGATTTGGCGAAAGCGGATATCGAGAAGGTGAACGAGATTTGGAAAGGGTTGGGGTATTATTCGAGGGCGAGTCGATTGTTGGCGGGGGCAAAGACGGTGATGAGACAATTTGAAGGGAGGATACCCGCTACGGCGGAGGGGTTGGAGAGGATTGATGGGATTGGTCCTTATTCGGCGGGAGCGATTTCTTCCATCGCTTTTGGCAAGAGGGCGGCGATGGTTGATGGCAATGTGAATTATCGGACGTGTACACTCTCGGTCCCAATCCTACACTCAACTTACACACTTCCTCCATGGCACAGGTCACTCGAGTCCTCTCTCGCCTTACAGCCTTCCACGGCCCTTCAACAGCCAAAGCAACGACGACCTACATCTGGGCCCTCGCCGCAACGCTCGTACCACCGCAAACATCTCAGCTTCCCCAAGACTACGAACCCCTTTCAGTAGGAGGACCCAACAAGTCCGGTAGTTGGAATCAGGCATTGATGGAACTTGGGGCGACGATTTGTACGCCGAAACAACCCAAATGTGCCGAGTGCCCGCTCAAGGGGCAATGTTCTGCGTTTGCCGAAGTGGGTTGCGAGTGATGCTTGGGATGCGATTCCTTAAAGTATCAACTGAAGTGGTTCTTGATCGCATTTCTTAACATAGGTACGCTACGCCCAAAGCCAACGACTTCAGCAACCCAAATCGCCTCGAAGAGAAGACGTAGGCGACATCGAAGACCTCTGCCAACTCTGTTCCCCGATCGAGAACTTTTCCCCGCGAACACACGACGTGATACAGTACCCCATGGCGAAAGAACGCAAAAAACCACGCGAGGAAGAGACCGCGGTGTGTATTCTCGAATGGCAACCAGAGGATCCGGAGAAAGAGAAGGAGGTTTTGATGTGTAAAAGACCGGAGAAAGGTGAGGGTCGTGCCAGATTTGTTAGGATGCCCGCGCCTTTCATTAGAGTGCTCATGCTTGAATGTCTTCATTTGTTCCTCATAGGTCTCTTGGCGGGTTTATTCGAATTTCCTTCGATTGACCTATCTCCCTCGTCCGAAGCATCGACATCTACTTTGCGTTGTAAACTTCTTCAACGATTATTGCAAACCCTCATCATCGACAGCCTTCCCTTCAACGCTTCCTCGTCTTCGACCTCCACAAGTCCACTCACTATCAAGCAAAATGACCCCCTCCCTCCGGCTGTCCAAGTCTATTCGCATATGATCAGGACGTATCACCCCATCAGGATTGTTATAACGAGTGCTCATAGGCCCCGTCTAGTCGAAGTTGAGTCGAAGTCGAAGATAACCAAGAAACTACCGCGGAGGAAGAAGAAAGGAGCCTCGTGCTCCTCCGACGATGACGACGACGAAGAAGAAGAGGACTCAAAGAAGACGGAACTGATGCAATCCATTCCTGGTCGAAGTAAGTGGATCGTCGCTTCGGAGGTGGAGAATGCGAACACGGGAGGGGCGAGTGATAAAATTTGGGGGATGAGGATGAACGTTGAAAAGGGGTTGAAGGCTTTGAAGGGGAGTGAGAAAGGGAAGGGTGGGGGAGGGAAGGGGAAGGAGAAGGGGAAGGGGACTGGGAAGAAGGAGAAGGAGGTTGTGGGAGAAGGGAGCAAGCGCGAACAGGGTTTGATGAGAAATTGGTTGGTCAAGCCTACTGAGGGGAACAAGAGGAGGGGTGCGACAAAAGAGGAGGAGGAGGAGGTGGTGGTGGTGGATGAAGAGATCAAGGTGGTGGAGAGCAGTCCCGGGAAAGTGTATAAGAAGAGGAGAATCGTGATTGATAGTGATGAGGAGGACGAATGAATGAATGCGCTTGGGATGATGTAGAATGATGTGGTAGTATGAGGATGAAAGACGGTAGTCACGAATCTTCGGACAGATCGATGAGAGAGGTTTGGAGTTTGTTTTGTTGTTGGGGGAGAAATAACGGTCGCAGGTTCTTGAATCTTCACACATGAACGAAGCGACATCTCGATGGGTTCGTCGTCCGGATTTCACGCCAGAGATGGATTCGATCGTGCATTTCCCTCGCGAATCTCATCTCGCCGCCGCCGATCCTTTTGGGAACTACTGACCAGGGTGCTCCTCGTATTCACCTCGGATCAAGCTCGTTTCGAACCATCGACTTTACTTACGTACCTCCGAGGCTCAGTCCTTACACCTCACCTCCACTCCCTTGAGCCGCGTACTATCGCCGATTCACGTGCACGTGCGGACTCGGAGTTGATCGGTCGCGAATTAAGTCCGGAATTGCGAAGCGACGAACCTCCCGTAGGCGTGTCTACGACTCCGGGAGGTGAGCTGCTCGACGTGGTATTGTTGCACCACCTTTGGGGATCCCGAGACCGTGTATACTAATTCAGGGTCTGCCCACTCGTTCCCTCCATTCTCCTTCCGTGCCCTGATACTAGTAGCACCCGCCCACTTTGGCGAACGCACGGTCCATTCGCCTATCTCCGTCGATCCCCATCTCGGCCAGGCTCACGTGTCGGACAACGGTCGTTGCGCATTGGATCAAGCGTCATCACTCAAGAAGGAACACTTCGATCTAACCCAGCATGTCCGACGTCGCAACCGTCACCGCAGCCGCCGTTCCTTCCTCTAGGTCCGACACGGACAAAGCCCATCAAGTCGGCGGACTATTACGAGGACGAACCGAGTCTTCGTCCTCGCATGAACAGGATGAACTCACTCAAGCGTTGGAGAAGAGTCTGGAGAAGAAGGTCTTGCGAAAGATCGATTTGTTGTTGATGCCGTGAGTTGCGGGGATGGGGGTTCGGTGGAAGTGGTTGTGGTTATGGGTTCGTGGGGGTAGGTATACCTTCGGGGCCTTGGACTGATCATTGTTTTTCTTGTCGCAGTACCTTGAGTATGAAAATTGGGTTACAGTACTACGATAAAGCCGTGCTGAACTCGGCCAGTCTCTTTGGAACCATCAAAGACTTGGTGAGGACTCACGACGCTCACTGGAGTTGAGAAAAGCTTGACTCACCCAAGCACCTTTCGTGTTTCGCAGCACCTCTCTACAAGACATAACGGCGTCACTTCGACACTACGATACTCAACTGCCAACTCGGCCTTCTACTGGGGTTACATTGTCGCTGTCGTACCGTTCGCACTCTTGCTGCAACGGTTCCCTACGGCCAAGATCCTCTCGCTATGCATGTGCGTTACGATCGTGGTTATAGTACTCGTGCACGCTCACGAACCTAGTGCTACCCCAGCAACTCAAAGCTTCTTGTGGGGTGTCGTATGCATTCTCACCGTCGTCGTCAAGTCTTATGAGGGTCTAGTAGCGCAGCGCGTGGTATTGGGTGCGCTCGAGTCGTCGGTCTCACCTGGCTTTGTGCTCATCACGGGGCAGTGGTATCGCAAGTCCGAACAAGCGACTCGATTAGGTGAGTCTCGACACTGTGATCTATGTGGAATATTGATGTTCATCTTTCCTGACCTTTTCCAGGTATCTGGTACTCCGCAACCGGAATATTCAACGTCTTCTCCGGTGTGATCAACTACGGCCTCGGATCCGCGGGAGGGGGGTCACTCGCGCCCTGGAAGTACATGTACCTCTTCGCCGGCGCCTGGACCATTCTCTGGGCCTTCGTAGGCCTCTACTTCATTCCCGACTCACCTCAAGATTCTCACCGATGGTTTAACGAAGAAGAGCGTCGGATCCTGCTCGCTCGTTCTCGCAAGAATAGAACGGGGGTTCAAATGGAGTCATGCGAGGGAAGCCGCGACGGATGTCAAATTGTACCTCTACCTCCTCATCTCCTCCGCCATATACGTATGCAACGGTGGTGTAACGGCGTTCGAAGCTCGAATCGTCAATTCCTTCGGATACTCACCATTGAATACTATTATATTGCTCATCCCTGGTGGCGTATTTACGATGGTGACGATTTACCTCTTTACTTGGCTCGCGGGGAGGTGGAAGAACTCGATCACGTATTTGATCCCGATCAGTTGTGTGCCGATCGTGATGGGAAGTTTGGTGATTTGGTTGGCGTCGTGGAAACATAGAGGGGTGCCGTTGTTTGGATGTGAGTTTTGGCAAGCCGGGGGTGAGGAGAGTTGATGAGGTGTCCGGTCAATTGCTCATCTGCCCTCTTTCCTCTGCAGATTATCTCATCCCATGCTTCGGCGCACCGTGAGCCGCCAAGCATGATGATAGCTCCTTTTTACTCGATTGACGGGTTGGGTTATCCTGCGTTGACACACAGATACGTCCTTCTGCTCGCGACCTCGACGGCCAACATTGACGGGTCGACCAAAAAGGCCATCGCGGCGGGTTTCATCTTCATTGGGTACAATGTCGGGAAGTACGTCTGATACACCGCCTGGTCATTCGGGGGAAAAAAAAAACTTGATTCGTTCTCTGGTTCCCCTGACTGACCACAGCATCGTCGGCCCTTACCTCGTCTTCACGCCCGACCGCATACACAAGTACCGTAAAACTTGGATCTCCCTCCTCGTTTACATGTGCGTTGCGTCAGTCCTTTCTCTTACCCTGAGGTATGTCATGGTGAGGGAGAATAGGGAGCGGGATCGAGAGGCTGCTAGTAGGGGGGAGAAGGAGGAGGAGAAGGACAGTTGGGAGCAAGGGGAGGAGAGGGATTACACGGATGGGGAGGAGAGGGGTTTTCGGTACCCGCTATAGAATGTGGGGATGTGCGATAAATATCAGAAAATTGTGCTATACGGAGGAATTGAAATTGGACGTGTATTTTGACTGGCCCAAAGTGCTAATTCCCGACTACTGGGTCCAAGCTCGAAAGCGAGGCCTAACAAGCTTAAGAGGGTCTGACGTGGCGGCCACTCACTCGCTTCTCGCTCCGACATCCACCCGGCGCGTTCGACGCCCCCAACCCCGCGAGCTAGGTGGCATCTGATCGCAGCCACGCCATGCTACCGTGGAGTCGAGCGTCCAACTCGCGCCAGAGCTCGACCGATGAAGGTGCTACTGCTTCCCCGTCCCCGGACAACACCAGCAGCAGCTCGTCCTCTGTGCTCCCCACATCGACCTTGACCTCGACCTCGTCCGACTCGTACCCGCATTCTCCCCCATCGCACCCACCCTCCTCCTCCTCTTCCGGAACAAGACCTTCAACCTACCTAGCCCAACACCATCGCAATCCCTCCTCGACTCGCGCGCCGTCTTTTGCGCCTCCCACGAGTGAATTCCGACGTGCTGGGGTAGGTTCATCGAGCAAGAGTGACGCCCACGCGATCGCGACGGACAATGATCCCTGGGAGGAACAAACCGATGAGGAGGATGATACGATCGCTTCGATAAGGAG
Organism: Microbotryum lychnidis-dioicae p1A1 Lamole; assembly: GCA_001244265.2. Taxonomy (NCBI): domain Eukaryota; kingdom Fungi; phylum Basidiomycota; class Microbotryomycetes; order Microbotryales; family Microbotryaceae; genus Microbotryum; species Microbotryum lychnidis-dioicae. Next base: position 263,911 of record CDLV01000018.1, read on the forward strand.
GAACGTGCAGGGATCTTTGAACGTGTCTTCTGCTTCGGGATCGGGATCGGGAGGCAACAAGCACAAGGAACGTTCGAGCTCACCACCTGGTGCCGTTGGGAGTGGGGGATCGGTCGGAGCATCAGGAGGAGGAGGCGGTTCATGGTCTTTCAATCCTTTCAGTATCGTCAGTGGGGCAAGTAGCAAGATCCATACCCAAGCGCAGGACGACTCGCATGCCCCAACACAGCGTGCAGGACCGGACGCCGTCGCCGCCGCTCTCAATAGCGTAGGCAGGGGTCGACCGCCTCCAACTCCCATGACGACGGGAACGACGACGATTTCATCTTCGTCCGTTCCGGGGTCGAGAGGGGCCAAGAGATCGGTCAGCTATCTTGCTACGGCTTCCAAGGTTCAGGCTGAGGCGGATGAGAAGATTGACGAAGCAGCGAGGGAACGGAAGGCTTCGGCAACAAGTCACAAAGGCGGCTCAACATCATTGACATCGCCACCCACAACATCGCCATCGACATCGCCACCCACAACAGTCGATGCTCCACCGAATGCGAGTGATGAACCTAGGGCGAATGTCCCAGAGGATGGCGTCGAGGAAGAGGAAGAGACGGAGGCGACGAGGGCCAAGCAGAGTTCGACGTGTCGGATCGAGCAGTGTCGACGGCATATCCGACCCGAGGTCGATGACATTGTACGAGGTATGGTTCTTGCCGGAGGGGTTTCACTTGTGTTTTAGGCCGTTGTATTCGTATCAATCTGATGTGGTACGTCGCCCTACCAGACCCCATCTCCGTCCTTGGTCGCCTAGCCGAACCCCCGCCTCCCCCACCTCCAGACTCGCCCATGCAACCGCGCAAGTCAACCTCCTCAATCGGAGACAGATCCGCTGCCGTTCCCCAGATAGGCGGGGACGATGAAGACGACGACGAGGAGGAGGATCCTGCCAAGGGTTACATTCAGCTCGATGCTACCAACATTAGTTCTGGGGGTCCCGAGATTGTTGAGTTCAATAGGGTTGAGGATCCGGAGGAGAACGGGGAGCTGGGGAGGGAGCGGAGGAGGAGGCGCAAGTTTGTTGAATGTCTCGGAGCGGAAACGGTCGATTTGGGTGCGTTTACATGGTCTTGAGGTGCTCTGCATTGATGTCCTGACTCATTTTCACCTTCTTCCCAGCTGCGCTGAGGACCTTGGCCTGGGCTGGGATACCGGATGAGCTGCGACCGATGGCGTGGCAACTCTTGATGGGGTACATGCCCGCACCTTCGGCTCGACGCGTCTCGACCCTAGCGAGGAAACGACAAGAGTACGCCGATGCGGTCCGACTCGCCTTCTCCCGTGGCGTCAAAGGACTCGACGGACCCATCTGGCACCAAATCAGCATCGATGTACCTCGGACCAACCCCGGTATTCAGTTATGGCAATGCGAAGGCACGCAAAGGGTCAGTTGAATCCATAATTTATTCCAGCTCGCCGCATAGGAGCTGACCAGTGTTCGAAATGGGTTGACAGAGTCTCGAGAGGATCCTTTACGTTTGGGCAATTCGCCATCCCGCGAGTGGGTACGTCCAGGGGATCAATGATCTCGTTACACCCTTCTTTCAGGTCTTTTTGTCGTCTTATATCGGTAAGTCGCCAATGATTCTCGGATGCGGCAGAAGCCTTGCACATGACTGATGGTGCCCTTGGCCCAATCAGACTCGGATCCCGAAGCATACGACGTTGCGGCCCTCCCTCCGGCGGTATTGGAAGCGCTTGAAGCGGATTCGTTCTGGTGCTTGTCCAAATTGCTCGACGGAATTCAGGACAATTATATATTTGCGCAGCCGGGGATCACAAGACAAGTCGCGAGGATGAAGGAGTTATGTGCGCGTGTTGATGGCGAGTCTCTTACCACGAAGGAGATTGGCAACACGTTGGGGAGTTGAGCTGATCCGAAAGTGGACCATTTTCTACCATCAGCCCCTCTCGCTCACCACCTGGAAGAAAACTCGGTTGAATTCATCCAATTCGCTTTCAGGTGGATGAACTGCCTGCTCATGCGTGAAATGTCGGTCAAGAACATCGTGCGCATGTGGGATACCTACCTCGCCGAAGGGCAGGATGCCTTCTCCGAATTTCATCTCTATGTCTGTTTGGCGTTTTTGGTGCGATGGAGCGATCGGTTGAGGGAGATGGATTTTCAGGTGCGTTCTTGATGACTCAATAGACTCCAGACGAGGTGGCGTAGGATGGGGCTTGATTCCCATGGGGTACCTGATCGCACAGTCCATCATCATGTTCTTGCAATCGTTGCCGACGCAACAATGGAGCGATAAGAATACAGAGTTACTGCTCTCGGAGGCTTTCATGTGGTCGAGGACGTTCGTTGCTAGATGAGTGCAGGGGAGCGTTTCGTTGCAACGGAGAAGGTGATTGTGAAACCAATTGATTCTGATTCGCTTAAACGAGAGTTCGGGCCCCGCGCGACGAACTTGAGGTATGTATTGCACTCCATGCCTAAGGATGAAAGGCGAACTCGGAATATAGACCAAGCGTCTGTACTGCTTCCTTCCGCCCCATCCTGCCTTTCATCCTAACCAATTCGCCAGCCACCGCGCTCCTACGCCGTTTATTCCACCGATTCGACGATGGTGCAACAGCCTTGCATACAGCAGCTCTTCCTCTTCCTCTTCCTCTTCTTCTTATCGCCGACGCCGTCGCTGCAAGTGGTCACCTGCTGGGAAGCGTTTCCACTTGTTTTCCGAGGGTATTGAAAGGTTATGATCGCCCAGAATCAGCCGACTAGCTGAACAGCTATTCGCAGTTTTCTGCCGCGGTTTTCTGAATTGGACTCACGGGGGGTTGTACACATACGTCCCGTCAGAGTCACATCTGTGGAGACACGTTACGAGGATGGTGACTCTCTTGCACGGGATATTGTTGAAGCTACAAGCGGCGTAGCATTCGCTTTGGATCGTGATGGATGGTATGCAAGAGTTAGTTCATGACGAAGTCGCCGGTTCAGATCAATCGACGATGGAAATCTTACGCGCCGTCCTTCCCGGGCTGACCGTCGCACTTTTTCATGCAGTCGCTGGAGGGTGCCGAGATAGTCCGTCTCAGTATGGAGGTCTTATCTCATCGGGTTGAACGGTGCACACACTAGTGTTGCTAGTAGCACCGCTGCCGTAACATCCATCGCGAACACCAACCTACTCCCCGGGAGAAAGCGGTCTATCTTACCTGCAGACGGGGTTCATATGGCGAACAGCAGCACAACTATATGGCAAGATCAGGCATTGTAAGTAGGTCATATTATCAGTCTTTGATTCGGGGAATTCCTCGAGTGAACGGATCGTCGTCAAGGCGGTTTGGTCTCACTCACGTCCCCGGGTTCTCACGCAGGGCGCCCGGGGGCCATTTTCTCGACAGGGTCGAAACGATGAGGCAACAAATGACGAGGAAAAGAAGTGTAGCACGCATCTGAATGGTCGAGACTAGACTTTCGGAGCATGGATTTGGTGACGAGTAAGAAGAGAAGAGCCAGGGCGGGATGTCCAAAGTGGGCGTATGTTTAGGAAGTGAGGGTAGTGTCTCACCGCACGGACGCTACTCTGATTCAGTTCCGACCCCTTTTCCGTCGGTGAATTTTGCCGGCCGTTGCAAGCTCAATCAACGGTCGGGCCCGGGCCCATCGGGCGGGACTTTTCCGCAGCCGCCCTTCGGCTGTCTGAAAAGACACGGATACTTGTGCATCCGCACCGCTGGGCGACTGAGTCATTTGCGTCTACTTCAAGTGCTCCCGTGGTGATCATGTACTTACTTCCGGAGCTATAGATTTGATTAACGCGCCCCCGGAGGGGGCGACGGGTCCCTGAACCTCTGACGGAGTAACACCGACTGACAGCGTCAGCTAGTATTACTAAGAACGTACCATGGAACGGGTATGCAGCACCGAGTTCCTGAGTCAATTCGGCTCACATGAATGAGGCGTGTAAATGTGCCAAACGTTAATGAACATTGCAGACAACGAGATCGAGCCAGAGCCAGGGTGTAAATGCACAAGTTGAGGTCACTCGACATCGCCCATGTCACAGTCCGCGTCTGGACGAGTTTGTGTTCGCATGTGGTCGTCAGCGCCGGGGACCCACATCGCGCGTTCACCGAAGTCAGCTATAAGAAGTGGTTTCAGTTGACGTTGAGAGATCGGGACTTCCGGGAGCGACTTGGGCGCAAGACGGCCTGGCTCGGCTAGGCGCGGTGAATGTGTCCACCGCTGAGAGACATGGGAATCAAATGGCATGGAGTGTCAGTACTCCCCCACAGATCTTTCACAGTGGGAAGAGCGTTGCAACCCAGGATTGGATGACTTTTTGTCGTTGGCCTAAACGGTATCTGCTTGGTCGAGAAACTTGTCCCTGATGCGCCCAAAGCTGTGAGATACCTCCTCATCGCAACGGTGAGTGTAAATCTGCCAGGTTGACGGTGACGAAGAGGGTGTACATACTGCACACGTTGACGTTTCCGCGGATCTCATTCCTCATGTCGAGCATCTGCGCAGTTGTGCCTTGAATTTTGTCTCCGACATTTTGCAATTCCGCCAGAATACGGTTGATATGCTTCTCTGCTTCTGTTGTTGCCTTGTACCTTTTCGTGTCCTTAGATTTCTTGATCATTTCAGCCAAAACATCCAGGTCGATTTCGAGCTGTGCTGTTGCGATTCGCGCCACCTTCTCTTTGGGGACCCGAAAAGCGAGTTGGCGAAACACTTCTCGTCGACGGAGCATGTTCGAGACGATGAATGGGAAAGACGGGTCGCATCGAAATCGCTGTCGTAGAGATTGAGCAAATGGTTGACTTGCTCGTCCAGAGAAGCCTTGAGGTTGCGCTCGATACAGAAACCGACGAGACCAAATGGATCGAGGTGTGGCCACAGCTTTGAGAGCACGAGCTCGTCCGAGGGTTCCCACAAAGGTGCGTCGCCTGTCGGAATGACATAGGTGGGCTTGTCCTGGTTGAGATAAAGGAGAACTTTCTCAAAGAGCAGCCATGAGTGAATTGGTTCGTCGGTAGGGGGTGGCAGCACATGGACGTGTTCGAATACTGGTTCATCAGAGTCGTTATGCAGTGCGTTGTTGCGTAGCCTTCAAAGAGCGATGATGTTGGTTCCACTGTCTCTGCGTCACCACATTCGCCGAAACTACGTCGGGCACGAGACCGTCTCCATCAGCTATTTGTCGATACGATACTTGGGGAGCAACCCAGACGGAAGCCGAAGTCGAAGTGGTTGAAGCTGAAACCGCCGTAGAAGCTGGATAGGTCGGGTTGAGCGCACCCGCCCGAGCCGGAACTGCGTCGAACGAGCTGTGCAATCGCCATCAAAGTTGCTTTCGTTGATCAACCACCTGAGCATCTTTTGGATCCGACTCTGCTTCACGATTATGGGTCGATACTTGTCCAGCTCCGCAAGGTTGGGGTTCCCTCCGCAGAATAAAACGTAAACACTGTCAGCGAATTCCTCGACGGACATGGGCAGTACATCGGTGAACGAGCGGTGTTCTGGCTGAAGATGAGGGTGTTTCCGCGCGTAAGTTCTTGTTGAGCTTTGGGATATCCGAAACGAGTTAGCTTGTACACCATCTTGTAGGCTCTGGCGCGCGCAGTGCCGAGGTGCTCAAGCTGACTCGCGTTGGAGAAGCAATCTCGGACATCAGCGGGGACGTGATCCAGTGCGCGATAAAACCCGTTGCTCAACGACCGAGGGGGCTTAGTCGGTGGCCCTGTGGTAGGGAACGACCGTTTGAAGCAGTATGGACAGAGTGAGCACTGAAGCGTGTTGTTCGTGGGCGAGTACGCGATCTGATCGATTAAATCGCTCGGTCGATGGAGACGTCGGGGATGGATGAGTGCGCCCCGTCAAGCTGAACACTGCAATCGCAAGTCGGAGGTCCGTCCGTAGTGTAGAGTTGGTTAATTCCCTCCAAATCCCTGATTCCTCACGCTTGATGTCGTCTTCATGCACCCATCGTACGTTATGCCCGAAGACTCTCACGGAACACATCAGGCAGCAGAAGAGACGGGAACGAGCGTCGATGAAGTAATCATTCCATTCGGAACGGTTCTCGGTGTTGAATTGATCGGATGCTGGCGCAAAATACGATGTCACTTTACCGGGATCTTCTTGTGCGGGTTCGGGATGCAGCGGTGGACGTCTGTGCAGCATTTGTTCGGAGTCAGTCGCTGAGACGTTCTCGCGATTCTTCTGGACTTCCTCGTTCAGTCAGGCTCGAAGCACGTCAACAGGTTTTGACGCGTATGCTCTATGGTCGGAGAAGCAATGACGACGTGGCCGAGTCACGGGACTCGCCGCTTGTTGCCTTCTGAAAACATACCCATTTGAACAAGCATTACAGTTGGGATCGCACGACCAAAGGAGCGCTTGTAGGGATAGCTCTTTCGCAAGCGGGTTCCTCCAGGACTATCCTTCCACGTGATGCGCCCGAAAAAGCTCCTTCAGGAGATCCATGCTGAAGTTGATGCTGCTGCGCACGAGCTGCCCAAGACTGCATTTGTCAACCACATCATCGAGTGCTGACACTGAACTGTTGCGTAAGAGCGGACCGGAATACACATACATAATGCCCGGGGCGCTTAGGCGGGGTCCTCCTGTCCGGGGGAGCAATGTTCTAACCAATCGGCGCTGAAATCAGGCTCCCCTATTGCACTCTTAGGCAGGGTCCTCCTATCCGGGGTAGCATTGTTCGCACCAATCGGCGCTGAAATCGGACTCTCCTATGGGACTTCAACAGCCACGCGCGTGCGGGGTATTTCGGCCATTTCGTTCAATAAAATCTCAGAATAGCATCATTTTCGAGGCTGGTGCAAGCATCATCACGCCGCGATGAACCTCGCGACGACCGCCCAAAAGAAGGAACGCAACTCCATCAGCGACCTCGAGGAAAAGGCCCGCCAACTTGAAACCGACAGGATCACCCTCGCGATGGAAAAAAATCAACGAAGCCAAGCGCTGCTCGCCGACTCGACCGCCCTACCAATTAGGATAACTGGTCGTATGAGATCGAGACCGTACGACAGAAGGCCCGCCGCACCCCGACCCGCCGCACCTTCGCGACAAGTGGGGACTCACCCTTGGCATCACAGGAGTAAATACGCTCTATTCAACGGGTGACGATGTAGGCCCGCGCCTCCAATTCACTCATACTCATGAAAGCCGTTAGCCTCCATTTCCTTTCCCTACCTCTCTTTAGCTTTGCCGCAGGAGTTTCCTCTCTTTCTCTTTTCGCCATCCATTCATTCTCCCCCGATCGAGTGCGGATCTACTTTACACCGCTCATCAACTTTTCTTCACTTCACTTCTTTTCTCAGTGGCGCTTGCAAGAGCCCCTGTTACTCGTGTGCTGCCTTCCCTCGGCACAGTGTTTCGCCGTTGAAAGGCCTCAACAGTCAAGCCATCCTCACGCTTTCGGCTCTCGCTGCAGCCGTAGCAGATCTCGCCTCCGCGATGGACATCATATCGCAACAAGCCTCTCGAAAACAAACTTGAATGCCTACAGCACAGTACTTGTCTCTGATTATTTACCCATTCTTGCTCAAGGTTGATCATATGACACAAGCATTGCGATGCTCTCGCTAGCGGGAGAGCATGCATATGCCCTGCAAGCCCGAAGTCACTACTGGGAGAAAGGGGCTTCCACTCGGATCTTTCCCCAGCTAACATCTAGAGGCGACCTAGCGAGTTGATTGGAACCTATGCCAAGATTTGTTCTGAGGGGATGTAGGCAGTGCTATACAACCATCTCTATTTATTCCATTTCGTCGTCGTTCCCGCTGCACGACGACCTCAAACCAACAACACCGAATCAATCACACTAAACCCAACGGCGACTCCTCCTTCATCAGATTCCCTGCCCTTCGTTCTCAACAACTGTCCAACAGTTTGATTAATCCTAACGTGCGCTCCTCCCTCGGGACCTTCATTCTTCCCAAAGAGGCAGATCCCATAAATACCCAATTCTGAAACGACCTCCCCTTGCACGCCCTTTTCTTCCCCCGCCCTAACCATGATCGATCGAGTTTCCAAAGGCGGTTCGATCAATTCCATAAGGATATAAGCTTCCCTAGCTTTCACCTTGGATCCTAATTCCTTATCCTTCGCTTCGAGTTGTGCGAGGAAGGGGGGTATGTCCGTACGGTAAATGTTGTTACCACCTCCTTCGCGTTGGGGTTTGAGGACGAAACGGGATGGTGAGGAGAGGGCTAGTTGGTAGGCTCTTTCTCCCTCGGGTGTGGAATCGAGGGGATAGAGATTCATGAAAGAGGATACGAGGGCCTCATGTTCTGACGAGGAAGCGTGAAGTTTGGAAACGACTTCCTCCTTTGTCGTCGTCGTTGGCGCACTACCGATATCCAAGAACCTCGCCAATTCTTTCGGGTCCGCCAACACCTGTTGTACCTTTTTACACCCACTCAACTGCAACGCCAAAGTGGGACACTTGATCGCCCTCGAACGCTCGAACAATAACCTCGTTTCCCATTCTTTACCCTGGGTCGTATAGTCTTCGGGAGAGTACCCGGAGCGGTAGTAGATGACGGAAATTTCAAAGGGTGTTTCGGGGTGAGAGGGGAGGGTGAGGATGAGGTTCGAGGTTTTCGGGTCGAGGGAAGAGTAGAGATGCAGTTCGGAGAAGGGGATGCGGAGGAGGTGAATGTGGTGCGTGCGTAGGAGCTCGTATTCCAAAGGTCGTTGGTCAAAGGCGTTGCGTTCGTCGTCTTGGGTGACCATCAGGATGCGGGCGCTGAGGATGGGAATTTGGAATCAGTTCAGTGGTTGCGGGTGTTCGAATCGTTGAGAGACCTACTTGGGATTCCCATAGGCTTGATGCCCTTGTGCCAAGCCTGTTGCCAAACCCTGAAGGGAAGGGTTCGCAGGAAGGGCCTCGGATCGTAATCGGGGATCGGAAGGGTAGGAACCAGTTTGGAGAAGATAGCTGGTGCGCAAATCTTTCGCCGTCTTAGCTCAGGAGATCTTCGATTCGAAAAGTATCGTCGGGATAGGAAAGACGCACCTGTGCAAGTCGGTGACTTTGCTCGACAAGCAGCCGAACGAGGCCGAGATGGTGTTGAATTCGACTTGCTTGATCGTCGGTTGCGCCGCGGTCTGACCCGCGGGTAGATGGAGGAGGTAATCCGATCGAAAGAGTCCCAGATGAAGGGGTTGTTTGATAGGTTCCTGCCGGACGAGGCGATACATGTCGTACAACTGCTTTTGAAAGGGATCGACTTGGGCGACTTGAGCCCCGACGATTCGGTCCAAGGCTTGATCGTCGACGGTGACGTGGGCGTAGAGCGCGTTGTACAACGGTTGGAGACGCTGGGCTTGGACGAAGAGATCGCGAGGGAACGGTTGCGGGAACAGGGAGTAGGGCGCGTGTATGCAGGTCGTCGTCGACGGTTTGGAGCCGGATTCAGGCGGAGGCGGTGGGGGTCGGTAGACGAGACCATGCGTCAGCGCAAAGTCGGACGCGAGCGTGAGCAGGTTCGCCTCTTGGGCTGAGCTCAGGCTTGGTGGCCAGCTCATGACTGTGTGTTTGAGCGCGGACGAGGAAGCGAACGAATAGGAGACGAGCTGGAGAAAGGAGTAAGCGAGCGAGGGTGAGGGAGAGCGCTCGCGGCTGGAGAGTGGAGACTGAATGTCGATCACCTCGATCACGTCAGCGCGCTCGCCGTTCGAGCGCCGTTTCCGAAAGCGGGGTTTGAACGAAAGATTTCCGACCCTCAAGTGCCCTCCGACAAGGGAAGGCAAGCGTCAGAGAAGGAGCCCCGCGCACGGACACGGTTCTCGTCCCCTCCTTTGAGCGTCCACCTCGTCGTCCTCGCCCTCGCCACCCCTTCCAGCCGGGTCCCTACCCGCCGACCATGGCCCAAAAACCCATCTCCACCACCACCACCACCACCACCACCACCCCTCCCCCCTCCACCTCCCTCAGCCTGCGCCAATCGCTGCTCCTCGCGCAAGCCGTCAACGCGCTCGGCACGACCTCATGGGACGCCATTTCCCAACTCGTCGTCGCCTCCCCCTTTGTGCATCAAACGACGACGACGACGACGAGTGCGACTATTCCGGACGAGCTGACCCGGGGAGAAGGGTGTAGAACGGCTTGGGAGAGGTTGGCGAAAGAGGCCGAAGTCGGAGAGGAGGTTCGGTAGGTGTTTGATGGGGGAAGCGGTCCTGTTCTATCCTGTGTAGGAGCTCAATCGACCCCGTCCCTTTTTCATACTGCGTTTTTGTTGTTGTTGTTGTTTGCTTTGGCAGATCCAAATCGACCCCTTGGCCACCCAAAGGCAAGTCTTCTCTTCCCCTTCCCGCCCTACTCTACTCTACGCACGCTCCTCCCCCCCTCCTAACCCATGCCATAACCCATGCCATAACCCATGCCATAACCCATGCCATAACCCATGCCATAACTCATGCCATAACCCATGCCATAACCCATCCCTCTCTCCCCCATCCCTCTCGCTGTCCCCCAGCTCGACCCCTGCGTAAGATCGTGCGCAAACTCTTTTCCGCTCTATTACATACGACCCACGCCGCGATCACTTCGAGTTTGGCACAGGAAGCGTAAGTTTGACGCTCGACTCTCCCTTTTATGCGCTTTCATTCACGTCTCTCACGAGTGTGAAATCCCATGTCCCATAAAATAGGAATTGCAAGAAGCAGATTCAAGCGATTCGATCGGGGACTCAAAAGGAGCAGATTGTAGGCGAATTGTCACCGAGGACGAAGGAGAGGTATTTGAGCGGTTTGAGGGAGCAGGACAGAAAGGCCAGAATTGAGCAACCAGAGGAGAAGGACGCGACTAAGCCGAAGGCTATTAAGAAAGCACAGGGAGTCAAAAAGGAGGATGTCGAGGTGAAAAAGGATGAAACAGAGCAGGAGGAAGAAGATGAAGAAGAAGAGGAGGGAGAGAAGGAAGGAGGAGACTTGACGGATGATTCGACGGCGACGACCAAGAAACGACCGGTGGGAAGACCTAAAGGTTCCAAATCGAACGCTGCTCCCACAACGACTGTGAAAGAAACGACGACATCAGCAACGACTGCGACGACGAGGAAATCGACCCGAGCTCAGGGCAAAGCCACGACGACCACACACGAAGATTCTCCCGAACCGACCGCGAATGAAGACGAAGGCGAAGTGGAAGACGAGGAACAAACGCCCGCACCAGAGGAGGAAGACGACGACAACGAGGAAGGTGACGAGGAAGGAGACGAAGGTTCGACAAGGTCGACGAGGAAAGGATCGAGTAGGAAAGCCAAAGGTGTTGCTGCTGCTTCGGCGGCGGCCGGGCTCAAGAGGAGTCGGAGAAAGACGAGTGAGATGGCGGCAAGTCCTGGGCCGAGTGAGGATAGTAGGAGTAAGAAAAGGGTCAAGGGGGAGAACGAAGTCGAGAGTGGCAGTGGTTAGTTTGCTGTGCTTGGTGTGGTGCTCGACGAACGTGGACACTGATGTTTCGCACCCGCTCGCTCCTAACAGACACGAAAGCCTTCCGCAAATCAATGAACATGCTCCTCGACAACCTCACCAACGAAGGCTACACCCACCCTTTCAAAGACCCCGTCCTCAAACGCGATGCCAAAACCTACTACAGCGCGATCAAACGACCCTTATCGATTCAAGAGATTAGAAAAAAGTTGAGGTCGCCAGATGGGTATACGAACGCGAGTCAGGTCGCGAGGGATGTGGCGCTGGTTTGTGCGAATGCGAGACAGTTCAATCCGAGTGCGAACAAGGATCCGGATGACTTGGCCGGGCAGGCCGAACGAACGTGGAGAAAGACGGAGGAGTGAGTTCATGCGGGTCGTCGGATTCGGTCTAGATTGAAAGCTGACTTTTTGCGTTGGGGGTTGCAGGTTGATGCAGCTTCACATGAGCAACAATTCGTAAGACGGCGTAGTATGTGTAGATCTTGAGTGCATCTCTTATAAAATTTCTATCGTACATGTCGTCTGTACGCTCTTCGTTCTTGGGTGTAGTATTGCAAACCAAAAAACGCGTCCGTGTGCGCATACTCTCGCTGGACAGTTTGTCAAGGTGGGGAGATGAAGCCCTGCTGCGCAGGCTTGTGGCAAGATAAACGCTCGAAAAGAATAAAACTGCTACCGACCCCTCTACTGCATTCCGGACTTCAAAAACTCCTCATGCAACCTGAGTGAGTGCGAAGTACCAAAAAAATAGTGTAGAGTCAGCACCGTGCACGTAGCCCACTTGGTCTTGATCCCCTCTAAGAAAGAAAAACTCACTTATTCTGCGCATCCCACTCCTTTTGCAACTTCTTCCTCCTCGACTTGGGCAACTCGATTCCCTCCTTATCCTTTGCCGGTAACCCCTGTTTATCCCACTCGGAGTATTCCTCCGTCCTGAACATGACTTTCGGATCCACCCTGCCTTTCTCCAATTTCTCCCTCCTCTTTCGTTCCGCCGCCGCCAAAGTAGCGGCTTTTTTCGCTTCCTTCTCCGCTTGAATAGCCAATTTGGCGTCCCTCGCTTCTCGAAGTGTGGAAGGATCGACGAGTTTAACCAAGGCTTGACCGTCGTCTTGGTCGTCCAATGCAACGCCAAGATCGACAAGGTCGATGTCGCGTAATTGGTCGGTGAGTTGGAGCATGGCCGAGACGGGGGCACCTTCGATGGCGAGTTTACGAATCCGGTCGCGGAAAGTGGAGAGGGCGCGGAGGTAAGGCATCAGAAGGGTCGTTTTCTGTCATGAACAGCCGGCGCCAGAATCCTTAGTCAACTTTTCGGTCCTCCCAGGATGCCGCAAACTCTCTCGTCACCCCACTCACATCAACTTGTGCTTCCTCACCAGGCACGACGGCCATACCCCATCCAATGATCCTATCCCCACTAACAGGATCCACCGGACTCCCCTCCCCCAACCCAAACATCCTCAGCATCCTCGTCGTCCATTCCGCAACCGACACCACAACCGAAACGTTCACCTCCTTCCTCGGTTTCGCAAGGTACACGTTCGCCTTCGACACCAGCTCAAGGATGATTTGAATTCCTTTCGGTGTGTCGAAGGAGTCGCACATCGCGTGACGGAAGTCGATTTGGGCTTGTTCGAGTTCGCCGAGGAGGGTTAGTTCGGGAGTGGAGAAGTGGTGTTGGCCATCGGAGGAGACGGAGTTGGCTTTGGCTTCGGAGTGACGGGCGTTGACGGTGTCGAAAAAGTTCTGAGAACCAAACAAACGGGGGGGGGGTTCAGACCTTGCGAAATGAAAAACTTGAACCCCAAAGCAGCAGAATACTCACGTTCAATTTGACCTCGAACGCCTTGACCTCCTGCATGCCCGCATCCGTGAAATCCAACTTGGCATTCCAAGTCTGCAACAAGAACGCGAACCTCAACTGCCTCGCCGAATATTTGAATGTATCCCCCAACGCATCATCGATCGTGATAAAGTTCTTCAAACTTTTGCTCATCTTCAACCCCGCGATATGGAGATGGCCCGTATGGAGGAAGTAATTGACCCATTGACGGCAGTTGTGGAAGGCTTCGGATTGGGCGATCTCGTTATCGTGGTGGGGGAAAGCGAGGTCTACACCACCGGAATGAACATCCATACCTTGTCCTAGGACCGCAGAAGCCATGACACTGCATTCGATATGCCATCCAGGTCGACCGGGACCCCAACCAGATTCCCAAGCCGGTTCTCCAGGTTTGGAAGCTTTCCAAAGTGCGAAATCCGATGCGGAACGTTTGCCCAAACCACTCGTGAGGGAACCTTCCCCATCTTCGAGCAATTCTCGGTTTCCCTTGGACCATGGTTGTAATTTGGCGTAGGTGTGACGCCACTCTTGATCGCCTGGCGCACCTTCGAATTTGGCCGTGTCGAACCAGACCGAACCACCGGCTTCGTAAGCGAACCCTCGAGCGACGATCCCTTCGACGAAACTGACGATTTCGGGGATATACTCGGACACACGAGTCAAGGTCGTCGGTCGTTCGACGTGCAACGCTGCCATGGATTTGAAGTAAGAATCCTCCCAATACGCCGCGAGGTCCCGAAAGATGGCGGGATCGGTGACCGTATCGCCAAACTATGAAGAAAGTCGAGTAGTCCCACAAAGCTGTTAGTTCAGCAGCGAAGGATAACCGATACGCCGAACCAATCACTGACCTGTTTATCCAACCACAAACTCAAGACATCCTTAGTACTTTCGATCAACCTCTCCGCCTCTTCCTTCCCATTCTTCCCCTCCTTCAACTCTGCCTCGGCCACATTCAAGCCTTTCAACCCAACTTGCAAAACGGTGACATGCATTCCTAACTTCTCATCTCTGACTTTTTGCTCTTGGACCCATTTGGGATCCTTGAGTTTGGATTCGATGTCGGACCAAGCGGATTGAGCGTCTTGGAAGGTTGGAGTGGAAGGAGGGGTGGGATTGTCGAGAGCTGGGGAAAGGGCTTTGTAGAAGTAGGCGGTCCAGGCTGTTTGGTTGTCTTGGACCAGTTGGGAGGTCAGGGAGGTGTGTTGGGAGGTGTATTGGTTCAAGAGGTGGGATTGGCGGGCTCGGAGGATGATCTACGGACAGACACACGCAGACAGGGGGGGTGGGGACGAAGGTTTTCTCAGCCTGAGCTAAGATGCCTCTCCCGGGCCTGCCGGACTGACCTTGTCATCGACATCAGTGATGTTCATTACGAAATTGACTTCGTAGCCAAAATAATCGCGCAGGATCCTCCTCATGATATCCTGCGCGAGGTAGTTCCTGCCACAACCCACGCCGAACGTAGAGAATTAGCTCTTCCACGTAGCGTTCTCAGCTCTCGAACAACCCACCTCGCGTGTCCCATATGACTCGCATCGTAGACCGTAGGACCGCAGTTGTACCAGGTGACGACGCCAGGTTTCTGGGTGATGAATTCGACCTGATCCTCGCCATCGCCAAGGTCAGTTTCAAGTGTGCGTACGGCCCGACCGCATACTGCATCCTGGTGTAAGCCAACGCACCTTTGTCCGGGTCAACGAATTGTACACCTTCAATACGGGCTCTTCATAGGTACGTTCGGGGAGTCGCCACGAGTCTTGGGTGACTTTGGGAGCGGCTGTGGAGGTGGTGGTCGAGACCATTCTGGTCGCGAGAGCGAGCGAACGGAGCACCGATCGAGGACGGGAAGCGGTTACTAATGATATTAGAGAAACGCTCGTGCAAGAGACTCGTCGGAGCATACACCTGTCTTGCTGATGAGGGTGTGAGAGAAGGGGAAACAAGCGCTCCGAGGCGTGGCCGCCGACGGTGCGGTGAAACTGACAGCAAAAACTCGGGTCCGAGCCCTTGCTCGCTCCTGATCGAATCAACGGCATCCCGGGCCATCGCTTA
Organism: Microbotryum lychnidis-dioicae p1A1 Lamole; assembly: GCA_001244265.2. Classification (NCBI taxonomy): domain Eukaryota; kingdom Fungi; phylum Basidiomycota; class Microbotryomycetes; order Microbotryales; family Microbotryaceae; genus Microbotryum; species Microbotryum lychnidis-dioicae. Next base: position 279,290 of record CDLV01000018.1, read on the forward strand.
TGTCAGTAAAGTACGTTCCAGTGTAGTGCTACTGCAAATTCAGTTTTATATACATATTCAATCACATAATATGATACACGATGGTGCAGTACCTATACGAAAGAGCTATAGTTGACAAAAGGCAATACACCCCGATCATCGGAGTGAGAGTGCGCGCGAGCCGAAGGGCGAGCCAGTCGAAAAACCACCACAGGGAACATTCAAACGAAAAAATCCCCAGACACACAAACACACTCCTTACAAACCCCACTCCCTCGTCACGTCCTCATTCATCAAATCGCCGAGTTCCCTCTGCCAACTCTCCTCCTCTCCCTTATCCTCCCTCTCATCATCCGCCATCATCGTCAGCCTAGGATCGACCGTCGCCGATTCCAACTCTGCACCATCCCCACCGACCACAACCGTCGTACTTCTTTCCAATCCCGCACCATCCATCATCTCTTTCCCAAACATTCCGGTCCCTTTGAACAACGATGAACTCAGCATCATTGGATTCTCCCCGGCGGTACTATCCAACCTCAACGCATCCCAATCCAGTTCAAACATTGGTGGAGGAGGGGGTAACCTCACTTCGGTCCAATAGCTCGCAGGTGGGTAAGGCATAGGTGGGTACGACACCAACGCGAGGTCGTGGCCGAAAAAGGCGTGAGGCGTTCCTAGAGGGGACAAAGAAGGCGAAGCGAGGAGAGGCGAGGGGCAGGAGGAGGAGGTGTCTGTTGTCGATGAGGAGGCGTACAGCGAAGGCACGAGACGAGGTGAGGTCGAAAAGGTCGGTTCTGTTGGGTGAGGCAGGGCAAACTCGGGTTCCGAGAGCAGGACGTCCGAGGCGGAGAGGGAACAGCTGGGGTCCTCCGCGGCGGCGGCGGGAGAAACGGTAGGGTCGTCAAATTCTTCTTCGGCGGGCAGGATCATCGGTTTGACGTCTTCGTCTGTAGGACCGACAGAGGGCTTTATTAGTACTTGCACAAGATGCACTAAACTAAATATCGATTCAAACGCACCAATAGGTTCGACCGTTCCCGATGCATTCCCACGTCCGAGATCGATCCCTAGCGACCCCCCAACTCCGAGGTCCGAGTCGTCGCCACCAAAGGAGGCCTCTTCAGAATAATACTCTTCCTCTTCCCCTTGTTCCCCATCTTCACCATCCGAGCCACCAGAAGAACTAGACCTCTTCATCCTCGAATTGAATGCACCCGATAAGAGGGGCTTTTGAGCGATCGAATGGGCCAAGTCTCGTTGATTTGGTGGATGATAAGGCACGTTTTTGCGAGGTAAGTCCGCTCGATAGATGCAGCCGTGCTCCGTGTCGGGACAACGACCGTTCCAGCGCGCATTGCGCACGCAGCTATCGCACGCCGGTTTCGAGCCCGAGCATTTGACCCGTCGCGCTTTGCAGGCGATACATGCTAGGCCTGGATAAAATTCATACAAATTGGATGGGGACCTATGGGTCAGTTGGATCGCATTTAGTTTGCGCCCGGCGCGCGTGCCTGATCGAAGGCCGAGACGATGGATAAGAAAGGAAATTTCGGCCTAGCCGACACGGGCACGTCGTGCATGTGAAGTGCATTCCATCCAACCGTAGAAGACCGCAAGAAACCTCGTAAAAAGATGAACGCGCATACTCACCCTTTTGTAAAGGAGCGGCCGGTTGCTCCACAGGTGGAGTTGAGCCTTTGGGTTTTCGAGCCGCTCGTCTCGAAAGGGGCTTTCTGGATGGAGTTGATACCGTGTGTGCTACAGTTGAACGTTTCTGATCTTGATCATGCGAATGGTTGTAGCTTGTCGCTGCAGCTGGGGTAAAACGGAAAGTCGATCGATCAACGAGGATTGATCAGCGCGAGCTCGCTCGACAGGAGCAATACAAGAAAGAGGGCCCTACCCGTCGAACACGAAGCAACAGGTGGTGAGGGCGATGATGAAGACAAGCTCGATGCAGGCTCCTTGTAATAGCACCCCAAGTCGGTGTCGATGTTCCTGCCGTCCCATCTCGCTTTACGAACGCAGGCTGAGCAACCGGGCGAACGACCACCGTCGCAGCGCACTCTTCGTTCTCGACCTGTGGAAAATGAAACAAAGTATTTCCGAAGTAAGTATGACGCGGTGCTGGTCAGGATACGGTCAAAGTGAGGTGTTGAATCATTCCGCGCCGCAGTGTCGTTAAACGTTGATCGCAGCGGAGTGGCATCGCATCGGGATCGGTTGCCGTTTCAAAGCTCCGTAATCGACGCCCGTAGAGAAGCATTGGATGCAGAGTAGTAGTAGATCCACGCAGATCTGCCGACGTTCACGTGTACTCCTCGGGCTTTCAACAGCTCCATTATGGTTCCCGATCATGTACACCGACATACATACGTCCAGTACCTCGGTATGCCTCCGCAAACGCCTCTCACTTCAACGCCCGACCGCCCCAACGGTGAAACGTGACGTATCGCCGAGATCAAGCCGAGATCAAGCAAGCCAGACTGCGAAGAACTCACAAGGAACGCAGCACAATCCCCTGGGCAATGGGTTGATCCGATTTATCGTACGACCCTGTCTGGAACTTGCTGGCATAGCTACACGTCGGGTGGGTAGAGTGGTCGCGGTAGAGTTGGGGAGTTTGAAACGTTGGAGAAAATCGAAGGGGGTTGGACGGGCACCGCAGCGGGCCGCCCACCGTTCTCGGCACAAACGCCTCGGTGCCTCGGAAGGCCCTCTCTTCTTCCTGGCCGGAGCTCGGCGGCGGTCCCGCTTCAGACCCTTTTGAACCGCATTTGTCATCCTCTTTGGGCGGGGTGCGATCACGGTCTCTCAGGGTCATGGTTAGGGTAAAGGATCGGTGTACCGTCGAGTCGTTGATTGTTGTTCCCGGCATCATCTATCACAGACCAAAAGTGATACAGAGCGGTAACAGCATATAAATCGAGCTCGACTCCGAGCCGAACGTGCGACTCGGACCCGCGGGGTCCGCGTATTACGCCAAAGTCGGAGAGCCCATAGGCGATCATCCTTCTTCTTAAGTTTGAAAAGGCGAGGATGTTGTACGAGATGGGAATATTAGGGAATCAGGCCTTTGTTCATCCCTTGTGATTCCAGATATCGAGCCTCCGGAAAACTAATAACCTCTTTGCCAAAACAAGCTGAAATTCGGCACGATTAAGTATTTTTAGGTTGTACCTGCAAGAAGAACATGAGACGAAATGTGCTGCAAGACTTATCAAATTCTCGATATGAATACCATCTCCAAAGGGGTCAAAGGCTGATCATTCACTGCACCAAATGTGCATGAGTGCCGCGACTCGGAGTGCCACGGGCGGATGGGTCCGCACTTTGCGACCCGCAGACCGCCGTGTGCGGCCATGTGTCTGTCACTTGTGCAGTATGTCTGTCACTTGTGCGCACATGAGGCTGCGCTCAACAGAATGAGCAATCGGCCCTAATGCTCGCGCACGAGTACGACGAGCTACACGGTTCGCACATGAGACTTTCGAAATAAGTCTTGCAGCACATTATTACCTTCTTCTTGTTGCGGATTCAACTATGAGTACTTATATATTTGTCCTACGACATCGACACGTTACGATTTTGTCGTGTATTGCCTATAATCAAGTGTCCGCACATGTGCGGACAAAGTGTTGCGGCCGGCGGCACCGGCGCCTGCAGAGTACCACTGCAGTGAGTTTCAGTTTGAACCCAGCACCTCTATGTAACATGTAACAGAAAAAGTTCTACATAGCATGTAATGTGAACCATCATGGGCCACGCATTGGTCATGTTCAACATTCGATCCCGGCAGACGGCGGTGGCAGTACTACTCCGAGTTGGCAGCGTAAGTTAGTGGCGGCTTGTTGGTCCAAGGAGTCAGCATCAGCAGGCCACGCGAGCCTGAGCGCATCTTGACTTTATCCCTCTTCCCACCCGATCCGCGACTCACCCAACGCCAGGGAAATTGTGGTCTTCTGTAGTGCGTTCCAACAAAAACACACACCACTGGCATGCCTCCTCAGCCGCATAGCGCCCCTGCCACCTAAGGAGAGCTGACCTTGAGGGGAGACCACGTAGCTCAATCGGCACGTCCGTGCTCAGAGTCTCCTACGCCAACGACTCCCATCTCCCGTAGTATCTCATGATGGCTGCACGCAATTATCGGGGTTTGGTGCCCAACTTGCTGTGCGGTCCCGAGTGTGGGTTGGAGTGGAACGTAGACCCCGAACGGCCGTCCAACGTGACCGAACTACTCGAAACGGGCAAGCTAGCTAGCGACAGACGTCTCAAACGTACCCTCCGAGGCAGCTGGTCTATAACGTGTACACATCATTATCAACAATGTCGTGAAACCTCTGATGGATGCGGTTGCACCGGTGGTCATCGAATTCGGAGACCGCGACCGCGACCTCAAACTGCGACAAAAAGGAGACAAGAACATTACCGTCACAAAGGCGTGTTCCGGATCGGAGACGTCGGAGGTTGTTGTCACGTTGGCTATCGAAGATAAGACGGAGGGTGTGCATTGTCATGAATGAGGATTCCCGGATCAGCAAATTTCACTCGCGCGCTTCAGAGCAATTCAGAGCCGATCCAGAACAATCCTGAACAATCCGGGCGTAAAGTACATTAAGCCCTGCGCTGCTAGATTGCTCTAGAAGTACGGGAGGGTCCAAATGAGCGTGGATACATCCTCCTCCGCAAAGCGTGCCTGCAGCAGAGCCTGGATTCGCCTCGGAATAATACTGTTGCATTATCGAGAGCTTTCTCCCGCCTGTCAGAATCATAAATGGGCTTGCTTACCTTGGCGCCGATAGCCGAGCCTCCTTCAGTCCTCTCCTTCAAGTTGGACTTGCCAGTGTGCTTCTGCTTCTGCACCGCCCCTTCGCCCCCTGTTCCTCCTCGTCACTTTCCTTTCCCTGAATTGCTTCGGAGCTTGCAAGACTTCCGAAAACTCCGATCCCTGAGGGGTATGTCCAGCCTTTCGTCCCTCGGGTCCGCCAGGCTCAACGACGTGCCGGATGTGGAGGTGTTCAGGTGTGAGTTCTGGGAGATGATGACGCAGCACACCTTCCGTCTTGCCTTCGATAGCTAACGTGACAACATACTCCGACTTCTCTAATCCGGAACACGCCTTTATGAGGGTAATGTTTGTTGCCTCCTATTTGTCGCAGTTTGAGGTCGGGGTCGCGTTCTCCGACTTCAATGGGCACCGGTGCGGCTGCACCCATCATGGGTTCCACGGCATCGTTGATGACGGTGTGTACACGTTTTAAACCAGCTGCCTCGGAGGGTGGGTTTGAGACGTTTGTCGCTAGCTTGCCCGTTCCGAGTAGTTAAGTCATATTGGACGGCAATTCGAGGTCTAGCTGCTCGTTCTTCTCCAACCCACGCTCGAGACCGCACAGCAAGTTGGGCACCAAAATCCGAAAAATCGCGTGCAGAAATCACAATATGCTACGGGAGATGGTGTTCCCTGGCGTAGGAGACTCTGAACGCGGACGTGCTGATTGAGCTACTAGTGGCAGTACGTGGTCATCCCTCAAGGTCAGCTCTCCTTAGGTGGCAGGGGCGCTATGCGGCTGAGGAGGCATGCCAGTGGTGTGTGTTTTTGTTGGAACGCACTACAGAAGACCACAATTTCCCTGGCGTTGGGTGAGTCGCGGATCGGGTGGGAAGAGGGATAAAGTCAAGATGCGCTCAGGCTCGCGTGGCCTGCTGATGCTGACTCCTTGGACCAACAAGCCGCCACTAACTTACGCTGCCAACTCGGAGTAGTACTGCCACCGCCGTCTGCCGGGATCGACTGTTGAACATGACGAATGCGTGGCCCATGGTGGTTCACATTACATGCTATGTAGAACTTTTTCTGTTGCATAGATGTGCTGGGTTCACACTGAAACTCACTGGTACTCTGCAGGCGCCACTACACTGCCGCGAGTGGTTTCTCATTAGGAGGCTCGTTGGTTCGTGGAAGTGGGGGAAGTTGGTGCTGGCAAGTCAATGGCGTTGAAGTGAAAGAGCGGATGAACGGCATTCGGTTTTCAGACTTTGATGATCGTCTACATATGAACGAGTCAAGCTCGGGATGAGCTTGCAAGTTGAAGAAGGCTGACTCTCGGAGAAATACCTGGGCCGCAAGCTCGTCCCGAGTCGAGCGAGAGGCGGATCGGAGTCCTGGCTCCTTGATTCGAAGTGAAGCGGTGATCAAAGCTCACGCTGTTGAACACAATCGGAACTAGTTGTTTCCTCGTTGTTGGAGCTTGCCTCTGCTAGGATTCGGTCCTGTCGTGTTCTGGTGAGGGACTGGCAGGTGGCAATATATTGAAAACGAAGGTGGTGATGGGTGACTCGCGACCGGATTTGCTGGGAAGTAGAATGGGATCCGATATCGTGCTTTATGGCGTGAGGTTGGAGGCCCACATGATCGTAAGGTAAGTACGTACCTACCAAACTACCCTTGTGGGGGTCAGCCTTTGGAACGGCTGAGAGATGCTGCTTCGAAAGAAAATCCCCGCATCTTGAACTTGAAGTCCGTTTCCTAGGCGCGGGGTCACGTGCGCTAAAGAGGTCCGAGCTTATGGGGTGAAGGTCTCGTCATGATTCTGCAATGTCTACAGCTTCTCGCATGTGCACCATCGGATCCTTATTCAATAGTTTGCAGCGCCCGAATTCGCTTTCGACGAAAGGCATTTGATTACGCAACATACCTGGGAGCGGAGGAGAAATCGAGCCACCCCACTTGCTCCCGTAGCTATCCTCTCCGTCGCTCTCCCAAACCGTGCGACCAGCTCACACAATGGAACCTCGACGACGGCACTCTCTCCGGTCGGCCCCTCCGACACCGAGCACGATCGATGATCGTTCCTCGGACGGTGATGGTGATCGAGACGATGTAAGGTCCCACAACCCCGGTGGAGCCAATACCAGCGGCGGGGCCAGTGGTGTTGCGACGGTCAGTGCTGAGCGATTGGTCGTGCGTCGAGTCCGAGCACATGCAGAAGAAGTGGTCCCAAGCTGAATAACTCTTGTACCGGCTCTCAATGCAGACCCTGCCTGATCTCGAGGCACGACTCGAGACTGAACGTGCGATCGCGGATGGAGCCGAACAGTTCTTGCGCATGTTCGAGACCCAACAAACTCCGTCATCACCTGCCCAAGGATCGGATGGGTCGTCGTCCTCGCCACGGCCTTTGGAAGGATTGGGAGCTGGGCAGGAAGAGTTGAAGGCCCAGGTCGAGGCGGAGCTGGTCGCGGCTAGGCAAAGGATACAGGAGCTGTTGAGCTTGATCGAGACGTTTCCACGCGGAGGGGGCGGTGAACAAGGTGCGTTTGGGTGGATCGGGATGGGAAGGGAAGGTGTCCCGTTATGCTTATATGTAGACACGCTTCCACAGATGTATTGGCCATGCCACCTAGTCCGGCGCTCTCTGAACCGTACCCGAACGACGCGTTGCCGTCCTTACCTCGTACGTTTCAAGTGGGGTAAACCCAAGGGGGTCGTGGATCAAGCAGCTCACACCGAAGCCTTCTCGCAACCCTTCTCACAGCCCATCAACCAACGGATAGCTTCTTGCCGACCTTTGAAAGGGTCGTCCATCTGCTCCAACGCCTCGACGAAACTCAGCACGTCTCGGACAAGTTGAGGGCGATGGATTCAATCGTCGATGCACTCAAATCAGAGGTCAGGGTCAAGTTTGAGCTTAAAATGGAAGATTATCTCACCACGTGAGTAATCAAAAATGATGACAGTTGAAGTTTTGTTTATGGACCGTTGGTCTGATGGGATGTGGATCAGCATCATGGAAGGACTCGGCGAGGATGCAGGAAAGCACGTTCGCGCAGGTTCGTATCGGTTACTACGTCATCTCATCGTCGATCAACATGACGTGTATCAACTGCATGCATGTTTCCTCGATATGTTTCTCGTCAAGTGAGTTGTTCCTCCTTCTCTCGTGGAACACCTGAACCCGCTCGCCCACTGACCTCCTCTGTGCCGTACAGATCATTATCGCGGGACTCGAGAGCAGAAGTCGAAAAGGAGCAAGCTTTACGACTCATTCGGCTTCTACTTTCCTTACCGGATACGGACCAACCCGTTCAACCTGCCGTTATTCGGGCGATCGTCGCCATTGCGGAGAACCAGGAAGAGAAATTGCGGCTCGCATGTCTCGAGACATTGGGGGAGCTGCGTGAGTCGGCGTGTATTATCGCGGGATCATTAAAGGAGGCGCACATTGACCCGCCTGCTATTGCATCCGCATGATGCCCGCAGTCATTCGAGATGTATCACTCCTTGTTGCTGCCGAAGGGTTACGGGTTGTCTTGCAATCCCTCTCGGATGGTCCTCACGATCTCTCCCCCTTCGTCAGCATGGGTTTGCTGTGGGTCTTGGACAAACCCGACACACGGCAGTACCTTCGGCAGGGAGTCGACCTTGAGGTGCGTGGAGCTTAGAGAGATTGATCAGATGGTGACCCCATTATTGACCTTGCTGTTCTGGAACTTGTAGATTCTGTTGGCTGCTTTTACTGATATGCCGACCAAAGGCGCCGTGTTTGAAGAGCGTGTGCGAGCGAGCTCAAAGATGATTGCGAACACGCTCAAGTCATGGAGTGGTCAGTGCTACGCCTCCTAGGGTGATTTGATCAGGCATCATGCTGACTGATCTTGCCTGCTTGTACAGGGATTATGTATTTCAACTTGAATGGGAAGCGGGCTCTGACATCACTTGTCGCTTCTTTGACGACCCCCTCTGCGTTCATTCGAGTAAGCAAGACCAGGTTCATGTCACAGCTAGCGAGGACAGATTTTCGCTAAAGCATACTTCGTTCGTAGGACGCATTGCTCGACATGCTCTTCAACGTCTTCCACATCGAAGCTCCCTCCTGGTACACCTCCACCGCCGGATCCCGACTCAGCGGCCTTAAGCAAAGCCGGCGCCCAACCAGTAGCGCCAATCCCACCGACATCAACGCTCCTCCTCGACAACAAGCCAATCTAATCCAACACTACCTCGCCGTCTTGCTCCTCATCTTCATCGACGCCGGACTCATTGACGCCCTCGTCTCTGTCGCCGCTGATCCAAGGGACGCGACGACGGCACGCAAAATCTCACTGCTTATTTCGGAGATTCTGGCGCTTTCGAATCGAGTCCTCCCTTTATCGCATGCTGTCCGAGTGCAGTCCCTTCCTCGCTTGTTCAGTCTTGCTTCGTCGTTCGATACGAGTGATGAACGCCTAGCAGCCGGGTCGACGCTCCTCGCCGTCGATCAATTCAATCGGGAACAAGCCCGGGTTCGTCAACATCGGCCCTTAGACGGTGCGGAAGCGCTCGCGTTCTTGAACACCGAAGACTCGGTCAAGAAAGTGCAAAAGCGACAAGTCGAAACGACGAACCTCAAAATGGGCATGGCGATCGACGACGCGACCTTTCGTAACCTATTGTTACTTTCGAGGGTGTTGGATAGCAAAGAGGATCATACGAAGTGGGACTTGGACACGTTGTTCGAATTGGTCGAAGGCGCGCTGTTGAGTCCCAAGCGATTGGACGAGGCGATGCGAGCGACCAAGTTCATGAGAAGGTTGTTGAGCTTCTTTCATCCGTTCTCGTTGAGGTTTTCCGATGTGAAGAAGGACAAGGTTGGTCGAACAGAATCCTTATGTTCGGCTTCTACTTTGAAGTGGCTTACATCTGATCTCCGTTTTTGCGAATACAGGATTCGGTCAGGTGGACTAGATTGGGGTGCGCATTATTGGAGACGATGATGACCAACCCCGACGGCGTACGATACTTGTCAGAGGACAAGTTTCTACGGCAGATTGCCGACGCTCTCGGCCAATTGGACACGGTGAGGATTTTCGAAACTCACTACAGCTTCCCCGGTCGTACGAGACTGATGGATGTATTTTTCGCAGGCTACCGGTCCACCCGCAACAGATCTCCTCTTTTCCAAGAACCGCGTCGAGTCGACCCTCGCATTCGGCTATTTTGAGATGCTTGGTGTGATGACCAAATCGAACGAAGGGACCCAACTGCTCGAAAAGATGCATATTTTCACGTCCTTTTACCGCATCAGTGAACTTCGGTCGAGGGAAGACCTGTTGCAGCTCATCCTGGAGAACGTCGATTACGCGCGTGATGGACATCCAAGGGTCTTTCTTTCCAAGGCGCTGACCTCAAGTCAAAAGGTACGTTCCAGGCGCGATTTGAGCTGGTGCCATTCATTTGTTTGACCATACTAAAACTGTGATGATACGATACAGCCCGTTCGGATCTTCGCAACCCAACACCTCGCCAAATTGATTCAACGCCAAGGTCCGATCGCCGAGGAATGGCAATTGCAACTCTTGCTCACGCAGTTATACGACCCTTCGACCGAAGTGCGAGAACTCGCCGTGCGTGTGTTGGAACAGGCTTGTCGGGTGCAGCAGACCTTGGAGACGGTCGTGCAGATGAGACCTTCGCTGGATCATCTGGGATCGATCGGTGCTGATTTGCTAACAAGGTTAGTGCCAACTTGGCGCCGCTGGCTGTTTGACAAGATGCTGATCTGTTTCGAGAAATATTCATAGATTCCTTTCGACTTCGATTGGTGTGGCTTACTTGCACGAGATCGAGTTCATCGACCGCGAGCTCGAGGATTGGTATGCCGTGAGTTATATGCTCCACGCGCCGGATGCTTTAAAGCTAAGCCACTTACATGATATCGCATCCACAGGAGCGCAACTTGACTTATGTGATCGAATTGGAGCTGTTAATGGCACAAGCCCTTCGCATCGACGAACTCCCTTCGTCACTGGGACCTTCAACCTTCAATGGCACACCTCCGCCTCACTTCTACGGAGAGCTCGTCAAGACCTCGGAAGGATGCGCAATCCTCCAGGACTCGGATCACTTCTTGATGTTCGGCGACTACATTCGCGACCATGCACTCGAGGATCAAGACCCTGAGATCCTGCTCAGCCTCAAAGCCGCTCTCTGGGCCGTGGGGCACATCGGATCGACCACGGGCGGACTCGAGTTCTTGGATGAGGAGCTCGTCATTCCGAGTATCGTCGAGATTGCGGAAGACTCGCCCGTTTACTCGATGCGAGGTACGGCGTACTTTGTGCTTGGTCTCATAGCTTCGACTTTGGAAGGCGTCGAGATGCTTGAGGAAGTGGGATGGGAAGGCGTCGTGACGTCGCTCGGAGGGGCGACGAGTTTGTGCGTTCCGATGGATCTGGCCAACTTTGTCCATGTGAGTTCGAGTACCGGGAGTACGTTTTAGAATCGGCCGGACTGTTGAACTGACTTTTGGTCTCGCTCCCAGACTCCTACTTGGACACCACCGACGGCCTCCTCACCCGAGTCGCTACTCCTGCAAGCCCCATCGTCACCCTACGAGATCGAACTGCTGTCCGCCCTGTCAAATCTCTCGAATCACATCCTCGCTACCAAAGCCTCCAAAACACTGGCCCGGCTGAAACAGAAGCACCGCTTGCTTTTCTCCGATCCAGGGATCCTCTACCGCGCTCTGGAGATGCTCGCGAATAGCAGCTATCGCCTTGCGATACGACGCTACATCCTCGACCTCTTTGATATCCCCATCGACTCAATTGGGGTCTTGCGGATCATGCGAGCTGGTGAAAATCTACAACTCGATGACGTAGCCGGAGACGTCGATGAAGCGGACGAAACTGGCAAACTCACGCCCTCGACTCCATCGATCGAGGCCGGGAAACCGAGAAGACCTCGAGCAACGACTCCTAAAATCCACAAAGGCGTCGAAGCGATCTTGGGCGAAACGAAAGGGATGGATCCAGGCGACGAATCCGAGTCGGATGGTGGTGAGGACGTGCGCTCGACGAGTGATGAAGGCGATGACGTCGTCAGTGGCGAGGTCGGGGATGAGAAGAAGATGATCCCATTGCAGGTGTGTGCGCCTTTGTTGAGCGTCAGGGGCTTCTTGATCAGTTAGTCGTGGTCCATTATGGGATTATTTTCGTGCTCAGATAGTTGTTTGTAGCAACACTGCATCATAACTGTTCGTATTTTTAACGGTAGGCCGTTTCCGCGAGCCATGCGGTTTACTACACGCGGCTCGGTAGCGTTGGATAGGAGCGCGCACTCTCCGACGCACCACGCGATTCGAATGTTGAATTGGGGTCTGTTTCATTCAAATCGCATCACATCATGCACTGAGCAACTACTGTCTACCTCATACCTCAACCTCACGAGAAGTCTTCGATGAGAGTTACGCAACCCTCAATTAATCTAGTTCTCAAGCGAGTGCACGAAGCAGGCTCCATCGTTTGGTCGTGTTCGTATTGATCTCGGCTGGGGACGGGATGCCGATGAACCATGTGACCGCGCACTCACGATCACGAGGTTCAAGACATCAGCGCCACGGCTGTAGCCGGAGTACGATTTCAGCAGCTTTTCAGGGTGGTCCGCCATTCAGTAGAGTACTACCGCGAGATAGTACTATGGATGTTAAATATGCTGCGTGTTGCGGTTTATGCCGAACCTGTATTGACCTCTTGTGAGTCGAGCGATCTGGAAGGGCCACGGCGGCGCCGCATTGCACCGTCTGCACATCATTGTGAGGTACTATGTATCGGTTCTGAAGAAGGAGACCCTATCGAGATGCAGGCGTCGCCTGACCTCTCGAAGCACGTGATCCGGCATTCGACGGTTGAGCTTCCAACGTCCAGCGTCCAGCTCGCTCCTGTGATCTCAGGGTCCTGCCCTATCTCAATACTTGTTGCCCTTCGGTGTTCCCGGCCTCGCAAGTGATCGCCGAGGTGATGGGCTCCCACAGATTGCCGTGGGATAGCAATGTCGAGCTTTATCGTTTCTCTGTCTTGTGCCGCTACTTGCTTTTCTCACGTCTCTCTCACAACCCAATACACTCTTCATCAATCCTCTTCCCACCATGAGATTGCTCTTTGTTATCACCTTTAGCCTCGCGGTGTGTATGATCCACGCCCTTCCCGCCGAAGACCATAGCGACACCACTCCGAACCTTAAGGGGAGCAAGAAAGTAACGGTCCGACAAGGAATCTGTTTGTGGGCCTGTCGAGGATTCATCTCACTGTTTGTGTATGCTTTGCATAGATCGTTCCCGCCCTACACGTTCCCACACTGGCACTGACTTTCACCTTTCGACCTATCCGTCAACGTGATGACTCGGACTCTAGCACTGATTGTTGCAAGAAGTGCGGTATCGCAGACAAGAACTGCCCCTATCAGGGACACGGCCATGTATGACTGGTGTGGATGGTAAGCAGTGTTTTTTAAAAGGTTGCCACTGCAGCATCTGGGAAGCGGCTCGATCGGCTGATGTGACTGCTGATTGCGGCCGGAGCAAAGCACATCACAGGCGCCTCCTTAGGGCCCTCGCAGGGGGCAGCTTGACTCTGAGACTGAGATAAGGAGTTAGAGTGTAGAACCCTTTTTAGTCTCATGTTTTGAAATATGTGCTGCTTCATCTCCCGGTCGGAGTGGCGTCGAATCCTAGCAATTGTGTGTTTAACCATTCGCACGGCCTCGGCCTTTATCCTACGCGCACGTGCATCGATCTGCTTGAACCTGATTGATGTCCTTTCAGAATTAATATCGACCACCTGCTGGGCTATGACCGAAGACAGGTAGTCCATTAACTCGGTACATATAATTCCAGTCTCCAGTCCATGGTTCATCGCCTGAGGGTCAAGCTGCGATGGTCCTATCACACGATTACGAGGGCACGTGAGCGCCAAAGTGCGGCCACTGGCAGTGCCCCTATATTTCCACCCGCCCGGCCGTCAAATGATGCCCCTGTTCCAGTCAGCCTCGTCCATGTGGGCATCTCGCGAGGTCCCACTAGTCGTATTCGCGCGCCCCCCGACTCAGGAGTTAGGGTCGTCCGTTTTCACACCCTTGTGACTGGTTCCCGACAGGTTTTTGAGAAGGATTTGCCTCACCCTTGGGTTGATCCTCCATCCCCCCCCCCCCCCCACATACGTCTTGATTCGTTAAGAGCGTTTCCTACTTCCTGATGTCGTAGGCGTAGACTCATCTGAATCCTACCGCACCCAATCCGATCAGAATATCGCAGTAACTTCAAAGGCAGGTATATTCGAAGATCAGGGGATGCCCTGCCCCCTCCCCCACCCCTCCCCCCCCCCCCCCTGAACGATGGGGGTCGGAGTGAAGGAGGAATACGTATCGACATTGGCCATTTCACTGAAAATTTTAGAGTGGGGTTTTCAAGACCGAACCCTTTTCAAGCGCAAAGGGGTCACCAGAGAGTAGACGACATTTTTCCCAATTATGCGATACAATCTATTTCAGACCTTTACCAAAACAAAATAGTACATCACCAATTAGACTGCTCTCTACTAAAATTAAAATGACCTCATATGACTCCTAGCTCAAACCCATCGGGCGGCGATACTGCCCAACGTTCCCAAAATGGCCAAACTATCATGACCGTTCCCATTCTCTTTGGGGGGCGTTTGGGTGAGATGATCTATTTGAACGACGTAAACACAAGAGATCAGTAGACTCTTCGATGTGAACGAGTCATGAGGGGGGGGGGAAGGTACTAACAAGCGTTGAGCGTAAGACAAACGACCATGACGAGCACGCCCCAAACGAGTAAACACCACGCGGAGATTCGGAGGAGTCGGTCTTGGCGCGTTGAGGAGGTTTTGAAGAGGGAGAGGACTGGACATGATAGTGACAACAAAAAAGTCAGTTCCCTTCCCTTTTTGTCTTTTTGACACCCTCTCGACTTTTGCGAAACTCACAGAAAATGGCCGGCAAGATGAAACTAATCGTCGTACTCCCCGTCGCGCCTACGAAACCCAAAACGACCTCCAACGACGACACGAACATGGAGATGCAGAACGTCGTGAGGAGGATTCCACCACTTTCCAAGACGAACCTCCCCAGTGGTATCTCGGGACTCGCGTGGTCCTCATCTCCACCTGGTTGAACGCCTTCGTCCGTAGGTGGGTAAAGCACCTTGTCCAATGAGGCTCGAGCGGGATGGAGTTGAAGTGGGTAAGAGAAGAGGACGAGAATGACAAGGCCTAGTTGACAAATCGAGACGAGGAGAGAGTGGGGGTACATCTCGATGATGTTGGACCCGACGAGGTTGCCGAAACAGAGGTAGCCGAGGATACCGAGGATTTCGTAGATGATCGCAGCGGAACCGAGTGAGGTGCCGATCACGAGGTTAAGGCGATGTTGCGAGTTCTGGGTGGGTCAGGGATCTTTGATTGAGTCAGGTGCTCGAGCTCCTTCGCTCGTCTGAAGTCGCCGGAACTGACCGTCTTTAACTCATTGAACACCGCAAACAGATTTTGGGCGCACGTGAAAGCAAAGATCTGCACAGGCAAACTCTGCACGAACTTGGGACCCAAATGAATGGCCTCGACCGTGCCCCTCGGTGGCAAGTCATGCGTATGAAAAGACATGTAGATGACGACAAAGACGAGGTTCGCAACGGCGCAGAGGGCGATGTAAGAGGTGAATTTGAGGCTGTCGAGTTTGCGCAGAAAGGCGAGGGGGCAGAGCATGGACATGGCGAGCAGGATCCAGAGACGGCGGTCGAGGAGCCAGTCCGGGGAGGAGGACCAAAAGGAGTAGACGACGCGGGGCATGAGGCCGCCGATGACGATTCTGCACGTGTTTGAGACGAGCACGATGAGTTGCGGGCATTGCAAGCCAGTCATTGAGTGCCCCAAACCAACAAGTAGGATATCGACACTCCAAAACACTTGAGAAAGATGGCGAGATCAAATACGCGCCCGAGTTTGGGGAAGGTGAGGCGGGATAGGGCGGCAAAGGAAGCGGCTCGATGGGGTGCTTGAGCGGCGGAGCGCGAGAGGAAGTAGAGACCCAATGCGGCGCAGAGACCGCACCAGATGACGGTCAAGACGCCTGGGAACATCCCTCCTGAAGCGAATGCGTGGGGCCTGGCCGAAAGTAGAAGAGTGGGGATCAGTCTTTGCTGAGCACGGGGTCAGGATCTTCCGTTTCTCCGAGAATGGACCGACATGGCGAGTCTGCAGTATGGAAAGGCACAACGGTCAGCCAGCCCAACTGAAACTGTCAGCTCCGAACGCTGTAGGGCCACTCACGCTCCAGTGCCAATGATTGTATCTGTGGCCAAAAAAAATGATGCCCGAACACGGACGGGATCAGCCTGAGGCTCTGGCCACTCAGGTACTCAGGCACCCAAGCTCGCCAAAACTCACTCGCCAAATTGGCAACACAGCCAAACATACTCGCCTCCCCCTGGCGCTGCAACTTGATAGCACTCTGCCCATGGACCGAACTTCGACAGCCCAGAAGAGGCGAGGTTGAATCCGGTGGTGGGCGGGGGATCGAGGTGCGTGCGGCTGTTCGAGTTGCTGTTGCTGCTCCGGTTGTTGTGTTGGGGGAGGCGCTGGATTTGGGAGGAGGTGGTGCATCCTCTTCGTCGGAGGAGGAGAGACGTGGCATTGTGGGAGGTGAGGGCTGAATGGGGGGCGATGAGGCGGTAGTGGTGGACGGTGGGATGGCTGTGGATGGTGGAGCAGGTCGTGGTTGTTCGGACACACACGCCTCCTCACGCGGTCGGTCCTGGCCCGACCTCGCACCGCTAAGTAGGCTTGGAAGGCTTGAGATCCCCTTGCGAGACGCCCTCCTCGGTGCTAGAATGTAATGATCGACTCGTGTCTGAGCTTGGGGTGAAAAATAAGGCGCGATATGGTGCTGAATGCAAGCCAGGTCAGCCCGCGGTGATTGCATCCCACGCCGCCGTCCGCGAACGACCCACTACGACCCACGCCGTCGGCTAATAAGGCGGGTCGGTTTGGTTTTGGCAAGCACGTACGCGCCGGCTCGCACGGACCCCTCCCAGTCTCCAGGCTGTGGAATGGCGTGGGAATGGCGTGGGAATGGCGTGGTCAATCATCATCGAGTTCGAGCTATAATTAATAACTAACGCAGCCTAACCTAGCACACATCCCGTCCTGCCGAAAAAGTGCATACATCGAGGTTGGACTCGCCGACTCCGAGTCGGGCTGCTTCACGCTTGCACGCTTGGCTGGACGAGCTGGACGACGCGCCGACTTGCGCCGACCCGCGCGGACTGTTTTGACAAGCCGAGTGCTCTTTGCGCTGCCTGCCTCCATCCATTCAGGCCCCTCTCGAGGCCCAACGCCCCTTATTCACCGAACTCGGCCCGGTCGGTTTCCCGTCTTCCTCTGGTGAATGATCAAAGCTCGAGCCTTGGCGTATGTCTCTGATTGGTTCGACTGACAGTAGCCATCCCTTTCTCCCTCATCAGCGCGTGTGCAACCCCAAGTTGAGCGAGTCAACACAACTCTCAGAGGACCACCACACGGGTATCTCCCTCTCCGGGATCATGACACCCCACCCCCGCCCCCACGTCCATCCTCCATCCGAAGACGATCCCGAAGAAGAAGAAGAAGACGACGACAATGATACAGGACGAATATCCCTATCCACCGCGACGACGACCCATGACCTCGCAGTGCGCGGCGGTCGAGAGGATGAAGACCGATGGGATCCTTTGGATCTGCAAGACGACCCTTCCTTTGAAGGTTTATTGACAAGACCTGGCCAGACTTCGACGCCTCAGAAAGCACGGGGGATGAACAAGGGCCTATTCGATCAAGATGAGGAGCCATCTTCCGAAGCGGACGATTGGCTTCGAGGCGATGGGATCCGCTTGACCCGTCAACGATTGGCCAACTTGCCTCTCGTCGACGCGGAGGCACAACAGAGGACTCACTCCAGCACGTCGATTACGAACACACGAATCGCGAGGGGTGCTTCTTCGCCCATCTATGCACCTTCGCCTTCTACTGGGTCGAGTACATTGGTCGATCCGAGGGAGGATGAAGTTGATTTGATCATGGCGAGGAGGAGACTCAAGGAGAAAGCTAGGGCGGGCAGGGAACAAGGGGAGGAGGTGACAATACGCCATGGGAATGGAGTGACCACCCTAAGGGAAGAAGCGGAAGACGAAGAGGAAGAGGCCCGAACAGAGATCGCAGCACCGAGGACGAGACCAACCAACGAGCACGACCATCGCTCTCCATCACCTCCACGACCATTCTCCAACCCCACCCCGCGAAGAAGAGGTGCCCCACTCGAATCTTACCTCCAATCACACACCACACCACGCTACACCACATCTCGAACCAGCCCCCTCCCTACCGCAACTCCACTAGCACCCGGAAGTTTCCCCCCCATTCCCTCCCGCACCCCCCTCCCCCCCTCTCAACTTTCCTCAACTCCCCTCCCACGTCACACAGGCCGAGCCCAAATCCTCGACGCCTTCAACCGCTTCATCCAGGGACCCAACGGAGCTCTGACCCTCTCAGCGGAGAGAAGAGCCGCATTGACGAGAAAGAACGTACGCGCTGAAGCGGAGGCGAGGGAGGTTCTGATGAGGTCCAAGACGTCGTCGGTGGGGTCTTCGCAGCTAAAGCGGTCGAATTCGACGATGAGAACGGTCAAGGGGACACCACATCCCACGGGGTGGTATGCTTTTGAGCCGAGAGCGATCGAGACCGGGGACACAGAGGCGAGTTCACCTAATGTGAGGAACGGGAGAGGCGAGGCTCAAGACAGAGAGGCGCAGCCGAAAAGCAAACCGTTTACAAATACCCGATTCAAGAGACAAGATTTCGTCGAGGACGAAGGGGATCGATCGAGGGAACGGAATTCGCGGACGCAGGGATATGAGGGTGATGATTCGGCGCCAGAGGAGGAAGACGACGTTGAGCAAGAGGAAGGCGAGGAAGAAGAAGCGGTGTATAGAGCTACCGGAGGAGGAAGGAGTGCGATCGAATACGCCATGGCCAAATCATTTATCGCTTCGTCCGTCAAAACCAAACCACGAGTCAACTCACCACCCCGATCGACAATTCCCCCTCGACCTATGACCCCACCTTCCCCGACCCCGCCCGAACTCCCACCTATGCCACCTACCCCATCTCCTCAATCATCCCCTACCGCTCGTCGGCGTCGAGTACCTCTCACCACGCAAACGAATTCCTCCTCCTCAGCCGCAGCCACACCTTCCTTCCGCTCCCTTACCAAGAAGGTCCTCCCCCAATCGTCCACCCCACCAAGATCCCCTCCCCCCCTTCCTCGAACCACTCACCCCGACCATCCACGTTCCTCTACCCCGCCACGAAGTACGAGATTCATCCCTCCAAGTCCAAGTCGAACACCTCTATCCAAACGATCTTCAACGACGCCTCCTTCTTCTTCGAAGAAACCGACACCAAAGCTCCCCTTCGTTTCCCCTTCGAAATCACCAGTAAATTCACCACCTCCTCGAGTAACGTATCAAGTTCAAGAACGTTCGTTCCGAAATGAGAAGGAGGAGCAGGAGCAGATCGATCCAAGTCGAGATGATGACCAACATCTTCTTGAGCTCGTCGAAGAACTAGCTCGTATAGTTCGCTCTCGATCGATCGAATCCTCGCGGGAAGAAAGTGGAGAGAATCTTGACGAGGGAGCGAGGGGCTTCTATGGCGAGGAGGATGCGGCGCTGCTGAGGAGGAACGAGGATGTTTTGAGAGAGGCTGAGGAATGTGTGAGGGAAGGGAGGGACCTGGAAGTGGTTTTGAGGGGGGAGGAGAGGGAGGGGAAGATGAATGAAGTGAGCCATTTTACCACTCATAACAGGCATCACTACTTGGTTACTGATGATACCTACCTCAGGCAACAATTCAAACCCTCTTGCAACGTCTCGACGAAGCCGAAACGATCGACGAATCCCTCCTTTCTCGGATGGATGCTCTTCGATCAACCTTGGATACACTGGGGAGAGATTTAGGTGCCCAAGTTTCTTTGGCGGTGCAGACCAAGTTGGAAGAGGAGGCGAGCCAGAGGGGGAATTGGTTGATGTGGGGTGTCGCATGTCAGTTCGTGTTGATTTGGGTCGTCATGTGGTAAGTTCAGAGATTGGGTCTACCTCCCTCTTGTCGGGTCGACACGATATGCTGAAGAATCTGTGTATCTCACAGTCTCGCCAATTACCGCGCCTCAAGGCTCTACGACTCCTCCTTTATTGACCCCTTTACCCACCCGGCACTGTACTACATCTCACCCTCCACAACGACCCATCATATCTCTGAAGAAACTCTCGCGCTCTTCTCACCCGTGCCTATCAGGGGTAGAGGAGTCGGTCAAAGGGGTCTGAATTATGTGCTTCTGGTGATGAGGAGATTGGTAGGGGGGATTAGTCGGGGGGAGAAAGAATTTGGATTTGGAATGGGAGGTATGGGTAAGGGAAGAGGGGTCGTGGAGAGGGTTCCTTTTTGATGGGGAGGGAAGAGGATCGATCTCGTTCGGAGGTCTTTGGAGTTCCTGGACTTGTTGGAGGGTGTGAGAGATTTTTTGGGTTTGCGATCCTGTGTTGTGATTTTTTTTATCAGTGTGTATGTTGCCCTTGTTGTTATTACATATACTGGATATTCTATACCCTCGATTTTCACATTTTCGTTCCTCATCCATTTTTGCACCAACTGATCACAGGAGGTTGACTTACCAAAATACTCGAAGTGTGGACAGAACGAGCTCTGCTACCTTGTATAGTTTCATTTGACGTTCGTACAACAAGGATTTCATTCGGACAGTAAGAGAGGCCTTGACACACCGAACACCTCTCCGTCGGGAAGATCGGGACCGTTTTGAAACCAAGATTCCCTATTGGTCGGAGCGTCGAACTTTTTCCGCCTGGCCCTTCGCGCGCGCCGCGGCCGGCGCGCGGGCTGGGGCGGCTCAGTACTCAGTGGCGGGCCTGCACCGTCGCGCTTCGTCGCGCGTGACTTTTGGTGCGGAACTCGACTTGACTCGTCCGTTCGTTCTTGGTCTTCTGGACACTCCATCGCACGATGTCGACGCTCTCCACGACAAGACGCCAGCTTCTTTCCCTGGGTCTGATCCTAGGGATCGCCTCTTACGCCTCCGCCTCGCCGTTCTACCTGTTGACGCAGCACTTGTCACAAGCTTTGCCCGTTCCGTCACCGGCGAGCAAACATGACGGCAACCAGCATCACGGCGGAGGCGGAGGCCACCGCAAGGACGACCATACCCCGATTAAGATCCCGCGGGACCCGAATATGATTTACGATGGCTTCCCAAGAGCTTCCTCCATGGTCGGGTGGATCTCGATCGCTTGTTGGCTCATAGTACGTTTCACACCTGCCCCTCCGCACCTCCGCACCTACGCACCTCCGCACCTCCGCACGACCTGAGTGTATGCACTAGTGATCCATGCCGCCGCGGAAGCCCCATAACTGACCGACCTCCCAATTTTCTCTTCGTTGCCGCAGGTGTACACACCCCAGGTACCGTCTCTTTTTCAAGCAAACGAGAACCCACCTCGAGTTGACTCTTCCTATGAATCTTGTTCTCTGACTCGATCGACAGTTCTTTCGACCAGCTCTGGCTATGCGTCGTGCAGCAGTCGGGCGAAGGGCTCAGTCTCGTCTTTTTGGCCATCGTGAGTTTTGGTGTTCTACCTGGATAAGGTATCGGGGCTGGAGCTGACTTGGACTTGTGACCGTTCGACGCAAACGAAAAGTGGCTGGCGGGTGATGCGACCAACCTCCTCGGAGCTCTTTGGCAAGGGTCAGTTTGCGCAAGGAGACTGCGGCTAAGTTTTGTACCAGAAATGCTGATCTTTATGTATCTGCCCTTTAGACTGCTACCGACGATGATCATCCTTGCAGTCTACTACTCGCTCTGTGACAGTACGACTTTTCTCTGAAAACTTTCCTAAACGGCTCCCGGGTGCTCACGCTGAATCATTCCCTCCCAACCACAGTCGTCCTCATCTTCCAAGTCTTCTACTACCGTCGCAAGCGAGCCCTCTACCCCGAACTATTCTCCACCGAAGCCACTTCGGCCGGCACAATCCCTTCGACAGCCCACGAGACTGATCCCCTCCTCTCGTCCTTCTCGGCACATGCGCCGAACGAACCCGAGCCGGATCTTAAGATGAGGAGGATCAAGGATATTGTTAGCTATGTTGGTGGTTTCGTTGTGGTGCTGGGTGTGGGAATTGTCGCTTGGAGGCTGAGTAGAGATGTGCCCCAGGGGAGGAAACGTACGTTCTTGCGCGCGATTACCTGGCAGAGACTCTTCTCACTTGGATGTATTCCTGACGAAATCGACCTTCCACAGCCGAAGTCTGGGACACCAAAGCGCAAGTCGTCGGCTGGGCCTCCGCCTTCCTCTACCTCGGCTCTCGCCTCCCCCAAATCTCCAAAAATATGGAAACGAAATGCCACGGCCTCAGTCTACTGATGTTCGCCTTCTCCGTTGCGGGGAACGGGACTTATGTGGCTTCCATCTTGTTGACGTCGGTCAATCCGCAACATATTCTGATTAATGCGAGTTGGTTGGTCGGATCCGGCGGGACGATTTTTTTGGACTTTATTGTGCTGGGCCAGGTGAGTTTGGAGCCTTTTTTTGAGGAGGGAAAGATACATGTCTCATCAACTAGCTCTTTGCTTTTCGTGCAGTTCTGGTACTACTCCTCCGCGAGGAAAGCCGAAGAAGCCAAAATCTTTGCCGATGACGAACGACTTTTGGATGAGGACGAGGCCTGATTCGGTTTCTCCCTGCACGGGCATTCAACATTTCGTCAACAGCACATAACACATAGAACGCATCCACAACAGCTCTTTTTTCCACTCGCGTTCCTTCTACCTCAAAAGCAGTAGACATCTTTTTCCATCTGGCCATCAGCCACTCTCACGATACACCTTTCTTTCATCAGTCTTTCCTCATCCTCTCGTTTCTGTGTCTTTAGCTCCTGGTCAATCATCATGCCTTACTGTATCGTTCTACACGTCCCGCTCGGCGGAGTTCCGTCACGCGATCGCGCTGTTTCAAAACCTCGGCGTGGCCCGAACCTCGGCGTGGCCCGAAAGGAACATCACGTGATCTGAACTTCGATCGATCCCCACGATCCGCGAGGGTGGAATCGCTTCGTCCATTTCGTCATCAGCATCAAAGTGGCCCTCCAAAGCTCCACTGCTCGCTTCTCCACCTTTACCCGCCACCACCTCACGCACGACTATCTGTGATCCCCTTCCCCCCCCCCCTACATCAAGTCCCCCACACGCGATCGCACAAACCAACGTCATCGACCTCAACCTCGATCTCAATAATCACCCCCTTTCTTAGCCTCTTCCCACCTATTCATCTCCCCAGACCCACTCTATCATGTCCATCGCCCTAATCCAAGGCAGTTCCGGATCCCTCGGCACCCATTTTGTCCAACATCTCCTGCGCACCACCTCCCTCCAAGTCATCGCAACCTCTCGCAACCCTTCCTCAACCCGTTCGCATATCCTCTCCTCAGCAGGCCTCCAAGCTAATAAAGTTGAAGATCGTCTGACGGTCTTGGAGATGGATGTGACGAAGGAGGATACGATTGAGAAAGCTGCGAAAGATGTGGAGGGGAAATTTGGGAAGGGAAGTTTGAGGTTGTTATTGAATGTTTCCGGGGTGGTCAGTCTTCTTTTTCACAAAGACTTGGGGTCGGAGTTTTCGAGATGGTTTGCAGGGCTCATGTTGATGCAAGATCTTTTTTTGATATTCGTTTTGCGAAAAGCTTCATGCGGATAAAAGCATCACCCAAGTCAAGCAGGACGAATTGTTGCATCATTATCAGGTTCGTCGTTAGACCCCTATCCCTCACAGGGAAACGGCTTCTCCACCAAGACTCGTCTGTACTAACCCGAGCCTTTCCACTTCGCACCCCCGCTCAGATCAACACGTTTGGTCACCTCCTAACCTACAAACACTTCATGCCATTATTACCCAAAAAATCGGACGTCAAGAAGGCGCTCGAATCGAACGAGGAGGATCCGGCCAAAGGTGCGGTACCGAAGGGTCTGTCCGTATTGGCGAGTTTGACCGCGAGAGTGGGGAGTATCGGAGATAACGCGAAGGGAGGGTAAGTGGACCTGAATGTGGGCTGCTGGGAGGATTTTCTTCGTGTTTCGTGTGAGAAGTCCCGTTCCCGTTCACCGTGACTGAACCACTCGTTCACGTTCATTCACTCATAGATGGGTAGGTTACCGTTCCTCCAAAGCCGCGGCGAATCAAGTCGTCATGACCCTCCATCGCGAACTTCAATTACGAGCCACACCCTCCATCGCAATCTCCCTACACCCCGGGACGGTCGTAGGTACGAACCTTTCCAAAGAGTTTACGAATGAGGAAGATGCGGGCAAGAAGGACGGCCTTTTTACGGCGGAGGATTCGACGAGGAGGTTGTTGGACGTTATAAAGGGGTTAAAGGAGGGCGATGGGGGCAGGTTCTTGGATTGGAAGGGGGAGGATATCGTTTGGTAGAGAGATATATATAAAAAGGGTAGGAAAAGTGATCGGTCGCTTTGAAGGATTACGATGTCCAATTCGATAGAGGGATGTAGAGGAAGATCAGATCCAGTTGGAAAATCGGACATCCTTCGTGTCCTGTGTCGTGTACATAGAGTAGTGTGAAAGTGTGTTCTTCCGCAATCAAAATTTGTGGTCATCTCACTCCTTGGACTCGGACGGCTTCGGTTCCGAGCTCCGGCAGCGGCCATCGCACGCGACTCGCCCCGTGTCTAACGTCGCGGAGATCTAGAGCTTACCTCCTGACCCAGTTCGCAAATTAACCAGAACCGGTTGAATCGAGCACCACGCGAGTGTACATGACTACGTTCGGTAGGTATGTTTGTTGCTGTCGAGCATTTGCCCTTGGTATTCTTTTAACCCGCCTCACCACTGATCCCTTCGTGCTCAGCCACTCGTTAAACCTGCTGCCTCCGCGAGCTGAGTTCCAGCTCTAACTCGCCTTGCTCGCGTCCATGAAGTTTTTTCAAGTTTGCGTCACAAGCCGTCTTGATCACTTCCACTGGCTCTGTATGTGACCGCTTGCGTTTCAGATGACAACAGTCGCTTGCGTGAATCCGAGTGAGGACCTCCTATCTGCCACGGCGCCTGAGTCTTGAGGCATCACTGGCTACTACCTAAGTTTCGCTCTAGAGCACACACCGATTCCAAAATACGTAAGCTCCTGTTTGTAACGATCATTGACTCAAGACCAGGAATAGCTACATGGGCACTGCGACGCGGAATAGGGCGATATGCCGGGCCCCGATGACCAATCAGGTTCAAGTTGACTCGATGATCCCAGCACTCTCTATTCTCTTCACGGTAATAACCCCTTAGCAAAACCACGTTCTCGAGAGAAAAAAGCTTTTGGCACAATCAGGAGGTTTGCCACATTAGACATCACGTTCACCAAACGAACGAAAAAAAAATTACCCCATCTCACGTGGCCGTTGAAAGAGGGGGAATACAGATTGAGCCCCTCACTTTCCCAGCGCCTCCGTATCCACCGAGTACAAATAATTAACCTAACAAGCCTATCCTCTCAGTAGCCCACTTTACGCGCCTTCCCAAATCTTCTTCCACAAAGGTGTGTGCTTGTTCGCGGCGGCTTCTTCTTCGGCGGCTTCGTCCTCGTCGAATTCGCGACGGCCGGAGATGAAGTCGAGTTCGGCCAAGGGGATGATGGACGTGCGGTGATAAATCTTCCAGCCCGTGTAAAGGATGGCGTAAATAGCTGGAAGGCGGGTTCGTCAAGATAGAAGTCGTCAGTTTGGGGACGATAAACACATGCGCTGGAAAAGAACTGCATCAACTCACGAAGACCGAGGTAAGCAGTGATAAACGTCCTGAACTTGAAGTTGGGCATGAAGGCATCAAAGCCCTTGAATAAAGTGACGATCGAAGTGACGACGATGCAGAAGTAGGCCAAATAAGGCTGCAGCGGTGCCTGCCACGGCAACGTATCGCGCGAGATCCCCTGCACCTTGAGACCCTTCATGAAGCGTACGTGGGAAACGAGAATACTGAGCCAGGTCAGAGCACCAAAGATGGTCACGAGCGCAGTGAAGTAGGTGAAGACCTGGGCACCTTCAGCTGCAACGTTCATGTAGGCCAAACAGCAGAAAGCAGAGCAGAACGCAAGGGCGACGTAAGGCGTTCCATAGCGGTTCGTGCGCATGAAGATCTTGGGAGCTTTGCTCTCGGCCGCAAGAGCGTACAGGGTGCGCGAGCCGATGTAGAGATCCGAGTTGGCGGCCGACATGACGAACATGAGGATCGAGGCGTTGATGATATCGGGTAGGACCTTGATACCGGCTCGTTGGATGGCGACGACGAACGGGGAGGCGGCGGCACTCGTGCGGCGCTTGTTGGCGGTCAAGAGATCGGGGTCGTTCGCCGAGACGATGAGACCGACGACGAAGATGGATCCGACGTAGAAGATGAGCAGACGCCAGAACGTACGACGGATCGTCTTGGGGATCGTCTTGCGAGGGTTTTTGGCCTCGCCGAAGGTGACACCGATCAACTCGCACCCCATGTAGGCGAAAAGTGCGGTGGTCATGCACGACCAGACACCGAGGAAAACACCCGTGTCGGTGTTGTAGATGTAGTGCGCGAAAGGTTGGTCGCGCCAGTAGCGGAAGCCGATACGGCCTTGGCCGGGAACACCTCCGAGATCGATGATCCAACCGAGGAGGATCAATCCCGTTAAGACGATGATCTTGAAGAACGAGAGCCAGAACTCGATCTCGCCAAAGACCTTGATCCCGAGCAAGTTGATGACGATGACTGCGCGCGGGGAAAGCACCGAATAGCGTCAGTAATCGTACTGCGAATCTTCCCAAGAGCCAGGTGCCGTCTACTCACTGATGACGTTGAAGATGGTGATCCATGCTCCTACGGGCACGGCGCGAGTCCAGTACTGAATAACGATGGACGCCGCCTGTGTATGTGAAAGTTCTTCCAGCCGATCAGCCGCTGGCCGCTAGTGCACACTCTTCAAAAAGACTACGAAGCGTACAGTGATGTTGTTTGGTGTGACAACGAGGTACTTGAACAAGTAGTTCCATCCTATTTGTAGTGAACCCCAATCAAGAATCAGCTCGGCTGCCCCTCTCGACTCCAGCAAATACCGCGCTTTGCCGAGATTGGACAAGGGTCATCTGATCTCCGCCAAAGCCGAAGCGGAAAAACCTACCAGTAGCGAAACCCATCGCAGGATCAACGAATCGAGATGCATACCCTGAAAATCCCTTTTTGTGCGGAATCAAAGTCCTGTCACCAAAGTGAAATTGAAATTGAAATCAGCTTTTTGACCAGGTCGCGAGCACCTAGCGCTTTATGCTTTGCCCTGCCGAAGGCCGAAGGAACTGGTGAGGTGGAAGGTGACTTACGCCATTTCACCTAGCGAAGCAAGGACACCGAAGCATACCGTTCCCATGACCACATACGCCAACAACAGTCCGACCGGACCACCTCGGGAAAGACCTGTTCCGGAACCTGAAACCGGCGGAGGTGAGTGGGGGAGAAGCGGCGGTTAGCTCAGATTCCCATGTGGCCTCCTGACACCGAATTAATCTGGACACCAAATCTGAGAAATGTGACTTACCAATGACGAGGCCCGTTCCAATGGCACCACCTGAAGTACAATGAAATCATCGTGCGAGGTCGAGCAATTTGACCGGAGTAATGGGAATGAGAGGTACAGAAAGTAGGCAGAAAAACGACGTCAGTACATAATGATGGAGAGAGCTTGGCACCCACAAGAAACAAAGGCCGACACGACCGACGACCGCCGACGGGCCTCTCGGGAGGCGGGCTTTCGCGGGCGAGTCTGGTGGCGCTGCCCAGACCAGTGAACGGAAGCGTCGTGGCCGATGAAGCTAGATGGGCAGAAGCAACTGACCTAGGGCAATCATGGAAATTCTGTAAAGTCATAAGGGAAATGAACGTCCTCGTCAGCTGACTGTAGCCATGTCGTTGATCGATGCCGTGCTGCTAGTGGAGCAAGAGTCTCGGTGGTGCGGAGGATGCTCCTCCGTGACCAGCAGCGCCGAAAGCGTGATTCGCGATCCAGCAGAGAAGGGACAGCGGAACTCAACTGCCTGGCCTTGAGACCGCGATGCAAATCATTTTCCGGTGCCACACGTTCCACGCCATCCTCATCATACTGGATCTGCTTAGCCCCCGATTCAAGTTCGCTCGAGGTTGCACTGCGTCGACCCCCGGCAGCAGTGATAAAGGTCCCGTCGCCGTGCTTGTCGTCGACGTATTCGCCCGAAAGCCTCTTTTCGGGGATCGAGCCTTGCATGGTCCGAGTACTGCTTTGGTCTATGTCGGGGCGTAAACGAAAGATCGCTTTCTCGCGAAGTGGGGTTGGTCTCGCGGATCGAAAAAAAAAGGGACGATAAGGAAAGGAGAGAGGTTCGAGAAGGAAAGGAGCAGACTAAGTGTGCGGGAGATGAGACGATATAACCTTTTCGCAAGTTCGCAATCAAGCGGAGCCTAGATGTGCACTAGTCAAGCATAGACAAAAACCATGTCCGGAGTTTTGGGCATCCCATTTTTAAACGCACAAAGCGTCGCTGTCGCCTGGCACTAGAACTAGAGAACAGGGGAAAAAAAAGACCACCGAGGTTGGCCCGTTCCGACGGATCGCGACCCTCGCCCAGCCAATGGCCTCTTCTCGACCGCTTCTCTTACCGATCTCAGCGCCAATCTTGCGTGAGCGAGAGCCTCTTCCCCACGCGCCCAGCCGCCCACGCGCCAGCAGCGCCCGAAACAAAAGGCTTGGCAATTCGGGAAGGCGCAGGCGTCTGATAAGACCCCACCGAAACTCCCGTTAAAAGTCGCGAAGAGTTTCATGCACAGCCAGGGCTGTTTCTGGAGGATGACGTGGTTCGAGAGGCGGGCATTTATTTGAAAGCGAGAGGCGGGGCGTTTATTTGAAAGCCGATGCATCATGCTGCTTGACCGGATTGAAGCCCCGAGCCTGTTTGCTGCATTTGCAATTTTTTTTTTTTTTTGGACAGAGTGCTCTTCTGCAAACCATCTTATCTCATCGTGGGGTAGCTGGGGTCGAATGTAACAAACTCCGGCTGATGTCTTTCCCCAGACCCCCCGAGGTAGCCTACCTTCTGAAACTCCCCCCCCCCCCCCCCCCCTTTCCCCTAATCCTCCTTCGGACTTTTGGATTTGGTCACGCGACGTCGAGATGATTTCCGAGCGGCCAAGCGGTGAAGCAGCTCAACGAAAAAGGAGGCTCATTATCAGTGTCTAACACTCACCCCAACAAGAAGCCGCGCTTACTTTACGTAGCACGACCTTGCAGGTACCTAGAGACACTTTTAGTGTAGTTTTTCGACAAGCTCGAGGCCGGACTTCAAATTCGGTTTGCTTCGCGAGACTTCGGCTTGACAGAGAAGGCGTGGTTCAGCTTCCCGGCCGATCTTTTCCGACCGAACGACCGACGATCGGGGGAAAGCAGGTACTTGCTGACCTCTTTTAATTTACAAAAACATTTCCAAGTGGAGCACCGCGATCCCCCGCAAAACACTACGCAGTAGTACCCTATCAGATGGACTGCAAAAACTGTTGCAAGCCCATGCCCCCACTTGCTCCGCCCGCCTGGTTCGCCTTTTCGCGTTCGAGTTTCTTCGCGGCCAATAATTCGGCTAGACCACTGGTGGTCGGCTTGGATCGTTTGTTGGTGCCTTTGGCTTGATTTTGGTGGGTGGTGGTGGTGGGTTTGGTATGGGAGGATGGTCTGACTCGAGGTTCGGAGTTGAGTGCGACGGATTTGGAGGTGAAATTTGGTTTGGAAGGGGTTAGAGAAGAGGCCAAGGATGGCGCAGCGGCTGGTACAGCTCTCGAAAAGCCAGTTTGACTGGTTGCTGTAGTATATTCAAGGCCTTGCATCGGATCACCCGGGACGTTCGTCCTTGGCAAGTCCGATACGGCCTTTGTGAGCTTGCGAGAACTCGTGGCTTCGATCGACTTGGTACGGTTATGCGATCCCGATTCCAAGACGGCCACTCGCTTGCTTTTGATCCTCTGCTTAACACTCCGAAATCTTTGCCTACCAATCCCCTTCCCCTCCCCTCCCTCTTCCTTCGAAACCCTCTTACATCCCAAACACCTCCACCACAACCCGGTCCGATGAGTTCTAACGGTCGCATTAACGCCTACGATCAAAGTCGCTTGACAAGCTGGACATGTAAGTTTTGTGTTCGAAGATCCTGGCGTGGTAGTGATTGGTTGTGAATCGATGAGGTGGGGTTGGGTGGCGAAATGGCCTTTGGAGAGGGGGGCGAGGAGGTAAGAGAGTTGTAGGCGGTATTGAAGGGTCTCAGGGGAGAAGGCGTTGGGGTTGAAGTGGTTGGAAGTTGAGGTGGTCATGAGGGTTTGAGAGGAGGCTTAGTGGGATGGCGGGGCGGGCGAGGTTCACGAGTTATAGCCGATCGGTTATAAGCTAGGTGATCTGGGCTTGGATGAGTAGGAGGTCAAAGCGCACAGTGCGAAGCTCACGCCAAGAGCTGCCGTGAGTCAAGGCGCGCGTGACGGCGCGTGAGTTTGATCGTGGTCAAACACTTGTCTGATAACTCATCGCCGCGAAGGGCACCATCAAGCACAGAAATGAAAATCACCGTCAATTCCTACCATGGGATCGCGCTGTGGCGCTGGAACCTGCAACCGCCAACCCAACGTGCTCGTGCCACCACCACCAACAGCAACCCGACCTCACTCGACCCGTCCAGAGTCGCAGCTGCCCACTCCAACCCCGCCGATGACGAAGCAGAAGAAGAAGAAGACGAAAACGACGACGATGATGACGTGTGTGGTATCTGTCGAGTCGCCTACGATGGCTGTTGTCCCGATTGCAAGACACCGGGTGATGCTTGTCCTTTAGGTAGGTCGTCCCCCTGTCCTCGAAAGCAACGCGCGGTTGGCCTAACTCGTGAAGACTGACCTGACCTCACGTTTCGATCGCGGTGCTCTGTATAGTCTGGGGAGAATGTACGCACGTGTTCCACATGCACTGCCTGTTGAAATGGATCAATACCGAATCGAGTAAACAACAATGTCCGATGGATCGCAGACCGTGGGGTACGTACCGATCGCGCAACTGCTGCTTCACTTTTCAAGCCTAACCGCGCTGACTCTTGTGCTCGGCCTTCAACACAGTCACACTCGACGCTTCGAATCTCCCGACAACGACGAACGTCCCCGTACCTCCTGTCGGACTCGAAGCCGTGCAACAACCAACACCGCAGAGAGGGGCGGTCGTCCACGCTGGAGGATGAGTGATCAGTTGGAACTGGGGGGAGGAGGAGTCTTCGCCACGAGGACAAAGATCGTACAAGGCCTCAATAGCGACGAGGGCACCGGAGATTGCATCAACCTACAGCAAAGCCCGCATCGGCTCTAATCGCTCATTCCATATCGAGCACGACAGGCTCGAAGCGGTCAAGCTAGGCCAAGACAGGGCGACAGGCCCGCCCAGAGCGTCAACCAGTCAAGAAGAGGCGCTGTCAGAGGTGTACAGAACATTTTCATCGAGGAGCAGTCTGATCGTGCAAAGCTGCTAGTATAGATCACTCGTCTTGAAATCAAAGCTCCGCGCAGAGAGCACTCTTCCTCTTCGTAGCGTCGAAATTGTCGCAACTGATCAGCGAGTTCCCCAAACCTGACCACTGTTCATTAAGAGTCCCTGATCCTCGCCCAACACGACCGTCCACCATCTCCAACAGCTCCATGACTGCGCATGTCGTCGCCTCAGCACAACACTCGCAACAGCCAAATTGATTGGTGGGAACAAAAAGGGGTTGTTCACCCCTGCAAGATTGCAAGATCTCCCAGACCATGATACCCCTCTAAAGCGATCCCCGTGACTGCCAAAGAGAAGGAAGAGACGTATCCCATTCCTCCTTCTTTCGTACCACTTTCGAGCTTTGGTGTTGGGATTTTGAGTGTTGGGGTTTTGTTGACAAAACCCCAACACCAAAGCTCGAGACTGCACTTTTTCCCATCCTCCTTCTTCTTCTCCCTGCTTTCCCAGAAAAATGCGAGTGTCGAGACAAATGAAAAAACGGTGTGGCGAGTGATTTAGATGAAGCCGATCTGTAGAGGAGCGATAGGGTTGTGTCAGTAGGGACGTAAAGTTGGGGTCCTGAGTGAGGTGTAAGGTCTGACCTTGTTGGCAACGTCCAAAGCATCGACACCCTTCTCCAAGCGAACGAAAGCCTTCTTTCGGCCATCAGGGCTGTAAATGCAATACACCTATCAGCTTGCACTCGCAACCCATACAGAGATGAACGCGCACCGAATGAGGGTGTTGATCTTCTCGGCCTTGACGTCGTACAGCTTCTTGACGGCGTCCGAGATCTGTCGCTTGTTGGCCTTGACGTCGACGATGAAGACCAATGTGTTGTTGTCCTCGATCTTCTTCATCGCGGACTCGGTGTTGAGGGGGTGCACGATCGTGCGGTAGGCGTCCATCCGGGGCACATGGTGCACCGACTTGCGCTGGTACTTGGGTGCACGGGGGAGAGCCAGGGTCTTGGGTCTGTTGCAGCGTGGTCGTGGTTGTGGTCGTGGTCGTTGGGAAATAGGAAGAAGTGGTTCAGGGGTCAGCGAGGCTGCTCAGCTGCTGGCTCCGCACGCCGCTTGCCCAGCCCGCCGTAGACTGACCGGTGGAAGGTGACCGAAGTGCGGATCTTGGCGACCTTTGTGCCCTTGGCACCTTTCAAAGCGGCCTTCTTGGCGGCCTGAAATGACGAAGAAAGTGCATCGTTAGTCATCTGTTATGGTACGGTGCGGGGGTAGGGTGCTGGTCCGTCCAGGGTGGGCGTGGGTGTGGCCCGTGCCAGCCTAGCGCAAGACGCATCCGCGCGCACACAGGGCCCACCACCAGCGACGAGCGGCAGCGAGTAAAAGCTCACCTTGGCCTGAGCGTCTTGAGGTCTTGATGCTGTGAGTGGTCGGAGGTTCGAGGTAGGAAGGAGCATGATCGGAAGTAAGATCGTAATCGAGTTGGGTGTAGAGGTCGAGCACAGGCCGGAGTGTCCAGTGAGCGAGTGCAGCCAGGACGAGCCAAATCGAAAGTTTCAAGGCACCCAGGGGGTCACGGAGGCGTCGAGTCCAACCAACGCCAGCACACAACGTCGCACGCCGTTACAGAGAGAGGGAGAAGGAGTATGAATACGTCAGCAACTCATTCGTGAGCTGGTCGAATCGACTGGGCGCGCAACTGACCGGACGACATGGCTTGTTGATACACACGACACGGGGTGGACAAGTGCGAAGGGCATGGGCCCGGCGCGAGTCCCACCTCGTCTGCCTGCGACGCCTCGAATCAGCCGGCTCGGGCGGGCTCGGGCGGGGGCGTGGGCGTGGGCGTTAGGCGCAGGGCCAACTCGCTGCTTGCTTCCTGGCTCGAATTGCCTTTGATGGACGCGCGCGCCGTAGTTGAGCGCTGAGCATTACAAACTCTGGAGCGATCTCCATTACGCTTTCCTTCCTTACTCCGCATCGATCGTCGTCATCAACTCTCCCTGGGATCCCTCCATCCAGGTAGCCAAGTTGCATCTCCAAGCAGCTTCCGCCCTAACAATTGATCTACCTCCTGTGTGATGTGCCACTCGGGTGTGCAAACCGGAGGACTACGCGGTCCACGGTTTGTATTGCAATACAGACGTCATTACCCTATTACCCTAACTAGTAAAAAAAAAGTGTGAGTTAACGAATGTACCTAAAATCGCTGTTTTTAACTAGGTTGCGGCCCTTCGGGCCGCCTGTGGCGGATGTACCAGCATACTGTTGTGTCTGCCGCACCTGCCTGTGGTGTCGGGGTTCCGATCAGAAGTCATGTACAAGCGCTGTGGTGACTTTTGTATTTTCCGCGCCGTTCCAACGAAGCTACAGCGCTCCCGGTATTTTCCTTCTTTTTTTCGCTCACATAAAACAATGCTTCCACTCATATGGTACTTAATGAACCGCAAGCGCGTGGCTTTGCATGATATTGCTTCTACAGCAGAGCTCTGCCTGACGTGCGAGGCGAGGGCTGGCGTTTGTCACGTGATGCGGTGCGCCGGCGGTGGAGTGTCATTCCGGCAGTCGACCAGCGGCATTAGGGGCTGAACAACCAATTTGCCCGTATGGCATTCGACCAGCGGCATTAGGGGCTGAACAACAAATCAAACCACGTAAATAATCCTGCGCCACTCCCTCGAACCTTTCCTTTCTCCCTCTCACTCTCATCCAATTTTAGTGACACTCATTCAAGAACAAACCCTCGCTGCTATGTCCCGGTCCCAAGGTCGCCAGGGACTCAGGGAGGGCCATCGCAACCTCGCCAAGTCTTGGGCGCGAGGATAGCGCCGTACCATGGGCTACTATGGGCCTGCTCGAGCGCCCGCTGCTGGGCGCCCCGCGGCTCGACCCTCCTCTTCGTCCCGCTCCGATCAACAGAATCAGCCCCCCGGCGCGTCATGACAGCAATTTAACCGATCTTGGCATTGCGACACGTATACGAGCCCGCCGTGCAGCTGTGCAGAACGGACAGCGTGGTCAGCGCGATGGCCAACTCGACGCTGGGCTCGCCCCACCACCACCTCCTCCGCAAAGGCGAGTGCGCCGGGCTCGAATCGCGCTCAAACCCCTCAAGCCCCACGTTTTCGCAGGGCAAGGTGCGGCTACCTCCCCCTCCCCAGCCCAATCTCGAGTATCGGCAGCTTCTTCAAGGCTCGGATAGCGGTCAGTTGCTCCGTCCAACAACATTCGTCTGCAGTAGACCCACATGCTGAATTGTGCGATGCACCTACACAGACGCTAAAGCATTCTGCGAGAATGCCCGGTCTTACAATAACGCGTTGTCCTTTACTTCGCTCGCTGCCCACTGGGACCAAACCCAAGTGGGCACTCTAGGACCTCCCGTGTTTCGTGTGTTCGGCCGCCTCTATCATCGACTCGGTGCCCTGATCCCTGCCGTGAATCAACGCCCAGCCTTTGCCCAGACATGGCTGATCGACCCGGCCGAGGCCACCAACACACGACTTCAAGGACCCGACAGCGCAGAGACTCGCATTCAAAGATCAACGCTGACCAAGCTCGAGTCCATGTTGCGCACCGGCAATCGCTTTGTGAGGGAGTTCGCATCGGCCAAAGCCCGCGCGGGTTGGGATACGGCCAAAGAGTGGGCCCTGCGCCTCTGCCTACCACCAGGTCGAGACCGACGCACCCACAACCTTCCTACGTCAAGCACGGAAATGGCGATGCTTATCTGCGATTCCGACACCAACACGGGAGATCGTGGACCGCAGGACCTTATTCTCCAGGTGCACGGTGATCGATGTCCCGATGGTCGGCCCAAGTACCAAATCGTTAGCTCGCTCCATCCGTCTGCGATGCCTCTCCGGTACCCACTATTCTTCCCGCGGGGGAAGATGGCTTCCACCCCAACATTCCTCTTTGCGGTTTCAACCAAACTGGGCCGCCCATCGCCAGAAACCGAGAGCAGTTCGACAATGGTGTCCAATTGCGCGAGCTACTTGCCGGTCTCGGTCTGGATGACGAAGACAAACAGGAGGACGAAGACCGCGACAATGAGGATGAAGACGGCGAGGAAGGGGACGAAGAGGATGGTGATGGTGAACGTAAGCTAAGCGTCTTCGGCTCATTCTCATATACCTCTCTGTTGAGACGCACCCTCAGACTGACATAAATTGTTCGAAAATCTAGGACGAAGATCAAACAAGAGGGGTCGAGGTGGATCAACCCGAGTTTCGCGTTCCCAATACTTTGCATATCACTTGCACGAACGCGACGACTACTTCTCCATTCCGCATGCCACCCAGCGTCTCTTCCTCGAGTTCGTGATTGACGGATACTCCCAAGTCGAGACCGATCGACTCAACTACATCCGGTTGCATCAAGAAAGTCTGCGCCTCACCACGGCCCAAGGCATCACCGACGCTGTTGCCAACGGCCTGACCCCGGATCAAATTGGACGTTCGGTGATTTTGGGCTCGACGTTCAAGAATAGTCCGCGCGAGATCACGCAGCGCTACCAAGATGCGATGGCTTGCGTCGCCAAATATGGAAAGCCTTCGCTGTTCATCACGGTGACGTGCAACCCCGAATGGCCGGAAATCAAGGTGCACTGGGGCCGAACGACAAAGCATGCAACCGTCCGGATCTCATTGCACGAGTGTTTGAAGCCAAGCTGAACCGACTCTGCGACGACGTTTTTGGCAACAAGCAACGTGCAGGCTGTTTTGGCGTGGTTCTGACGCATACACATGTGATTGAGTATCAGAAGCGGGGCCTGCCACATGCCCATATCCTCATCACCCTCGCGCCGGACGATCATCCTTTGTCGACGGAAGCGATCGACAAGATGATCTCGGCCGAGATACCCGATCCTTCGCGCTATCCTGATCTCCACGAGACCGTCACAAAGCACATGCTGCATGGCAAGTGTGGCGGAAACTCGACTCAGCCCTGCATGGAGAAGGACAAGTACGGTAATCCGAGGTGCAAGCGCCATTTTCCTCGCGAACAGAACCCCCACACCCGCATGCACCCTGAAGGCTACCCGTTGTATCGCCGACGCTTTCGCCACGCCGTTGTCAAGGGGGTGTTATCTCCAACGATGGTGACTGCGTGCCGTACTCGCCTTATCTCTGCGCCAAGTACAATGCGCATATCAATGTGGAGGCTGTGACAACGATCGGCGCGATCAAGTACCTCTTCAAGTATGTGTACAAAGGTCCGGATCGAGCTGTGGCGCGTGTTGAGCGTGCAGCGAACGGTGAAGGGGCTCGCGAGGACGAACCGGTTCGAGATGAGATCAACGAGTTCGTCGAAGGTCGCTACATCAGTGCTCCAGAAGCGGTCCACCGCCTATTCGGATTCTCGGTCGGTAGAGTGTGGCCACCCGTCAATCGACTACCGGTCCATCTGGAGAATCAACAATCTGTGCAGATCAATCCCAATGAACCGCTGCCCCTCGACACTCCGCCCACTCGCTCCAAACTGACCGGCTTCTTCGACCTGTGCGCTGCAGCTCCCGACGGCGAGCTCACTACCACGTTGCTCTACACGAATGTGCCGCGCTACTACTCCTGGAATAAGGAGAAGTTGCGCTGGAAATGCCGAGTCCATGATCGTAATGTCATTGGACGAATCTACACCGTCCCACTGCGTAGTGGGGAGCGCTTTTACCTCAGACTGCTCCTCGAGGTCGTCATGGGCCTGACATCGTTTGCGGACCTGCTCATGTTCGAAGACGTCGTGTATCCTTCCTATCGCGCCGCTTGCGCCGCTCGCGGACTTCTCGCCGACGATGGCGAGCATCACATCTGTCTCAGGGAAGCTGCACAGATTGAAACCGGTGACCAACTACGCCGATTATTCGTGTTCATGCTCATCCATGCGACGGTTGCCAACCCACCAGCTTTGCTGGATCGTCACTTTGCTTCTCTTAGCGACGATGCCCGTTATCACATCGAACGCTATGAAGACGTGCCCGTCAACGATCAAACCATCCGCCTGTGGACCCTCAACAAGATTCGTCTCCTCCTTGCGGCAAACGATCGAACTTTGGCCTTCTTTGATCTTCCCGAGCTGACCGAGGACGAAGTGCGGCTGTTTGATCGTCTCGAGGAACGGCTTCCCCGTTTTGATCGCCAGCAATGCGCGCAAGATGCCGAAGCGGCGCATGCCCGTCTGAACCACGACCAACGAATTGCATTTGACGAATGTCTTTGCGCGGTCGAGCTCGATGTCGTCGATCAGATGCGCGACAACAACCTTGGGCCGCAGCATGTGTTTTTCCTGCTAGCACCTGGGAGTACTGGCAAGACTTTTGTGGAAAATGCCCTTCTCGATACTGTGCGAGCTCGAGGCGACCAAGCGATTGCGGTGGCGTCGTCCGGAGTAGCGGCGTTGCTTCTCAAGGGAGGACACACGGCGCATTCAACTTTTCGAATCCCACTCGACACCTTGCCAACCTCGACGTGTCCAGTCGACAGGGAGAGTGATCTCGCGCTGATGCTGCCTACCACCAAGCTCATCATTTGGGATGAAGCCCCAATGGCGCATCGATTCGCGGTGGAAGCTGTCGACCGTTTACTGCGTGATCTCCGAGAGACCGAGGAGCACTTCGGCGGGGTGACAATGATCTTTGCGGGTCAGTTGGGCTCTTCCGCCTCCGCTCTGAACAGCGGTATGCTAACGAGGTTTCCAATTTGTAGGGGACTTTCGCCAGTGCCTTCCTGTCGTTCCCAAAGGAACTCCCGGTCAAATCGTCGATGCATCCCTCATCAAGGCAGACTTCTGGCGCGACGTTCGTGTCTTGCGACTTACCGAGAACATGCGTCTCAGCTCGAACGCTGATGCGATGGACGAGGCTCAATTGGCTCGAACGCGCGACTTTGCGGAATGGCTACTCACCGTGGGAGATGGAACTGCCAACATGCACCCATACGACAAGATTGCAGTACGTTTGGCTCCCCTCTTTTACCCAACCAACCGACACTAAGACCCCTTCTATCCGTTTCGCAGCTGCCTGATTACCTGCTGCTTCCGGACGGTCAAAGAACGGCCGAAGGGTTGATCAACTTTGTCTACCCCGGTTTAAGGACCGTGAACAAGGAGTCCCTCGAAGACCTGATTCAGCTGTTCTCACGTCAGGCAATCTTAGCTCCGCATAATGCAACGGTCGATCGCATCAATGCCAAGCTGCTGGAAGAGTTCAATGGCGACTACATCGAGTATCGCAGCGCAGACGAGGTCGTTGAGGCAGGCGAAATTGGGGGTGGAATGGCGCCGGAACTGATTTCGCCAGAGTATCTACATTCAATCAACCCATCCAACTTCCCCGCGCATCACTTGCGTCTCAAGGAAGGGATCCCCGTCGTTCTTCTTCGCAATTTGGACCCAGACGCGGGCCTCTGCAACGGTACCCGCCTGATCGTGTCGCACGCAAGATCGAGAGTCATTCAAGCCATCATCTTGACCGGAGATCGAGCGGGCACCACGGTCTTCATCCCTCGCGTGCGACTTGAGACAAATGCGACTGGCAGTCGCCAACTTGGTTTCACTATGCGCCGGCTCCAATTCCCGCTTCGCGTTGCCTTGGCCATGACGATCAACAAAGCCCAAGGTAAATCACTCGATCGTGTTGGCGTCGATCTCTCCCTACATCCCGTCTTCACTCATGGGCAGCTGTATGTGGCATTGTCTCGAGCCATGAGTGTTGATCGACTCAAGGTGCTACTGCCCTCTCGCGACCCCGCCGATGATGACGACGACCTACAAGCCGTTGATTGAGCGGCAGCCGCAGCCACCGCGACCGCAAACCCAGTATTCCGCTCTGTTCTCAGAGCAATGAATGGGGAATAGTTTTGAAGCTGTCCTTTATATTGTGTGTTTTACCTTCAACTGAGATCACGATTCTGCTATTTAATTTTCATCCTCCCGTTAATTTAACGGGTTCCCACTGGTTTTACATTTAAACTCTCTTTGTGTTCACCTCCCTTTTATACGATATAGCTTATGAAACATATTTTCCATAAGTCGCATGGCTTGCTCTCCTAAAGCAGGAATACATCTAAATCACCCATAATCTTTGTGGCAAGGATTCAACAGTTGCTTGAAGCGGTCAAGGTGAGAAAGGTAGCGAGGGGACCCTGTGGAAAATGGAGTAGTGTGTGTGCGTGTGTATTCGTTCATCCATAATCGAGGGCTCAAGAGAATATAAAACAATATACAGAAGCGATGGAGCGAATCCTCATTCTCGAGGAACGAGATTCCGACACCTCTTCCTTCGGCCCCTCTTTGGTCATTGTCCGTTCTGCGTTCAGTTGAGAGGTTCCTCCGGAGGGTCCTCACCCGCGATATCCGTCGTTTTAACGTCCACTTCAACGGTCTCAGTAGTCGTCTCAGCCGGGGTCTGGTTTGATTCATCATCGACGACGACGAACGAGCCCGAATTGGTGGGGGAAGCGCTCGAGGCACCAGACGCGGAAGACGGGGTCGACGACGATTGCGAAGAGGCTTGGGCTTGGGCTTGTTGTTGCGAAGGGGACGCGTCATCGATCTCTTCCAAAAGGGGGTCCGAAGAGCCGTCCCGGGGGTCCCGAGATGTGGATGAGGAGGCCAAGCCGGACATTCTGTGCGGGCAAATCGGAGAAAAAAAGGGGTCAGCTCGGTCCGAAAGGCAGCAACGAGTCCTTTAAGAGTGGCATACTCGAGGGTGATGAGCTCCATGACGAGGTCAAAGACGGGAGGGGGTTGGGTCTTTTGGTAGATCATGATGAGCTCTTGAGGGGCTGCGAGACGGACGCGGAGGCAGGTCAGGTCAGTGCTCGGCTTTGCCCTGCCTCAAGAGAGGCCTCGTGTCCGAGCGGTGCACACCAGGGTAGACCTTGAGAGCCTTGTAGAAGGCGATGGCGGAAGCGATGAAGAATTCGGGGGCTGTAGAGTATTGTGATGTCAAAAAAAAAAGAGGAGGGTCAGGCGATTGCACTGGGGACCTCGTCGACGAGGAGCACGACAGGTTCGGGCCAGCGGCAGAACTCACATCGCGCTGCAAGAGCTTCACCCTGCGAGACCTGCTCCATAAAGTACTGCTCCTTGGTCTCGGGAGTGGTGGGCACTGTGAAAGGGTTGGTGATGGAGGACGGGGACATGGAGCACACGAGCGATCGATCGGCGAGAAAACGAGGAAACACTCTCAAGTCAGCTCATCATGCAGAGAGCAGTTCGATCGGCGCCACAACGATCATTCGGATCGCACGCATTGCTCCTATTCGAACACTGTAAGGGCGTGTGCACTAACCCGGTTGAGCATTGATGAGCACGAGAGCTCGCCTGAGCGCAGCCTCGACGACGGCCTTGCCCGTCTCGGCTTCCTTCTGTGTCGACTTGGCTGCCTTTCGCTGGTCGCGGACTGTGATAATGTAGAGTGAAGTGCATTGTACATCCTATATGAGTCAGCTATCTTGAGCGTGATGATGCGTCACTGAAGCAGGGTGGTGTGGACTGACGCAGCTTCTTGCGGAAGTCGGGGTCATGACGACGCTTGTAATCAAAGTAGATCGCGTACGACACCGTAGCCGTGGCGACGACACCCGTGGCGATGGCCGCGATCCTCAGAGGGTTGTAGGACGTGTTGGGGCTGGACATGGTGAGCTGAGTGTGTGGTCGGCGGTGAGAGGGAGCTCGGTAAGAGGAAATCGCAGGAGGTAACGGGACCGCCTGCGAGTGAGCTCGCACGCCGGCACGCTCGAGTCGTCGCTTGCGAGGTCGCCAGCAGGCGCACGACTGGCGCACGAGCTAAAACCGCATACAGCCAGCCCATCAACTCGGTCGCACCGGCCACCGACGACCGGCGCGAACGGCTGGGGACGTGGTGAAGGACGAGGTAGGTGCACAGACTCTTCCAGAAGTTCACATCGAGGAGAATACTCATCTACCCTTCAGCTTCCTCTCCTTCTATTGTCGAAAAACCCTTGCGAGCCCTCCCTCGATTGGCTGAGTAGGCCCGCAGCAGAATCTGCGCTTCAGTCACTTCCGACAACTCGATCCGCTCCCTGAACTCGAGTCAACGTATCACCTGCCTCGACGTACTGTGCCACCTGCGTGCGTTTTGATCAGATTTCACGGTTCTTCATCTCCCATGTTGACCTGTCCGTGTACCTTTGAGCTAACATCGACGTCCTTATTGTCCAACCATTCCGAACCGATCGATCTCAGCTGCTGCAGTTCGAACGGGGCTCTCGTCTTGCCTGCACGGCGATCGGTCCTACCGAGCAGCTGCCTTTCTGATACACAAGATCAGTTTCAACTTCTCCGACCAAATTGATGTCGACCGCGATCCCAACTCTCGGATTCCTCCAAGACCGTCTCCATCAACTTCCCTCGGCTTTGGTCATCTTCTTTGCGGTCCTGCTCATCCTCCTCGGCGTGGGCATCAACAATGCTGGCGCACGATCGATGTTGGTCGGTACTCAGTGGGGCAAAGAGCCGGGTACTGATACGAATAGACACTACATTGGTGGTGGAGTCGGAGGGTTTGTGTTTGGTATGGTGACTTTTGGTCGGTCTCATAAACATGTGGCAACTCAGGAAGGCAATCAAAATACTGAGATCGAGTCCCTTTCTTTCAGCTACTCTTGCAACAATACTCCTATTGGCCATCATCTCCAAGAAGCACGACCCGTCTGTTGGTCCAGGTATGCTATTTGCGCTGTGGGTATGCACCGGTCTGGTCGGAGGCGCAATCGGCGCGAGGTGGAGATGGGCGGCTAGGAGTTGTTGTGGTGTGCTCGGAGGGTGCGTCTCAACCCTCGCTCCCTGCTTTTCCTCACGTCAACTAAGCTCTCTCCACGCACTTCGTAGTCTATCATTCTCTTACCTCATCATCGCCTCCTTCCACCTCTCCTCCCTCCTCACCCGTTCAGTCTTCACCCTCCTACTCACTCTCTTCAGCCTCGTGCTCTGTCTCCTCCCTCAAACCGTCAAATCCCTTTCCGTCCTATCCGCATTCTCCGGCGCCTGGATTCACTTCCTCGGAATCGACCTCTTGATCAAAATAGGTTACGTAGACCTGACGGGTCTCTTGGTGGCCAAGTATGGCGTTTCGGCGAATGGTCGAGTCGAAGAGGAGGTATTGGTTCTGGCCTGGGAAAAAGCAAGTTGGAGAGCTTGTGTTGCGGGATGGTGGTTGATGGGGTTGAGTGGGGCGGCTTGGCAATGGTATTGGGGTGGAGAAGCGGGAGGGAAGGAGAAAGTGAGATGACTCTCTCCTATGACATGAATGGCTTCGACAGCTACTGATGACTCTACTTTGGCGCTGCGACATAGGAATGGGACACCTACCTCTCGAGCCTCGTATCGACGGGGGAAGCGCCCAAAGCCCTTCTCGGAACCTACACGCCACCCGAATCCTTCTTAACTCGTATTTCCCACCTCTTCACTTCCTGGAGAACTTCTTCAACTCAATCAGCAAGGTTCACCGATCTCCCGAACCCCAGGACTAAGACTGGAAGACGGAGGACGTCGACTTGGGATGGGGAGGAGTTGCATCAGGATGCGAATGAGGATAGGTTGAGTTCGAGGATTTGGGCGGATGATGAAGAGGATGAATTGGGCTTCCAATCCGATGAGGAGGGACAATCGGAGGAGTTGATCTTTGGAAGACGAGGAGGTGGGGGACGAGGTGGGACGCGAGTAGAGGAACATGAGTTGAAGTCCGTCAAGGATTCACGCAGGGGTTCGAACCCCGCGAAGTATGATACGCAGTGGTCGGACGAAGAAGGCGATTATGAGGTGGATGAAGAGGATCTCGGATTGCATGGTGGCGCGAGCAGAGATCTTCGCAGCAACCCACCGGCCTATCCGACTTCACCGACAAGGTATAGCCTGCGCAGTGCTTGGTCGGGCACGACTTTGGGCGCTACGGGCGACGCCGCGCATGTCGCTCATCATGGCAGGAGTGGGATAGCTCTGGGGTCCTGTCGTGATCCCCCGTCTTCGCAAGGCACTGCACTAGGCCGTTCCGACAATCCGTCGAACGCCGATCGGCCTCGAAAGGAGGTCTTTCCTCCGAACCAAGCCAAGAGCCCCACCGGGGTTCGCCTTCCCGCGACGCTTTCCCTCCCCAAAGCGATCGACCGAATCGACGTCGCCCAACGCCAAGCTCGTTCAGAAACCCCTCCAACCCCACAGAAGAACCCCTTCCAACACCGTTCGGACGATGCCACGGAATACGAGATGGACCTGGGAAACGGTAAGAGTTCGCGACCTGTGTCGATCAAGAGCACGTCAAGTCAGACAAGTTACGACGCGTGGTGGGCGGAGGTGATTGCCAAGTCCAAGGCGAAGTGATTTTGGTGCTGATGGAATGAGATGACTCGGTATATCTTGATTATCATAATTACAACACGTATCTAATAATACATTCCATGCCCCCATTCATGCCCTGGAGTTCCAACTCACTCCTCAAGGATGGGATCTCACAACTTTCTCCCACTTCTTGACCCTCCTTAGCATCCTTTCCACATTATCCTGAGTGAAGACGATCTCATCCCGACGAAATTCCCCCTGAGGACCGTTTTGGACGAGCGAATCGATCGAGCGGGTGAAAGCGACTGCGAGGGCTAAGGAGTTGACGGAGGTGGGGAGAAGGGATCTTGAGGGCGGAGCGGCGGCCATAAAGGATGGTAGGAGGGATATTAAGTGCTGTTTAAGGTGAACTTGGCTCAGTGGTCTCATTCGCTTGTCTGGGAATGCTCAAGAAGGACCTACCCGAGCCACGCTCAATTCGGCTTGTTCTTGCGCGGACAAGGGTAGTTGCGCTCGACGGAACTCCTCGAGTCGAGCTTGTTCTCGTGTCCTGCGAAGTTTCCAACCAGTCAAATTCTCGTTCGTGCCATTGAGACAAAGTTGAAGTCGGTTTCGATCGCGCGACGTACCTATCGGCCTTGAGCTCCAAGACGATTCTGGAAATCGCTTCGATGTCGTGTTGGAGGTGGGTGATGTATTCGTTCGCTTCCCTCAGCTCGCTTACCAATACAGAGCGCTGGGTAGAGAAGAGGCAAACGCAAAATGTGAGCTCGAGAGAAGATTGTACCGCCACCCTGCTTCCCGAGTGACTTACTTCGTCCTGGGTTACTGCCTCCATTCCTGTCCGTGCATCATGCGGCCTATGCCTATGGTTGCTTGGCGCGACGAATTGTGCCGTGGTT
The DNA here is from genome assembly GCA_001244265.2 of Microbotryum lychnidis-dioicae p1A1 Lamole. Classification (NCBI taxonomy): domain Eukaryota; kingdom Fungi; phylum Basidiomycota; class Microbotryomycetes; order Microbotryales; family Microbotryaceae; genus Microbotryum; species Microbotryum lychnidis-dioicae. The sequence continues at coordinate 323,915 of CDLV01000018.1, forward strand.
TGTGTATAATCCTCAACGTCTTCAGGAATGTCCTGACCCCGCCCCGCTGCATGCGCCGAAGTAGGTAGCCAAGGTGAAGGGTCTTGCCGCAATCGTGATGGTGGTCGAGCTCGACTTCGATGTGGGGTCGCGTTGTGGATGATGTTGTCGAATTCGCTAAGGGCCTGGGGTAGGACTTGCCCAATCAGTATCCGCGACCCTTCGAGGGTTTCTGCTCATCACTGACCTCGTCTGCTATCCTTGCATCGCTGTCAGCGCCCGGATCCTGATGCGCTCGGTGATTCGAGCTCGGCGGTGCTTGGAAGGTCAGATCGCCATCACTGCGCCATGGATCAATCTGCCCGGTGTGATCATCGAGGTACACGGGTTGATTCTGTCTCTGAGGTGGACGGGGAGGTCTGAGCGTCGTTGTCGTCGTTGTTGATGGTCCATTGACTATCCGCGGTGGAGGGGACGTGACAAGCGAATATCTTGACCCTGCAGCTTCCTGCCCTGTTCGACCTAACCATCCCATCTCTTCCAAGACGCTTCGTGATCTTGGTTGGGACTGATCTCTTTGGTCGAAAGTCGTGTCCCCTCCTACGGTCGTATCTGCCGCTGGCTGAGCCTGTCCTGAACCCTGCAGAACGGTCGCCGGCAAGATGGTCGATTCCAGCGCTTGATAGTCGACAGAGTCGTTTGTGCGGGAGATTTGCCGATTCGAATGCATCGATTGCGCCGACTGAGCTCTCAACGACGTCGACCTCGCTCGGACAGAAGGTGAGAGCGAGCCTGCCTCTGAAGTCGTGGTTGACGATGTTGCGGGAAACCAGTCGTGTGTCGCAGGATGAGCAGAGTCATGAGCCGTAGTGGGTGGTGGCGTCGAAGTTGATGGCACGGCGCGTGCTGGGAAGGGTTCGTTGGCGTTGGCATTGGATGTACTTTGTATCAGGGTCAGGTCCTCCAGTGCTTGATGCGGTGTAGCAGGTGAAGAGGGTTGACGCGTCGCTTCGCGCTCGCGTTCGTCGTCCTCGAGCTTCCTGGTAGGCTCAACTCGATCGACGTGCGATCCTAGAGCAGCAGCAGTCGAAGCAGAGGTGCTAGGTACTGGAACTTGATCCCCATCCAAGAATGCCATCAACCGGTCGAGATCCTCGCCAGCAGCCGCTGACGGTCCATGGTCAGAGCTCGAGCGCGAGTGCGAATGTGAGCGTGTAGCCTCACTTTCGACGGACTGATCGAGGTGCGCGGGAAGAGGTGTATCGCCTTTCGGATGACGCTTGCGAGGCGTCGATTGGGAGGTTAGGAGCGAATCGTCTCGATACGAGCCGGTCAGATCATCGTGGGTCGGATAAGCCATTGGGGGAACCCGTGCGTACACGACGACCGCCGTCTGTTGAGTCCGAGACCAAGATGTGTTTGCTGGCCCGAGTCCGAAAGCCCGAAAAGCGACCCCGGAAGTCCGAAAATTGGCCCAGCTGACAGAGCAGACAGATGCCAACAACTTCTGGGGACAAAATCTCCTCACTGGATGATATGAAATTATGTTCCAGCTTTACTTCAGTGCTCCACACTCGCGAAAGGTGGGTAAGATGCTGAGTATATGCACACGATTTCTGGTGACGTAGACGGAGAGGATGAGAGCATTGCACGGGTCCGTTGACAACGCGTCCAAAACGGTTTTTCGAGCAGAGCTGATGAGGGGGGTGGAGAAGATGTTAGTCTGGGTTGCTTACTGAGAAGGCGCTTCGACAGAGCTGGTGTTGGTGCCAACCGTGACCCCGGCCGGACTGTGGGGCGCACGACCCCCCTCGCCTCCACTGAGACGGGTTCCGACCTGTGCCCAATTTGTCGTCTTGCGGTCCTGCCATCATATCGCTAGTTTAAGAGGTTGGACTCCGTCTCAACGCTTTGTGAAGCGTCGTCTCCCACGACCTCTCCAATCGTTTGTTCGACTGGTTGTTCCTCTGCCCGATCAAGCATGCCACCTCCAACCAGCAACTTCATCGGGGGTGGTGACTCGTCCTTGAGCTTGAGCTTGACCGGCATCGCGCGAGGAGCCACAACGGCAGCAGTTCAAGGCGCCGATCCATTGGCCTCGGTCTCACATCATCGTCGCACCCAAAGCTTGTTCCCATTACAGGAGTTGTCCATAGGCAGTGGGTCAAAATCGATCGAACCTACTTTAACCGCTACCCTCGCTCACCCACTTTGCTGCACCAGATCTCCCACCCTTGAAGGCGCCCACTGGCATGGATATCCGCGCCGGCTCCACCTCGAGGAGCTTTGCAACCGTCGCGAAAAACGTCTCGGCGCGCGTACAATTCCCCACCTTCCAGTTCCCGCCCGCTGCTACCACCGCTGGGGCACTATCTTCATCTACATTCCTGCCTTATCCACGAAGGCCATCCTACAAGCTCAAGCGTACACTCTCGATCGACACCGCCCTTGCCTCGGCAAGTTTCAATCGACGTCCACGAAAGTTCGTCATCACTGCGGATGAGAACGATCAAGAAGCTGGGCTGCTCCCTCCAGCTCGACCAGGCTCGCCATTCGAATTGCGTCGAGTTGAACCCCATGGCATGAGATCTGAAGGATTAAGCAACAATCATCAAGCCACGAGTTTTCTGGATGCAGCCTCAATTTCCACTTCGACTTGGACTGCCCCGGCGATAACGGCGACCGTTCGAACTCGAACACCAGCCCCGCCGAGGCCGCCGCTTCGACTTCCGCAGGCTTCATCGAACAACAACTGTTGGCGCTTGGACATTCAAGATCCAGCCACAGCGTCTTTAGCATTCCCTGACACTATTTCAGAGCAAAGTAGCACTAGCAAATACTGTGCTCCATCTCGATCTGAGAACGTTCAGGCTTTCGAGCGTCGAGGGCTTCGCAGATCAGCTCGCGCATCAGTCAGCTCCTACGACGACCTAAGTGATGGCAGCGGCTATTCGACGGGTGATCCGCGCCGTGCGTCGACCTATCAATTTTGTCTTGGAAGCCGTTCAGCTTCTCGTCAGGCGATGTCGGTGGCAACCTCGACGAGTGATGACGAGGACGACAATGACCTTGCACCGCCCCTGTCGCCGAGGTTGAGCTACCCCGACGACGCGCGCAAGATCACCGAAGCCGGGGCTGAGCTGCGCTTGCAATCCTCGAGGGCGCAAGACATGTCTGAAGAAAAAATAAGGGTGTTGTTTGCCAAGACGTGGTTGAAAACCTGCTACGAACCGTTCAGAGGATTCAATGTCAGTCGCTCGGCGCTGTACGCTAGTTACGTCAACGCGTGTCAGCGCTTCGGTGTTTCCGCTCTCAAGTGAGTTGGCCTTCATTTTGAATGGTATTAAGGCAGATGCTGAATCCAGCTGTACTCTCTATGCTTTACCAGCATTTCCGCTTTCGGCAGGACAATCCGCGCCGTTCATCCCAAGGTTCTCACTCGACGTTTGGGCGGTCGCGCTAATTCGCGCTACTACTACATCGACTTTCGTCCCTCCAACAGTCAGGAATACAACACACTCTTTGCCAGTGAATCACAAAGGGATACCGACAATCCAGCCTCAGGTCCACAAACTCGACTCCTTTCTCCTTTCAGGGCTGCGGACCCTGTGGCTGTTGTCGCTGAGCTTCCAGAGATGAGAATTGGCGAGGGGTCGACCTCAGTTGCTCAAAACGCTGTCCAGTTAAGGGAGGTACTCCTCACTGTTGAAGAACTCGCCAAGTCTGCGGAGAAGGTCCAGCCGAGATCTTTGACGCGTCGAAGGACCCCATCGGTGACGCCGACCCGAGCTCCTGTCCCATCGCGACGGCCGACTTGGGCCAGTGGAAGGCTCGTTCTACCCAATATCGAGCTAGAGGAGTGCCCAATCACGCCCATACTGGATTCGGGGGGTTTTCGGTCTTTCGAGGCCGTGTTTGATGTAGACAAGTCCGAAGATCAAAGTGAGGCGCGAGCGTTTTGGCAGAGCTTGGAGATGCACTTTTCTCGCCTCGAGGAGGCGGTGCAACTGGAGAAATACGAGTGAGTCACTCTGAACTTGTAGAAGAAAAAATCACCAGCTGACATGGTCTTTTTGTGAAGCTTGTTCTTGGACGAGTTGAACGAATGGTGGACCAATCGTACTGCGGACGAGTGCGAGATCGCTGTGACGCCGGCGGCAAGTCGGAGCATCTATTGTGCGTTTGTGGCAATCTACGAGGTACGTGCACTGTCGGATAGTGAAGCTCGTGAAATTAGGGTTTGCTGATGGGTATGTCCGCGCACCAGTTGGTCTTGAATCGCTCGAGAAAAGCGTTGCTTGCTCTGGCACCACTCGCTCCGCTGGAGGGCCTCGGGATCTTGGCGGCCAAGGTAAGATATGCGTCTTTTCGGCCGTCGTCGTTGGACGAACAACAACGAGGTTAAGCTTTCTTTCCATAGATCGAATCTGCGACTGTGGATGCGCTACAAGACTTTTCCGACACGTTCTTTTTCGATACGCTCGTCGGGCTGGGCAAGCAGGTGGGACCACTCTGTGCACTCAGTCAAAGCTGTCGACTTTGGGTAGGTCGTGAAACCACTGGAGCATTCGTTCTTACATCTTGACACTTATTCCCAATGGTTCGTCGCGCACACCAGGCGAACAATTTGCAGAGCAGTCTGGGCACGCAACACGCTTGGGACGAATTTGAGCAAGCCTGGCGCTCCGTCAACACTGCGCTCATCCAGAACAGATGCGAACTCACCAAGACCATAGAGTCGACTCGCTTCCACGCCTATACGGCGCTTGTTGAGGTCTTGTTCGAGTCATCTTTCACTTCTCCCTCGGCCGAATCCCGTCTGGGAAGGATCATCGAACAGGCCGCCCTGAGCTTTGATGACTTGCTGCGGGGACAGAAGGATAGCGCTTCGATCATTGCGGAGTACAACTTGATTGGATCGCAGATCGCGAGAGAGCTCTGTCTTAAGTGAGCTCGGGAAATATTTTGATGAGACACCTATTGAACTCATGGCGTTGTTACCGCTGTCACAGTCATCCCCGCGTTGCAGTCCAAGTTCAAAGTCTGCATTTCCTCATCGATGATTTACTCGTACTACACGTGAGTGGCAGATATCCTGAGGTATGACAGATCAACTGGATGACCGAAAACTTTACGAATGTACAGGTACTTCAAGTTCAAGTTTTGCAAACGGAAAGAATCGTATCTGCCCCAGTGGTGAAACCCGCCGCCGCCACCAGTCAGATTGCCGCGTTCAGTCCCATCGAATCCGAGCGCGAAGGGATGGGTCCACCGGTTGCCGACAAAATGACTGAGTCTGCTGGGGTCGTGAAAAAAAGTGAATTGGTCGCAGTGAGCTCAGAGCCGTTTCCAACAACACCCTTGTCGGAGCACCCTTCATCGCCAGCTCGTGACTTGACCACGTTTGCCAGTCCCCCGAGGATGATCGATTCTGGGCCGGAGGTCGTCACCTCGCTCCCAATCCCAGGCATCGTTCGTCAATCCCCGGCGGCTTCATTGACCGACAAATCTCAGTCTGTCTCTTCCTCCACCGTATGGATGCGCCCTCATCGAGCCCCTCTGGCAGGCGAAGCCGTCCAACGTGCAAACCTGGCCCAAGACCTCCTCGCACTCGAATCGCCACCTCCTTTCGTGCTTTCGCCGACGATACTGCAAAGTTTCGCCGATCGACACCGTGAAGGTAGACGTGCTTATTCAAATTCGCCTGTTGAAGCCTATAAAATGTCGAGTGAGAGGCGTGGGCCGTTTCAGGTTCCTTCGGGGTTTGAGGCGGGACGGCTTGATGAGGTTGAAGCGGTGGGGTTAAATACGGCGGCGGCGGTCGGGGCGAAAGGAGGGGCTTTGTTGGATCCGGCGGGTTTGACGGATGAGGTGCCTAACACGGCGACGTTTTATGCTGGTTATTGGCGTTGAAATATAAAAGGAGCGAATGCGGTGCTTCGATTACATTTGCACGACTGCTTCTTTGGTTGAGTTGTTAAATATCCGGCAAGAGCAGCCTCGCTCCCCTTCTCGCTCTGGCCGGGCTGAATATTATGGTGGCTCGATATATGCTCAACAATCTTCCAAAACACCCGGTATAATCAGTCCCAAGCAATTGGGGTGTTCGAAATCTACAAAGGTGCTATACTTGACTTGTGCTTGGCCGAGAATGGGCTCGGCCTCAGCGTTAATCATTAAAATAAGGGAGGGTGGTGGTGTCGATCATTCCGTGGTGCGTCTCAGGTTGCGGTGATCCTGTTTGGTTCCTACGCCTCACGCCATCCGTTGGCCTCACTGCTCGACTTGACCCACCCCCCATCTCGGGGCAGAATACTCTCATCATGAGTGGTGCCAATCCCACCACGGACGAAGCCTCAGCCTCCGCAAGCGGCGCTCCTCGCCGCCCCACGACCGGTCCGTCGCCGTACGGTGCAGGTACGACCCCGAGCCAATCGATCCGGGTCAAGCGGCAGGGGCCACGAGCCGACGCCGAGTTCCGACCTTCGCCATCCCCTTCGTTGCCAGCAGACACGTCGAGAGGGTTCAGTGAACCCGTCGCTCTACACGCCTCTCGTACGGACGACAACGCGCTCGAATCGCTCAACACCAACCCGGACAGCGTAGAGACGAGAGCACGTGCTTCAACTAGCCCGAGTGGTGTTGGACCTATCGGACGATTCGGTACCGGGACCGCGACAGGCCGACGACGAGGCTACAGCATCACGGAAAGGTTGTGGGGCGAAGATGGTTATCAACAATTATCGCGGCCTCGACTCGGTAAAGCTGGGGGTTCGGCCTCGGCTTTGTCCCAACAGCAGTTGCCGTCGTCCGCGCAGGGCTCGGGCTTGCCCACGCTTTCAACTGCCGGCGATGCAAACTTGAACCTCTCGCTGCCCGCGTCCAACGTCTCGGCGATCGGTCGGGCGAGATCGCCTTCGGTCGCTTCGAATACGAGTAGTAACAACCCCGTCAACGTCATCATACCCGGTGAATCATTAGGGAGGGCGAGGAGGTCTTCGATCGTTTCTCAGGCCATCTCGGAGGAGGATCATCATGCCCAAGAGGTCGATCTCGTAAGGGACTTGAATATTGACGAGCAGCGCTTGGGAAGTGCCAGAAGCTGATCGCATCCTCTCTGACAGCTCGATGTCTTGGATCCCGCCGTATCGACGACCGCGACGTTGACCAACATCCAAGGTGCTTTTTGGCCCAACATCTTTGCTCGAAAACCCATCGTCGAGATCGAACCTCTCCCACCCATTGTCGAGACGCGATCCAACGACCCCACCCGCAAACCTGATGGCGAATCATCCTCGACGATCGAAGAACATCCTCTGACCAAGACGACGACGATCAATACTATTCCGGATGGGGAGGATGATGAAGAAGAGGAGGAGGAGGATGAACTCGATTTGCTCGATGAGCATCTCAAGAAGTTGCTCAAAAAGCAGAAGAGGAAGGAAACGTTTAGGCTGCAGATGCAAGGCATCAAGGCGTTCCTCAAGACGCCCTTGGGCGTGTTCTTCTTCATCTACGGCAGTGAGTTGCTGCACCCGTCAGAAAACTCTATCAAACAGCTGACGGGTGTGGACACTTTGGCCTGTTGCCCAGTCAACGTCGTTGTATGGGGTGCCGGTTTGGTGCTCTTATTGATGATCCCCATGGGCAGCTACGCGAAGAAACTTTGGGTCGAAGTCTGTTCCCAAGTCCTTACCGGCCTATTCTGCATTACCTCCTTGTTCCCCTTACCGTGGCGCCTCATGGACGCTTACAACATATGCATTATTTGGCACTACGCCGTCGTGACGAGGAAACGAAGGGCCAAAGGTGGCTTACCGCCTTTGAGGGATCCGAATGATTTACCTGATCCTGCGGAGGCCGAATATTGGATTGGCGCTGGAGGGGAGAAGGTGAGTAGTAGCGGTGATAGTTGCTGCTTCAAGGTGCTCGATCTGACTCGGGACACGCCTTGTGACAGATGACGGGACCTCGAGTCGCTCCTGCCGTAGTCCCACCTCGCAAGAGCAAGTTGCCATGGAAGAAGAACAAGGACGTTTCCCCAGACGCGAATGGCACGGCCTCCAACGCGGAACCCATCCCACTCGAAGTGATCGAATCACACGTTAGTTCCGACGCACTGGACGAAGCCGTCGTTCTCAGCGACAAGGAGGAAGCCAAACTTCGTCACGCGCAAGCGAAATTCGCTCGTTCGCAAAATTACTACCGCCCCCATACGACTCCGACGCATCATGCGTTCCCGATCAAACAAGCGATTTGGATCTCGTTCTTCATGATCGGTAATTCGGCTTTTCAAGCGATCTTGTGTGGCGTGATGTGGGGATTGAATAGATTCGATCGACCGGCTTGGACGACGGGTTGTTTGATCCCTCTGTCATTTGGGTGTGGGATCGCGGGCGCGGTCTTGATTTGGCAATGCTCCGAAAGGACCAAGAGGAAGGCCGAGGTGACGGCTAAGGTTTGGAGAATGATGAAAAAGGATGAGGAGGAATTGCAGAAGAGGAGGAAGGAGGCGACTGAACGGAGGGTCGCGAGGCATAAGGAGAAGAAACATCGTCTTGGCGCGGCGGGCTTGGGGGCTTTGGCACTGGGGAGGAAGTCCAAGGTTGATTTGGAGGCGAGCAAGGCGGCAGATCTGTAGAAACATGGTTTTAGATTGTGCTCTTTCTTAGGTTGTCTATGAGATCGAGTATCTTTGTGTGTGTAGCCCTTAGTACATCTAGCTTCCCAATCAATACTGTTATCGTTCGATCCATTGTCGACGATTCCAATCGGAAAGAAAGTGTTTCCCCAATCAGGTCGAGGGTGTGCTGTACGATCGAGAACAAACAAAGGATTGATTTCAGAACAATATGCAAACAAGATGGGCAAATCCCGAACACCACCTCGATCCCGCCGGTCCCTCCTCCCTTTGATTACATCCGTCAGTTGTATATCACATTCAACAAGCCCGGAATGACACACGCACGTCTCCGCTCACTCAAAGCTTGAATTTCCCACCTTGCAACGACTCCCACTCCGTCTTAGTGAAAGGTTTGTACTTCCCTCCACTGAGCCAATAAACCGGATCCGAAACTTTAGCCGGATCAACACCCTCATTCCTCAACACGACCTTGAGTTGTTTCTCCGTCCCCGTCGATTCCATCTTTTGTACAATGCGGATGAAGAGCGGTTGCGCGTATTTGGGTAACACTTTTTGAACGTGCACGGACAGCTTCTCAAAGTCGACTTGGGGAGTGGCGGGGATCGCAGCGCAACCGGCTCGGCCTTCGTGGGAAGGAACTGAGAAAGAGTTACACAGGCAATCGTCAGTATTTAGAGTGTCCAATACGACCTTAAGAAGCTGACTTACCTAAAACCCCATAAACATTGGCCTCATCAACGATAGCACCCATCGCCTCCGAGACGGCCGTGGTTGAGACGTTCTCCGACTTCCAGCGGAACGTATCCCCTAGTCGATCGGCAAAGTAGTAAAAGCCCTCCTTACTCCTTGACAACAGATCTCCTGTACGGAAGTAGGCGTCACCCTTGCTGAAGACGTCACGCATGATCTTCTTTTCCGTCGCGCCGTCGTTGCCGTAGTAACCGGCGAAGGACATGAAGGGGGAATCGGGGTCGATCTGGCATAACAACTCTCCCGGTTCGTCGTCTTCGGTTCGGACGCAGAAACCCTTTTCGTTACGGTAAGGTTCCTCGGTCAACGAATCGACCTTGACGATCGCTTGCTTAACTCGACGAGCCCAACCGGCCAAGGTACCTTCGTGACCGACCGCGCCGGCACCAAAGTTGTTGCCGTTGTAGTTGTACAAAGAGCCATTACCTTCGGACGAGGCGAAGAATTCGGAGATGACGTCGACGCCGAAACGATCACGGAACTTGTTCCAAACGTCGGGACGGCAACCGTTGCCGTACGCGAGTTTGACGTTGTGTTCCTTGTCGAGCGCCGAAGGAGGGAGCGCGAGCAGGTAACGTAGGACCTCGCCGACGTATTGGATGACGTTGGCGTTGGATTCGCGCACGTCCTTCCAGAACGTCGAGGCGGAGAATTTGCGACCGATGATGACGGTCGCTCCGGCATTCCATGCGGCACCGATGGCGAGTAACATCGCGGTCGAGTGGTACAAGGGCATCGGGGTGTAGATGCGTGTCTTGGTTCCAAAGTGGTTGATGCGGGTCCACATCTACCGTCGAAGGGGAGGAATAATTTCGTTAGAGCCCTTTCTCATCACAGTGACAAAGGAGGCAGAATCTCACCTTGAAGGCAGTTGCTGATCGTCCATGAGTAACGATGGCGGCTTTCGGAAGGCCGGTCGTACCTGTGCGTGATCACGCTTGCGATCAGGGCGAGCTCACAGCCCACACTAAGAGCCTGACTACGCACCAGAAGTGTAAATTAAACAAGCCGGTGATTGCCAAGTCAGACCGGCTCGCTGCTTGCCAGGAATTCGATCACGACTCATGTGGTCGAGCGCCTTGGGAAGATTGAGCGTAACCGAATCCTTGATGACGGCGCCAGCCTTTTCACCCCCCGAAGAAAAGTTGTCAACCCAGTTGACGAACTGCAACCGAGGGTTCGTTTGACGCAACGCCTCGGCGACACCGGCGATCGAGGCCGAGAGGGTCGATTCGTAGATGATCATTTGGGCCTTGGCGACCGAGACGCAGTGCCTTAACCCATCGTCCTCGAGGTTGTAGTTGATGAAGGCGGGGACGACGTCGATCGCGAGGCATGCGAGGAAGATAATGACGTACGCGGGCTTGTTGGGCATGTACAAAGCCACGGTGTCACCTCGCTTGAGACCACGCGAGAGAAGCCAGTGTGCGAACTGATTCGCCTCTGCAAGAGAGTGAGGATTTGGTTCGTTCCGGCGGCGACGGCAGAAGATGCGTCGGTCAGTTACATGCACGGGGAGGCTTCGAGCGAGGTGTAGATGGCGACTTACTCTTGTCAGCCTGACCCCACGTGAGCCTGACATTCTCGCAGACGTAGCACTCCTGATCCTTAAGCTTGGCAACGTTGTCGTTGAAGATGTAGTAGATCGAGTTGCGGTCGCGCGCGTTGTTGCGCTTGAGGCTGACGGTGACGTCGATCAGCGCGCGCGCCTTGACGAGGTCGGCGGCGATGAAGTGTTTGGCATCGAGGTACGCCGCAGCGGCGATACCTCCGGCAATGACGGGTAAAGTAGGCAGGACCCTAGCGAGTGTTGAGGGTGGCAAGTAAAGACGGGGCGAGCAGCAACACGTCAGCGGCGAGGATGACGGCCCAGAACGACGGCCACGCGGCAATGAGCGCCAGAGTTGCGGCGAAGGGGCGGCGGGTGAGCAGAGCAGCAGCGATCAGGAGCGGGCCGTAACGGAGGAGGGGAGGAAAGGCAGGACAAGATGCTCTAGCTGTAGTTCCAATTGAGTTCCTCCCAAGGTATCTGAACTCACATCTTTATTAAGGGGAACGTGTATGTGATCAACGGAGCAAGACAAGCTCAAGAGCCCGACCGGTCGCTTGCCTCGGCGCTGGCTGCCTTGCGCTCGGGTAACCGATTCGCTCGCGAAGTCGCCGGAGGGCGCTCGCACATGGTGGCCCCTTGCGTTCCGGTGTTGCCTTCACAACTTGCGACCGAGCGACAGATCCGAAGCCCGCCGGGCCGCCGGTTAGCGATTTTGTTCCCGATATCGAGCGACGAGCTGGAACCCCCTCACAAGCCACGTGAGCTCACAAATCGAGACCGACTCTTTGAGCGAAACGCCCTACGATAATGATCAGCCTCCCGGTGTCTGCGGTCCGAGACGTCCGAGCGTTCACAGCTAGAGCTCACCAAAGTGACACACCCCAAGCTCAGAATAGGTAAGATGGTTACTGAACCTGTTCTCACTACTGTGTCCTAATGAAAGTAGCCATCACCGCCCTATGGTATATGCCCGAACTCCATCGAGAGAAACCTTTGCGGTTCCGAGGCTCAAACTTAACTCGACCGAGTTGACAAGAGCCGATCGGCGCCTCGAGCAGCCCCTCGCACCGGACCACGGGAGCCCAGCGCGCCTTTGCGCCACCCCACACGCCTCCACAAGATCGCCTGCATTCCCACCGAGGCCCGCTCAACATGTCGGCCTACGTCGAGTCATCGCACCCGACCCAAGCCGCTTCCACAGCGGGGACCACGACGTCGTCGACCAAGCGTCGTCGCGTCGAAGGTGACTACGGCTACATCGCGCCTTCCACCTCGCGCACGGCCGCGAAAGCCGCCGCCGCACAACATGCGGCGCAGGCCTCCACCTCCACCTCGACTTTGACCTCGTCGTCCCGGGCTCATGCCCATGCGAATGCTGCTTCGTCTCAGTCTCAGAATACGATCGCCTCGGGCATTCAGTTTTTGAACCCGACGCCGCGTGAACAGGATATGATGGCCGCTGCCAAGGCGCGATTCGCAGCGCCAACGGTCAGTCTCGGTCTCGGGATGGAGGCCTAGGTCGATGCATGCATGTGTTCCGATACTGAACTACCGCATGCTCTTGCCTGTTTCAGCTCTCCCTGGCAACTCTGCCTCCACCAGCTCTGCAACGCTACCTCAGTCGATGTAAGTAGGCGCCAGTACGCGGGGGTCTCGCCCAGCCAGCCTCGCGTGTCAAAAAAAGTGCTGACCCCTCTCCTGCCCGAACGTCATTCATCAGACGGCCTGCTCGAATCCCACGGCTCACTCTCATACCACCATGCCGTATTCCCTGTACCTCCTCTGCCCGTGGTCCTCCCTTCTCCTCTCACGGGTCGACAACTGAGCTCGCGGCGCCTGTACCGACCCGTAACGACCACGACCGCGACCACGACCACGACCGGTGGGGCGAACCCGAACGCGAACGCGACGGCGATGGCGATGACCGAAGATCAGGACGGCACGACTTTGAACCCGGCTAAACGACCAAAGTGGCAGGAACCCAAGATGGCCGAGTTCAAGGGCTTGTCCGCTTACGATGATCCGGTCGTGGTCACCAATCGATTGGCGGCCAAGGCCAAGGAGCATTGGGATAAGAGGGAGAGCGTCAAGGAAGGGTTCGTCTTCAACCGGGTACACCAACTCGGTCATTGTCTCGCTGACATTGGCGACTCGCGTGTTTACTTTGCAGCGAGACTCTGACCAATTTCATGTTTGCGCTCCGAATGCGAGGTGAGAATCGGCTCCGTGTATGCACTTGAGCGGTGGACGTGGATAAGGCTGGGCAGGAAGGTAAGAAAAAGCATGTCACTGAGCTTGGATTTCAATCTCCCGACAGCTCATACCCTTCGTGCGACCCCACCGGGTTAATCAATCCTACGCGAAACCGACGGGAACGGTATCGACACACCGCGTCACAGGACCGCTACAGTCTCCAATACCCGGATACTCGCGCTGCAATGACCAGAGCCGCATGTTGTAAAACCTCTGCTTACCTCCCCAAACCTCGTCGTTTGGGACTTTCGAAGAGCGCACAGACCAGAGAAGGTAGTGGACGTAGAAAGGATCAAAAGCCATGCACACGGGCACTTGAGATCTCGATTGGAAACCAAGCCCAGACCGAGCTTGTCCTATTCCCTCTCCTCCCCCGTTCCTCCTCCAGCTTTCCTTTCCTTTCCTCCCTCTCTCTCCTCTTGTCCCTCGGCTTCGAAACACGAGGGCTTCTTCTGATTCGATCTTTCCCATAAGACGCCTCGGCGATACGACCTTACGCACGATTCGTTGGACGCCAACCGTCATCAATTTTTCGTGACAGACGGTTGGTAAGAAGTTGAGACGTGAGATGTGGTGTGTGGGGTTGGGTAAGATGGTGGGATTTGTGTGATACGGAATGTGAGTGAACGAGTGCACACAAGACGAGACGGGTCACAGACGCACGGGATCGAGGACCTGTCAGCACGATCACGAACACGCTCGCTAGCTGGCAGCTCACACTTGGACGATGGGAGGGATCGAACGAGAGCCTTTACCAAACCTAAGGCCACCGTCTTTCCGTTTGCGTCTCCGTTTTACGTCCTCCAGAAAAGGGCGGCGATGTCTGCAAGATGACGTGGTGCGAGAAGTGCAGGAGCGCGTTGACCAGAACGAAGAGGAAAGAGAAAGAGAGAGCTAGGCGAAGTCGCTGACTTGCATTCAGGGCGCGACGGGGGTATGTGCCTGGTAGAATGAGACGTCTCCTCGATATGACGCCAAGCTGTGACGTCAAAGTTCCCGTTCACCATTCACAGTGATGCCGAGCGCGGCCGAGCACGCCGCTGACCCTGAAGCTAATTCGCGGACAGGGGTGCATCCCACGTCGAGGTCAACGATCCACCCCTCGGGAAAGACCGACTACCTCGTCGATCAAACTCGTTCAAGTCTCAGCGAGCAGTGTTAGCCCTGAGGCTCACCCCCGAGCTGAGATCGCCACGATTGATACAGTCTCTGTTGCTCTAGCAGCATTGCTCGAGCTGGGGCAACCTCGCTTCCACTTCGATTGACTGCGAATCCGAACTCCGATGCGAGGCTGGGTTGCCGAGCCGACTTCACTTGAGAGCTCCGACGCGGCGAGTCGAGGCGATAAACATGAAGAGTAATTTCTGGGTACTCCAGGAAATGGGACCAATATGTAATAGGCTAACGGTAGCTGATGCACTTGTGGATGGCGTTATTTGCGCGCACGGACCCTTTATCTTCTGTCTGCATTCTGTAGCATTAACAGGCACGTTAACATGTTACCTAGTCTCGACAGCTATGACTGAAAACTGCCTCGCAGTAAGGGATCGACCGCAGTGGCAGGTCACCCGAACTCAGATCTGCAAAGCCTGCTCTCGTCTGGAGCGCCGAAAAAACAAAGTATCTAAGCAGAATGCTCATTACAACTTTCCACCATCTATGAAGCATCACAAATCTCTCCCCATCTCTTATCAAACACTCCCAAATCCACTCCCTTCAACCCCTTCCTCGCCCTCTGCACAATAACCGTACTCTTGCCCGCCTCACCACACCTCAACAACATCGAAGCGTAGAACAGCCACTCTTCCGCCCCCGACTTGGGATGCTGTACGAGGTGTTCGAGGATCTTGATTTGCAGTGACAAAGGTTTGGGAAGGACGGCCGTGGTGGTTTCGAGAATGACGTGTAGGGTTTCGATGGAGAGGGTTGTGGTTGTGCGAAGGAGGTTCTCGACGCGCGTGGTGAAGGTCTGGGGTTCGAGTTCGGCGAGAAGGATCATGTAGCGTCTTGGGACCAGCTCGCGAGGTTCGAGGATGGGGATCTCCTCCCCTTCTTCCCCTTCTTCCTCTTCGTCGTTCTTATCAATGCGGCCATTCTGCGCATCCGTGAACGTCGACTTGAAATCGACAGGAGGTACCGCATCGGCCAACGCCACCCTCGCGATCACTTTTTCGTACCTATCTAGCTTATCCTCAATGGACAAACCCGACTCATCGATGCGATCGACACGCATCCACCAAAGTTGGCCACTGTAAGGAAGAGCCTTGATCGCTTGTTCGAGAACGAGTTCGACTTCTTCAGCTGAAGGCGGGTGTCCACTTTTAGCGAGCGAAAGGGTCGTCTTGACTCGGGCGACCCAGACTTGTTCACGGGTAGGCGCGGCGGTCTTTTCGGTTCCGTAGCGTTTGGTCAAGCCTGAGACGAACGACAAGAGCTCGGCGCGAGGACTCTCCGTGCGTAGTAGGTGTCGGAGATGGAGTAGGGAGAGGAACGGTGAGGACGGAGCCAGCGAAAGCGCGGTGGTGAGGTTGGTTTGGAGGTACGTGTGCTGTGAACGGGTAGTCGCAGTCAAACAACGTCAGGATCTGGTATCCATACATCTCGGTGACTGCACGGGAACTCACCAGATTATCCTCTTCGACTTGCTCAAGCATTGTTTCAAGCCAAGAGCAAAACGCCTCCCAAACGGCTAGGGGTGCCGTCTCCTTATTCTTGCCCTTCTTGCCCTTGCACGCCTTCCAGTACTGATCCACACCCGCCGCAACAGCATCAACGAGTTTCTCCCCCTTGACCTGAATGGTCGTCGTATCAGGGAACGGTCCGCCTTTCTTTGCTCGTTTGGGGTTGTACGCCACGTCGTAGAGGTGTCGAGTCGTAAGAATGTGGAGCGCTCGAGCGTAGTCGGGAGAGGAAGGGGTGAATTGCGTGGTCATGGAGGCGTACGTATGCTTGAGGAGCGACAGACGCAAAGGTGAAGGCAACGGTCGCAAGACGGAAAGTAGTCGCTCGTAAACATCGAGAGAATGCCTGAAGGCTGTGACAACCGAGACATGAGCAGGAGTCAGGCTTTTCCAAGAAAAGACTTGAAAGTTGAGATACGCACAGGTCAGGTAGTTGTTGAGCACGACCCGGACGATCGCTCCTTCGATGATGGCTTCCTGACCGGAAGCAGCCTCCTTCTGCACCGTTTCCTTGAGCTCCGCATCCTCCTGATCTTCACCATCCTCCCCGGCCGGCAGTTCAATCTCTTCAGCCGCCTCCTCCTCTTTCAGCTCCTGCCCATCCTCATCCACCTCCTCACCGTCCGGAGTCTGCCCTTCAGCGACCTTTCTCCTCTTACTACTCCTCCCCCCGACGACGACCATTTGTTCCTCGCCATTCCTTCCTTCCTTCCCAATCCCCAACAAAGCCCACCTTGCCCTCAAGCGTTCAGCAAAAGCGCATTCGACCCTTATCCATTCGTTCCACACCAAATGCTCCGACTGCCCACTCCCTTTAAGAAACCTCAATGCGCGCATGCATAATCGACGAGCAGCTTCGTCGTTCCCTCCTCCTTGACCCCTCTCGTCTCCTTCGGATTCCCAACGAGAGGCCATGAGCCAATAAGGAGCGTGGGTGGGGTGCATCGCGATCGCGGTCGAGAGCGTTCGAGAGACGAGATGAGGCGAGGCTTGTTCCAAGGCGTGTCCGAGGAACGCATCCCAGAGTTGTAACGAGGAAGGGAAACGACGGGTCGAAAGGCGGTGCAAGTGCGTGACGTGGGCCGCGATCGAGTGGTCCGACAAGGTCTTTTTCGTCGTCGTTTCTGGTGAGGTTCGTCGAGGATGAAGGTCAGTTTGAGAAAGCCGCCCTTGTGTGCTGAGATATGACCTCGAACGAGTTCAGGACCATGTCCGAATGAACTGACTCGTTCTGGAAGCGCGCTTCTTTCTCAACTTCTCCAGCTTGGTCTCGTAGTCGATGTATCGAAGGTAATCGATCGGCTTGACGGCTCGACTAGCGAGCGCGGTCTCGAATCGACGGCGCTGCGAAACGATCTCTGTGATCTCATCCTGTGAAGCGAGACACGATGATGAGTAAACGCTTTGTATATAGCTCGTTTGTGACGTGGATGAAGGTGACCTACCTTGGAGAAGATCTCCTTGCGCTCCAAATCACGGAGCTCAGGCAAGAAGCGCTCGAGCGAAAGTTGGACCTATGCGAGAAAGTAGCCGCAATGCGTCAGAGAACATGCGGCATGGAAGACGCAAAGTACCCGGATACCGCAACGGGCGACTCGCCTTCTCCATGATGCTCAATCACGCGGCCCGGTGTGGAAGCTAAGTGGAGTCGATGGTCGACGACTGGACGACGGGCGCGCGAGCTCAGCGCTCAGCTTCGACTGCGAAGTTCGTGGCTGCAGCCAGGTCTAGCCTAAGCTCTCCCTTTTGGAGGGGCTTGTGAGTTATCGGCTCGCTTGGCCCAGTTGCCCTGCGAAATTTTGGCCCTGAAAAGCGCCCCCTTGCTGTAGCATGGCATATATCGGTGCTATCTGAAAACTGGAGGGATAAGTGTTTCCTTCATCATTATTGATGAGGCCTCACCAAAGCTTGAAGTTCAGGAACGCTTGATCATCTTGCTACAGCAGCTTGAATCAACTGATTCCGAACGAGACGCAGGTCGGCGCACGGACCAGTCGTAGCACGGTCCGCGTCGAAGGTTGCATAGATCCAGGTCACTTAAGCCCGGCCGCGCCTCACGCATCCTCTCTCTCCTCCACTCAACATCGCACCTCCCCTCGTGATGAGCCATGTCGGTACAAACACCGAGGCCGGTTAGGGGACCGCCCCGTCGACATCCATCAATTGAGTTCAGGGCGTCTCCCTTGCGATCGCGATCAGCTTCAAGGGCCAGTCCTACGACCCCAGCACCGAATCATTCAACCAAACCGACAACCATTCTCGGTCACTGGAGACCACGTTTGACTCACGAGGACCGACGAGAATCCAGCGAATGACGCAAGAAGGTCAAAGTTATTCTGGGCGAAAGTCTTGACGACTCGGAGGACGTACCCCCGGCCCGTGCAGATCGAGGCCATTACTGTACACTTCAAACTCGACCAATATGGGAACCGGGATCGATATGACGCTGTGTTCGTCACAGCGCCAACAGGTTCAGGCAAAAGTGTTATTTTCGAAGCAATGTATCTCATTTATGGACGCCGGGCCGTCACCATTGTTGTCAGTCCACTGAATGCACTGAGCAATCATCAGGTGAGTTTTTCTGCCGATTGGGCTTGCTGGACCGACATCCGTGCCAATTTCCGTCGTCACCTGCTTCTTTCAGGCTGCCAATCCCAATCGAAAGGGAAAGAAAGCGGTTGTGGTATCTGAGGAGACCTGGAAGACGGCGAGCTGTACAGGCAGTTGGACGACCCCAATCACACGATCTCCTTCATTCTGATCGTATGTGCCGGTTGACCTCCTGTTCGAGTGAAGTACACATGTGTTGATTTGCTTCCTGTTTGCTGTGTGTCAAGTCTCCTGAAATGCATATTAATGGGCAAAGTTGATCTTTAAGGAGTCCTTTCGAGAGCGCGTCAAGTTGCCCGTCTATGACGAGGACAGGGGGTGGTGTGCATCGAGGACCGCGAAGACTGAGGCCAAGATGAGGAACCAGTCGAGCAAGCGCTCTATATATCTGAGATTTGAGCCCGGTTATACATGACGAGTCGGATCGGGGAGTTGGGAGGAGATGTTGGAGATTACTCGCGGTAAAGATGCTTGATGTGCAGAGTAGGCTCGAAGGTTGTAAGCGCTGGCAATATCTCCGTTCTGAATGTGGGCGTAACCAAAAGTTCCATGAAGCAGCTCGGTTCGTCGATCCAACTGCTGATCGTTGACGTGACGTCAACGCCGTCAACGGTAACATGGAAGTACTCGTTCGAGCCACTCTCCTTCAATTTGCCTTCGTCAAGCTCGCAGCTGCCTGGAGCGTCGCCAAGCGAGATGTCATCAAGCCGCAATCGTACAGAAATGTTGTCAATCGGTCGTTCGTTCCACATGCGAGAGTCATGAGACCGGTGCGATGCTGCATGGCGTTGTTTCTTCGGTTGCAAGCGAATGCGATCTGACCCATGACACTGCGGTAAAGCTGCGGCCAGCGTGTTGATTTTGGTGTCAGTTCGCTGCGATACCCAGCCGAGCTAGGATCAGAAATACTCACGCTTCATCTTTTTAATGATGATTGAGTCGGTCTGCAAGCGAATAAGGCAAGTTTTTAGTAGCTTTATTGAATCCGGATAATCAATCCAAGAAGTACGAAGTGTTGCCCACCTGCTCGGCGATCCAGTCATTGATTCGGCTTCTTGACTCTGCGCCATCCTCGCGTGCAAGTCGTAGAATGAGATCAAGTACACGCTTAAGGCTGGACCAGTTGCTGTTGAACAGCTTTTTTCGGGGTGTTTGAACGCCTTCAGATCGTGTGGATGGGCTGAAGTACCACGACAGGCATTGACATAGCGAGAGATCGCGGCTACATAATTCAGCGAATACGGATCCGCCTCGCGGCGGTTGTTCTGGCGAGTTGATGAGGTACGGCGTCTGCTTATTCGGGGCATTTTTGGTTTTAGATATTGTCGCGATTAATGTGGCCGACGGATCATCGTGAAAACAGGAGAACAGCGAAGCGTACGCAAAGGGATCAAGCCGAACAGAGCAGGCTGGCCGATGATGAGAGCGCCAATTACACGATGCGCTCGGACCATCTGAGGCCCGATCGACCGAAATCGCACTTCGGATCGTTGTAGCTCCACCCACAGCTTATGAAAGGTCTCGCCACTTGGGGTATGTCATTTTTAGAGCACAAAGAAAAATAACGTCCCTCACTTTTACATGAATGCGCCTACTTGCCAAGTTACCGAAAACCACCCCAAAATGGCCCTGAAATTATTTCGGAGGGCAACTGGGCCAAGCGCGCCGATAACTCATAAGCCCCTCCGAGAGAGAGGGCTTAGTTGAGCTTAATTTTTGTCCTTTTCTCGCATTTTTAACATCGACTCACGCGCAACTTGCAATCCGAGTCCGCCTCGCGCCCGCCTCGCGCCTCGCGCCGGACTGAGCTACTGAGCGCCGACTCGCGCCCGCCTCGCGCCCGCCTCGCGCCCGCCTCGCGCCCGCCTCGCGCCGGCCTCGCGCCCGACTTAGCGCCGACTCCGCCCGACTGACCGTTCCTTGATTAGAGGCCTTCTCAACGTCAACCTTCCAATTTCGGATCCGCGCCCAAGATGGCCTTACGCCCGGGTACTAATAGAAACTCTACCGACGGTGACGCTCTTTTAAGTTTTCAGTCATTAATCCCAGCTAGTCTTGTTCAAAGAGTCAAAGACAGCTTGGAACATTCCCTCCTCATAAGAGACTCCTTCTGTGGCAGGCACACGTAACACCGCGCTCGCTTGGGTAAGGTTCAATCGATTCAATCGGCCCAACCTCTAAATGTCTCACAATGCGGCAGCACCAAATTGCCTGATGCACTGTAAGACTAGCCAAACCCTACTACGCCCCGATGATGTGTGGGAGGCGCGGTGTACTTGTTGTTGCCAAGAGCTTTGCGTTGTACTTTGCGTAGCTACACGTGTCAGCAGGCATGGCGCACCGTAACCCCTTACAGTACCCTTTGAGCGGCCAGAATCAAGGTGGGATTTTTCCTGCTTCCTTCTAAAAAACCTGGCTTGGAGACGCAGGGGATTTTTTTTTTTTTTTTTTGATACTACGGAGCCGCAAATCACATGATCAGAATGTCCACTGCAATTGTTGTCTGGCCCAACGACTTCGGGAGGCTGGGACATAAACACCTTTACGGCGATCAACGAAGGCTCTTAAAGCCGAAGGAGCTGGCTCGAGCTCCCATCAATATTCTGAAGGGGCGATCGGTTGCGCGCCGAACGCGGGGAGCCCTGAGGGGATTGGCACGTGCAGCCCGGTGGGAGACGGCCCTGTGTAAATCTCTAGATTATGCCAGTGGATGCCTTGCCTTCGTAAGCAACGGCACATCACTACGTCCGGTTGAGATAAACGCAACAAAAAGTCACAAGCTCGAAGGCCGGCCGGCGTCCAAAATTCATCTTTGCAAGTTCGGCTACGAAAAAAAGAAGAGTCCGGAAAAGCCGAGGTGGACAGTGCCAATGTCCGGGTTACTAGATGGAACCGCAGAGAAGGAGATGGGAAAGAGACGAGCATTTGACTTCCGCGTGCTTCGAAGAGGATGGCGAGCTAGGAGAGGATCGCACTTAGCAGCGCTTGCTCATTGAGCCGGCCCGGACTCGGACTTTGACAGACTGCCTCAGCCTCCTCTTGCCCGTGAATGTCTCTCGTCTCATACTCGACCTACTACCAAGGTATCGCCTCGCCGGCGTTGAGCTCCCATTGTCCGCTCACTCACCAACTTCGAAACACTTGGTCCAACCCCAAGGACTCCAAAACGCAATCATCGTCCTCGGCACCTCCACTCCGATAGCGTCAACTTGGTCAAATCCTCCGACTAATGCCCATCTCGGCCGGACCGGCGCACTCGGCAAGGAGTGCCTCGGCAAGGAGTGCGCCAAGGAGTGCGCCACTCGACGCCGCAATCGGCGGCCCGTGCACGAGGAGGTGAGACCGAATTGGCACGGGGTCTGGGCTCACTGCCCAAGCTTATTATATCCAGAAGTGCTGAACTGGGTCTTGTCCCTGTATTCCGTCGACCTGCGACTTCGTCATTCCTCCTCCTTCGCTCGATAGACTGTCCCTACGCTCAGCCTCTGCCATTGCCCAGCGGCGCGAGTCAAACTCGCAGCCATGCCAAGAGATTGACGACCTATCAAGCTCTACCAGTCAATTGAGTGCTAGGAGTATCTACGGCGCTGAACTACCAGAGTCCTCGAGACTGTGGTCAAACACTCCGATACGTCGCAGCCCGTGCCCCCCTAATCGAGTCAAGTCGAGCGAACTGCCCTCGCCGCCGGCTCCTCAGCAGTGGCGAGCTAGCAATCGCCGATCCCCGAACAAGGCCGCGCGCGCCCACGACATGGCACAAAGCTCAGAGCCGTACAGCTTTCCAACACCAACACTTCCCCTTCAACAACTTGCTCCAACACAAATCACCGCGGGTGGTGTCTCTCTCATCGCCACCCCTGCGGCGGCGCCACATACGCCTACGGCGCTCGATCATCCTCTCCTATCGTCGCCAACCGCCACTCTCTCTGGGATCGAACTCGAGGATCTCGATAAGGACGAGCTCATCAAGCTGATCAGGAAACACTTAATGACACAAGCCACTGTTCCCGATGTCGACCCGGAGTCGTTGGACCGACTACGACGCCCCAGTGCTCGCTTGTCTCGCGTTAGGAAGACGGCCTCGGGTGCTGGGAACGCGTCGATCCAGCACCCTGTCGCGAGACTTGTCGCGGGACAGAAAGACTCGACACTTCTGGCACTGACAAAGTCCGAACTGGGGCAAGGCTTTCCTTCCGCCAACTCATTGGTCATCAACGCCTTATCCCCTGATAACCTCATGGCAGTTGCGCCAAGCATCCCCCAGACCGAACAGGCGCAAGAGCAATCCGCAGCTATGGCTTCCAAGTCGCCAAAAAAGTCGGCCAAGCGAGATCGCAACCAACCCCCCCGTCCTTCCAACCCTTGGATTTTGTACCGCTCGGCACAAATTCGGCGACTTCGAGCCGACCCGAGGTTTGTCGAAACCTCACAGGGCGAAATTTGTGAGCCAAGTGCCGGGTCAACTCCCCCATCTGCGTTCATAATAACCTAATGAGAGATCTCTTCTGCCCCCCCTCCCCCAGCCAAGCTCATTTCCTACATGTGGAAAGACGAGGACCCGCAAGTGCGGGTCAAGTACGAGCAGCTCGCAGCCGAAGCCAAAGCACGCCATGCCGACAAGTATCCTGGTGAGTCTCGGTAACTCAATGCAGCTGAATAATAAATTTGAACTCTGCCCTTACCCCGGATCACGTCTGCCCGTCCCTTCCAGGCTATACGTATCGACCGGCAATACGTGTCCGCCGCGAATTGGCTGCGGATGGCGGCTCCCCGCCTCCCACCGCCTCGCCATCACGTTCTGGCGTATCTGGGCCATCGAAAGCACCGCAATACACCAACACCGCGCTCTCTTCACATTCAACCACGATCGGAATCACCTCTCCTCCTGCCTCACCAAAGACTCATAGCTGGGAACAACTTACGAACGCAAGCTCGACCTCTGATTGGCTTCAATCGATCCCGAGCACACCTGCCACTCTCGATGCCAGCATCAATGACCTGCTCGCATCAATCAACAAGCAGCGTACTATCCTTCCTCACGGATACGCCGTTGACCCCATTGTCAACTGCGCCGACTATGGTGACTCGAGCTCACCATCTTCGGGCGCCGACCTTGAATCGCCAACGTCGAGTATCTTCACGTTCCGGGACCATCTCGTACCCTTGTCGGCCCCCGCAGCCTTCTCCTTTTTTGACTTTGGTCTTGTTCCATCGGCTTTGCGCCAAGCTCGACCCATTGCGACGGCTCCGATGTCGCCTGCGTGGCTAGCGTACAAGCCACTCGCTTGTCCGTCAACCAACTCATGCTCTACGGCTAGCGATAGTTCGATGTCCGGGATCTCACCAAGCATGTGCGAGTATAACGGAGAGGATCAATTCAGCCTTCCCAAACATGACGACCTCTCGAACAAATGGCTTTATCCCAGTCAGGAAGCTTCTCTGGCTCAGGAAATGGCCCAAGGTCGCACCGTGGCCGACCTTGGGCATTACACGTTTACCTCATCACATTCTGAAGACGATATTATGAATTACGTTGACCGTATTCATCAAAACCTTGATGATCAGGAGCAAAACCCTGCAAAGCTTGTCTCTTCCTCATCCGTAAACACTTCCGTCGGACCGATCTATGTCTGAAGTGTACTGTAGCAGTGCTCGTTCTGTATGTGATCTATCTAACACTTTGGCACTCATGATGGAATGTTGTTGTACCGGAGACTTGCTTCAGACTGCAGTAGCTTATCGTGGAGCCTGGAAGTCAAAAGATAGGTTCGATCGTACAGAATTGTGAGGCGGGTAGCTGCAGAGCTTCACGCCTAAGTCTGGGCATCCTTGAAGCAAGAGCCACTAGTGATCCAAGTTCCTGGGTACCGTTTAATTGGATACCGATCGAGCCGGGCAAAATGGGTGAACCAATGACCATTCTTCACCTTAGCAGATGATCGCCGGTTCGGAATTCCGCGATCACTACGATCCCCCCCCCCTCCCGGGTTCCAAGTTCAACCGAACTTATGGCTTCGATCGCCAAAGACTCCAAGGCAGAGACGAGCTTGTTGTGGAAAGGAAGAAGACGGGGTGGACTGTATGGCTTCTTCCGACGAGCTTCCGGGTGTATGGGAGCCCGCACTGGATAATTCTCGACGCCGGCCCCTTTTTGAAAAGTTGGCGCTATTGAAACTGTTGTTTTCACCTGCTCGCCCGCTTGATCGAAAAATTGAGAGGCCAAATGCTGCTCTTTACAATGGATGCGTTGAGATCGATTGCTCAACTATGAGACACAACCTGGCCTTGGGCTTGGGCTTTAGAGAGGTGAAGACGAAGAACTATGAGAGGTCACAATGCTTGCAGTGGGTTATTGCGTTTGCAGCATGGAAGTCACTGTTTTTCGTCTGCATTCGGCAGCACCCGATGCAGTGCACTTGAAGCTGGCCAGCCCGAGTTGTTTGAAGTGGCAACAGGATGAAATGGACCGACCATTGTCTTCCACCGACTTCGAGAGGGAGCGCGAGAGCCGGAAAGGCAACTGCGTGAAGCGGAGTAGGCCTCGGGCAACTAAAGAGCCGGGGCCGGCTACCCCGTCTTTCCTGCAGCACCCCGACCCCGACCTCGACCTCGAGCCGCACCGCATCCCGACCTCTTTACTTCCTCCAAGTGCACGACCTCAACTTTCACAGCCAGTGAGCTCAATTCAAACCTATTCATTCAATATGCGCTGAGCTGACCCCCACATGACCTTGGCTGCAGTGGCGTTCCAATCGATGATGAGCGGAGCCGAATGCTCAACCGGTGCCTCACCCCTTTCCTCCCTACTCAAGCAACAAGGCCAAGACCATTCCCTACACCAATCAGGCCTCTCTTCCCAACCGGGTCCACCGTCGTCGATGCGATCCGGTGGCGGAGGCATGCACCAATCGATGCCCGGTCAGATGCGACCTCAGGAAGCGGACCGCTTCTTTGAACAGTCCGGTCCGGCCGGGAATGCTTCGTTCGGCGACCTACAAGGTCTCAGACGCGAGTTGGACCAAGTCGCTCGTTCGTCCAATCCGGTACTCAAGGGTGATCAAGGTCAGTTCGAGGCAGGATGTCATCGGTATGCGTCCCTTGACGACGTGGCGCCAGAGTTGGGTCTCCTCCGCGGCATAGGCAGAGCTGACGAGTTCCAAATCCATGATCCTACAGAATGGGCGTCGCAATACCAACCGGCTGGTGCATCCCTGAACCCAGTCGACATGGCGCAGATGGAGCAGTCGTTCCGTATGCAGCACCAAGGCGCGCAACCCAACGAGCTCTCGGGTTAGTCGCACTCGGCCTCACGCCCCTACCCGGCCTAAATCGAACTTCATGCTGATCTTTACTGCTCATCACCACCATAGCCGAATTTTGGCGCCACCAACAACAACAGAGGGCATCACCGGGACCTTCAATCCAGACGCGTGGTGCAGATGGCACCGGTGGCTCCGCCGCCTACGCGCGCTCGGGATTCGCACCTTCCTACGGTGCCTACGGTGCCTACGGTGCCTACGGTGGTGGCATGTCGATGCGATCCATGCCCATGATGGGTGGTTCTGGGGCTGGTGGGATGTATCAACCTTTTCCGACTGTACAACAAGATGTTAAGGGCAAAGGTCGCTTTGTCGAACTCGATGATGCCGACTGGGAAGCCCAATTCGCTCGCGCCGGCGAATCTGCACAAGAGCCCGCCGAAGTCGTGACCGAAGAAGCCGAACAAAAAGATAAGATCATTGACGACAACGCCGCTCCACTCGATACGATCAACCTCCTCGATGGTGATTTGGACATTGACGCCTCCGAATCGGATGCCGAGTTGCTCAAGGAGCTCGAAAAGACGTGGCAGAACTTGCAAGGGACTTTGCAGGAATCGTCGAGCATCTCGGATGCCGAGATGGCGGCTTGGGAGGCGCAGTACGGCTCGCAATTCGTTAATGGCGATGATGGGGAATTCGACTTGCCGGATATGCGCAAGATCTGGACCAAGGATAACGTTGATGGGTTTTTGCAAGAGGATTTGATTTACCCTTACGCCACGGAGAACGAATACCTTCACCATCCCGATCCTTTCGCCGAAGGACAACGTCTCCTCGCCGAGGGAGCACGTCTCAGCGAAGCCGCGCTCGCCTTTGAAGCGGCATGCAAGCTCGACCCCAGCCGTGCTGAAGCGTGGAAAGCTGCAGGAGAAACCTGGGCCGCGGACGAACGTGAAGCTAAGGGTATCCGTGCACTCGAAAAAGCCGTCGCGTGCGGTGGTCCCAATGGAGTTGGCGCGTGGATGTCCCTCGCCGTCGCTTACGTCAACGAAGGACAAGAACTTCGGGCCTTGGCGACGCTCGAGAAATGGCTCACGCTCGCTTACCCAACTATTTCCGCCAAACCCGGCCCTCTACCTTCCGCGACGAACCCCTGGGATGCATCGAACCGCATCATCGATCTGTTCCTCGAAGCTGCACGAGCGGGACCCATGGCTCGCGTCCCCGGTCAATCCAACGAATTAACCGAAGTGGACCCGGACGTCCAAGTCGGTCTCGGTGTGCTCTTCTACTCCAATAGCGATTACGAACGAGCCAAAGACTGCTTCGAATCTGCTCTGAGCGTTCGTCCGACCGACTTCCTCCTCTGGAACCGATTAGGTGCGACCCTCGCCAATGGTGGTCTACCCGAAGAAGCCATCTCGGCATACCGAAAAGCCCTGGACTTACGACCCACTTTCACGAGGGCAATCTACAACCTCGGTGTCTCTTGCTTAAATATCGGTTGCTACCACGAAGCGGCCGAACACCTCCTCGCCGCCATCAATGGGCACATGACTCGCGAGAAGAACGGTTCGGGATCGCTCGCTGCGCCCGATGGTCAACCTGTGGATGATGAGGATGGGAGCGCGAATTTGTGGCATACGTTGAGAAGGGCGTTCTTGTGTATGGAACGACATGATTTGGCGGATAAGGCTCATGCGGGGACGACGTTGGATGAGTTTAGGAGTGAGGGGCTGGAGTTTTGAGAAGGGTTTTCTCTCGAATGGAATGTTAAAGAAGGATATCAGACTCAAGAGAGAAATCGAGAGTAACACGTTTTGGCATTGTTGTCCAGCGAATCATGACTCTCAACATAGATAGCGAAAGATTTCCTCCTTTCAAAACCATCAACAACTACACACACACACACACACACACACACACACCTCAAAAACACCCTATCTACAGAACCCTTCTACTGCCCCTCTTTACCTCAATATGCCGGTCTCGAAGGAGGTTGAGGTTGACCTTGTGGAAGGTAATGAGGTCTCTGCGGTGGGGCTTGAGAACCACCATATGAGGAAGTCGGCGGTGGCCCCCCGTATTGGTATGGGGTCGACCCCGGAGGTGCGGGTGATTGACCAAACGCCGACGAGGGGTATTGCTGCTGTTGTTGGTGTTGAGGTAGTGCAGGCACCGAATATTGGCCGTACGGAACGGGTTGAGAAGGAGGTGGTAGACCCGAGTAATTGACGGGTTGAGGAGGAGGGGGTAGGATTGATGATGAAGGTGGTCGAGGGGCGGATGCGCCGCAGGGCTGTGAAGGAGGTGGTGGAGGAGGGGGCGATGAAGTTGGGTTATGGCCGTAGTGGGATGGATAGGCCGAGTATTGAGAGGGGGGTTGAGGAGCGAGGGTGGTAGAGAAAGCTCCGCTCGAAGGGAAGTTCGAATACGGGGAGGTTGCAGCAGGCGGAGGGGATGAATATGCATGTTGTGGATACGCAGGGATCGCAGGCGGAGCAGGAGGTGGAGGGCTGGAGTAATGCGACGGAGGGGCAGGGGGAGTCGAACTAGCCCACGAGGGGTTTTCCCCAGCTCGCGATCCCAGATCCATCGCTCCAAATTGTCGATCGAGGGAAGGCGACGTCGTCGAGCTTGGCGCCTCGAGACGTTGCTTGACGCTCACTGACGAAGCCATCTGTGATCTTTCCCCATCCCGTTCCTGCAGATACGACCTGACCTGGTTGTTCAACCCCTCGACCAACTCGGACAAGTCGCCATAGAACTGCAACCCTTTTTGCAACGCCATTCGAACCTCTCCATAAGTCTGCGCCGCGTGTCCCAACCTCGTAATGAGGTCGCGTTTGTGGCGTTCGGCTTCCCCCCACCTGCCTTGCATCTCGCGCGCCTTCTTGCCCTCACTAATGACCTTGAAGTCAGCGCTGATCTCTGCCAACGTAGAAGACTGATGTTGCAACGTCGCAGTGATCCTCGATTGGTGCGCACGAAACTTGTCCAACTCTGTCGCGAACAACGAAGGTTCGAGCGCGGCCGATCCTTTCCGATTCAAGATGAGCAAATGCGAGATATCGTCCGCTTGGACCCGTTCCTTGAGGTCCTTGAGGACGTCATGACGTTCCTTTTTGACCTTGTTCAATTTACTGAGGTTGTCCGAGATACTCGTCACGCGCTTTTTGATTTCTTCTTCCTCGTCCTCATCCCCCGTAGGATCATCCAACAAATTCGCTTGACTCGACGAAGCACTGGCCGATCCAACGGCTTCAATGATAGCCCTTTCCAAAGCCTGTCCCGAAGGGTCGCACAGTAGTGCAACATCGTTCTTGATACCGTCCCATAGGCCTAAAGCCTGCGCATCCGAATGGGAAGCTTGCTCTAGGGACTCTTTGTGCGACCTCAAATCTTGCCTATACGACTTCGTCAACCCCGCGGCGGGCGTCTGTTCCCACAAATGGTCGAAACGTACGCGCATCGCTTCGCATTCCCTCGATTCCTGATCCAATCCTTGCAAAACCGAGTCGAGTTGACGAGTAACGTTGTCCTTGATCTGTTGCAGTTTTCGGAACGAATCGTCGACCCTACCCTGCGCCTCGTCCCTCCTCAGCTGTTCGGACCAAGTTCGAACTTGAGGCCCCACGTCCGAAAGGCTAGCCTGTCCACTGGTGCCAGTTCTATACCTCTCCAAACTCGCCGGAAGACCCATATATTCCAACGCCGCAACCAGTTCCCCATCCGCCAAATCGGACCTCTCCACTTCGCCACGTACGACTTTTGCTTTTTCCTCCGAGTACATGCTCGCGCTTTCATGCACGCTCAAAGGTACAAGTTTGATGAACAAATCAGGTCCTACGATTTTTTGCACTTCAGGCGTGGCGTAGACGCCATGAATCGCGATAGGTTCAGCGACGTCCTTGCCTTTATCGATGGGTGCTAGCGAGGCTTCGGAAGGGACGACTTCGTTATAAACGATGTCGTTGTCCTTTTGCGCCTTGTTCTTGGCTTCCGTGACGATTCCGAGGTGAGTCTTGTTCAATTCGATGAGCGTAACGGGTGAATCGGGAGCGAGCGAGGAGGCCGAGGCCGAGGTGGAGAAGGAAGCGGCGAAAGCGTTGGCGAGTCGTAGGGCTTCTTTGGCAGCCGCTTCGGCGATGTTCAGTCGGGCCAACGCTTCTCCGTATTTGAGTGAGGTCGAATCGGCCAAGGAACGGTTGTATTGAGCCAGAGAGGTAAAGTACTTGGCTTTGACCTGGAAAAAGGTCGCCCGAAAAAATGACTCGATCGGGTCAGTTCCCCTCCACGGGCGAGATGACATCCCACAAAACGTTAGCTGACTTGCCTGAATGAGCAAACTCCATTCCCGAATAAAGACGTTTTTGGTGACCCATTCCTTGACCTCCTCTATGACGTTCGCGTACGCCATCGAAGCCTGCATGCACAACTTGGCCCTCAAACCAGCACCCTTGGTCACGGCCGCCGAAGGACCCATCGTCTCGATGAAGACCTCGATCGCTTGAGCGGACATCAACCCGACGAGAACTTTGACGACCTCGCGACTGAGATCGGTCGAAGGGGCGTGGAGGAAGTTGTCGTTGATGTAGGTGAACATGCCTGCGGCGCAGCGGAACGAGTGGAATGCTCGTTTGAGACCTTCGGGAGAGGATCGGGGTGAGGACGCCGCGAGGGAGGACAGAGTTGCACCGATGTTGAAGATGACGGAAGCTTTCTCGTAGGCCAGGGACAGCTGTGCTATTTTGACGTGGGTGAAGGCGTCGTTCCTGCGTGTCGAAGGTCGAGTGGGAGAGGCGCGCATCGATGAGCAATCAGATCGCGTGTGGGGGGGCCTCCTTCCCGAGCGCTTACCAAGGGAAGGGCACCCTCAACTCCGGAAACCTCAATTCCAACAACTCCAACTGGCCGAAATACTTGTACAGCAAGTCCCTCGCCGTCACATCGCTGCCGGCCGAACCTCTCAACGCATCCTGTCGAGCCCGGTTGAGTTGATGGATCTCGTCCGTGTAGTGGTCCGGTGCTTCACCGTAGGTACGTTGGATCACGCTGCGGAGGTGGGATGAAAAGTCGACGTCGGAGGTGACTTTTTGGGGGACTATGAGGGGGTGTGATGGAGCAAAGAGCAGGGAGCAGGGAGTAGGGAGCGTGGAGCGTGGAGCATGGGTCAAGTCGTCAGTTCTGGGACCGGGAGGTAGGTCCAAGCACCACCGCGGGAGGGGGGACTTGCCATAGATCAAGGGGGAAGACATGCTCAGCTGTCTTTCCACTTGCTCTGCTCGAGTTTGAGTGCACAAAGGGCGAGGATGGCGGATGCTGAAGCGGGCAGGATCCAACCCACAACAAGCCGCGCCGGCGGTGGGGCAAGCTCTCCTCACCGCGTCACGTCCTGTCACGTCACACCCCGAGTGTGCTCAAAGCGCCGGTGGCGAGCAGTCTTCATTTGAACCACAACAACGAGAGTGAGAGTGAAAGAGACACCATCACTGTTGCAGATCCTCCCCAAGAAAAAAGAGAACGAAAAAACCGCCGACAAGTGTCCAGACAAAGAGCTCTCTCTCTCCCTTTCTGCCCACACGCTGCGCAGAGCATTCTCTCAGAGGACCTTGCAATTCGTCTCCATAGAGAGCAAGTGGGTTATTTTTGGATTACACACCGTATCATTCGCTTTAAGCAACAACGGTGTATACGCGAACGATGCTATCGGCGTAACCAACGAACAAGGTCGCGCCATCGGTGGACCAAGCCAACGATGTCGCCTCGGGGTTGTTCGAGTTCTTACCGACATCCACGAACTCGGGCGTCAGCTCGGCGATCAAGCTCTTGCTTTCGAGGTCAAAGATCTTGACCGACGAAGCGGTGGCCGCGCAGAGCCAGTAACGGTTGGGGGAGAACACCAAGGCGTTGATTCGGTCTCCGGCTTCGAGCGAGTAGAGGTGCTTGCTCTCGTTGAGGTCCCAGAGCATCGTAACGCCGTCCTTGCCTCCCGAGGCGCACAACGAACCGTCGGGGGAAACAGTGACGGTCGTGATGTAGCCCGTGTGGCCGTAGTGGTTCACGCGCAGCTTGCACTTGGACAACTCCCAGACCTAGCCCAAAGAGCAGTGATCCGAAACGTGATAATCAGCAAAACCGATCATCCATCAAAGCAAGCAATACATCGCGCTCCAGCAACAGCAGCAGCAAAACCATCCAATCAGAGCCAAAGCAGCAACCACCAAACCCACCGTCTACCACCCGCTCCCAAAAGCACCGCCCCCTCCAACCATCTTCCCATGGAAGTGGGAAGGGGTCAGCGATCTTGGTGGATAAAATTGGTTGTTCTCATAGGGAAGATACGCCCTCTGAAGTAGCAAATATATACTCAAGGAAAAATCATCATGTGTGGATGGAAAGGAGCGGTGTTCGAGGGGCGGGGGTGAAGAAGACGGTGTTGGTTCTGGTGGTGTGCTGTTCGAGTACGCCGCCACAAGTCTTTCGACTGTGTAGAATGTACCGTGCGGCTCGAAGAATGGTCGCGGGATGCGATGCTGCTGCTGCTGCTGTTGAAGACGCTAGGGACGCTAGGGCCACGAGCACCCAAAAAGAGAGAAAAATGCTCACCTTGACGACCTTGTCCCAACCAGCCGAGACAATGACGGGGTTGAGAGGGTTGGGAGAGAAGCGAACGCACGAGACCCATTCGGTGTGGCCATCCTCCTGGATGTTGAACTTGCATTCGCCGAGCGTGTTCCACAGCTTGATGGTGCGGTCACGCGAGCCGGAGACGATCTGACGGTTGTCGGCCGAGAAGGAGACGGAAAGCACATCCGAGGTGTGGCCGACGAAACGACGCGAGGTCAAACCCGTGTTGAGGTCCCACAATCGCAGTGTCTTGTCCCACGAGGCGGAGAGGGCGAATTGGCCATCGGACGAGACGACAACGTCCGAGACGAAGTGGTTGTGGCCGTGGAGCACTCGCTTGGGGAAACCATAGGCGGACTGAGGGGAGTCATGGACGAAGGTTTAGTCCACGGGTTATTCTTTGTCGAAAAGACTAGTGATGCGGTCGACGTACATCGTCACGGGTCAAGGTCCACATGATGATGGTCTTGTCGCGCGAGGCGGTCAAGATCATGTCGGGGTTCTCCGAAGAGGTGGCGATGGCCGTGATGTCGCCCTTGTGGCCGACGAGCCTGATATCGGTCGGAAAGCATTGGAGATGAGTCACATGTGCACAGAGATGTAGGTGCGGTGCAGGGCTGTCGCTGGCTGCTGCTGAGGAAAAAGGCCATTCTCGCAGCCCGCGCAAGTCTGTGCGCACGCATTCAACGAGAAACGCGCGCGCGCGCCAACCCGCGAAGGCGTCGACGATGACCCCAGCCAGAGCGCGCACCGCAGGAGGGAAAAAAACGGCGACGAC
The DNA here is from genome assembly GCA_001244265.2 of Microbotryum lychnidis-dioicae p1A1 Lamole. NCBI lineage: Eukaryota > Fungi > Basidiomycota > Microbotryomycetes > Microbotryales > Microbotryaceae > Microbotryum > Microbotryum lychnidis-dioicae. The sequence continues at coordinate 357,054 of CDLV01000018.1, forward strand.
TCACGATCCCTTGTAGACGAGAGATTCAGACATGCTGTAGGGGTAGACGCGGGAAAGAGCCAGGGGAGACGGGGCCCAAAGTCAGGTTTCATGGTTAACGTGGTACGAAATCGCAGGGAAGAGCCGACTGACGTGGATAGGTGGATGGGCGGCAGGGTTGCAGGACGCAGAAGAGCGGCGAGGGCTTGGGTGCCCCCTTTGCAAGTGGGGAGTGATCGAGCGCTCGAATATCGGCTTTCTACTCGGTAGCACTGTGATATTCTTGATGGTGTCATAAAATCGAGAATAAATCAAGATAATTTTCTGTGGTCTTCAAACAGGTGCCAATTATACAGCACGCCCAATGACCACGTAGCTTTGCTCGGTCCTTTTGGTCATGAACGGCGTCTCAAGGGTCGTACGTACGCCGTACAGTAAGTCGCCAAAACTTTGACAACCTTTTTCCTGGAACTTGGTAGACCTAGCGCAAACTGTCTGCCAATAGAAAATAAATCAAATCTCTGCTGTGTCAACAGACGAAGCCAGCTTGGTCCTCCGTCTCGGCCTGCGCTCGGGCCGTATCGACGAGCAGGGCCAAGTTGGGCTGCCCGCACGCTCGCCGCCTCGCGCGCAAAGAGACGGGGCTTCGCACTTTTTCGCCCTGCAAGCGCAAGCGGTCGCCTCGCTCAGCTCGACCATCACCTTTCCGCCCCTTTCCCCTTCCCCGACCCCAACACCACTCCTTCATCAACCATGGCACCCAAGATCGACCCCAACGAAATCAAGGTAAGCTCAACTTCCTACGCCCATCGCCTTCGATCCAGCTAGGACGTAGGACTGCATGGCCCGTAGAGGGATGAGTTTGCTGGAGCTGCGAGCGAGCGCGCCTGGGGTCATTGGCGGGCCCTACGAGATTGGCTCGCCCGCCAGTTCAATCCGGCTGCTGGCTGGCTGGGTGGTGTTGCGCTGTGCAGGGCTAACACGAGATTTCCCCCGGCGTGCATTGCGTACCCATTTCCCCCCTTTCCCCCTCCCCCTTGCCTACCCTAGATCATCTACTTGCGAGCGACCGGTGGTGAAGTTGGTGTAAGTGATTGAACCCAAGCGCTGTTCGCCGTCGCTGTGAAGACCAATGCAAGCTGACCGATTGCTTGGTTAACTTGCTTGGGTCGTGCTCGCCGCGCCTTTCTCCTTGCGTCGCGCCTTTGCCCGCTGCTCCCTCTGCGCTGGTCCCGTTCGATTCGCCCAGGCTTCGTCCGCTCTTGCTCCCAAGATCGGTCCTCTGGGTTTGGTAAGTTTCACGCACTTTTGGACCCCACGACGGTGGTACTTTGCGGCATCGACACTGGGACAGGGATGAGCGTGCGGGATGGGATTGGATGCGCGAGGCGAGCCACGGTGCGAATGGGAGGGGAGGCTCGATTTGGGGCCTTTCGGTGCAAAGCGCAGGCTCGGGCGGCGGATGGGGAGACGAAGCTGTGTGAACGCACTGACGACGAAAGAGACGAATCATCGGATGGGAAAGGAGTGGTGTGTATGAGGTTGGGATGAGCGGGGGACGTATGTTGCCGAGTAGGGATCGCCACCAACCGAAACGACGCCACGCGGCGGTCCACACAACCTCTGACAGACCACACGATCGTCTTTGTACTGACCTCATCTCCACCCACTCCCACTCTCAGTCGCCCAAGAAGGTCGGAGAAGATATCGCCAAGGCGACCGGTGACTGGAAGGGTCTCCGCGTCACGGTCCAACTGACGATCCAGAACCGTCAAGCGGCCGTCTCGGTCGTCCCCTCGGCTTCGTCGCTCGTGATCCGAGCACTGAAGGAACCCCCACGTGACCGCAAGAAGGAGAAGAACATCCGACACTCGGGTAACGTCGACTTGGATGCGTGAGTCGCCGAATTGGACCTCCCGGCTTTTCTCTTTTTGAAGAGGGCCAGGGAAGCTGACATGTTCCACTCGCGCCGTACGATTCCACTGCAGCATCATCGATATCGCGCGTACGATGCGATTCAAGTCGATGGCCAAGGAACTTTCGGGCACGGTCAAGGAGATTCTCGGCACGGCGCAATCGGTCGGCTGCACCGTCGACGGCAAGCCGGCGCACACCATCATCGAGGGCATCGACGATGGCTCGATCGAGATCAGCGATGATTAAACCAAAAACTCGACTTGGGGATGGAGAGAGTTGAGGAGTGAGGGGCGTTGTAGGTGGTGGTCGTGAAGTGGAATCCAAAGACTATTTTGGGAAAACTAGTTCATGCCTCGTTTGGGCAGAGAGGAAGCTTTGAAAAGAGTGCTACCGATTGAGTGATCGTGGTTTGGTTTCTTTTTACTGTGAACTCGACTCGACTTGCGATCCTGTATCCGCTTTGGACACGTTTCGTGTCGATTCTGTGTCCGAGCTTTCCTCTGCCGGTCTTGCTATTTTTCGAACTGGCAGCGATCGAATCCCGTTCACGCTTGGCTCGGCTTCCGACGACACGACTGCCCATCACCACTTTCACTCCACACCACGCCCGCTCGCTCTTCTCACTGCTCATCATAGCTATGCAACGCGATCTCCTCAAAGCCAAATTCTCCAAATTACCCCAACTTGCCGCGCTCGATGAACAAGGCAATGAACTTTGCGAAGGGAGGAAGGAGTAGGCGTCCCAGCTCGTGTGCCAGTCGAGGCTCAACCTCAGCACGATGACGACCATGACGAGGAAGAGGACGAAGAGGACGAAGAGGACGAGGACGAGGACGAAGAGGACGATGACGAGGAAGAGGAGCGCGATTACTTCCCCTCTTCCTTGCCCATTCGAGGGAGCACTCTATCGAATAGGTGCGTCTTTCTCGTCCTGTAGGGCCCACAAGTTGCAGGAACTGATCGAGTTGACTAGAAAGTGGACAACAGACCACGACACTTGATCGGCAGTAGTGGTCGTACAAACAAGGATTATTCGCCCCTCACAGCGGAACGATACTTCACTTCCGCTTTGGAGGTTGACGTCGAGGAAGAGGAATCAAAATCGACCTTTAGGGTTTACTATACCCCCCCTGTACCTACTGGAGCTTCGACGTCCACCCGACCGAACAACGACGACGACTTCCCAAGTGGGGGTGTAGATGATTCGGACGGCGCACGCACCGTCTTCGTTTGTGTTCATGGTGCAGGTTACTCGGGCTTGGCCTTTGCTTGCTTGGCTCAGCAAGTGACTGAAAAGAGTAGAGCCAAGGTCGGGGTGTTGAGTTATGATGCGAGAGGCCATGGCCAGTCTTGCACGATCGGAGTGGAGCGTTAAGCATCCTGAAACTGACCCTCTCTCGGGATTCGATCTCTCTCTCTGATCGTTGGTCGGTACTCGGTCTTCAGGGAAGACGAAAGCTTCGGCAGAGGACATGTCCCTGGAACGATTGGTCCAAGACCTAATCGATCTACTCAAATCGATGTTCAAAACCGCCGACTCGTCTTCACCACTCCCAAGTTTCATCCTCATCGGCCACTCTATGGTAAGCCCCTGGTCCCGTCCCATCTCAGAAAGACTGGTCTGAGCATTCAGCTTCAAATGTAAAAAAGACACTGATTTTTTGGATGAAACTCGGCGATCGCGACGCCACAGGGCGGTGCAGTCGTCTCGACGGCTTGTAATCGGATACAAGCCGAGATCGGCACCGTCATTGGCGTGGTTGTGATTGACGTCGTTGAAGGTAAGACCCAAGCGAGCCGCTTCTCATCGAGCCCCACATATTACATTCGTAGAACCTGACTGTCTGGACACCTGAATTTGCGTGGAGTCAGGCACCGCTATCGATGCCCTCACTTCGATGGGGTCCATCGTCGCCGCTCGACCGAAAGGATTTCCTTCCATCGAGAACGCCATCGAATGGCAGTGAGTCACGCCTCCACCTTACCTCTTTCCTCCTTTTGCCTGACCAATCCCGCATCCCCTTACCTTGTTCACCTCCAAAAAAGCGTCCGAACGAAAACGCTCAATAATCTCGCCTCGGCACGAATCTCGGTCCCTCCTTTACTTTACCTAGACCGTTCCGCTCAAGATGATGAACAAGAGTCTGCACGAACCAAGTACCTCTGGAGAGCCAATCTAAGCTCTACAGAACCATTCTGGCGAGGTCGGTCTCATAGTTCCCCCCCCCCCCCCCCTCTAATCAGCTACGGGACAAACAACTTGGGCACAAGCTCACCCCAACTTTTCTTCGAAAAATATATATAGGCTGGTTCACGAACCTTTCCTCCAAGTTCCTCTCTTGTCGTTGCGCCAAATTACTCCTTCTCGCAGGTGCCGAAACGTTAGATAAGGAATTGATGATCGGTCAAATGCAGGGCAAGTATCAACTTGAGGTGATTACGCAAAGTGGGCATTGCGTACAAGAGGTGAGTGAGCTTTGTTCTCGACGGGTCGGCGAGTGAAGGGGGTAGGTGCTGATGAAAAGGGGGGGGGGGCCGGGGGCTTTCTTTTGATTTGGGAGGATGAAAGGATCATCCAGGGCAAACGGCGGATTTGTTACTTGCGTTCTGGCAAAGGAATGATCGGACTGACATCCTCAAAGGTGTCAAGAAAGTTGGGCAAGTCTGAAGGTCCCATTCAAATTATGGCGGGAGGAGACAAACGTTTTTCCCTTTCATGCTTGCTCTCGGATTCTTTCTTCGTTCATCAACTTTTAGTGTGATCGTGTTGGGTAATTGCAGAATGGGTTTCGGAGAAGCACAAGTCCACGAGAAGGGATGTTGGGCAATCCTGTTTAGTGCTCTATTGAAAGTACATCAAAGGGTCCAACATGTCAACGGCGATTGAACCCAAAAGACCTTAGAAGCCAGCCAATTCAACTCACTAAGCACCTCCTTGCTAAGGACTTTCCCGTTCGCGTCCAACTTGTAAACGATCGGCACCCCAGTCGACAACTCAACCTTCAAGATCTCCTCGCCGGACAAGCCCTCCAAGGCCATGATCATCGCCCTCAAGGAGTTACCATGAGCAGCGACGAGAACCTTTTCACCCTTTGCGAGACGGGGCTTGATTTCGGATTCGTAGTAAGGCAACACTCGGTCGGCGGTCAACTTGAGCGATTCTCCGCCGGGGGGAGGTACATCGAACGAACGGCGCCAGATGTGCACTTGCTCTTCGCCGAACTTTTTGCGGGCTGGGGGTTCGGGTCGGGTGAAGAAGAATAGGTTCAACAAGGGATCTTGGGACCGTTGCTCGAGCCTAGCCTGACAGACTGAGCTAAGAACTGATCATCCGGAAAAGGAAAACTGACCATCGTCCTTGTTCAAACCGGTCAAATCACCATAATCACGCTCGTTCAACTTTTCACTCTTGAAAGTTTCCAAGTCTTCCTGACCAATCTCCTTGAGGATGATGGCGAGGGTATCGTTCGCACGCTTGAGGACCGAAGTGAAGGCGACGTCGAAATGGGCGTGACCACCTTTCTTCAAGGCTTGGGCCCCAGCGAGCGCTTCGGATCGACCGACTTCGGTCAGTTCGGGGTTCTTCCAACCGGTGAAGAGGTTTAACTGGAGTAAAGGAAGAGCGCGAGGGGGTGATTAGGGGGATGGTGCTTCTTGTGGTCAAGGGCGAGGTACGGGTGGGTTCAGTTGGGGAGAACTGACCTTGTTCCATTCGGATTCTCCGTGTCTAATCAGGTCAAAGTGACGGGCAGGTTCGTCAGTATTGGCTCGTATTAGGACGCTTAAGCGAGACAACGGGGCAGTATCGGTCGGTTGGTCGGTCGGACACGTTATCCTATGCCACTTGGCGGCTAAGGATCTCAACGGCCACTGGAAAGAGAACTAGGATCACTCACCGGACGAGGACGAGCTACGGATGAGCGAATTGATGGTAGGTCAAGGGGTAGGGCGTGGTTGGGGGTTCATGGTCAGTTTTCAGCAAGGTTCGGAGGTTCCGGTTTATCGCCCCGTTGGCGGCGGGTGTGCGGTGTGGTGTGGACGCGGGCGGAATCGGACTCACTTCGGCCCTGTGGAATAGGCAAGAAGTGAGGTTAGTACATCAGAAAGATCAGGCTTGGAGCGCATGGCTTGATCTGAACTCTCACGCCGGCTGCTCACATGATAGATAGATCAGTAGGGGTGTCAAGTGATGAGCGTAAGAGAGCAAAGCGGTGACCACTGACCGAGGACTGATCGATCAAGCTCACGTGAATCACAAATTTCCGCACGCATTGTTTTGTTATGAAGTGGGTGGTTCTTTTTGTTTTTATGTCCACGTGACTTGTTGAATACCAGTAATGATGTTGTGCTCCAGTAGCTCAAATTCCTGAATAGGAGACTTGCATGCGCCAAACAATTCGATCCGATTCCTATTGATCCCTTTTACTAATAGCGTTTAGGACCGTCATTAAATCAGGTCGGACGCTGTCACGCGCGCCAAGAGCCTGCAGGCGGGTGCTTGCCTCCTTCCACTCTGTTCCACACACACACACACACACACACACACACACACACACACACACACACACACACACACACGCTGGTTTCTCACCTTCACCCATCACTACAGCCAACCCAAGTCGATCTACCGACATCCCACTCGTCTTGCTCAGCCTTGTTGAGGCCGGTCGATTGGGTGTGGGCAATCCAGTGACGACAATGGCCCAACACTCGCTGCCGCACTCGGTCTCGCACGCCAGATCGCGATCTCAGTCCAGCCAGTCCAGTCAACACTCGACTGATGGCTTCCCCTTTGAGCTGCAGTCCCCATCGTCGACCCAATTCGGCTCGATGCCTTCGACGCCCAAGTCGACCTCGTTCGGCGGCACGGTCGCCTCGCCGAGTGTCAGGGGCAGCACGGCGACGAGCACGACCCTCAGCGGCTCCGTCTTTGGCGTGACCAAGGACGACATGGCCCGTCATCTGGACGAGCAGGCCTCGTTCGCCACAAAGAGGGAGACGTGAGTCCACACCATCCGGCACACTCGTTCAGTCCGACAGCAGTAGCTCATATATACATTGCCCACTCTCTCTCTCATGCTCTAACCCCGCTCCTTGCCCATCCTGAACGTGAACGCTCACCCGATCCTGACCGATCGGGGCTCGTCCGGCCTTGGCGGTCGCGACCATCCCTCGACGATCACAGTCTCGTCCGTTCGCTCGATTCGACCACGGCCCTCGTCAAAAGCTTGGCTGCGTTCAATCAAGAGAAATGTGAGTTGGGATGTTGAGACTCTGCGTGGCGTTCGAGCTCAAAGCCGTTACCGGACGCCTGCGGTCATCGCTCGGCACGCGACGTCGATGGTCAGGCGGCCCTACACCCCATGTCAGAAGGTCGCAGCCTCAGAAAGGGGTCTCGCTCTGAAATCATTTCGAAAACACTTTCGATTGTCCACAAGTACAAGCATGTTCTGGCCTTACATGACAGACACTGACCTCGGCGCCTGCTTCCGCCTTACGCTGCGGCTCCTGTTTCTGCGCTCACCAGGGACGATTCACTATCCTCATCAACTCGGCGTCGACGCGACCTCGAACGGCTCGCAACGGGACCCGCTCGTGACTCCCGTGCGATCATCGTCCGCTCGTCTCCCCGCTTTGCGTCGAAGCGCCACACTGCAGCCGAGCGAAGGCGCGGCCGATGACAGTCCCGACGAGCACTCGGCCTCACCGAAGCGGCCCTCATCGCAGAGAGCATGGTCGACGGTTGACACCCCGAGTAACACCACCGCTCCAGCTTCCACATCATCCCTCGTGGCCCCGGCCCACCCGCTCTCCATATTGTCGCTCGACCTCAAGCTCGGCCACCCCGCTGCAGCAACGGCCGCTTTGCCGGCTCTGCTCCCCTCGCTCTCGGTCGCCACCTTGTCGCAGCTCCTGTCGCGTCGTCTGACCTCGTCGTTGACCCACATCTCGTCCCTGCGCTCGCGTGTGGTCGATACCAACTCGCGCATCCTCGTCACCGGTGATCTGAATGCCGGCAAATCGACCTTCGTGAACGCCTTGCTCCGCCGCGATCTCATGCCGTCGGACCAACAACCATGCACGGCCGTCTTTTGCGAAGTGCTCGACGCGTCCAACTTCAATCACGGCGTCGAGGGATTGCATGCGATCCGTGATATTGGCGCCTACGACCCGACCAAACCCGAGACATTCGATTCGTTCGACCTAACCCAGGTCCAGGAAGTGCAGGACGCCGAGGAGCCGTACCAGATCATCAAGGCGTACGTCCACGACAACCGCGCACCCGCAGTCGAGACCGAGCCGAACCCGTCATTCATCAAGAATGGCCTCGTGTCCATCTCGCTCATCGACGCCCCTGGTCTCAACCGCGACACGCTTTCGACGACGGCCTTGTTCGCACGCCAGTCCGAGATTGACGTCATCGTTTTCGTCGTCTCGGCCGAGAATCACTTCACCCTTTCGGCCAAGGAGTTCTTGTGGAACGCCAGTCGCGAAAAGGCGTACGTTTTTATCGTCGTCAACAAATGGGGCGCGATCAAGGACAAGGCGCGTTGCATGCGCCTCGTTGGCCAGCAGATCAAGCAACTTTCTCCCGCGACATGGGAGGCCCGTCACGAGCTCGTGCACTTTGTCGACGCCGCCGATGTTGTCGAATCGGACTCTGCCGCACCTGCCCAAGTCACCGTCGTGGAGGATTGCAAATTCGCCGAGGAGAATGGCGATGAGAAGGAGCCGACCGCGTTCGATCTACTCGAGCAGTCTTTGCGCTCGTTCGTCTTGCTCAAGCGAACGACCTCGAAGCTCGCTCCGGCCAAAAACTATCTGCTCAATCTTTTGGCTGATCTGTCGACCTTGGCCGAGACCAACCTCACTGCTGCCTCGGATCAACTCGCCGAGGCTTTGCGTCAATTGGAACGCGTGCGACCCATCCACGAGCGACTGAGCGCTCAACGCGACGAAGTCGAGGCCGGCGTGGACCGTGTCGAGGAGACCGCGGTCGAGGCCGTTCGCTCATCAGCGTGGAGTCGACTCGAGCGTGCGTTGGGCTACGTCGCCGAAGGTCAAGTCGTCCCTCCCCAAGCAAGCGATGCGAACCGACGGAGATTTGAAGACGCGGATCAACTCGTCGCGCCGACGAGCTTGCCCGAGTACGCTGGCCTCGTTGGTCTGTGGGACTGGGCGAACGAGGTCAAGAAGACGTTGGTCAAGGCCCTTGAAGCTGAGGTGCGCATCGCCGAGGACGAGGCGAGAATCGAAACCAGTGCCGGCGTCGAACAGGTCATGCATGGCTTGGGCGAGCGCTATCTCCCCTCTGCGGCCGTTGAAGAGCGCACCGCGGTTGCTGCTCAGGACGGTCAAGACCCTGTCGGGGGTCATGTCGCTGCCGCGACACCAAAGAAGCAGGACCGAGTCTTCCGACCCGAGGTCATGTTCGCCAAGCGCCGTCGTGGTATTGGACGTCTCGCCGCTCGAGGTGTCAGCACGGGTCTCGGATTGGGCACGGGCGCTACGGGCCTTTCGTCAACCTCGTGGTCCGCGACGGACTTTGAAGTCTCAATCTTTGACCTGTTCGATCTCGAGCGCCTCTACTCGCATGGCTCGCGACTGAGGGGCAAGAAGACGCCTGATGATGACCTCGTCGAAACGAGTACGATCCTCGGTCTCGGCGTGGGCACGATCGGGATGCTCGGTAGTCGCGTCATTGGCGTCAAGGGTACGATGGACTCGATCACGCGCATCTTTGAGGTGCTCGGTAGCGACAAGGCCAAGAAGCTGGCTGCTCCCATCCTGGGTCTCATCACCGTCGGTTTCGTCACGTATGTGATCGTGGACTTGCCGAGGGCGATTCCTCGCAACATTGGTCGCAAGTTGCAAGCCTCGCTCGCTTCGTCCGATGCGCTCGTACTGGCCCCTTCATCAGCTTCGGCGGCTTCTACAACAGCTACACAACCGCCCGTAAGCTTTGCCTCGGCTCATTCTGAACGCATCGCCCGGGAAACGCGCAAAGTCTTGCGCTTGGCCGGATGGGATCTGAGGGAGAGGTTCCGCGCTGCTTTGGATCAATCCGCTGCTGAACGTAAGGAGGTCGAATCAACGGTTAACAAGACCGAAGGTGCACTCAAGTGGTTGGCCGAATTCGAGAACAAGGTCGCACAGGAGGATAGCAAGGTCGAATCCGTTGTCGTTTGAGCAGGCTTCGAGTTCTCGTCTAGTTTGTTTTCTGATGACTTGTCGAAGGTGTTTTTCTAGTTATCACACCTCGCTCCCTCCACTCGTTTATTTACGTTCCCGTTGCACATATGGTCTTTCTGTATACTTGTAATGACAGCCTTGACGATTAACTCCCCTCCCAACTCTGCATGCTCTGCAAGCTGCGTGCGAGAGACTTCTGGTCGATCGACCTGCAGGAGATGCAGGAGAGCTGGTTTCACTCCGTAGCTTGGAAAAATGTCCAAGCGGCATCATGTGACCTGATGAGCAAGTAGAGTCTCAACTTGGGCGACCGATCTAGGTGTGAAATCAGCGACAGGCTGTGCTCCGGTTACCACTCGCACGCCGGTAGCCGTCAAGGACATGCGGCGATGCGCACGCTACGGCCTTCGGCGACGTTGCGCGGCCTCGGGCCGGCCTGTGGCCCAAAAAGAACGAGGCAGCAATGACGGCGACAGGTCCGGACTTACTTTGATCATCGTCCCCCCTCTCACCCACATCCCTCCCCATAAAGGTCGGTCCATCGTGCCTTGGACAGTCTCTGTTGAACAGTTCACTGTACTTAGGTAGAGGTAGTGGATCGACAGACAGCCTTATAACGACCATGCCTCCCACTTCGCCCGCCCCATTGGTCAAGGCCGCTCCTTCACCGCGGGAGACCATGTCCCGTGAGCGTGAAAATTGCCCCTTTGACGTGCGCAGAATGACGTACGCGATGGGCGGTGGACAAAAGGGTAAGTGTTCAGTTAAGCCCTTTGGTTACTTTATCGATTGGATTGGTGGTATGGGACGGTATAGTACAGTACACGCGGTACGCTTTCTCCCGATCTCCGGTTCCCGGAATCGGACCACACTTTGACCACGCCGGTGATCCCAAGTCGTCTAGACATTCGGGGGTTCGGGCTATCTGCACGTCGCGCCTTGTTGCTCGACATCGGCACCCTGATTTTAATGTACTTTTCGAACGATATCCACCTCTTGGGACGATTCAAGTTGGACCCGACTGGATCTTTTGCGTCGATCGGGTCATAGAGTCGTCACTGACACGTGAAAGTCGATTCCTCACCCTTCAATTTCCCCCCTTTTCCCGTTCCGTGCTTTCCCACAGATGTCGAACTCAAGGAGATGTTCATGCAGGTGCGTTGATCGTCCCGGTGAATGTGGATGCTTTGAGCACCTCAGAACTGGTCACTAATACGAGCTTTGTGAAGTGGACAGGACATTGAGCGAGACCCTCTCTTCAAGGTGGGGGGCGGCGATATCATGCCGGCACTTTTCGCGATCGGGGAGGAATTTACTGATGATGGTTTTGCTCTGTTTAGCTTGCCGATATTCATGACTTGACCAAGAACCAAATTCGAGAACGAACCATGGCCAAGTTGTACGTCTTTCATCGAGGGAGGCTTTGGCGTCTCCGGCGTGAAAAAGTGGCTCATCCGTTTTATCGTACCCTCTCATCGCAGTGCCACGATGGTTCACTACGTGCTCAACGAACGCCTCGACGTTTTTACCAAGCGCATGGAACTCGTCGGTATCGCCGATCCTTCATTCTGGACCCGCTACGGTGTGCATTACGGTCTCTTTCTAGGCGCGATCCGATCCGCCGCGACCGCGAATCAATTCTCTTACTGGCTCGAGAAGGGTGTCTTGGGTCTCAACGGAATGGTCGGTTGCTTCGGTATGACCGAGTTGGCTCATGGTTCCAACGTCGCTGGGTTAGAGACGACCGCGACTTTTGACGAGACGACGGACGAGTTCGTCATTCATACGCCTTCGGTCTCGGCGACCAAATGGTGGATTGGTGGTGCGGCCCAAACGGCTACGCATTGCGCCGTATTTGCTCAGCTTGTCATCAAGGGCAAGATGCATGGCGTCAAGACGTTCATTACCCCTCTTCGTAACCCCAAGTGAGTTCAACGGCGGCACTGCACAAGGCTTTGATCTAGTCTCGAGCTGATGAGATCGTTCGTGTTCTTTCAGGACTTTTGCTCTCCTCCCCGGTGTTGCTATTGGAGACATTGGCAAGAAGATGGGTCGAGACGGTATCGATAACGGATGGATGTGAGTGGGCTCTTGAACCAATCCGCCTGACAGGATGCTGAATCCCTTCTCCGCCATCCATAGCCAATTCACAAACGTCCGAATCCCTCGCCACTACATGCTGATGAAGCACACCCAAGTCACTCGAGACGGTAGCGTGCAAGAACCCCCTTTGGCCGCGTTGACGTACGGTGCTTTGCTTCAGGGCCGTACAGCGATGGTCGCCGATGCGGCCAACGTTTCCAAGAAAGCGCTCGTGATTGCGATCCGGTACGCCATCGTACGCCGTCAGTTCAAGTCCGGGAATCGCGATGTCGAGACGCAAATCATCGATTATCCAATCCATCAACGTCGTTTGTTGCCTTTGCTCGCCCAAGCCGTCGCGATGGGCTTCACCGCGTTGCAGATGACGACCATGTTCGAGACGCTTTCGGGTCAACTCGAATCGTTGGGTCCCGATTCGCCGCCCGAAGAAACCAAAGAGGTACTCGAGAAACTCAAGGAGGTACACGCCACTTCGGCCGGTTTGAAGGCGTTCTGCACCTGGAACGGCCTCGAAACGATCGAAAAGTGTCGCGCGAGTTGCGGTGGTCATGGTTACTCGGCCTATACCGGTTTGGCGAGCATGTACAACGACCAGGCCGTACAGTGCACGTGGGAGGGAGACAACACCATCTTGACGTTACAGGCTGGTCGATCATTGATCACGGCTTATGCCGATGCCAAGGCCGGTCAAAGCTTGCCAGGTGGAACGGCTTACCTCAACCGCTTGCCCGAAATCTTGTCACGCAAGTGCCCTTCGGATGACAAGGCGCTCGATGCCGAAGTCCTCGGTGAAGCATGGGCGGTCGCTGCTGCCAATTCGGTCAAAAACGCTGCCGAACGTTTCGAACAATACCTCGCCGAGGGTAAGGAGAAGGACGAGGCGATGGAGTTGACCTCACAAGAACGATTCGTCGCGGCCAAGGTTCACACTGCAGGTTACATTTACCGTCGTTTCGTTGATGCGGTCAAGGAGTTGTCCGCTACGGAGGACCCTTCGAACGGGGTCGTTGCGACGTTGGAGAAGATCTGTCGCTTGTACGGTGCTTGGTCGATCGAAGAGAACGCGGGTCAGTTCCTCAAGTACGAGTTCTACACGCCTAAACAGATGGATCGTATCACGGCCGAAGTGACGTCCTTGTGTGGCGAGTTACGTCACTGCGCCGCTTCACTCGTCGATGCGTTCAACTACTCGGATCACATCATCAATTCCCCTCTGGGTGTTTATTCCGGCGATGTCTACAAGGTGTACTTTGACCGCGTAAGGGAATCGAACCCGCACGAAACGGTGCACCCTTACTTTGAACGGATCATCAAACCTTTGATCGAACGTGAACCGCTCGAGATCGTAGACGCTGATGATGTCGGCTTGGACGAGGAGATTGATGAGATTAGGGAGGAGAGGGAGGAGGCTAAGAAGGAGGCCGAGGAGGCGAAGAATGAGGGGGTGCAGAAGGAGATTCAGGAGGAGGTCGATAATCAACGAAAGGATTGAGGGGGCGGAGTCGGATGGTTCTCTTTTCTTTCTTATGTAATTGGTTTTTGTCGAATAAAATATTAGATACATAAGCTGGAATGCGTGAGAGAGTGGTATCGACCTGTCGTTGACCAGGATCAAAAGTAGACCGAGCGAGCGCAAGGACCCAAGTCACGTTACTTGGCCCGTCCGTCTCTGCCTTACCCCTGGCTTCTTTGTGCCACAACCATCACGGCGCTATAGGCTCGGACCGCTCGAGTTGCGGCTGTATGAGCTCGACTTTCTTTACCTCACCAATCGCATCAACCTCGTCATCCACTGCGTCGTCTAACTCGCTGGAGGATCCTCCACCCTCAATCTCAAACTCGTCCTCGTCCCAGCTGACTTCATCCTCCGTCGCCCACTTCTCTGCCCAAGCCACCACCACCACTACACCCTCAAATCCAACCCCCAAAGTAATCATCCCTTTCCGAGCTTTCTCCCCACCTAAATGGATCTTCTCCCACCCCTCCACCTCCACTCAAACTGGCGATGACGACATTCAACCTCCCACGGTGGCCAACTCCAGTACCTCGTTCTACGATCCACATCGATCTATCCGTGGGGAGGTTGAGGAACATTATAGAGAGAGGTTCCCTGCTTATGCGCCAAAGAGACCTGGCATACGGTTCGTCAAGGCGACAATGCCTGTCCTAAACGGCAGGGAAGTCGGAGGCGAAGATTCGAGCGTAGTAGTGGAGGCGAATCAAAGTAGAGGGGAGATAGCTCAAGTCTCGAAAGGGATTCAAGTCAGAGGATTGTACGAAAATCTCGTCGGAATTAACGCTCCACCTCGTCTCGTCGAAAAGTTGGATTCGGTTCGGAAACCTTCAAGGATTTCTTCTTCACCCTCTCGCGAATCAAAACTAGTCGATCTTGATCTCACAAGTGATCAATACGACTCGGACTCGGACTCCGTTTCGGATGAGAATGAGGACATCATCATTTTAGATCCTCTAACTCGACTCCCCGAACCGAAGTTACTGCCTAACCCACTACCTCGGACCAAGCGAGCTCGACCGAACGCACCTCTTCATCGAGCGATTCACGAATTACTCCCTTCTCAACCCTTGGGCGACCCTATAGCTCCACAAGACCAAGTTCAAACACAAGGGATCGTCCCTTTAGTCCCACCAACGTATTACGCTATCCCTTCGACGAATATAGGATGGAGGATTTTACAAAGACAAGGGTGGAAAGAAGGGGGTTCTTTAGGCTCCGTCCAACAGGGCGAAGGAGGAGGGTCTGAACAAGGCAGGGGTTTGAAAGTCCCTTTGAAGGCGAGTGATAAGTTTGATAGGAAGGGGTTGGGCAACAAGCTCAAGGGTGATGTGGAAGAGGGGGCTTTGAAAGAGTGGAAGAAGGAGAAGGAGAGGAAGAGGAGGGACTTGGTGGAGGTGGAGAAGAGGGGTAAAGGGAGTAGGGAGATTGAAATGAGGCAGAGGCAGGAGATGAAGGATAGGAAGGAGTTGTTGGCTTATATGAATAGGGATTGAAAGAGGATATTGCTTGTATGTTGTAATACAGAGAGTACGCAGCAAGAGGCTTCGAGATTACTCGATCAGGAGGCCAAGAACTTTCACATGCTGGACCAAATACAAGCACAGTTGATGCACGGTATGAGCTATGTCGCAAAACGTTTATAATCTACAACGATACAACAATCCTTACCCCGGTAGATACTCTGTCTCGAAGACAGGTCTAGCGGCCTCGCCACCTACCATCTCATCTCCGAGACCCTTCTCGCAGTCGTCAATCTCGGTGAAAGTACGACATCTCCCCGCACCATCCTTGAGCCTATTTCATATGGCTTGCGCTTCCCATCCCTCTGAAGACTGCCCGATGTGGAAACGTCATTCATCACAGGTCGCGTCGGGGCTCGAATCGGTCGGCTTGGCCGAGATGTTGGTTCAACTGCGGAATTGGAGTTGACTGGCTCGGAAGATGGAGAGCGAGTGAGTGGGGTCAGACTAGGCGACGAGAGATCGTGCGAGAGATGATTTGTCTTTATGGGGAGGAAGAGCGGAGTTTGATTTGGTGTAGGAGGGAGAGAGGAACGCGAATGCAAGTAGGTTGGCTGGCAAGCTTGGTGGGGCGGAGGATGGAAGGTCGGTCCGAAAGCTGCTAGGCGAGGATCCGGAATCCGCAGTGGACCCGTCGAAAGTGGGCATAAATTGGGTTGTGTCTTCGAATTAGCTAGTCCCTTACCCGGATGGAAAGAGGAAACCCTCGGTGTATTCGCGATCGGTGCAATCTGAGTCGAAAGCCGAGGGCTACCACGCTCTCCACTGGCTCGTCTCGGAGGTGAACCGTTAAGTTTGACGAGACTTTGTTCGATCTCTTCCCTCCTCTTCCATTCGGGTAGACACCGTCTTGGAGAGGGAGGATCTTCTGCGAGTGGGGTCTTGGGTACAAATTGAGTGACGGGTCGTCGTCGTGGTGGACGTTGGGGCGGTTCAATGATTCTTGGAGCGAGCATTGGGGGTGCGGTGAGCCTTCTAGAGAAGCTGTTCCATCTAAAGAGTAGCTTCAGGAGGCTGAACCCCTTCGGAGTAAACTTCGAACTCACAGCGATCGAGTGAACAATAATGCCAAAGGAGTGTCATCTTCCTTCTTCTCCTTCTCTCGCCATGTCGAGTTCCTTGGACTCGGACCTATTGACGCCGGATGAGCGGACATGTAACTCGAAGGCCGCTCTTTAAGAACAACTTGTACGCCTCCGATCCCAATGGGGCCTGGAAGACGGTACTGGGGCCGGTAGTACATCTTTGAAAAAGGCGTAATCGATTCAGTGAATTCTCGCGAGGAAGAAGGGGGTCCACCGATTTTGGCGAGCGTTTGGATTCGACCACTCATGAAGAGGGGCGGAGATCTCAATCGAGATTCGATCGGTCGATTGAGAACAATGCTGCCGGAGTACAAAAACATTTCGACATGCGAATACATGAAAGAGGGTCGAGTGGCCCATTGTTGGACTCGTTGGGGAGTGCCTGGAAGGGAGGTACTACGCATCGAGCGTCTTTTTGCGATGGTCAGGGGTACCTCCTCGATCGTCGATCTGGGAAGGGTATCAACCAGTGGACCTAGGACTTGTTGGAGTGAGATAGGAATTAACCTCGCCTCAGTTAAAGGAATGAGGTCATCCTGGTTCCCTGTTGCAGAACCATAGCCCTCCACTTCGATCCGTTCATGCGCAGTCGCCCCTCGTTGAGCTTTCCTTGCGATCCCAACACGACCCAAGACGACGCGCATATCCATTTCCGGTCCTTTTTCTCGAATATGACGATGTTTATTCGTCGAGAGAGGATGATGCAGCGTTCGAGGAAGTCGGGAAGGGATGGGCACGGAGCGAGGGAAGGAGGATGAGAGTCGCAGGATGGTGTAGTCTAGAACGTGGACGCCTCTTGGACCGAGGCCGAGACGGTCTTTCGAATTGATCCGGTCCGAATTGGAGCGGATGGTTGATTTGGGTGTCGGTGTGGTCGATTGCGGTCGGGAGTAGGTTGCGACAGGTAAAGGAAGGGCGACGTCAAGACCGTAGTGGTTGGCATCATCCTCAGCGTCAACCTCGATAACGCGATTTTTGTTGGACGTGTTGGGGTCAAGTGACGAACCTCCCGAGTCCGAGTATTGAGCCAGCTCTGGACTGATGGGAAACCGAGGATCGCGCGGATTGAATGTCCGAGTTCGAGTGAGAGGAGGTGAAGCCAGCTTGACGGTACTAGTACCCCTGTACGAGGCGTGCGAAACGCTCGACGCGGCCGAACATGACGAATTGCTGGTGTTGGTGTACGAAGGCGTGGAAGGAGAACTCGTTTCACACGTCGAATCACTTGCTGAATCGCCGGCTGCTTGAACGATTTCGAGCCAAGATGCAAACTCGTCATCGAGGTGGGGTGAGGTGGGGGTACCGAGCGAGTGGAGACTGGAGGATGCTGCAACGAAGTGATAGCAGGTGAAGGTGAGCATCGTCTCGGATAGTCTCTACGCGAGGTATCGGACTCACTCAGGGAAAGGTCCAGACGAATGGGTAGGGTTGACGGGATCGGCACAGACGTGGAAGTCTTGGCACGACGATGAGGGGTGGTACCGCGCGCAGGATCAACGGACTTGTCAAGCTGTGGGTGCCTCCGAGTCGATGAAGATTCCTTTCGATGCAAACCACCACTCTTGACCTTTCTCACCATGCCTCGGACGAGTTTGTTTCTCTTTGAGCGCTCTTTGTTGGTAGAAAGCATCGTCGATGGAAGAGTTGGGATGGGGGGAATCGCCTCTGCCGGTCGCGATGGGGAGGGAGAGGAGTCGACTGCTCCGGCGGACTTTGAGCGTCGTCGTTGAAAATGGAAGACCATGATCTCGACTAAAGCTGAAATGGAATGAACAAATAACTGAGTGGGCACGATAGCAAGCGCAGAGGGGGGTTCGTGCGCCAATCGGCTGAGTGAAGTTGTGCAACTTGAAGTCTGGAGCAGGGGGAGGTTGACGGGTGAGGAAGAAGCTGTCGTGGGGGAGAAACTTGAAGAATGGGCGTGACCTTGGGCGTCCGAGGTGGAGGTGACTGGTGTGGGTTGGTGTGAGATCTTGGTGAGGTGAGGAGGAAAGGGAGAATCCACAAGTCCGGAGAAGAAGGGGAAGCGATCTCGGACATGTGGTGCACATACCCCTCCGGCTCCCTGGATCAAGACCAGGGAAGAACAAGGTCAAACTAAGCTCTGCGGTGCACGGTTCTCGCCACGGCGCGCCGCGCGAGATGCCGGCTCTTGCCGTTCCTCCGTATCCCCTCCGAGTTCCCCACTTGCGGCATGACGTCGCCATTCGGAGCAGGCGCATTCGGAGCAGGCGCAAGTGGAGGTGATGGTGGAGCTTTTGGAGGTGGCTCCAACCATGTCACCAACCCTTTTGGAGCTAGCTCGACGGGCGTCTTTGGCGCTGCTGCTCCCTCAAGTGGTGTCTTTGGTACAGCCGCCTCGACTTCGACCTCGCCCTGGGCTTGGGGGGCTTCGACTTTGGCATCGGACAACAACCGCAATGAATCGGCCTCGAATATATCTGGTGCACCTTTGAGTGTGTTTGGATCTTTCGCCACCCCGGCATCAACCAGTGCAGCGCCACCCGCATCTGCCTTTGCCAACCTCCCTCCACCTCGGCAGCTCGACCGCCCACCACCACCTTCCTCGGTCGCAACACCTCCTCCACCACGCGATCCCAACCAGATCTCGACTCTTGAGGTACTTGGAGAAGACTCGGATGCAAGGAAGCAGCGATTCGAGAGCTCCCTTGCCAACAATAGATACCTCGAGGTAGGTTCCCGCTCGGTCGGCCGGGTCTTCTTCGTGCCCCGGCTGGTTCAGTGGCGCTGACCGACGACATGCATGTCCGTGTTCTGTTCTCTGTTCATACCACACAGTTGAAACCATTACGAGAAGCTCAACGCTTACGGGACATCAAGAATGGGCTCATCCCCGATCCGCTCAAGCCGATGCGCCTCGACCAGGCGACCGACTTCCTGGGGACCTGCCAAGACATGTGTCCCGCGTGGGAAAGGGAGGAGCGAGAGTACCAAAACAACGTTGATGCGCTTGAAAGGGTCGGTGCATGGAACAGAGAATGTGCGCCATTCTTGCGAGCTCAGCGCTGACAGGCCCCCCGTCCTTCTCGCTCAGTATCCGGGTACGACTCGCATTGACCCTGCCCGAGCTGTCAAAGCATTCCATCGACCCGCAGCAGGGAACGAACAGCCTCTACCCTCGGATGTTCGACCACCGCCCGTACTCAAAAAGACGCTCGACTACCTCTTCCACCACCTCCTGCCGACCGCCCCTTTGCACGTGACCCACCCCTTCCTGCGAGATCGAACCCGGTCCATTCGCCAGGACTTGACCATGCAAAACATCCGTGGAGAGGCGGCGATTGAATGCAACGAACGCATTGCTCGCTACCACGTTCTTGCTCTGGGCACATTGCGCGAGCAATCGAGTTTCAGTGAGAGTCAAGAGCTCGAACAATTGCGCAAGGGTGAGCACTGTTTCGCCGAGTTGGGTCGAGGCCAGACGCAGACTCACACTCGAGCTTCTTCCACACCATAGTCCTTAAATCTCTCAATGAGTTCTATGACGACGCTCGGCTCGCCAATCCACCGATACCAGCCCCCAACGAAGCCGAGTTCCGAGCTTACAATATTCTCACCCATCTGCGCGACCCCGACATCATTTGGTCCTGCGAATTGTTACCGCCGCGCGTATTCGACGAACCTCGTCTCCAGATCGCATTGCGGCTTCACGCTTTGGTTCAGCGCTCCAACATCCCTCGTGGAGAGCGGGCAAGTCTCAATGCCGCTTCCCGGTTTTTCAAGCTGCTGGCGAACCAAGAGGTCCCCTACCTCTTTGCCTGTATCTTGTCGACACATTTCGATCAGATCCGCAAGAACGCGCTCGAGACGATGAAGAACGCCTACATGCAACAGCATAGTGGGTTTCCTGCGCGAACGCTCGTCAAGGTTCTTGGGTGCGATGATGAGGAAGAGGTCGAGTCGATTTGCTCACAGTTGGGGATAGGGGCGAAGAAAGAAGAGAGTGGAGAACTGGTTGTCATGCTTCATAAAGCGGCAGTGATCAAGAGTGAGTCTGATGGGAGCTTGAGTGGACTGTGCTGTGACCTGAGCTGCACGCTTCGCTCTTTGCAGATGTCACATTGCAGCAAAGGGTGTCCCAACGTCTTGTCGAAGCAAAGCGAGGGACAACGACCTATCAAGCCGTCATCGATGGTACGGCCTATATCTCGGCTGCCGTGCAACCCCTCCCTTCGGCATTCTCCCCGGCCGTGTTTCGAGCTCCTGCTGCCCCTGCACCCAAAAGACCTGCACCTACCCCAGCCGCCCCACCCACGTTGCTCACATCGGTCCCTCAAGTTTCACCGTTCGACATCATCAAGCCGGCCCCTGTCGAGCCCAAGATGCCCTCTTTTCAGACATCAACCCCTCTTGCGTTCAGCTCCGCCCAAGCGTCACCATCGACGACCCCACCGACCCCATCTCTCAATCCCGTTGCACCTTCATTCGTCCCAAACTTCGCTGCGAATCCAAAGCTCGCCACAACCGCTCCCAATCCCTTTGCATCTGCCTCTACAGCTTCGGCTACCTCAGCCTTTGCACCACCACCCCAGCCGAACGCCTTCTTCGCGCCTCCACCGCAGCGGACTGCACTGAAACAGGGGTCGGGCCAACTTCCCGCTCCCAAAGCGTTCAGCTTCGAGTCTGCACCCCAGCCGGCCCCAGTTGTCGAGCCGCGGAAAGCTGCCGAGCCTAGTCCCGCAAGCAAGCCATCACCTGAAGTTGTCAAATCTGTTCCGACCAAGAAGCCCAAGTCGGTCCAAGCGCCGGCCTTGCTTCCCAAGTCGCCGTCGCCGCCGAAACTTGCCAAGGTGGACCAAGGTCCTTTGATCGCGTCGCTCAGCAAGATATTCGTCGACGAGCTACTTACATCCGCCGCACGGTCGTGTGCTCAACATGCGGCCGAACAGGCCCTCGAGGATTATTGGGACATGATTGCGCATGATGAACAAAGGACAATGGAGTACGTTGCTGCGAAGCTTGCTGCTGACCTATTGGAAGACCATGCGAGGCGCGTGACGGCGAGTGAACTCGTTCGAGCCAAGAGGCAACGACGGATGACGAGGAAAGTCTGGAACTCGTGGAGGTTGAGGACGATGTTGAGTTTGGACGCGAAGGAGAGGGATCGAGAGAGGAGGAAGAGGTTCGAGGAGAACGTCAGGGAGATTACGGCTTCGGTAGGGGTGGGGAACATGGCGTGGGACCAGGAGGAGGATTATTCCTTTGATGGGGCTTTGGACCTCTCGACGCTTTCGTTGGGGTTGCCAGACCTTGATGCGCCGTCGGCTTCTTCGGTCCAGGCCGATCGAGCGTTCGCCGACCAAATCTATACTGCCCAAGCAAGAAGAGACAAACTTTGGAGGTCAGGAACGATGCTTCACACTCTGGCCCAACACGTCGACTCGCTCGTGCCTACTCAGCAAACCACACGGCAAGCATGGGCCGCACTCGTCTCGACAACCTCGACCACTTCGACGTTCGCAACTTGGTTGGCTCGCAAATTCGACTTGTCCGACTTGGAACTGACGAGTACGATCGACATGCCGCATGTCGACCTCCTTGTCGAGATGGTCGCGGACGAGAACGACCCACGCCAAGAGACCCTGGATGACGTGGGGTTGATCCTGCTCGATTGTACCGAGGAACTCGCCGCTTCGGATCTATATGCCGCTTGTCAGCGCGTTCATCGTCTTGTCGAAGCTGCGAATGAGGTTTCACGCTTCAAGCCATCTTTACTTATCACGTGTTGCCCTTCGACGACGCCTGCGCTGGAAGAGCAAGTTGAGCTTAAACAAAAGGTGAGTAAGGTCGTTCGTTTCTTCAGCCCCGAGATCGAGCATCCCGATTGCTAAAGCAGGAACGCCATGTCACAGCTTTTGGATGAGCTTAAAATCAACTCGCTTCGGGATGGATTGCAGGGGGTGGATGTCTGGATCGCAAGACTTGATGACGCTGAGGAAGACTTTGATAAGCTCACACGAACGGCTTTGCCGACTCTGGCGATACGGGTGGATCGGGCTAAGCGCCCTCTCGTTGGTAAGTTCGGTTCGGCGTAGCGTGCATGTGACAGCTTGGAACTGACTACTTCCGGCACCGTCAGACTTCGTGGCACCTCTTTTACGGTCTTGGTCCGATGCGCGAGCTTTTGCATTCTCCCAACGTTGCTCAACTGACAATCGTGAGTCGAATGGTATGCCAAGGTTTTTTTTCCCGCGGGAGACTGATTCCTATCATATCCAGCTATCATCGCATGCAACATCCTCTTGTCGTCCTTGTCTCTGATCCTCTCTTCGGCGAAAAAGACCGCCACCGCCAACTCTCCCTTCCATCCTATCGAATCCTTGCCACTCTTGCCGACCACATTCTCAACTTCATTCCGGAGCCGCATACAATCCTATTTATCGGACAAGCGACTCGAAGTGGTTGGACCTTCACCTTTGCTGAATTCAGCGTTGAGCGAGTTCCCGCCCGTTACGGATGGTCAGTCACTGTGCTCATCTGTGCGTCGAAGTCGATCTCGAAGCTCATGCGTCCTTTGTTTCCTCCTACGACTTCGCAGCCACGCTCGCTCGTTTACTCTTCGACCATCTGGAAAATCGCGTTCTCTCCAGCGTGGAAGGGTATTTCATACAACAAGATACCTACGACTATGAACTCCGGCGAACGCGCGCACGACTGGCAGAACGTGTCTTTACCCTACCCCGGGACGACGACGAGATTTCCTCTGAACCTATCAAAGAGAATATCGCGATAGCCTCAACGACTCTCACATCGAAACAAAAGGGCAAACGCAAAGCTTCTACGTCCCTCGAGTTAGCGTTGAGCAAGAACAAGAAAACTGTTCTTGAACCCAACGGGACGACACCGTCGACGACGGTGGATCGCTTGAGCGCGTTGGAGAAGATCATGAAAGAAGCGAAAGGGTTGTTGACGATGGGAGGTGGGGCTTTGGACACGGGTTCGAACAGTTCGAGGGTGTCGATTGTTTGATGTGATGGTTTTGTAGGATTTTTGGGATGTTTAGGGGTCTTTGATGACGCCCATGCAATCTTACTACGCGAGGTGGGCAGTCAAAAGGAACTGTGATGGATCGACCAAGCATCGCTAAAGTCAATTCCTTCTGCGGTTGAGCTGATGGAAGTCCAGAAAAAAGAGTTTTTAGATCGACCTTTTTCTCTCTCTCGTTCTGTTGCAAGATGTCCGACGATGAACAGAAAGGAAAACCCAACATGGGATAGATTCGATTGCGGGATCCGAGCGCCTTCCGAAAAGTTAAGAAAAGACGCCAACAATGTCAAAGGTGCGGGACTACCTTTCCAGAGCATGATATATGCAGCACTAGGATATGCAGCATGATGGCATATCCTCTCACGCGTGTAATCACCCAGTTTCGGTCCATGACGTGAAAGATAAGACAAAGGCTTGGTTCCGAGACCTCGATGATGTAAGGCAAAGGCTTTCCCGCGTGCGTACGAGCTCCGACCGCTCGGGACCTTCGTTATGACCCATGAATGCTCGTTGATTAACCGAGGCGGTGCAAAGATTGTCGGACGGATCTCAATAAAATGGGCAATAGATTTGAACCTGAAGTAGTAGTACCATTCGTTTGTGTTTGGCACATAAATAGGATTCAAGCGATTGAAAATCCGCCGGCCCGCTGCCGTCGACTACAAGAGAGCCAACGAGCTGCAAGGGCCGCGGCGTTCCCGATTGTCGAGTCCCGTCGCCCTCCTCGCCGAGGGGCGCGGCCATCGCGCCGCGAATGGGAAAAGCGAAGCCTTGCCCCGTCCGATCGGATTCGTGCCTCACTGCATGTATGCCCAACGGGAGTCGCGAACCTCAGCACCGTGGCGTTCCGACAGGTCTAAAGTGGCTTTTCCTTTGTCATTTCTGAGAAGGTGTTGGTAGGTCCTAGTGGATGCTGCAAATGTGAGAACATGAAGCGTCAAGCGCAGCGCGGCACCGGTGACGTCGCAGGCCCACTGCAGGCGCCCAAGCGCTTCACCGCCAGTTGTGACCTGGAAAGGGGCCAGCTTTTTTTTTTTTTTTTTTTTTTTTTTTTTTTTTTTTTTTTTTTTTTTGATAGAGTTCACAGAATAAGTATAATACCTAGAAACCTTTGGAAAGTCGGAGGGAACGCAGTTAAGCACACTGGCTAGGCCAGAAGTGTCGGACTCATCGAACCTGAATCAGAATCAATCATACCCACTAAAACCCCCTTGGGTGATTTACAGAGACACAAAGTGACCCTTAGACACCTGGAGAGGCGCCCGGAGCTCCTAGAAAAGGTGATCACAAGAGGAAGAGGCAATTGTTATCTGCAAGGTGCGACTAAGTTAGTAAACCGTGGCCCGAGCACGCGAGCACATCCGAATGAGACGAGAAAACTCATCACACGCTGGCAGTCGCGGTGGTACCTAGACTAGTACCCGAAAGACCGACTTGGCAGATCCTTCACAGAGTACTCGGATGCCAATACGAAGGCAAGTTGAAGTGGAAGCCAGCGCCTTCGCAGCAGGGGCCCCGAGAATAGAATGACGTGCAGAAAAGTCCGACTCGATCTGTGGCGACGACGAGAGCCGGTTCCACTTCCACCTCCAGTTCGTAAACCAGAGTGGGGAAGAGCACGGCTGTTACAAGAAAACTTAGGAAGGCACAATTATTAGCCGTTTTTACCATCGTAACTCAGGTTTTTTTTCATTGCGAACCATTATTTCCGAAAAAAAAGTCGGGTTGAGTCGCCGCCGGTCGAGCTGCCTGCCTCGCTGCGCCCAGGATATTGAGCGCACGCCGTTCGGCTGAATTACGCGTGCATGCATCCACCTCGAGCAGCTGGATGAGAGGTTTCGGTAAGGAACGGCCGTCATCCGGTCCAACGGGGCTTAACTCCGTTTGCTCAATTAGAACTTGGGATCAACCACAGGGCCTGACTTATCGGGTGATGGCGCTTGCGCCGGATTTCATGCGCTAACTGCGAGTCCTCATCCAATTTAGTCGGCAATTGTGGTCGACTTCCGTTGAAACGTCTATACGTCGGGGTCGGCCTCAGCCTGGCAAATGGAGTTGGCGTTAGAGCAAATCATCACCACCAAAGCCAGCCGACGGCGAGTACCAGCGCCGCCACAAAAGCGATCAATGGGCCCCAACACCTAGCCCATCATATTCGATTTTGAACCCATTCGATGTGGGTACCTACCCAGCCCTTGATTCAAGGCCAAGCAAACACGCTGACGCTTTCACTTTCGACTCTATCGCAGTCGCCGTCGCTGGCAGCCGGGTATAGCCTCTGTGACTCTGTCACCCCCTATACACATTCACATGTTCTCGAATTTTGTTCATATATTTGCAAGTTTTTCGTAGGCTTTTTGACGGCCACCTGGGGTGCGGTTGCTCCCGTACCGGTTTGAAATGCACGCGGCGCGGCGCGCCAACCTTTATCGACCCTCTCGTTGAAACTTCGTTTGCTTAAACTTCGATCACTTTGCCACGGCTGAGCAGCTGGAACGTTCGCGCTCTCAAAAGGAACGTTGTAGTCGCGTGCCTCAGTTAACTTTGTCGATGTTTGCTGACTTTTGCAGAATGTCCGATTACCCATGTTGCTGAAATGGGTCCAGTGCACGCCCTTGCCAGGCCATTCAACACCCGAAAAATCGAAGCTCATCCGTGGGACGTTCATTGTGCGTCGACCCCCACATGGCTCGCCGGTGCTCGAGCGTCGGGATCGACTATAAAAGGGAACCCTGACTGGACAGTAGTGCGCTGCCAGGCTCGAGCGTTCGTGCAGCGTTGATCGCCGCGCGCCTGAATTGAGTCGAAATTGGTCATTTGGCGCGCTACGCCAGGACCCAGGAGCCAGGGCCCACTGGGGCTCCCTTCCGCTGCTCGAGACGGTGGTCGGTTGTCTGGCCTTTCCCGCTCGTTCCCTCAACATCGCGCCATCCCACATTTTCTCTCCTAAATTACCTGACTCTTGACGCCTTTCTTACGACCTTTCCGCTTGACCTTTCACTTTTCCACGTTCGCCTTCCCTACTGCTTCCCAACATGGCCGCATCTCAGCAGCACCCGACGGTGCCTCACGGCTCGTTCCTCAGCAGCAGCTCCTCGACGACGACCGCAGCTCCTACCCGGCCGAAACGACATGCACCACCGCCAACGAGCTTCGATGAGGACCGAAACGACCATAGCCTCCATCGGTCGACCTCGTATTCGACATCGCAGCCGTCGTCCACCAATTCGCGAGCTTCGAAGCGGGCTCGAGCGATGACCCAAGCTCAGGCCCAAGCCGCCCAAGCCCAAGCCCAAGCCCAGACGCTCTCCCAGCCGACGCCGGCGGCTCCAGCGCAAGCGGCGCACGCGAGGGCCGGCCAGCAGCAGCAGCCGCCACCGCCGCCGCCGCAGGCAGTTCCGCTTTCATCAGGGCCATCGCAGCACCATCCCGCCGGGGCCCCTGCGTCGACCTTTTCGGGTTTATCGACTCCGTCGGCATCGCATCGCCATCACGGTTCCCCCCACCAGCCTCGACAGGCGCCTATTCAATTCGCAACCTCGTACAACTCAGCGTCGTCAATGAACACCTCACCCCCGCCCCCGCCTGCGCCTTCGCCGAACTCGACCCTCCTCTCCTCGGCGTTCGGCGGTGCCAACAGCAGCAGCAACAGCAACGTCGCCGCGAGCGTTTGTTCCCTCGATGACCACATGGACTCGCCCGGTGGTGCTTCCTCGACAACCGGCACCACTCACGAGAAGGAGCAACGTAAGCAGGCTCGGATGATCCGCAATCGCAGTAAGTTCAGGCGGTGCTACTCCTCACGCTCGGTCTGCTCTCGGGTCCATCGACTCCTGGCCTCCTGTCTTGGTGTTTGGGCGTTTTACATGGCTCTTACATGGCTCTTTCGACCATTCAATTCGGGGTCTCTCTACGGTGGTTTGCGAGCGATCTCTACCCGGGACTATTGTCCTGTCTCACAAGTCGAACTTTGGACTTGCGAGTTGCGAGCTTCACGTCCGAACGAGCTCGGAGTTTTGTGGGGTAGACGCGGGCGCGCGATAGCGGCGCGGAGGATTGGGCCGGCCCAGCCCCGCTTAGCGCCATCGTCGACTCGTCGCCTCTAGCCTCTTGTCGCGGGGACGTTTCTAGCAGGTTTGGAAAACCCGCCGGCGTTGCCATCCATACGCAACAAGGACTGCGCACCCGTCATCGTCGCTGTTCCCATACGGTCGAGCGACCAACGGTGCGACAGTCTTCTTTGGGTCAACCTCCGAGAGAACGTTTCTCCTGAACGAGCCCACGCTCGGCGCCTCCCCTGTGGCATGGCCTGAAAGGCGCCTCCTGTCTCGCACCAGAAGGGCCCTTCACAATTCCGCGCTAGTCACCTACGCCGCCTCATTTCTTCCGATATTTGCTCCGGTCATTGGCCATGCTGACCTAGATCGATTACCTCTTCCTTGAATTTTACGAACAGACGCTGCACAAGCCTCCCGCGATCGCAAAAAAGAGCACACCGTTTACCTCGAGCAGCGGGTCGCGCAGCTCGAAGCGCAGCTTGCGGTCCCCCTTCCCTTTGTGCCGCCCCCCTCCCACGGTGGGTCATCGACGCCAACCTCTCACACCTCGACCTTGCCGTCGAATCGGTCAAGTCGCTCCCATTCTGTCTCTTCCTCGACGACAAGTGTCAGTGATCACCCATCGTTGCACGGCGCAGCCTTGTCCGCGGCCTCTTCGGCGTCGGCCGCACCGTTCGCGAGCAAGATCGCCGAGCTCGAAACAGAGAAGGAGAATCTACGCACCCGCCTCCGTGCCGAACAAATGGAGTCGAGTCGACTTCGGGAACGGTTAGAGTCGCTCGAGGACAAGTTCAAGCGGTTCGAACAGTTCCTCGCCGCTCCGCTGTCGACCTCGGCCCCCGACCCCATCACCTCGCACCCGTCGCCGGCGAATGCGAACGGCTTCCCCGTCATTCCCGACACCACCTCCGCTCCCGCGCTCGGACCCGCCTGCTCGCTGAACGACGTCTGCGGTGATGATTCGATGACGATCCGAAGCGACTTTGACGATCCCATGTCCCCCAGCGGTACATCGTACAGCACTTCGCCGTCGAGCGTGCGCTCATCGTCGCGCAAGTCGAGCCCTTCCTCCTCGGCCCACTCGTCGCCAATCAGTACACGACGCTCCATGTTGCCAAACTTGACCCCTCACTCTGATAGCTCTCGCCTCGTCGCACGCGAGGTTGAAATTTCCCTGCCGCGGAAGCTATCAGAACGGGCCCTGTTCATCAACCTGGAGCGCTCGGCGCTGTCGCCGACCCTGTGGATCTAGTCCAGGTCGACATTACCTCGTCGCCAGCCTCGGACCCGATCGAGGCCGCGGCTCCCCCTCAGCTCCACCTCGACAGCGAAACGATCGCCAACGCTTGGGGCGACTGGGCCAAAGGTATCATTCAGGACCCTAACGACGACCTCACCAATGCCCCTTGCCCGCCCTCCGCACACGCGTCTCACGTTAACGACGACGAAGACGAAGACGCTTCTTTGGAATTTCTCGACCTTTCTTATCTTCAAGACGCACCGATGATGTGCTGAGCTCCATACTTGCGAAACACACGGCGAGATTGATACAGTAGGTCCTCGATACAGGCAGCGTCTAGTAATTCGAACGCTAATTGGTATCTCGTTCTTGTGAACATTCAGGTCGTAATGCCCTCAGTCTCAACTCCCACCCTTACATTTCCGCCTTCTTCTCACCATTCAACCCTGCTGTCCCCTCGCCCCTTCGTTCTCTTTCCATGACTTTCCACTTGCCCTTTGATCACTCCCGAGCCTTTTCCGGTGCACCCGCTTGCGCGTTGGTGCCGCTGATCGTCAGAGTTCGTACTCTTCCTCCATCGTGTCCTCGTTGTTCCCCGTCTCTTTGTGATTGCTCTCCTGCTGGCCCGTTCTTCGTTTACGAAGAGTGACTGTGCCTCCGGTTCGATTGAGCTTTCGCTCCGATGACGTCGGGATGACCTGGGCTACACGCGGAGGAAGCACCGACTTGGCGGCAGTGATGCCAAATCGTGTTCGGCATTTGCTGTCCGACGGGCTTCGGTTGTCTTGCATCACGGGGCTTTGGAACGGGGTGGGAAGGAGATTTTGTGGTGAGGGTTGACGCGATTGGTGTGGTCGAAGAAGTAGGGTAAGACTGGACGGAGTCGACAGGGCACGCGAGGACTATCGCATCTCCCACGAAACCGCAGCTATTGTCGAAGCTCGCAGACGAAACCGGACGTCTTTTGGAATCTTGGACTGAACTCTTCATTGAGCCTCGATCCGGACGACTCCTCATTTTTTCTCTTTCTTTCGACTTCTTTCTTCGTCCCCAACACCATTCTCTGCCACACGACCCCCACGACCGACGCGCCGTAGTACCTTCAGCTCTTGGAGACCCCAACATTTACGACCCCCTTTTCTGTTCCACCTTCGCAACTCTTCTCATAGACGGACACGATCCATCATCGCCTTTGTTTTTTATGTTTTCTCTTTCGTTGACACGCTCTAACTCCTCCCTCGTCGCACCTTTTTTTTCTCGTTAGTTTCGCAGTTGTCACGCTGTCTCCTACCTCCTCTTTTTTGTGTGACGGGCAAGGCTCCCTCCACCATTCTTGCTTTTTGTTTCTACTCTACTTACTACTCCACCAAACCCCCAAAATCGTCCAAAGTTACATTGCAACGCACTATTGAAAGTTCTTCTGATCACTTTATTGACTCGAGCCAGTCGCGGATGCGCATGCTTCTTGCGAGTAGATCCGACAATCAATGTTCGATCCGATTCGCGACGGCGCGGCGCGCGTGTGCGAACGAAGAAAGACAAAGCGACGCGCTTGGGCCTGTCTGTCTCTGCAATCTACGCGTCTCTTTGCACGTGACCATCACCCGGCTTGTCGGCGCCGGGCCTCGACATCACACGCAGGCAACCACGTTAGCAGCATTACAAAGTGATTCAATCGTCCTCTTTCTTGACTTCCTGGCCTTGCCATTCACTAGAAGAAGCGACCGCCGGGCTTGATTGAGCCGGCGCCGACTAGCCCTCGCGAGGACTAGCGTTCGAAAAGAGGCGCGTCGAGTCGCGACGAGCCCTGGTAAGGCAGGCCATCGAGGGTGAGTGTCCCCGGCTGGCGTACTTGACATTTACCCATGACCTGACGTAGTGAAAGATTAACTGATTGCAATGTGTTTCACAGAGGATCAGCATGGTCAACATGATCAATGATCGACCGACCGAGAGCCAGGCCAAGCATGCGCTCGCGTCCTTGCTCGCCGCTGCGTTCCCTGGAGCCAACAGCACCGGCACTAGCACTGGCTTGGGAACGACCGACCCCAATGCTGCGTCCCCTATTGGTTTCGATGCAAGGTTGGGAGCGAGCAATGGGTCTGCCACGACGGCTTCGACCTCGTCGGCGGTGACGCAGGCGTCCTCGGAGGAACTGTTGAGAGCTCTCACCCATGGAACCATATCGTCCGGATCGAGTGAAGCCAATCACCTCGTCGGTACATCGACGTCGAATCTCATCTCACCTTCGTCCTCACCCCGAACGACGGCGCTCAGTCATACGTTGGAATTCCTCGCCGCGCAACCCAACCTCTTCGCCGGACTCGCCGTCGCTCCTCCTTCCCCCTCGGCGCATGTCAGTCGAAATCATCCCCCTGTATCCTACACCCCCCTCCCAACTCGATCAGGTCGAGTACCCCATGCTCCCAAAGCCGCAACGACCACCGAAACCGATCGCGAAACGATGCTCTTCAACGATTATTTCGACTGGCCCAGTTCAGACGAGGACGATCCGGATTTTCAACCCGGTCGAACGAACCTCGCATGGGACGATGGCTTGTTCGATCTTGGGACCGCAGGACCGAGTAGTGGTGGCACGAGATATATCTTCTCGCCTGATGAAGAGGGGGATGAGGAGGGAGAATCGGATTATAGTGCGGTCGATGAGACTTTCACGCCGGGGGAGGGGTTGGTCGATGTTGATTTCGGACCGTTGGTACCGAAGTCGGTTTCGCCGACGGCGGTGGGGACGCCGCATTCGAGGGAGTTGAGGTCACGGACACTTCAGTCATCTTCTGGACCCAATGCACGATCGATCGACGAACTTGCGGTCGGATCGAGTGCAGATCGAGGTCCGCCGCCTCCCTCGAGCACATTCGACGTCACCCTCGCACCTGCTCTCGCTCCAACCCGATCCAAGCGACCGACCACTACCCCAAAGATCGACAAATTTACCTCTTCCTCTCCAGCTCGAACCTCCCCTCGCAAGAAAGCTCGAATTCACCTATCCCCCATGACCGAAGAAGATGATCGAGCGACGCCTATCGCCTCGACCTCCCAACTTCCCTCCACTCGTCCGAACGAAGCCAGCGTAGCTTACAAATACGTGGATACTACCACGACGACGTATTCGGATTTGCCACCGGGGATGGCGAGGTTGAAGAAATCGGCGGGTTTGGGTCCGGCGCCGCAGCCGAAACCGAAAAAGAGAAAGGTCGTAGCGCATCCTCCTCCACCGCCACCACCGCTACCAGAGGGGTCATCGCATCAAGGAAGGATCCAGGGTCGTGTGGTAAATTTAGATCGCGAGATCTCTACGAACAAGTTGGAGAATACGCTTCACTCCAACGTTTCCTCAACTCCTTCTCAAGCCTCCCCCGATCCCCGCTCCGGTTCGATGACGGCCGAAGAGAAACTTGAAGCAAGACGCAAGAAGAATCGGGAAGCGGCGAAGGAGAGCCGGTTGAAGGCTAATCGGGAGAGGGTGGAGAAGGAGGAGAGGTTGGTTTTTTTGGAGAGGGAGTATGTTAGGTTGACGAGGAGGGTGAGGGAGTTGGAGGAGGAAAGGAGGGGAGGGGGGAGTGACCGGAGCGTGGGTAGGGATGCGGACGGGGATGGGGTTGATGATGGGGACGGGGAAAGCATGGTTGATAGTTTGGAAGATAGTGAGGAGGAGAATGAAGAGGAGGAGCCCGGGGGTGGGGAGGAGGAAAGGGGCAAGACTGCGCAGGAGAGAGGAACCCGGGCTGCAGGTGGGAGTGGGGCTGGGGCTGGGGCTGGGGATGATAGAGGTGCATCACGAGCGGGTTTCGATCTGGGTCAGTTGACGCAGCATCAGTTGAGGGAGCTGAGTAGGTTGTTGGCTTCCGCGACGAGGAATTGAAGAGCTTGGACGTGAAGCACCCGTTCTTGGGAGGAAGGCTTGAGACTGGAGCGAGAGGAATCTTCTGTGATCTTGTATGATTACAACATTCCGAGCTAAAGATACACTCCCAAACATAAACGCGCGCCTTTTCATCAGCTCTTGAGGAACGTCATCAACTTCGCCCTCTTCTTCTGCTCCTTCTTATCCTTGAACGCCTGCACCTCTTTCGAACTGAGCTTCCTCTTTTTACCACCTTGCTCCTCGACCTCATCTTGCTGGCCTTGGTAGATTCCTCGTCCTTGTAGGGATTCAGTCCAGGCGTTGGTATCGTAGAAGGCTTGTTGTTGCCTCGATGAGCGCGAATAGTCCGAGATTCGATCGGGCACCATGGACGGATCACCCTGGTCGTCAAATGCCGAGAAGCTGTCAGGCCTCAAGCCACATCTCAGCGCTCACTTTTGGATCTAGTACTGACCTGGAATCTCCCCGTCTTTGAATTGAACCTCGCCTGAAACACCGGCACGGCCCCACCTCGTGTCTGTTGTCTCGCCAAGTTCGGATCGAGGAACGCCAAGTCCGGGTCGATGCCTCGGTGGTTGATGTGCGAGTTGGGATCTTCGTCTTGTGCATCTGCTGTTGTTGTTGCTGTTGTTGTGGAAGGACCTGCGGTGGGTTGTGTGGTGGGTGTCGAGTCGACGGATGCTTCGAAGGGGTTCGTCCATTGCGTGACGCCCGTGAGGGTGTGGTGGAAGTAGTAGGCTCGTGCGCTGGTCGAATCGGTGCAAGTGATCTCATCAGTATGGCCAAAGGGGGTGTTACGCCTGTAGCAAGACTGGTGCGAACTGACGTTGAATCCCAGACGGCTGTCCAATTCGGATCCCGGCCTGTATGCACGCCCGTTGGAGGAGGAGCTGGTTCGTCGGGTAAGGGAGGTTGGGTCGATGGCATGGTCGTCTCTACCTCTGTTGCTGCGGGTATTGTGGCTTTTTCGCCCTGCTCAGCTACTGCGGCATCCGCTTGCTCGTTGTTGTTGTTGTCGTCGTCGTCGTTGTCGTCGTTAGTCACTTGTGTTAGCTCAGCTTCAGCTGCTGTGTGCTCATTCGACGCAGCTGTTAGAGGAGGTGGTGACCCAGCAAGTAAAGAGGGCTGAACGACATCCTTCGTGACAGCGGTGGAAAGTTTCTTGGCTGGCATCTTGATGAGATGGAGGTGGAAGTGGAGCGGGAGAGAGCCGGACCGGAGCAGCGCAGTCCAAGCGAGATCAATCGAGACTCGGAGTTGGTTAGTAAGATCCAGGGTCTACCAAAAAAAAGGCCTCGCTCCGTCTTAATAACACGCCCTAGTGTTTTTTTTTTGTTCTTTTCTTTTCCAAACTGTAGTATAAGCCGGCATAATTCGGCGCGACTCGGAGGCTACTACGCACTTTCGATGCCCCTTTTCCGATGCCGCGACTCGACGTGATCGGAAATCGTCCACGGCACCGTTCCAGTTTCGTTGTGAGAATGCTCGGGTTTACCAGGACGTGGGCTCGTGCGGAATTTGAGGAGATTTTATTCAGATTGTATGTGCTTCTAATCCATAGTCGGTCCGATCTCAGCTCTTGATCATCCAACCACCGGGCCAACTTGTCATGTGCCATATAGTAACCGATTGAACTAAGCCTAGCCTAGCGCGCGTCGACTCTGCACGCGCCCGTGCGTCAGACTGTGTGGATGACCGTGTGACGACCCGGCTGATCGTCTGCGCTGACTCGGCCACCTGACTCGGCACCTCACGGCCTCACACTCGGCTCTGGCCATTTCGTGCGCCGGCTCCGAAGATGGTCGCTGCACCCATGTCGTCCTCGAATACGACGTCGATGAGCAATGGTATGAATGGTCGGAATGGCGCGAGTGGTGGGCATCGAAGGTGAGCTTTCCTGGAGTTTGGGTCGGAAGAGTGCAGTAGCTATCATCGTCGTCGTCGTCGTCGTCTGTCGGTTCGTCGTCCGTTCGTCGGTGGGGGCGAGTCGTACCAACGCGACGCGTGGCGCTGCTGCGATGGCACGGGCCATGGCAACGCTCAGGGCAGTGTACCTGGTCTTTCCAGCCCGTGCACATGTGCTGGAGTCCCATGTGCATCGTGACTGCTCTGGCCTAGTTGCTCTTGGTGCTGCACTGCCTTTCGGGCCTCGGCGCTCGACGCTCGCCGGCCCGCCACGTGAGGCCTCTCCGTTCGCATCGAAGCGCCCCTGCAACTGGCCTTCTGCGCACGGACTCGACAGCCTGCGGCGCTGGCAGAAAAAGTGGTGACGTGTAGAAAAGACGTTCCCAACATCAAAATATTCTCCGTGCCTTTCCGCGGCTACCCACGAACTACCAAAGCCGAAGCCGAAGCCGAGGGTGAAGCACCGAATTGACTCATGGCTCGGCCTCCTCGGGCCCTTCCGAACTTGCAGAGCTCGCTCGGTCGCCCAGAACATCGACCCGGCATCCCTGGTGGCGTCTACTCCCTCACCTCCTCCACCTCCACCTCCCTCGACCTCAATGATGTCACCTTTCACCTCGAGGTTGTCCGCGTCGACCCCGCCTCCACCTTCGACGTCGCCCAACCACCATCAGCAGCAGCAACACCAACGCCGAGCCCAGTCCGTGTCGTACCTCCAAAGCGCATCCCCGTACTCGCCCACACGCGACTATGACCCATCAGACTACACACCCTCGGGCTACTTCGCCCCCGTCGTTGCTCCAGTCACTTCTACCACTGTCTCCTCGAATGCGAACGGGAATGGCAACGGCAGCCCGTATCTGGCTCCGGTCCCCGTTACCCCACCTACGTCCAATCCGTCGGCCTCGAACAATCCTAATCCGCACAAGCGGCGACACCACAGTCTGCACAACCTCGGCCCACTCATGGTCCCGTCACCGCCACGGCCAAGTCTGAGCACACCACCACCCCATGGTCTGTCGTCGTACATCATCGAGGAGGAGAACGAAGAAGAGGTTGCCGAGGCCAACAAACTTCCTACAGCGCCCAAGGCCGACGACGACGACGATGAAGACCAATTTCCCGTCGAAGAAGACGACGAAGAGTCTTTCCTTCCTTTGCCATCCCCGAATTCGTCGTCGATGCTGTTCCAGGTCCCACCGACAACAACGGTTGCGAGTTCGGCCACCTTGTCCCGGACCGAGCATGCGCGCTCCCACTCTCGCATCCACGAACGTAACCTCTCCGTGTTCTTCCCGAGACCAGGTCAAGCGGCGCAAGGCTATGGCGACACCTTTTCCGATCCGAATGCGTCGACCTCGACCTCGACCTCGGCACCCGCACCCGTCGTGGATATCTCTTCCCCGACGTCGAGTCGAGCGTCGGACAGTCGATCCCCACCTCCCTCCAAATCACGGCGAGGGCATCACCACAAGCATTCCGTCTCGCACAACTTCTTCTCCTTCATGGAACCAGGGCAAATACCGCAGAACGGTACCTCGCCTGTTTCACCACCAATGGCGCATGGTCGTCGTGCCTCGATCGCGAATGCCTCGGGCCATGCCGCCGCCATGCCCTTTCCCAAGCAATCCCACCTCCGGCACAAGCATGCTGGCTTGCCTTCGCCGCTTCGCTTCTTCATCCTCTCGGTTTTCTACCTTCCCTCGTCGACGCGCGGTCAGTTGTTGCTTGCTGTGGGACAGGTCGTGTTGGGCGCTTCGCTGTGGATCACGGGGCAAGCCGCCGAGGCACTGAGTGTCACAGGTCTCGGCTACCTCATCGTCTTTGATGGCCTAGGTGCCTTGTCACGGATTTTTGTCGATGGTGCGAGAGGGATAGACGCCCTTTTGGGTGCCTTTGGAAGCGGGACGGGCAACTCGAGCATGCGAACACCCTACGGCAGTCGACGCCTCGTCACTCTGTCCCACTTCTCGCAAGCGATCTACCTCCTCTTCTCGGCCGTCTACGTCTGCAAGGAATCCGTCGAGCATGTATTGTTACTACATGGAGGAGCCGAGCATGGTGGAGCTCACGGAGCAGGACATGGTGGGATGGGTCACGGTGAGGCAGGAGCGGGGATAACGGCGCCTGGTGCGCATGGAGGTTCGACGAGCGTCTTGGAGGAAGGCATTAAGTTCCCCGTCGTTCTATTGGCCCTTTCAGCGACGTTGACGTTGCTGACGTCCATCATGATGAGCAATCATTACGCTTTGGCTCAGGCGATCGGTCCGACGTCGTCTTCTGCGGCGATGCTTCCTTCGAGACCGAGACCTTTGAGCAGCTTGAGGGGTCCTTCGGTGGTTGAGAAGGTTATGAACCCGTTCACGGCTACGATCTTGATGTTCAGTGTGGGATTGTGCGCAGCGGGGCTGACGATTCCAGGGTGAGTTTTGCATATCTGCCTCTCCCTCGCCAAGTGCTTGAGGCTCTGGCTCACACCTTAATGATTTACGCTTCTGCAGAGCCCAATTGGCGCCGCTGGACAAGGTCGTGGCGTTGATGCAATCGATCGCCATGTTCTACGTTGCATACCCGGCCGCGGTTACGACGGGTCAAGTCCTACTACAAACCGCACCTGATCCCGATTCGCTCAATTCGAAAGCTTTGCAGAGTGCTGTGCGAGATGTGAGTGACGTCGATGACGCGTACAAGGTGTTATTTACAGGGTAGGCGTGCTGATGTGAGGTTTCGTGGGATTTTCGAACCAGATCGAAAATCACCCATTGGTCGTCTCCTTGGACCGACCGCACGTATGGCAAATGATCACCCACCCCGCCTCTCTAAATGCCTCCTCGTCGACGAACCCCACCCCTTCAAACATCAACCCCTCCCAATCCGACGGCGGCGCCTCCCTCATCGCGACCCTAGTCGTGCACGTCAAAGCCTCTTG
Source organism: Microbotryum lychnidis-dioicae p1A1 Lamole (assembly GCA_001244265.2). Taxonomy (NCBI): domain Eukaryota; kingdom Fungi; phylum Basidiomycota; class Microbotryomycetes; order Microbotryales; family Microbotryaceae; genus Microbotryum; species Microbotryum lychnidis-dioicae. The sequence goes on from CDLV01000018.1 coordinate 394,393, forward strand.
TACAGACGCCGACATCTTAGCCGTGACCAAGTTTTGCCGTGAACGATGTAGAGGACCGTTGAGGTTGGGGGATCAGGGACCCGATGCGCCGAATGAGAGGTTTGGTGAGGTGACGGTTCAGGTTGTGAGGGAGAAGAATGGCGGAGGGGGCTATTGGGTTCAGGGGGATGGGGCGAAGGGAATTGATGTGGAGTATTTGAGTCATGGCGTGGAGCAGGGGCATGGGCAGGGGCAGGGGCAGGGGATGGATGGTGCTGCTGCGGACGGTGGGCACGGGCATTCACATGCCTTGAAGCAGGGGCATGGAGGACATGGGGGGCATTCGCATGCGCATTGATTGATGGTCGATCGGTGGAGAAGGAAAAGCTTCGTGATCTCTTGATTGACTTTCGGCTTTTGGCCGGATACGTTCGGCCGAACGGATCTCTACGCCGAGGAACATCCCCACCCTTCATCTACACTCTCGTTTTTGCAGAAGTCGTCGGTTTTTTCTATCGTATTTTCGGTGGGGTTATTGCCCTTTCTTTTTTTCTGTCTTATCACCTGTGAGCGGGGTTTCGATCCTTTGTGCTATCACGATGGACTCTTTTGATAATCATGATCATCTCACGTGCTGTGAGAAAGACGGAAACTCTTCTCGCTTAAACCCCACACGGTGCAGCATGACGAAGCAGAGGACCGAAAGAGGCTGAGTTTGGGGCGGGTGTATCCCTAGAAGAGAAGGGGGCATCATCTACCTCTTGTCCTGGATTCCGAAGAATCGTGAGAGCGATTTGATCTGCGAAGAAAGGTTTCGCCGGATCGGACAGCATCGAGCCGCGCACTGATGGGGTGCGACCTCGGGTAAATTGGCCGATCATTTGCCGGGAGCGACGTGCGAGAATCCACCAAAGTCTGGGAACAAGAGGATAGAACATCACTTGAATGCACCCCACGGAATTTTGAAAACTTTCCACCCTTCCACCCGACCCCCAAAGTGGTCCGTGCCCGTCTCCGTGCCCTTTTTTCGAGATCCGAGGGAGGGGAAGTCCTCGATTGGCTTGGCGTTGCTCAATAGGGGTCAGTCGACTTTTTAACCCTTTTTTTAGCTCCGCGCAAGCACTATTCGGAACTTTGACTAGTCGAGGGGGGTACACGTGATTCTATAACCCTGCCCCACGTTATCGGGACTTGAGTGATGTGTGGGCGAAGTTTCTGCGCAGCAACTCTCGTTCCCGCGCGGGATGGAGAAGGAGAAGCTCGGAAGAAGCTCGGAACGGCGAAAGGCGTGGAAGGGGAAGGAACTCCCCGGATCATGCAGAAGAGTGAAGGGTATAAATTCGCGCATGGACTGGAGCCTCTCTCCCTCTCTCCCTCTTTCCCTTCACACCGCAATATTCTTCTCCTCACCACTGCACCACCACAAAAACAAAACCCACAGCACACTCCCTCCCGAAGCGATCATGAAGTTCTCCATCCTTTCCGCCATCACCGCTTCGGCCCTCGTCTCCATGACGTTCGCTGCCCCTGCAATCAACGCCGAACAAGATTCTCACCTCATGTAAGACCTCTCTCCCCTTGGACGAGAGGCCTCTTGGCCTGATTGCTGACTTTTAAGTCGACGTCCGACTTTGTGGCTTCCGCAGTGCTCGCGCCGGTGACGGTGACACCGCGTTGATCAAGGCTTGCATCGTCAACTGCGTTCTCAACGTCCTCGGATGTGCTCTTAGCATGTAAGTCACCCCACCTTCTCTTCCCCATTCGGCTTCTTTCAAAGGTCCGGAGGAGCCGACCATGAGCTGACGCTCCTCTCTTTCTCGCCCGCCCGCTCGCCCGCTCGCCCGCTCGCCCGCCCTTCAACCAGCCAACAAGGTGGCTCCTGCGCCTGCGCTTCAGGTTGCAACACCTCGCACGGCGGCAGTGGCCATGGCGGTCACGGCAAGGGCGACGGGTACAAGCTCTAAGGTAGATTTATTTAGGTTCGGACCTCGTCTTTCGCAGCGAGGATGAAGGCCGAAAGGAAGACTTGACATGCGCTTATTGCTCCCTTCTTCCTGGCTCCGACAGTTCCCAACGATACAAAGGTGTTCCCTCTTCTTCGACTCTACACACCGGACGACCCTAACTCAAGCAAGCCAAATCCTACTTGACATCCTACATGGTCATCCGTCTTTGTTCCCCATTTGTGTGTAGGTAATAGGAACTAGGAACACCCTCTTTTTTCGTTCGTTAGCTCCTTTCAGCCTCCAAATTTCAGGACACTTTCGTCGTTCTGCTTTGCTTCGTTCGGTCTTTGCTTCAGTTCGCTCGTCTTTCGAGACTCGCTCGTCTTCCGAGACTCGCTCGCTTTTTCAATCTTCGTCTGTGAAAAATAACACCCTGTTCCAATGTGGAACCTTTTGCCTTTTTTTTTATATTTTTTTTACGAGAGAGCTTTCGTTGCTTGAGAGACATGGGTATTCGACCCGAGGAAAAGTTCAAGTGAAGTTTGCAGAAATCGAATACAACGGGTAGAATAAAGGATGAGCAAAACTAAATCAATGCAATGACGAATGAAAAGAGAGCAAGAACCAAATTGACCGGAGAAACAAAGTAGCACAAGCTAAGGCGATATAGGACCCCGTCAAATTGTCCATACTCAGATCCCTGGAGAAAAACGCCTTTCCTCGGAGCTCAAGATTCCTCAACCCAAAGTTCATCCCACACCCTCGGCCCCGCTTCGATCGCGACTCCCCCTTCCCCCGCAACGGCATACAAGTTCGCCATCCTCTCCAACAACTCCTTCCTTTCTCTCAACACATCCCTCAGATGATCGACCGTCTTCCCCAAAACGACAGCTTCGGACTTGGGTCCGGCCCTTCCATCAATCTTCTCTCCCCCAATTTCGATCCCTCCGCTCAAAGGACCTGAACCCCCTTCCGTCTTTGAAGATGATGGCGTTTTCGAATCGTTGGTGGGTACAGCAGCGCCTTTCTTAACGGCCGAAAGTTTCTTGACCCTCTCGTCGAATTCCTCGATCGCGGCTCGAAGACTAGGTACGATCACGCAAAGCGTTTCGTAACCATGTCGAATCGCCGCACGTCTTTTCTGTTCCGAAGCGATGTGGTTCGCCTTCTTTTGTTCGGCCGTGAGAAGACCCGGTTTACCTCCGTTCGAAGCGGTCAATGAAGCAGAGGACGTCGAGGATGGAGGAACGGGAGGTGCTTTCAGTAATCGACGAGGTGTGAGTTTCGGATAGGGTACATTCGATGAGGGAAAAGGTATATTGGAAGGAGTCAATGCCGGACCGGGGTTGGGCGATTCTGAATCGGTTGAAGAGAGCGAGCCTAGGATCGTGGTTGAGGTTGAAGCACGAGGTCCATTCCTATGCGGTGAGGCGCAAAATTTGGTACTACTATTCACGCTCGTAGTGGGTGTTTTTCGTTTCGTCGGTCGAGATGCAGATGGAGGCTGTGCGATGACTTGCGAAGAGCTCGTCGATGCGACGGGTTGGTGCAACTTCTCGGCCAAGTGAACAGGCCGCATCGTCATGGGTGAGGTCTGCAACATCATCTTGGTCGTAAAGCCGTTAACTGGCGCATTCGAGATGGGTAGAAGATCCAAAGGGATGGGTACGGTCGTCGCTGTACTCGTTTCCATCAGCGTTGGAACCGGCATTCTCCCCGCCGTATACCTCTGCGTGAATTGGGCCTTCTCCTCTGCGGCCTTGAGGCGAGCGAGGTCGTCGTTCGACGAGGAGGAAGGCATATTTCGTTCGGTCGCGTTGGGCATGTCCATCAAAGGTGTCGAGGTCAGGATGACACGTCCTCGCTTGTTCGGACTTTGTTCCTGCCGAATCTCGCTCGAGGCTTGTCGCGTTCGGCGAGCTTCTGCTTCCACCGCGTAAAAATGGGATGAAGGCCCAGCTTGTGGTGCGTACTTTGCTGCGGACGCAAAGTCGGGCATGGAGGATGCCGATGGTTTCGATGCGGTGAACTCTTTGACCGACGCGGCGGATCTAGACCTCATCCAATCGGCCAATTCTCTCGTCTGTTGCGCCATCCTAGCTAGTTTTTCCTGATCGAGCAGTTCGGCGGCATGACTCGGAAAACTAGGTGGGATCTGATCCGAGTAAGATTGGGATTGATTCTGCGATTCGGGTGGGTTCATTATCGTTTGGGGTGGGGGTGGGATGAGGGTTGGGTTGGGAAAGAGAAATTCCGAATTGGTGGCGAGGCGAGGTCGAGTCGTGAAGGTCGAATAAGCTTGAGGGAGATGGTGCGTCGAAGAAGTTGACGCATGGGGTAGGTCATGATCTACCGTATCGAGGAAAAAGCTGAACTCTTTCGAGTCTTCAGGGGAGAGGATTGCTGCCATTGTGTGTCTCTTCGAAGGAGGAGGGGCGCGCAATCACGAGAGGTTGTTCCTTTCCTACGGTCAGGCCAAGCTCAGGACGACGACGACGACGAGAAGATCGGCGTGCGGTGCATCCACCCGACTTTGCACCAGGGTCTTCTCTTGAGCTAAAGACGAGTACACGCCTCGAATGTCTGTCGATCTAATGTGCTTCCGTTCGGTGCCTCAGTTGCCGATTCGGGTTCTGGCGCAGACGCCGACCACGGTAGACGATCTCGACTGCTTGCGCGCGCCTGAAGTAGCGCTGTACCGCGGGCTGCGCTGTAGGAGATGGGCCAGATGGAGTCAGTACATGAGTGTGTAGAGTGGTGTGCGACTATGACGTGGAGCTTGCATTGCAAGTGACTGCTGGTGGAGCTTGCTGGCCAATGAGGCAGCTGACCCAGACCACCCACCACCCACACCCGGTGCGCACGGCCAAGCCACAGCCCAGACGCCAATCTCATCCCAAAAGTCAGGAACCAATAGTACTCACAATCAGCAAGGTCTTCTGTAGCTACTCCGTGAACGAAAGAGGGTGAAACCTCGTTGCACGCGGGTCGGAGGCGTCGATCTCGAGCTGACCGACTGACCGGCTGAGTGGTTCAAGCTGAGTCCGAGTGGGAGAGTCAGTAAGCGCGGGAGTGATTGCGCCGAGCGCCGCCGGCTGGCAGACTGGAATGGAGCAGATTGGAGCGTGATACCAAGTCGCCGTTTGCTTATAAACGCGGCGCGCTTGCATGCTGTGTTCGGCCAACAATTCCAGAGCTGATTTTTTCGGACTTTGACAGGCAGATGCCATTAGTGCATAGGTCCGTGCACGTTTCGACACTAACCAGAAATGGAAGTCGACAGGCGAATAACAGGCTGTGCAACGTCCTCCAAGTTTTCAAGTTCTCGGCCAGCCTCGACCGAGTGACTGACCCGTTCAACAAGCGTGTCATCGGAAGCCGTCAAGGTACTAGTATTGCAGTTATCAGCGGGGAAAAATTGCTCCGATCATTGCATGGCAGGCGTATTTTTTGGTGGGAATTTCAGCCTACACTACTGCACAAGAGTGCAATTGTAGGTCGAAAATGTAGTCGAGCCTAGAGAGCGGGAGGAGGCCGAGCCCCGCCGACGTCAGCCAGGTCACGAGGTCCGAGCGTTGGGCGCCCAAGAAGCACCGAGGTCACTCACTCGGGCGTGCGCCTCGTCCTGCCTCACCGACCTTCCCCAACCTCGACGCGTGCAATTTTGACGAGCACAAGATGGACTCGAGTCTGTTGGCGTCAATCCAAAAGGGCAAAGGCTTGAAAAAGGTCACGACCGTTGACAAGTCCGGGCCAGCAGTCGCAGGTCAGTTTCAGGCGAGCGTGCCACTTGGCCGCATCGTGGGCGTGCTATGGAATGTGCTGGCTGGCCACTTTGAGCTGACATGTTTGGATCTTTTCTATCTATTCCATACGATGTCTCCTCATGATGTGCGCTGATGGGTGGCCAATTCACTCGGCGTCACACCCACCCACCACCGCGCTCGCTCCTCATGTACGGGCCCACACCCGAATCACTGCGACAGGTCGACCACTCGATGGACCCACTCCAGCAGGACGACCAGGACCCCCCGCCAGACCAGCCGCAGCTGCCGCACCTCCAGCCTCGAACGACGATGACGAGCGGCCGCGTCAACTGGCCGGTCTCTTTGCCGGTGGGATGCCCACCTTGAAGAGTCGAGGTGGGACCATACCGACGGGCAAAACACCCGCACCAGCTGCTCCAGCTGCTCCTACTCGTTCACTTGCTGCTGCTGCTCGTCCTCCGCCACCGAGGCCAACTGCCGGCGCTCCCGCCGCGCCCCCACCACCACCGGGGAGACCGCCCGTTGCACCGCCTCGTCCGCCGCCGCCTCCTCCTTCGGCCGCCGGAGGTGCAGCAGCGAGACCGCCTCCACCTATCCCTTCCCGAACTCCTGCTACACCTCCCCGACCGCCTCCAGCTCCACCTCGTGCAGCCGCAGCGCCACCTCCATCACTGCCAGCTCGACAGGTCCCAGCGCCGCCTTCGCTGCCTAAACGATCTATGCCCTCGGCTCCTGCTGCTCCCCCTCGGCCACCCCCACAGGCTCCACCGAGTCAGCCTCAGCTACCACCTCGAGGCGTGCCTCCACCACCGCCGAGACCGACCTCATCTGTGGCGGCACCCCCACTCCCACCACCCGCTCCACCTGCTCCGCCTGCCCCTCAAGAACTTCCCCCAGCGAGGGCCGTCCCGAGGCTGCCCTTACGAGCCCCTGTCGACGCTCTTCCTCCAGCTCGAGGCATACCCCCTCCCCCTTCTCGTCCACCACCCGCGAACGACAGCGACGACGAAGAAGCACAACAATACAACCAAGCGGCATCTCGACCCGCATGGGTCAAATCCAAACCACCCACAGCGAACGGAGGATCCCCTGCTCGAGTGCCTCCACCACCCCCCGCTTCCAGACCCGGTGGCTCAGGTCGCGTTCCACCTCCACCACCTCCCTCGAGAGGTCCCGCCACTGCGCCATCTCGTGTCCCTCCTCCCGTCGTCGAAGCTCCCGCACCACCCTCACGGCCCATCCCTGTTCCGATCGTGGCCACTCCCTCCCTCCCTCCGACGCGTGTTGCCCCACCCCCTTCTCGAGCTCCACCCCCACCCACCTCGGCCTTCTCAAGCATGACTATTCAAGATGACCAAGACGAAGAAGACCAGGGAGCCTATTCGAACTACTCTAACGGAGGCTACGCCCCTCCACCACCTTCGGCTCCGGCTCCACCCCCACCTCGTCAGATGGCCCCCTCCGCAGCAGCACCGATGTTGGCAACCCCGATGAAAAGTGCTCCCGCTGCTCCTGTAACATCTCAAGTTCATCAAACGCCTGCTCGGAGTGAGTCTGCTCCCACACCTGAGGTATCCCATGAAATGCGCGGGCAAACTAACTCCGAACGCTCAACCCTTATCTCGCAGTCCCCTCTCCACCCCTCATACTCGCCCTCCCATCAGCACCAACACGCAATTTCGCCCCTTCGAGTCAATTCCCCCCTCCTAGACCTTTCGATGCGGGAGCGATGAGGGGCTCGGGGAGAAAGTTGGGTTCGTGGGATTATCGGTCGCAAATGGTGTGAGGGGGAGGAGGCGTGAGGGTTGGGGCGGGGTGTATTTGGGAGTGGATGGAGGTGTTTAGTGCGTTGGCGTTTTTATTAGTGGCTTAGTGGAAAACATAACATTTCGTTGTGTTCATGCAAGCGCTCGCTCGACCGGGGGAGAGGAAATCTTTGATGATGTCGAGCAACGACCCGCACTGCCTGTAGATGCCCGAGGCGGAAATTGCGCTGCAACAGGAACCATCTCGAGCTCCTGAACGAGGTTCTAAAAAGATCGGATGTACTAGGTCAGTGGATTCCTCTGCTTAACGGACGGACACGGAACCCCTGAAACACTCTGATCAACAAAGTCGCTTAAAGGAGTTGGTTGACCCGTTTTGAAGGACAGTGATCGTCGAAGCGGATGATCTTCCTGGCTCGGACTGAGCAAAAAAGTACGCCCGACCGCTTCGAACGCACAGTTCAAACACAAGCCAACGGTTTTATTACCAAGTCGTGCTCAGGATCCCACTGCGCTGCAAGACGAGGGTGAAGTCTATCCACAACAAGTCTTCTTGACGGCCGGGAGGATGGACCCACCGCTCGTGTAGAAGAATAAAAATGTCAACAGCAGTCAAAGCCATCTTGAATGATAATAAAAATCAGGATGAACGTACGTTAAAGTTATGGATTTCGACGCCCGAAACACGCTTTTCGTTCCTGTCTTGTCAGTCAGCAACAGGAACGAGTGGCGTCACCGCGGGTGAAACTTTCTCGATCCCTGACTGCGACTACTCGCGCACGGTGAAGCCTAACAAATGACGACAGGACTGCTTAGTGGGTCCCGGTCTTTTGGCTTCCATCTCCGCGGATGATGATCGATGTGGAAAAAGCTAAAAAACTGGAATAAAAAAGAGAGTAAAAATAAGTGCCTTTCCTAACAGAAAAAAAATAAAAAATCAGCGAATAAAAAAGAAAGAGAAGGAGTGGTCACAAGTATGTCGTAATTGGTAGCCGAACAGTTCTTAGGAAACTGTGGTTTATAACCGTGTGGGTTCAAGTCCCACTACTTGTATTTATTTAGCCCTCTTGATTTATTCCTTTTATTTCCTTTTTTTTCTTTTAATTAGTCGGCTCTAAAATAAATCGAAGAGCGAGAGGCGATAAGAAGAAAGTAAAGGCCGTGAAACCAAACTTGTGGACGGAGCCGAACGTGAGGAACGCTAGGCACACCCCCGGAATTGACCACACGACATAGGAGACGATAGATCGGCGATGCTCGCCGGTAAAGGACGCGCTCAGTCCGACCTCACATTTTGGTGCAACGTCATCTCTGTCGACCCTGACAAACTCGACAGGTGCCTATGTGGCAAGCATTACAGTGATGTATGGAAAGAAATGGAGGATTGCATTCAGACCCGTAAGCTTGGTTTCGAAACGGTTTGGTGAAGCGCGACCCCTGTCTACTGGTGACTTACACTAAGAGCCCCCTGTCTCTCGCAGACCCACGGCATAAGGGTGAAGACGTCGATTGGTGGCATGACTTTAAATGCGCGACTTGTCGCAATACTAACTACGGGAAGAACAATGTGGTCCGAGATAGTAAGTGTCTTGCCTTCATCCTTTGACTAAGTTGGACCCCGAAGCCACTGAGCTGGCACACAGTACAGCGCCCCGGCAGAGTTACGGACGCACTGGCTTCAGAAGCTCATTGGCTGACATTCACTTTTCTCAATTCTAGAGGTGTGTTCACAAAAAAAAAAGCCCTCCAAAGCTCGCGAAAGAACGAAAATGCCCTAGGTACTTTTCATAGAGACGAACATGCCCTCGTGATCTCAGCTGCTGTGATGTATCACTTCCAAAGTTTGGTGATATAACGGCTCGGATGATCCGGTGATCTCTCTCGCTAAAACAAGGGGCGTTGGTACTACCACGTGCTATCCATGCGGTGCAATGTACCAATGTACCAACTCATTACCGAGAGATCCCCATCACTCCCCCCCCCCCCCCCCGGCTATCACGGTGACTAGCGTGCAATCCAGTTCGCGACGATGACTTGGCAGCTCGGTGACTTCAAGAGGTTCTAAGTTTTATGGCATATATTCCAGCTACTGGTTGAGGTGCGCCTGTGGGACACTGAAACCTCACCTCCTTAGAAATTGTCGCACATCCTTGCCCTGCTCCGAGACCTGACGAACCGACGGACGAAAGATCGCCGACGATCGACGGTAACGGACGCGTTTAGTCGGACCTCACATGATCTCTTCAAGATAGCTGCAACCGGCACCGCGTCGTACGTTAGCAGCTGAGACGGACGGAGAGGCACCCAATTGGAGACAAGCTCGGCCATCATTTTTACAGAATCGTGGGATCATTGGGTCCGGCTCTCTTCTCTCTTTCTCTCTATCTCTTCCCATATCCCTCAGACCCCACATCTCCTAACCTCCTCGCACGTTTATCAATCTACGGCATCGCCCACATTGTGTCAAGCTTCATCACCTACTGCACATCATGTTCCGTTATCCGTGGCTCGCTGCATCGCTCGCCTTGGTGGTCTTCATCTTCTCAATTGAGGTCGCTGCCACTTTCGACCCTTATGGGCCAGTCATAAGGGATTGCGCGCTTACTGTGCAAATGAAAGAGGAACAGAAGGGGTAAGTCTTCCCAAAGCATAACGGCGCAATTCGCTACCAGCACTATCACTGATCAGGTTAAAACCGTCTTGGCGCCCGCACAAGGAATTTTTGGTGCAACGTCATCTCTGTCGACCCTGACAAACTCGACAGGTGCCTATGTGGCAAGCATTACAGTGATGTATGGAAAGAAATAGAGGATTGCATTCAGACCCGTAAGCTTGGTTTCGAAACGGTTTGGTGAAGCGCGACCCCTGTCTACTGGTGACTTACACTAAGGGCCCCCTGTCTCTCGCAGACCCACATGGTGAGGGTGGGGAGGTCGATTGGTGGAATGACTTTAAATGCGCGACTTGTCGCAATACTCACCACGGGAAGAACGATGTGGTCCGAGATAGTAAGTGTCTTGCCTTCATCCTTTGACGAAGTTGGACCCCGAAGCCACTGAGCTGGCACACAGTACAGCGCCCCGGCAGAGTTACGGACGCACTGGCTTCAGAAGCTCATTGGCTGACATTCACTTTTCTCAATTCTAGAGGTGTGTTCACAAAAAAAAAAGCCCTCCAAAGCTCGCGAAAGAACGAAAATGCCCTAGGTACTTTTCATAGAGACGAACATGCCCTCGTGATCTCAGCTGCTGTGATGTATCACTTCCAAAGTTTGGTGATATAACGGCTCGGATGATCCGGTGATCTCTCTCGCTAAAACAAGGGGCGTTGGTACTACCACGTGCTATCCATGCGGTGCAATGTACCAATGTACCAACTCATTACCGAGAGATCCCCATCACTCCCCCCCCCCCCCCCGGCTATCACGGTGACTAGCGTGCAATCCAGTTCGCGACGATGACTTGGCAGCTCGGTGACTTCAAGAGGTTCTAAGTTTTATGGCATATATTCCAGCTACTGGTTGAGGTGCGCCTGTGGGACACTGAAACCTCACCTCCTTAGAAATGGTCGCACATCCTTGCCCTGCTCCGAGACCTGACGAACCGACGGACGAAAGATCGCCGACGATCGACGGTAACGGACGCGTTTAGTCGGACCTCACATGATCTCTTCAAGATAGCTGCAACCGGCACCGCGTCGTACGTTAGCAGCTGAGACGGACGGAGAGGCACCCAATTGGAGACAAGCTCGGCCATCATTTTTACAGAATCGTGGGATCATTGGGTCCGGCTCTCTTCTCTCTTTCTCTTCTTTCTCTTCTTTCTCTCTATCTCTTCTTACATCCCTCAGACCCCACATCTCCTAACCTCCTCGCACGTTTATCAATCTACGGCATCGCCCACATTGTGTCAAGCTTCATCACCTACTGCACATCGTGTTCCGTTATCTGTGGCTCGCTGCATCGCTCGCCTTGGTGGTCTTCATCTTCTCAATGGAGGTCACTGTCGCAAAGCCTGTCAAAAGCCTGTCGCAAAGCCTGTCGCAAAGCCTGTCGACATTTTTGGGCCAGTCATAAGGGAGTGCGCGCTTAAAACAGAACAAGATGGGGAATATATGCGGTAAGTCTCCCGAAGTATAACGGCGCGATTCGCTACCAGCGCTGTCACTGATCACACAAAACCCTCTTGACGCCCGCACACCGCTGACCCTCACTAAAGATATCATGGATGCAATCTCCTCGCTTCTAAGCCTGAAACAATCAACCGTTGTCTTTGCTCCTCGTCTAAAGATGTTCTACGGCTATTAATGGACGATTGCGTGTGCCAGGGTAAATTTTACTTTGAAAGTGTTGGGTGAAATGTGACTCCTGTATGGTGACTCACCCCTCGGGCCGTCCATGTATCACAGATCATCGCTCTACCGCTGAGACCATCATCAAATGGTATTTTTTCATGTGCTCGAGGTGTAACACTACTCTCTACAACAATTCCCCTGTATACGTCGCGAGTGAGTGAACTTGCCTACATCCTTTACCTAAGTTGGACCCCGAGGACAAGGCTGGACTGGCACCGAACGCAGCGCCGTGGCAGAGTCACGGACGCACTGGCTTTACGAACTCCTTGGCTGACCAATTGTTCTCTTGTCTTTTTCTAGCCGAATGTTCACACTTTAAGCCACCCCCCCTCAGCGGATCTAGAACACCAACCCACCTCAAGAGATCTGAACCACCAAGGTTGGCGTATGAGTTGAACTGATCTCGCACCTCGGTCTTCGACGACGACGGCGGCATGGATCATCGACATCGACTCCGCCTCGCCTCTCATCGAAGGCATTACCTCTCTTTGGTCGAGTGTCTGTAGCGGCGCGTGGGCTTGGTCCTTAGTTTCTTCAACCATATATTTACTACTTGGCCTCTTTTGGTTCTCATTCTTCTTAGTATCCGTCGCTCTACTCGCTTCATTTCCTCGACCCCCCAGAGTCACTCTTGACCCCCTCAGTTGCTCCCCTCCCCCCCTCTTCACAAGCGACCGCCCGTCCCTTGGGAAGTTGCTTCTTTTGACTCGATAGACGTGTCCAATCTTTGCCCCATTGTCAATGTCCATTCTTATCTCATTCACGGACCATCCTCATCATCGTCGCTGTCTCGGGCAGCTCGCGCGTTCGGCCACTGGAGACTGGGCGCCGATCAGATAAAAGAAAAAGTGAACAATACAAGAATGCCTTCGCTACTGCTCATAAAGACAAAAATATATTTTCCGAAAAAGACAAAAATGCCCTCGTGAATTCAGCTGACTGCAATACAGGATGTATCGCTTCCAAGAGTCCAGTTCGCGAGGATACCTTGGCACAGCAGCTCGGTGATTCAAGACATGCGCATGCGCCAGCGGGACACTGAAACCTCACCTTCTGACCTGATTTCGCACATACCTTCCCCGAAACCTGACGAATCGATTACGTCAAACATGTGACAGTTTCTTTGGATCGAGTGTGAGGAATGATGCGGGCCAGTCATTGTCACGTTGGACATGCACAGCCACAGACGACACGTGTGCAGCGAGGGAGCAAGCACTGTCCAAAAGAGCCCCTTTGTGCCGTAATCACCCCAATTTATCGAGGGCTCGTCTCGTTTATCGAGCGTCCGGCATACATTTCAATCGTCCTGGCAGACGCCCGATACACCAGACAACACTCTCGGCACTTGACACTGCGCGAAAGGTCTCGACAACTATAGCGATCCCACCACAAAGCGATGCTCAAGAAACAGACTGTTGAGATTTCAATTGCGCTGAAGGGTTTCATCGTATGTTCTTCATTCTTTTTCTCTATATTTTTCGCTCTCATGGCTCAAGACTACGAAACGAAAGACGTGCTCCCCGCCCCTCAGAAAACCCCACCGCTGACCAATGAAAGAGTCGGTCGGGACGAAGTTGAGAGCCGAACGGGTGTCCGTCAGTTCCTCCTGTCTGAACGCGCTCCTCTTCTTGGGCCTTCCAGACGACGAGCAACGGACGACGGCCTCAACAATCAACGATCGGTTCTTGTGGGAGATTGCGTAGAGTCGTCTAGTAGTTGTCAGAGCTGACGGCCTGCTCGGCCTGCTCGCGGGCTTGACGCTTCGCCTTCTCGCGGTCGAGGAAGTTGAGGCCCTTGGTTTCGAAGAGCTCTGGAGGGAAGCAAGCAAGCAGAAAGGGAAAATAGCACGTGTTAGTTGGGCTCGAGTGATTTGTACACGTGCAATGGATGAAACTCACTGTCAGCCTCAGCACCGGCGAAACCAGCGAGCAACTCCTATAAACGGCAGATGTTCCTTGCGTTAGGAACCCAGCGACACGTCCGCACGTGGCAGCTGGACTAGCGACTGACCTTGGCGAGCTGGTGGTTGGCGGGCCTGCCGTTTTGCGAAACGTGGCGTTCGTAAGCCCTTTTTTATGTTGGGAGTAGGAGTTCCGAGGTCAGTTTCATGTTTGCAAATGGGTTCAAAGGCTGGTTATGGGGTCTATAATCGGTGCCCGAGGCCGAAAGCGGGCTGGGGCAAAGCTTTCGGCCTCGCCTCGGGCAAAGGGAGGTGACTCACTTCTCGGCCTCGAAAGCGGCAGCACCGGCGATCAACTCTGTGGGGCGGGGGAGGGACCGAGCGCGAAGATGATCAGTACATGCGCAAACATGACATCGGAGTGCAGATTGGCCGAAAAGCTCGAGCTCGAGTACCGTATGGCTCCATTTACTGAAAGATGAGGTGAGTGGGGCCCGGTTATGGAAAAAAAGTCTCCGCCGCAGCCATTGGCTACGCTCGATTACCGCCGGAAGCCCCTACAAAAAGTGCCGCGCCCTAGACCAGACTTACCATGAGTCCACGACGACTCGTGCTGCTGTTCACCGTAGACGGCGTTGTGGGCCTCTTGCTCGTTGTTGCCGAAGAATCTAGAGGGAGAAGTGGGAGCGCGGTATGGGAGCGGGGGGAGGGGCAGGTGGGGGCCCGGAAATACGTTAAACAGGTGGTCGACGTGGCAGTGCCCGAGGGAAGGAGGGGGGTAAGGAGTGGTGGGGTGGATGAAACGTGGTCAGTTCTACGTTCGTACGAGGAGACGATGCGGATTATCACAACCTGCTATTACTCACCCCATGTTGATAGTAGTTGTGCGGGTTAGGGGGGTTGGGTGAAAGAAGTGTGTGGTGTGAGTGTGAGGTGGAGGAAAGAGAGAATGAAAGGAAGGCTTGATGATGAAAGAGAGCTTGCCGATCTCTCCAGAGCCTGCCGTTGCCTAAGTGGGGACCACCATCGAGGCACCCACGCTAAAAATAGCCCCGCAAGTTCCCACCACTCAGAATCAGCGCTGATGGCATGCCACGGTTTCCTCGGGCTCTCGACATGTCATGGCTGTGCACTTGGACATCCCGAGCTGTTGTTGCACGTCTAAAGGCCGGTGCTCTCGTCAGGGGCGCATCGGTAGTGAGCGCGCATACATTCAGCTTCAACGTGCTGCACAGCCACTCTCGAAAGCGATCGGTGCACACTTGACGAACCGTACTAAGTCGGAAATGTCTTTTCTATGCTAAAGCGTGAACACGAACACACGGTCCTCTCCCATCGATAAAAGGGAGCAAAAAGTGATCACGACGCGACTCACGCTGATCGCCTTTCGGCATGATGCGCTCAAGCGCGCGTGGACGTCAACGTCATGAGCAGTTTGTCTCACAGGCTCCTGCGCACGCGCATCTGCATAGCCTCGTCCCGTCGATAACGATGCGTGAGCTGAGCACTCGGGAATGTACATGCATCCGTGACTAATAAGTATTATGCCAATCAAAATCTCGAAAAAGTAAGCGGGGTGATTCATCCTACACCCCTCCGGTCCAAATCAACTCAAAGGGAACTGTCCATGCGAACGAGCGGGGAAGCAATCTACAGCACAACGAAGAGTGTACCGAGCATCGTGGGACCGATGACGAGCAAAGGGTTGACGAGGCCATGCGACCGCAGACCGGCTGATGTGGTTACTCCGAGTGCGACACCACCCTTGGAAGTACTGCGGAAGAGATGCGAGGTGGGGGATGAGCTGTGCTGTGCAGCGCTGCTTCTCCGTGCACTGCTTCTCGGTGCTTCGATGCTTCTCGGTGCTTCACTGCTTCTCCGACGTTCGAGGTTGACTCGGGACTTACTCAGGGTAGTATCTGAAGGAAACGACAAAGAAGAGGAATAAGTTCATCGCCAGTTTGATTGTCACTGAACCCTCTTGTGATCCTTCTCAGGCAGCCTCTTCCCATTGCCGCCTCCGATCCTGTCCCATAGGTCCAGCGATTTTACAAGCCATAATCTTCCGCACATCGACCGAACACTTACTTTGGCGTATCATCATAATTCTTGACTTGGTAGAACGGCACGATCTCGGCATTGGTACCGCAAACCGAGGTGAGTATGTAGTTACACGCGGTCTGGCACGTCTGCACATTCGTCACGGCCGTGTTCCGGCGATTTTGGCATGCGTCAAGGCATGAGAGCGCTCGTAATCGACAGTCTACGGAGATGTATGATTGAAAAAGCATGTGAGTCGACCAGACTGGCTGCGGGATACGCGGCATCGATCCACCCGAGAAGGATTTGTTTGCTGCTTACCGTAGGTCGTGACGGGCGCTACGATGGGTGCGAGTCGAGAGGTGGCCTTGTTGTTGCATTCGCAGTTCCACCCCATGGTTTTCGGATTACAGCTGTGACATCAGCCCGCCAAGCAGAGTCAGTACCTCGAGAAGCGGAGCTCGTAAGCTATTGTGGGCCGAGGCCAATCGCTCTCCGATTGCGTTCTACTCTGTCCACATGCTCGGTCGCAGGACGAATGCTCACAAGTTGACAGAGACGTTAGCTGAATTGCTGGTGCAATGCGATGTGGCACAAAATTGGATTTGTTGTGCACAAATCGCCGTCTTGGTCGCATTGGACTGCAGAGTGCCGAAGACACGGAAAAGCAGGCGAGGTCAGTGAAAGTCGGCGAACTCAAGAGCTTGCCTAACGCTAGCGCCAAGCGCCGAGGTCACGCCGACGAAGCGCGAAGCTCAGCCGAGGTGCTACCCTACGTCCGACAGCGCTTGACTAGTGATAGTGAGGGGACGCTCACTTCTTCTGTCAAGTTGTAGGTATACGGTGGGAGGTATTTGGCGAATGCGGAAGCGGAGGCTGCCGCATACGGTGTGGCGCCGGCGTAAGTTGGTACAGGTAAGAGCGTCTGCGGCGCCGTCGTGGTTGTTGTCGTGGCTGCACTTGAGTTTTGAGCTGTGGGAAAGGCAGAGATGAAGGTCAGCTGAATCGCTCTTGAGCCAAGACAACCTGGTGGCTGGGAAGCGATAATCTGGGATGGTGCAGCGGCTTCATCGTCCGGAGGCTCCTTAGGCCCGGGCATGGCGCACGGCGAATTTGAACGGACGTCGGCGACCGGATATCCGAGGACGACGGCCAAGCTAAGGTTCGAGAACTACTGACCCAGAACGACCGAAAAGCCGCTGGCTACGATGAGCGCCAAATACGATCTTGTTGAGCACATCCGCATCCTTGTTGATGGACCTAGTCGCGCAGGGGGCTTGCTTGAACGAGTGATGTGGTGGGTGGTGGATCAGTGCAAGCGGTGCGAGTGGAAAGGTAAGCCAACCCCCGCGCGGGCGGCCTCCGCTAGCTCCGCTAGCAGCTACGGTGAATCCGGGGAATTGAGCGATTCCCTCGATCGCTAATGGTGAGAAAGGAGGTCGGACCGCTCGCTATGCCTAATTCTGGAATTCTGGCCCCCACAAGGCCGTCAGTGAGAGCGCGTCGTAACACCTTCCGCTTCCTATCGGTGTCTCCGAGTACCTCTCCTGTAGTTGACACCAAGTCGAGCCGACAGCCAACTCGTTCGTCGGCTTAGACAAGGACGACTGCTTGCTTCCACGCAGGTTGGACGACTGCTTGCTTCCACGCAGGTCCTGCCACGAAGCGTATCCCACCCGCCCAAGACTCGCCTCTCACCGATCTCACCCATCGCTATCGAGTCGGAGCTCGGCCTCATCCGGCGCCACGACTCCTTCGCCGATCGAATCCCAGCCGGACCTTAGTACCCCCATTAGCTTACCATGGCAAGCTTCTACAGTCGACGAGCGTCCTATGTCGCTTCATGGGCACCACAACGTATCTACCCACTCCAGGAACCATCCTTCAAACCACCGACGTCGGCCGATGCTCCTCAGAACTTCGCGGCGCCGCTGTCACCCTCCCTATCACGCGCCAGCGCCACTCGAGCCAACAGCTCCCAAGATGCCTCGAACGCGGACACAGTTCTCGCTTCAGCAACGAGCCCAACTACAGCAGCCACAGTCGGAGAACCTACCAACCGGCTTCAAGCGCCACCCATGTACTACCCCGGTCAAGCCCAGCTCGCTCGAACTCGAGCCGCCGCCGCCGCCGCCACCGGACTGGACCCCGAACTGCACGCCTCGAGCAGCACCAACGTCGCGAGTTCCATCACCGCAACCATACCGTGGCAGTCGCACCCGACCGCAACGCACGCGAGAGCGATCAAGAGACTCCTTCGCATACCTCTGTGGTGGAGTAGCTTGACCAAGGAGAGTGAGGTCCTGTGGCAAGAATGGCCAAAAGAGTTTGGAGGGACCAAGATGCTGCCGAGCTCAAGCACCGACGACGAGGAACAGAGGGTGCAGGGGAGATCCTCGACGAGCGTCACAAGATCCTTGTCTCGACGGAGTGGGGCAAGTATAGCCGACTCGGGCATCGCATTGACTCCAAGGCCGACATTTTCGTCGTCGAGCGAGATGCCGCTCCACCATTTGCTCGAACCGCTCTTCAAGTCGCGCATCGAAGAGCTCGACGAACTGGTTCCACAACATCTCGGTCCGAGTCGAGTGTGGCTCGCCGCATTGGAGATTATCAACTGGCTTTGGATTGTCGCTTTGGTCGTGGCTTTGGCTCAGGGGAAGGGCAAGCAAACCAAAATTCTTGAGGGCGTTGAGGTGAGCAGCCGTTCCGAAGTCTCTGTCGATCAGGGCTGGATCGGTCCGGCTAAATCACTGTCTCGTGCTCTTTTCATCACGCAGCTCACACTTATTGTGATCATTGTGCTCAATGGAATAGGCGTAAATGCCGTGCGGGTGAGTCATATTACCTTGTGAACTCGTTCCTTGCTTTGTCCTGGAACTGACCCAGCACTGTCTGTTCAGATGCGTCGGTGGGCCTTGGCTCGCGCACTCCGACTTCGATCCCGTGATTGGTCACCTCTACCAACGACGACATCGACAAACGCCCAGCTGCTCAACAATGCCCAACTGCAAGGTCTGGGTGAGGAACGAGAGGATGCCCAGATGACGACGGATCGGACGAGGGGCAAGGATCAACCGACTTTGAGGTGGAGGATGATGGAGACCGAGGTGAGCAATCAGTGTGGGTCAACTTGATGCGCGCGTGTGCTAATTCTATTGGTATCGGATGGTTTGAGCAGGGCTCCTGGTGGCTTTCATACCGCCCGATCATCAAATGTGAACTCGTCATGCCATCGGTCACCCATGCGCGACACCACGTCGCCCCCCCTCTACCACTTTTAACCGATCTGCCAGCTCTTGGTACCGCCGAGGCATCGCGACCACCTCCACCGCTGTCTTCAACGCCTCCTTCACCTACGCCACCGGTTCTTTCAACTCACGCCATTG
The DNA here is from genome assembly GCA_001244265.2 of Microbotryum lychnidis-dioicae p1A1 Lamole. Classification (NCBI taxonomy): domain Eukaryota; kingdom Fungi; phylum Basidiomycota; class Microbotryomycetes; order Microbotryales; family Microbotryaceae; genus Microbotryum; species Microbotryum lychnidis-dioicae. Next base: position 413,533 of record CDLV01000018.1, read on the forward strand.
CGGAAGAAGACCAGTCTCACCAAGGCGATGCCCCGGCCTACTCAGAGTCTTTAACCATCGTCCTTCCTCCAGTGCCTTTCAAGTCCCTTTTGTAGCTATCCCCCTCTCTCTTCAACTTCTGCGCCGTAATAGTTTACGAAAATGCATTTTGCTCGCGTTCTCCGAAGAATTGGTGTATTCGCAATCATCACCTCGATCCTTCAAAATGGAACACCTCGGGCAGATCAACCCACCATCCTTTCTCCCCTCCTGATCCAGTCGCTCCTTCAACGAGCGATTCTTGCATCCCATCCGTCAGAGCCCACCATCTTCGGGTCTCCTCGTTCTACGGAACACGATGATATCTCACGTTAGGATTTTCTTTAGAAGAGGGAGAAGTTTCGACAACTGACCTCTGCGATTTTTTGACAATCGCCTTCCCAGTCGTCGCCGACATAAGTGAAGTGCGCGATCAAGAGGTTGTTCTCGGCGTAGTGGTGGATCGTGTAATTTTTGAAATGTGCCTGGGAAGGTCAAAATCAATGCCATTTAGTTGAAGATTAGCCACCCTGATTACAAGCCGAGCGGGAGCTTACCTGTTCTAACGTCTCCAATACGCCCGGCCAAGCGTTTGCGTGGAGCTGCAGTTGGCTCCCACGAACGTCAAGGGTAGTTCACCGTGTCCAGGAAGGGAGATGTGGGTGTGATGGGAACATATCATCATCAGTTACTTGTCCTCACCAAGACCCCTGAACACTCCACAGGACCTCTCAGGAAGTGACACTTCCCACTAGCTTCCGGCTAGAGAGGGTGGACACGTGACCTGGATGCCAAGCGGAACGGACCCGCCGGGCCTTGACGGGCGGGAGAAGACTCCAATCACTTACATGAACGTATTCGTCCAATCTATCGGGCTTGATGCGGATGATCTGACAAACTCGTTTAGGCGCCATAATGACGGTACACCGTGAGTCTGGGCTTTTGTAAGGACGCTGAACGTTGAGACGCGGGTTTCTGACGGATGAAGAGAAGTGTCTCGGCCCCCCCGCGCTGGACCCCATCAAGTCGTCTCTTCGGAAATCGACCGCTCCGACGGGCCGAGGCGCGCCTGGCCCCTTGCTCCAAAGGTCCCGCCCGACCCGCCGCCCCGGTCGGCCAGTCGCCCGCTCACCTCTTGATATCAAGAAATCCGGAACGGTGGGAAGCATCGAATGATCTGGCACGCGGTTCGAGAGGGAGTCGTGACTACCTACGTGCTCGGTTCTGGATCCTTCCCTTCTTCATGTACAGCGCGCGGGGAAGGGAAATCGTTTCCTGAGTTGAAGTCTCTTCTGGACGGGGCCACGAGCGAGGAAATAACGGATTCGCCGCGTCTGGACCACCGTCTGTACACCACCTCTGAGCCGCCTCCGAGTCTATGTGGTAGAAGTCCTGAGTATACATACTCTAAAAAAATGTTAATGGTCTTCACAAAACTACACCCCTGCACGTGGGGTCAGCTCGCAATGCAACAAGTCGAATTGACCGCCATCCCTGGCAGCTCGGGCCTTCGCCGAGCCCGCGTCCGCCCTTGCTTTGAGCAGGCGCAACAATCAACCTTCGCAAGTGCAGGGCAAGTATTACAACATATATCGTCATCATCCTGATCTAGAAGGAAAATACAGGGCCCGCTCTCCCTCCGCATCAACACCCAAAATTCAACGCCGTCTCCCTGATTCTCAACCTGACCGTCCGCTCCCCTGGCCAATCGAACGTCACCCATTCAAGCGTCGCTGCATTCGTCATCAACGCCTCATCCCCGACATGGAACTCATACTGCTTGAAAGGCGAAGTCCCATTCGACGCATTTGAAGAGGTCGTCACCGCCGCTGCTAGACCAGTCGTTTGTCGAGGTGCAGCACCGGGCATCAAGAGAGAAAAGAGACCGATGCCGACTTTCCAAACGACAACTTTGGATTCCTCCAACGACACCGTCACGAGACGATGACCATCGCGGGACCAGGAAACAGCCGTGACGGCTCGTTTGTGCCCTTCGAGAACGTACATCCGCGTCGCGGTCTTGAGGTCGTAGATGATCGCTGCGCCTTCGTGGGTCCCGACGGCAAGACGTTGGGAGCTGCCGTGAAAGTCGATCGAAGGGTAGGTGCGCACGAGCTCGTTCAAAATGACGGTCGCGGCTTGATGGACCGTCTTGCGCAATGCTGTGACGGTCGGATCTAGAGACTTGACCACGGCTTCGGCGAGGCGTGGCAAGCTCGTCAAGAGCACGAGTGGTTTCTGCAGGGAGGCACTGAGATGCGTCAGCCTGGCTCACGAAACGCTTCGAGACCAATACAACACCCTGACCCACCTTGCGAATCATGAACCCCAACAATTTGAGCGTCGCATTACGATGCGAAGCCGAAGGTGCATTGAGGATATCAAAGATCAACGTCGTCATGAACAACGGCGTATTGACCGAAGCGACTTGCAGCGTCGCATGTTTAGCGAGCAGGCGCAACTCGGGCGGTGTCGAAGGGTCCCGACCCGTCGCGAGGCCAAAGAGGTGTCGAACGAGTTCCATCGCATCGACGTAATTTTGGAAGATGACGAATCCACGGGCGCATAGTTCGACCGCGATGGATTGGTGGTACGGGTGCGCAAAGTCTTGGATGTAAGCCACCAGCGACGCGGTCAAATCTTCAAGGACCCTGCGGGGATTAGCATAGCCCATGCGTCAGTGACGATCCACTCATTATGAACCCAGCCAATCTCAACCCACATGGGTGAAAGAAGTGAGAACCTCTCGCATGCAATCAGTCCAACCACCAACACCGCCTGGTCTGCGCCCTCGCACAAGGACCCCACTTCACTCTGCCTTGCCGGCAACGCGTCCTGCCACTGTTCAACCAGAGCCTCGACGCGTGTATCGCTCGACGCGGCCAAGTAAGTCCCGAACAACGTCCTCGCCGCCTGTTGAACCTCGGTCGACGTATCGAGCCAGAAATCGGCGAGGTAGTTGAGCGAAGGAAACTCGAACTCTTCGCCAACGGTTTCGTCCAGGAAGCTCGAGTAGAAGACGATCGCTTGCGAGGCGTAGCGTTCGGTATCGGGGAAATTGAGGAAGAAACGAAGGACGCAAACGAGCTGCAAGAGTCGTTGGGCTGTCATAATGGGAGAGATCCTCCATGGTGAAAGGGACGACTCGTCGAAGGGGAAAGCGAGCGAGTTCGTACTCTGCAACGCCTCGGCATGGCAACGGTCCGGCTTAGGAGCACCGAGATGTTCGGAAATGAGTTGATCGGTATCGGTATCGAGTCCAAACGTCGCAAGGTGAGAGAGGAGAAAGCGCAGCCTATCCAATCTCCCCGACTTGCCAGCGTCTTCGGCGTTGCTGAAGTCGGCTAGGGATCCCTCATCGGCACCCGCCGTTGCAGGCATCGCACCCTCAAGCATCGCCATCTCTCGGTTGACGCGTTTCGACTCGAGCCAAGGAAGTAGACCCTGGCCCCTTTCAAGTTCTTGACGAAGGTCGATGTTGAGGATCGGGGCGATGAGCGAGCCTGTTGGTGGGTCCGAGACATTCTGAAAGCCCGCAGTGAACCTATGCTCGTCACATCTCGTCAGCACATCAATAACCGCGAACAGGACCAAGTTCTAGTCAAACTCACCAAGTCAACCATTTCCCCTCGGCCAAAACCCCTCTAGCAGTCTTAGCATCCATAGACCTCCTCAACTCCCTCCGCTTGACATCACACACCCTCGCCAACCCATGCGCATAAACGACCAAGATCTCCTCCCCCAGCGTCGAGATACTCATCACCGGGCTCTTGGTCCCAGGTAAGACGAACAATAGTGCTGGAGGAAATAGGGAAACCAGAGCTATTGGCGAGTTGGCGGAGATGAAGGCGATCGTTTGAGCGAGTTGAGGGATGGTGGGATCTTGGATGAAGGCGAATTGGGAAACGGGGGAAGCGAAGAGGCACCATCGGCCTATCTCGTCCCAATCGCTTAAGTTCCAGGCTCCAGCTGTACCATCGACGGCTCCGGCGATGACAACGTCACGACCACCAAGCTTGACCACCGAGAGCAACGAGATGGCACCGGACAGGTTCGCATCGGGACATTTGATGTCCGTCACGGCCTCGAGACTGCCGAGCGAACAAACGCAAATCTCGCCAGTGCTATAGCCCACGATGACCTGTGCTCCATCCAGTTGCTGTAAACGCGTGACGTGAGATTGCTTGCGTGCGGGGCCAGACGACAGGAGCACGCGCAATTCGAGGCTCGCCTCAGCAGAGGTGGCGACGACGCTTTTATCTAAAGTGAGTGCGGCGAGCTCCCGCTGCCCGTCTCCAGTCGATCGAGCCACCAGATATCCAACCGATGAAGTCGAACCCATAAGACGAGCCGTCCACTCGACCCCAGCCGTTGCGACGTCTCCCATCAACCTGAAGCGGAACGGTCCCTCTTGCGGGGCATCTTTGGCGTCCGACGGCTCGAGCCGATACAATCGCAGTCCTGTCTTGGTCGCCACGAGGACGTTGTTGTACCCTTCGACCGAGACGTCGATAATCCCCTCCAGTCTGACGAGCGCGAGTTGGATGACCTTTTGATCCCGAATCGTAAAAAGTAGGATACTTGAAGAGCTGTAGACTAGCAGGTCATCGACGCAGTTGCGAAATCCACGCACGCTTCCCGTCAGGCCCTCGAGCACGCCAGCTGAATGCGCGGGTTCAATCTTGACTCCCGGAGACGATGACTGTGAATCGCGATCTTGAGATTCGATCGGGATCAGGGGCCGTACGACCAGTTCGGCAGTGGCGGTGCTTAAAGATGTTGTCGGCGAAGCGAACACGATGTAGTGGACGCCTGGGAGTGGCAAGGCGTGCTCAATATTACAGCTCAATGACCATTGAGGACCCACACTCACCTTGCTTGAAGATGATCGCCGCTCCCCCAGGTCCTGTCCCACCCTCCACCACATCCTGCGCAACGAAATCATCCAAATTGACTGCAACGAAACCCACTCCATACGTTCCAAAACACAGCGCAAACGTAATCTGTAGGATTTTCTCAAGCAACGTTCAGCTTGCAAACAATGATCGATGTTCGCTTCAGAGACTTTGCACCCACATCGGCCAGTTGGACCATCTTCAACCCCAAGAAGGTGATCTGCACATCTGTCGAATCGAGCGGGACTTTGCTAGAGACATCGCAGCGAGCGAACGCTCGTCCATCGATCAGGGAATGGGCTGACAAGAGACTGTGGTCGTGATATGACTTTCAATGAGCAGCCACTCCTGTGCATCGAGTATCACATGCGCCCACTCACCCTCTGCGTCTCAGCACGATTAGTGCTCGGCCTCTTTCCTCGGGTGCGAAAGCTAGACCATCCACGATTTTCAACCCGACAATCTCTCCCGACCCGCTCGTTTGTACCCTGATGAGCGGCACCAAATCCATTAAAGGCGTCTCCTCTCTTTCTTCAACCTCCTGTGCGCGTTCGAGGTCCTTCTCCTCTCCACCTACAAGAGACGGTGAGATCGGCCCCGGTCCGTCATGAACGGACGTTGCGGCATTCGATTCAGTCTCCCACAAACCGATCCCCGTCGTAATACTATCCTTGGCCCTATGGTGCCTCTTCGCCGCCGACGAAGGAGCGATCGATATCACCGACGCACTCGAACTGGCGACACGATGTCCCCCATTTGAGGTATTGGATCTTGACATGGGTGAAGTGCTGGGTGCGCGCGAGATGTCTTCGATGGAAGCGCGATGCATGCCGAGGAGGTCGACGCTCGAGCCGGTGTTGAGCATCGAGATGCCGACGGTGGCGCTCGCCTTTCGAGGTCGAGGAGCGATGACGTGCCCTTCTCCAAGAGGCGAAGCCGTTGGCGAGGTCGGTGATAGGACACCGGATGGTACGCGTTTGCGGTTGTTGGATGCTAATGAATGGACCGAATTCGCACTCGAATGAGTCGCCAGAGGTGGGCGAATGGCCGAACCGAGACCTAGGCCGGCAGTGGGGCTATTCCGAGGAAGGGAGATTGAAGGAGGCCGAGAGCGCGTATTGGGAGACACGGGAGGGGATGCAGGCACAGATCTCCCCGCGTTCGGTGAGTTGGGACCACTCGTGCTGGCTGAGGTGGCCATGGCCGAAAGCGAGTCGGTCGAGGTGGCGGTTGCTCGGCGACTTGGGTGATCGAGTGTCAAACGTGGCACCATGGGCTCGTGGGCGACTGGTCCGTGGCCGTTGATCATATTGGACGACGATGATGGTGACAAGATCCACAACGACCCATCCTCGCACCCCACAGCTACCCTCAGCACGGTCTTGCCCGTACATCTCCTCGAAGAATCTTCTTCACCGTCCTCCTTCTCTAGTTTCCCCTTGCCCTTTCTCCGACTCGAATGCGAGCTGACGGGATGCGAATGGTCCTGGCCACCATCGGCCGTAGGTTTGGTAGGTAAGACCTCAATATAAGTCGAAGCAATGGCAGTGACTCTCCGACTTGTCTCGACGAGCCAACTGGGGAGATCTTCGCCCGTCTCGGTCGTCTGATCGCGTATCGAGCTCAGGTTGACGAGCGGGAACAGGGTCGAGGTCGAGTCGGACATGGCTTCGTAAGAATGTAACGGTTCCTCGTTCGTCCGATTCAGTTGTGGTGTAGTTGGTGACGATTGCTGTAACCGATCCGCCCCTGTCGTGGCCTCCTCCTCCCCCTCGACGCTCCACGACATCTCCCTTCGATCCAGCACATCGAATACGTCCTCACAAGCCGGCCTCAGCCCATGCTCAGCAACCCAAAGCTTAGGCACCGGTGCATTCACCAACGAGAACGACACATGCAATGGCCAGGACGTCGTCGCACCTTTCATCGAGCTCCTGCCTTCGACTCCATTCGACGTCGTCGCGCCCGTGGTGGCTGAGGACGACGAGGATGCGATAGGTGGGGTGGAGGAACCTGGGCCATGGTTGGGTGTGTGGAGTCGCGATACGGGTGTACCGGGTCGGGATATTGGAGTCAGGGCGCCTTTGAGCGACTGCATCCCACTCGCAGCGGAAGTGACCGGGTGACCTAGCAGCGCAAGGGGGGGGGAGGGGGGGGGGGGGGGGCGAGCAGACGAGAGATCGAGCCAATCCAGCCAGACGAGATTGATCGAACGACGCGCAGAGACAGAGACAAGTTCTCCACTCTCTCCTTACTGCAAACACCAAACACATGACCATCGTTGTTTATCTTTGTAGTATTACGAGCACAATGGTAATAATCATAGCCAGCCGGGGGTTTCGTCTCGAGAGCACAATCGTACAATCATAAAGAAGAGAACTGGGAAAGGATGAAGTGACTCTAGGCGAAAACAGGGGAACAAACTGGTGCCGAGGTTTTTGGAAACAAGACTGACAGCAGGAGAAGGTCAAAAAGCACCCCCAAAACGAGAAGAAACAACGACGGTGATATGGGGCGGCGGTGATGGATGGATGGCGACGGTGACAAGAATAGCCCAAAAGGTGTGCGAGAAAGGTGTGCGAAACGTGAGAAAGGAAGAGAAGAAATGCAAGCTTGAACGAAAAAAGAAACGAGAATCACAACATGAGAGAGTTGGATTGGATCGTCGGTCTGCAAGCATGGTTCAGGAAGACAGAGTCAGTACAGAGCCCATAGCGAGGAACACAGAACGAGGCTGCTCACCTTCCAATGGCCGAAGTGTCTATCAGTCCGTTAGGGCCACGAACAATGTTGACCCGCCGCGGGCCCTGGCGCATGTCCGAGGAGCTCGGTGACGAGCCACTGTTGCTCTGCGTAGAGAAACGCCACCAGCTACCGCGACTGCCGCCGCCGGTGGTATGGCTCGGCCCCGCACTCGCAAGGCCGCTAAAGTCGATGCTCGTCTGCGTTCCTCGGCAATCCGAGGCCATCGCACCGGCACGATCAGAGACACCCGAGCTAACGGTCGAGGGCGATCGAATCGAGTCGCCGTCGTCACGCAGTTGCAGTCGACCACCTCCGAGCTGGAACGCGCGCAAGGTCGGGTCCATGTCGCGGCGTTGGTAATACTGGTTCGACGGGGCGCCACCACGGCCAAAGCGACCGCCATCGGAGCCGAGCGCAATCGCACCCTCCTTGGTCGCCCTCCACGCGAGGTACCCGGCGATGACGAGTAAGATCACACCGCAGGTCACGACGACTGCGATGATGATCGTCTTCGAGTTGTCTTTGGCAGCGGTGATTAGTGTACCATTGGCGGCGATGTTGGCCGTCGATCCACCAGACTTGGCGAGTGACGAGTACGACGTGACCGAGAACGAAGGGACGAATTGTTGCGACAGCTGACCAGCGACGCCCGATTGACGGTAGAGGGGACTGTTGGCCGCCTTGAGCATCGCCGCGAGGGTGTCGACATAGCTCGAAGGGAGCTTGGCGAGGTAGACCGACAGGATCGTGTCCTTGGAGTTCTCGTCGTACGACGCCTGTTGGTACGCCTGCAACGCCACGGTCTGCACTTGGTTCTCCGAGATGCCGAGCGCCTGCGCTACGATCTTGGGCATGTAGTACAGAACCTGACTCGACGCGTCCGAGTTTTGAACGAGCCACGTCCAGGGCAGCGCATCGCTGAGCAAAATCGAGACGATCGTCGTCGGCACCGAGGTACCATTGACCTGCACCTCGGACGTGGTCGAGACCAAGTCGGACTCCGCGGGGATGATGCGACTCGGGAGATCGGTCGGGAACGTCACGGCGCTCGTGATGGTCACCTGAGGCGTGCCGTTGAGAAGGATCGTTGTCGCTCCGGCGCCAGCGGCGGTCGTCGAGGTCGTGCTCGTCGCGTCGGTCTTGGTCGGCGTGGAAGCCTGCACCAACAGAGTCGAGGTAGGGACCCAGGGTGCGGGGGGCGAGACCGAAGCTTCGGACGTGGCCGTCGTCGAAGTAGGCGCGGCGCCCTCCTTGGTCGACGAAGTATCCGGCGCTTCAGTCGCACCCGAAGTCGACGCTGTGCTCGAAACGGCGGCACCCACAGCTGAGGTTGTGACGGAAGCAGCGGGTTCCACCGATGCTGCCGCACCCGAAGTCGACGCTGTGCTCGAATTGGCGGAACCCGCGGCTGAGGTTGTGACGGGGGCGACGGGGTCCACCGATGCTGCTGGAGTCGAGGAGGTGGCGGTAGGCGCCTGAGCCGGGGTTGTGGCCCCGGCTTCCGTGGCTGTCGTCGTCTCGGCCGAGCCTGCGGTGGGGAACACTGACGGGAACAGACTCGACAGCTGACTGAGAATCGCAGTCCCTTGCGGTGTCGTGGGCGTCGTCTGCGGGTCACCACTGGAGCCCGTCGTCTGGGCCTGGGGCGGCGTCGTTCGAGCAGGTGGGGTAGACGCAGATGGCTGCTGCCCTTGGGCGTTCGTCGTTTGAGCGGGAGCACCGGTAGTTTGCGATGGGACCTCCGAAGTCGTCGTCGTCGGGACCGGGATTAGAGTGGGGATCACAATCGGGATCGAGAGCGAGATCAGCGGAGCAGTCGTCGGCGTCGGCGTGACGGGCGTCGCAGCGGGGGTCGTCGACGGTGCAAGGGTCGGCAATGCGGCGTCTCCAGCGCTCGTCGTCATCGCAGCCGGCGAAGTTGTGGGGGCAGAATCGTCCGCGGTCGACGTCGGGACGGGGATCAGCGTCGGGATGATGATCGGGATCGAGAGCGAAATCAACGGGCTCGTGGTGGTTGCCGCATCCGTGGTCGTGGTCGTGGTCGAGGTCGAGTCAGGGCCATCGGTCGAGCCTGCGGCACTGGACGTTATCGGCGTGGTGTCGTCCGATGTGGTGGTGGTGGGCGTCGCAGACGCTACCGCTCCATCATCGGCGGACGTCGTTGTGCGTGAAGCTGCCGGGCTGGCCGTTGCCGTGGTCGACTCCGAGTCCGCAGTGGTCGATTGCAACGGGGGAAGACCCGACAGCTGCCCTCCCATCCCTCCAACGATCGACAAGATGCTCGAATACATGCCGCTCTCCTGTGTCGTCGTCATTGACGAGGGAGTTATGGTCGTTGGGGTGGTAGTGGACGCCGAGCTCGTTGTCGGTGTAGCATCGTCCGTCGTCGTTGAAGTGAAGGATGCTGCGTCCGACGTCGTCGAGCCCCTGGTGGTCGAGCTCGAGCTCGAGTCGTCGTTCGATGTGGGAGACGCCCTGACACCTCCTCTTCTGCTTGTGGGCTCGTCCGATGAGGAGGAATCGCTTGACGAGGATGTCGTCGTAGGTGAGGCCGTCGGAGGAGACGCAGGTTCCGTATCGGACGTGCGAGCGCGGCCCCTTGTTGTTGTCGGGGTTACGGTGCTGTCATTGGTCGAGGACGAAGTGTCGTCCGACGAACTGGACGTCGTTCGCTGTCTCCTCGAGGTCGTCTCGCTGTCGTCGACCGGGGCCGAGGTGGGCCGCGACCTATCGGATGTATCGGTCGTCGAGCTTGTTGACCTCTGATCGTCTGATGTCGACGAGTCCGAGGAAGAGCTCGGCAGGGATGTGGTCGACCTCGGCAGGCGTGATGTCGACGTCGAGACCGCGCCAAGGATCGACGTGATGTTGACGGTGGAACCATCTCGAAGCACGCTTTCATAGATCACTGCACAGGTGGGAATTGTCGGCAATGTTGTGTTCAGTCAACTATCTTGCGGTCGTTGTAAAAGGTGTGACTGGCACGGAGTCGCCCGGTTTCTTGTTTCTCGACTGGCAGCAGCACGCTTTCCTCACACGCGCTCAGAACGCGCCCGAGCAAACGCGCCTGGCCCCGCGCACGCGCTTTCCAAGTGGCTGCGCAAAAGGGCCCGCGCCCACGCCCGCTCCCTTTCCAGGCGCGGCCCGGCGCGTGCATCGACCAAGAACGCGGGCGATCCGAGCACCCGTGCGCGACCCCGAACCGCCGCGGGCGTGATCCAACTCCTGGGCCACTGTGGCGGCCAGCGAGAAAGGAGACGCCCCCGAGGCGGTGACCGAGGAGAGGAGCGCCTGCTAAAGCAAAGCATAAAGGAGGGACCCACCTTCAACAAGCTGGTTCCCGTTGCGATCTTGGGTCGTGGTGACGAGGATGGCGTCGTCGTCGCTGACCACTCGGGCGCGCATGGCAGCAGCGGCAGAGGATGCACCTGCTCGTGCTCGAGGTCGACGAGCCGGCGGCGGCGTCTGCTTCGGCGCAGCTGCAGCGAGCACACGGCGCCGCTGCGCATGGTTGGGTGCCGCGTTCGCATCCGCCAACACCACTGTCGAGGTCGAAAGCAGCAGTGACAGGATCACAGCACTTGTCCATGTCGATGAACGAGGCATGGTGAGGCAAGGGAGCGTCTGCGCCGACGCTGCTCGCGCTTGTTTGTCGGAAGGCCCGGTAGCGGCTACTGAGAGGCACGCACACAGACAGACACGATCGGTCGTAGGCCGCCGGGGAACGAAGGCGTAGCCGTGCAGGGAGAAAGGGAGATGAGGGCGAGCTCGAGTATTGTATGAACCCAACGTCCAAGGTCGAAGGGTGGTACAGACAAGTCGAGTCGTACACACCAGATACACACGACAAGAGCGAAGTGTAGATACACGGCGGAAGGGCGTTAGAGAGGAACGAGCGTGACCGGAACTCTCTAACAAGTGACGGAGGGCAGCGGTAGAGCGGTAGAGAGCGGCAGTTAGGTGGGCGCGCCCAGCCCTCGGCGCGCCCGGGGCACCTTCTCACAGACTTTATCTCTAATTTTGATATTGTCTCGCGGCGCGAACGGAGCGGTGCCGGCCGGTTTCCTCCTAGACAACTCGCTGGTATTTTCCTTACCTCTGTTCACAACAGACATTGTACAACTAAATCTCATATTTTCGCTCAGGACCCTTCAAAGGATTCCGACTCGAGCTTGCAATGATTTACACGCCGCTACTAGCTCCGACCTCAAATTTCGGTCACGACTCGCGTTGTCGACGCGTTGAACAAAATGCAGTGCAGTTCCAGAGTACCGACTTGCTTCGTTCAATCAAGATCGGCAAAATATTTCGTGTCGTGACTACGAAAGGGAAGACATGTACACGGTTCGCCTTCTTTCAAGATCCTCGACAGAGGACGGTGCTTTTTCCATTGACGAAGAATCCGAGTACATTCGAGGGTGCCTCCGCGAATTAATATTAGCTCCATCGCTCGCGGTCACTGTGCAGAATTATCCAGTTTTCTGCGATCTGTGCGGGTCAATTTTTGCTTGTAGCACACTTTTTTGTTATGATGAGGTGTCGCGCAAAATGTTGAGCGATCCGCATCTATGAACACTCTGGCACGTTTGGGAAAATTCCTTGACCGCTGTATGTTCTCCCTTTTTCGAACCGCCCTAGTTTAACTATGGCGTGCGGATTTGGCCGCTGCGGCCCAGTCAGCGCGGCCCCCGCGCGACGCGTCTCCAAGTTGGGCGTCGAGCCGTTGTCGAATTTCAATCAAATTCAGTCATTCGAGACGACGACGCCGTTGAATTCAACACTGAACATGGAATAGCCAGACAGACGACTTGGCCCCTCGATGTCGTCATTGTCAAAATGGACGGATCTTTAAATGGTAGATCTTCTGAGACATCGAAAGTGGGCTACATTACCACCCCAGGTTCAAGTCAGGCCCTCCCCTTGACACCTTTTGTTGGCACTCTATCCATGGGCTGCACCATCTGAGACATCGCCTGCGTTGGCCGCGCTGGATCCAGCAAAGGATCCGGGAGCGCGGGAGCGCCGGGAGGGCGAGTCTTTTTTTCGGATTGCCGCTTCGGGTCGACAAAGGAAAGTGAAAGCAAGTCCTCTGGGCAGCGATCTACATGCATATTACGTTGCTCATGATTCCGGAAGCGAGGACGGCACCCCGATTTGCTTGTTGCCCGAGATTACTGGGGTCAACCCATCGGAAGCCGATGCGCACGACTGCGAGCTGCAGTGAGCCCGAAACGATCAATTCGGCAAGCGCTTTATTATAGCACGCGGCATCGCGTACCTAGGCAAAGCAAGTCTCAGTCCCTGGATCCTCCTTTGTCCCTGGTTTCTCTACCTCACGACAAAACAGGAGTTGGCGATCGAAGTTTGCGCGAACTTTTAAGGGTTGCGCCTCACTGCACAGGAGCTCGCAAGCCAGTGCCCATCGACCCCTGCCTAAAAGAGGGTGAATTTCAGTCTGAGACTTTTTGAGCTTATCCCTGTAAGCGTGAGCTTGCAATTATGACGCCAACGTCGTCGGGAATAGGGGGGTCAGACCCGCTTGCCCCATCTGCGAGGCTATTCCCTGCCCCGACGTCTAGTCGAAACGGAAAAGGGAGGTCGGCAACAAGTCGGTGGTAGCTATAGGACAGAAGTCGAGGTGGCTGTCTCGGGATCAGGGAATAGATTTCCCTCTTCACAAAAAAGAAGCGAGACGAGGCATCAAGTCTTGACTAGCGTTGTTGTATTTGCTCTACGAAGCGTCATCTTGCAACGGCGGACTCGAGAATGCTTGGACTAATAGCCTTTGAGGTACAGCGTTACTCGTAACCTCAGTGGCCCAATCGACATCTGAGTTGTTGCGCGCGTGTTTATAAGCTGGGCGGGCCTGAGGACGTGCGGCGGGGTGACCACTGACCAGCCTACCTTCCCGACTTGAAAAAGGCTTGCCGCAAGTGGAAAGTATTGGAGGGGCCACGCGGCGCACCTGGCGGCAATCAATTCGGTCGAGTCGTACCTAACGACAGGGGCTTTTTGGAACCGTAGCCTTTCTCCGCCAAAACCCACTAGCCCCTTTCTCTTCCTGGTGGAGAATCTGGGATCGTTAATGAACGGTGGATGAAGCGACAAGTGTGATCGCCCGAGCCCGTCGCGTGGCAACTTGTGCAAGAGCCAGCGAAAGACATGGTCTCCCTCTCCTTCAATTGTTCCATGACCTGGCGCCTCGGATTGAATAACTCAATCTACACAAAGGTACCTAGAGAAGTACAACATGTAGGGTTCCAAATTTACGGCAACCGGTTTCGCGAGTGAAAGACTTCCGTCATCGCTCGACCGCCATGGGCGCCGACGACCCGGCCAACTTCTTCTGCGCAGCCTTGTGGACCGACCTCGGCACCAGCGTGATACTCGTCCCTTGCAACTTTCGACTCAGATCTTCCATCCCGTCCCCTACATCCACCCTTGGCGTAGAATGTTTCAATTGGTTCGCTGCTGGTCGCCGTTCTTCTGGCGATTGACCTCGCTCAATCTCGGCCATCTCGGTCCCTTCCTCTTCATCCTCGTCTACGTCATCCTTTCTAATGATTTGAGTCTCCCCCTTCCCTACATGACTGGTTGAATTCGTCAACCGTGGCGTCCAGTTGCGTCGAATCATTCCCCCACCTTTCCTAAGCACCTCTTGCACTCCCCAGATTGTGACGCCGAAAAAATATTCCTTCGGGTAGCCATGCTTGTCGATCAGATGTCGTCGACGGGTTTTCGGGGTCGCAAAGTGCATTCCGCAAGTTGGGTGAAGACAGGCGAACTAGATGACAGTCATGTTTCGTGGAAGAAGGGCGAAGATGAACAAGTCAGCTTCCGGCAAGCGAGACCACGTGACCTAGCTCTGCGCCAGCGAACTGACCGTCTTCTCCCCTCTGTCCTCCTTGGCCCTCCTCAACTCGTCATGACATTCCGAGAGATGCAAATCCAACATTCGCTGACTCGGGAAGAGCCTCGAACATTCTTGTTGTTGTTCGTACCCCCGCTTGTGAGGTGGTTTCGGTCTCGCAAAGTCAAAGGATGAGGGACGGGCGTGGCAGACGAACGAGTGGTACGCTTCGTGGTGCGCTGTTAGTGTTGCTAAGGTCGAAAAGGATTGGGCATCATCGTGGCAGGTCGGTGGGAGGGTGCAGGTATAAATCCTGTTGGTGATGTGATCGGACTGTGTGAGCAATTGAAAGCGAATCGCAGCGCAGGTTGAACGACTCACGGTGCGACATCAGAAGCACGACTGGCTTTGGTCACCGGTGATTGGGGTCTTGAACGTCCTTGTTTTTCTGCATCGTCTTCACCGTCATCAGAGGATCGCGACGAGGCGCGACGGGTGCGTTTGCTCGTCAGGCTCATGCGAGGTGGGACGGAGCAAGAGCCGGCGCACTCAAGTCACTAGATGTCCCTCTAGATGGGTATGTGCCAGCTCTTTGTCCTTCTTTGCCTAGCTTTGCCTAGTATTTGTCTGTCTTTGTTCTGTACCTCAAAGGATAGCCTTTTCACAGACCACAACATGTCTGCAACCGAAGTCTCAATACGATTCCCCTTAGTACAAAAGAAGAGTACACATTATTTGTCCAACAAGTGCGCACGAGAAAGACGATGAATTCAAAAACCCCGTGGCGTTTCCTTCCTCCTACACAGTTCCCTCTCATGCAGCCGTCCCTTCCCCAGCCGACGTCTTGCGTTTGTACTTGAGGATCCAAGGGTGTACGGCGACTTGACTCAAGGGGAGACGTTCTTCGGGCTCATAACGCAAGAGCTGAGAAGGAGCAAACTCATCCGTGTTAGCCCGTCATGCTCGAAGCGCTGAAGTCTAGTACATGTTCGTACCTGGCGAATCAAGTCACCGGCCTGTTCGGAGATGTCGCTAGGGATATGCAAGTCCACTCGAGCGATACGCTTGTACGTCGCTAATGATGGAAATCCCAACCTCTGAAGTCAATAACGGACTCTCGGTCAACCCCTCGATCCGCTACGGACTCACCGGTATGTCCATCCATGTCCTCGAATGGGGGTTTACCGACCAAGAACTCGAAAGTGAGCACACCGAGGGCCCATAGATCGACCTTTTCCGAATGGGGCTTGTTCTCAATCATCTCTGGGGGGAGGTAGTCGAGGGTTCCGCAAAGTGTTGTTCGTCTATAAGGGGGATACTCAGGATCAGGGTGTGTGAAGAGGTGGTGAAAGATCGCAAGTCGAGTTCAATAACCACTGACCGGTTACCGGGAGCATGTACGCTCCAACCGAAGTCACCAATCTTGAGCTCTCCGTGCACACCCAAGAGCAAGTTCTCCGGTTTGATGTCCCGGTGGATGACGTGCTTGCGATGGCAGTAGGCCAGTGCGTCGGCCATTTGGGCGATGTACTGTGACAAAATTACAGTGAATATTCTCTGTAAGCTTAGGACTCGAAGGATAATGATCCAGACGAAATTTCAAGCTTACCCGACTGCTTCGCTTCTCGCTGAACTTGCCGCACCGGTGCAGCTGTTTGTACAGCTCACCCTTGCCGGCGAATTCGAGCATGAGGAAGATCCGCTTCTCGTCGTGCTTCAAAGTGGGAGAGGTCGTGGGTGTCAGTATGCCCTAGCTCTTCCCTGGATAAGGCGGCGCACTTTGACTTACGAAGTACCCATACAAACGAAGAATATGAGGGTGACTGTATGGCCAAACACACGATCAGCTGTGAGCCAATCGCCGAAAGAGCCTGAAAGCTTGAACTCACGCCAGGTTGCTCTGGATCTCAATCTCCCTCCTCACTTGCTTTTCCACCTTGGCCTTGACCAACTCATCCTTATTCAAGCACTTGATCGCAACGATATACTTGGGCTCCGTCTTGGTTCTAGCCATGTAAACTCGACCAAACTTACCCTTGCCCAAAGGTCGACCGATCTCGAAACTGTTGAGGCTGAACGTCTGCGTACGAGCATTGGGCCCGACAGAGGAGTCGAGTGCTAGCATCTTGGCGATGGCGGGTTTTAAGGGCTCGGATCGACCGGCAATGTCCTTCTCGAAGCCTCCATCGTAAGTGCCGATGTCGCCTGTTAGCATTCCTTGGGCATTGATGGACAAGGCCGCGGAAGCCGAGCCCGTGGTCGAGGCGAAGGAGTTGTGCTTGACGAGCAGGGGTCGAGACGACGAGGAAGAAGCAGCAGACGATGAGGGTGCACCAGATGTCATTTTAGGTCCTTGATACTTGGACTGCAGACCATTTCCGGCGGCGTTGAAGGAGCTAGATACAACCGTAGAGGTGGAAGCCGGGTTGGCGACGCGCATCTTGGTCAAGTTGGATGACGGCGCGACGCCGGCGGTGCGGATCGTCTGCGTCGACGTGCTCGAGCTAGACAGGATGTTGGAGCTCGAGATGGTCGCGGAGGTGTAGTTGGACGTGCTTGTGGCCAGTTTGAGCAAAGGGGCGCGTTGCGAGTGCAGCACGTTTGATGATGAAGAAGCATTCGCAGGTACGCCCGTCGAGGCTCGGATGGGGACGAACTGTATGGGATGAACAGAACTCAGTCAGGTGCAATCCAGAGAGGTCAAGATTCATAATCATCTCAAACTGACTTTGCCGGTGAGTACAGGCTTGTTGAGCGACGACGAAGCGCCATTGGTCGTCGAAGACTTCAACGTCGTCGCGCGTTCATGCTCATCGTCATGCAGCGAGAGATGCTCCAATCTGTTCTCGACAGTCGAGGAACGATTCAAGACGCGTGAGGTCATGACGAGCCCGATAAATAGGTCGGATGAGCGGTGAAGACAGATGTAGGCGGAGCGGCGTGGGAGAGGAAGCTGACCAATGCGATCAGTCAACTTCTCCGATTTCGCCGCGCCGAAGCTGAGCCGAATACTGCCGCATAACTGCCGCACATTACCCTTAGGGCGGCGGGACCCCCGAAAGCCTGGCCATACGCGTAGCGCCGGTCTAGAACCACTATTTCAAGACCCTTGTAACCCCGATTGTGTTGAAAAACCTAAGAAGAAAACCTCGGAATATCCTCGATTGAGCTTACACTTACATGGGCCCGTGCGTTGCAACGGCCCGTCGCCTGCTATCAATCAACTGCCAGAGCTATAAGTACTCCGAGTCAGGCTGACTGCGAGAGCCCGAACCCGCAACTTGCTCCGATTAGTAGGGGACGAGACTTACCACACCCTACAAAGTTGACGACATTCATCCCCTATCAGACCACAGCGTCTGAGGCACTGGTCGAGCCTCAGGAGAACCTTCATTGACGATCCGGAAAAATCATGTTTCAAAAACACATGGAGGCCGAAGCTACCAACCTCCCGAGAAGCGCAGAGCGAGCTTTAAGGCCCTACTCCACGGGTGAGTGCAAGTACGACGCCATGGCTCATGCTGTCAAATTACAGCCCGATAGCCTCAGCGTCATGCCTACAATGAGACAGAAAGCTCGCCCCCCCCCCCCCCCCCCCCACAATTCACCTCACTGAACCCACCCACCCACCTCCTCATCATCATAACCCCTCGGACCCCCCTCTTCCTTGATCTCGAAACTGCCCCCAACAACCCTCGGTGAATGCCTCACGAACTCGACCTCTTTCCCTTCAAACCCCCTCGCCCTCCCTATCCTCCCTCTCCGATCCAATTCCTCGAATGTCTCGGGGATGTTGGCGAAGGATTCGAGGGGTGCTCGACCTAGGGAGCGTATCCAGGTCGCTGTGGATAAGAGGGAGTTTTCAACGTAGTAGGCTCCTCCTGTTTGGGAACGATGGTAAAGGGCAGCTTGGATGCCGAATCTTTTGAATTAAATCGGCATTTATCAGTTCACCTCTTCCGTCGCAACCCAAAAATTGAACCGACTTACGCCAACAAATACCCACTCGAATGATCCAAAGCCTGACAAGGCAAAGCTCTCGGTTCCACCCCGCTCCCTTCCTCCACCTCTTTTCCGTTCCTAAACATCTCCCAAGCCCTCCCTTCCGCCTCATTGAACCCCACCGCGAACTGCACCAAAGAGTCAAACCCCTTCCTCTCCTTCCAAGGTCCCTCTTCACCCCAGGCGCTCAACGTAGCGTAAACGAGATCCGGGTTGATCTCGAGGCATTTCTCGATGGGATATCCGAGGGAGCATAAGCCGTCAGGACGGTAGCTTTGTAAGAGCACGTCGGCGGTTCGTAAGAGGTCTTCGAACTGAGCTCGGTCGGTGGGGTTCGAGCGACGTAGGTCGAGTTGGATCGAACGCTTGTTGCGCGAGGTGTCAAAGTCGAGTGCGGGGAGTTTGGGATTGTGGGGGGCATTGACTGCGCGAGAGGGGGCAAGGGAGAAGCAAGGTTAGTATATCTTCATCTTTGAAACCAATTAGCGCGGTGGATGAACCTACCCCACAAAACATCTGCTCCGTATGCTGTTCCATAAATTGCATCAGCAATCCACTCCTCGTCGTGGATACCAAGAAACACTCACTAGCCAGCGCCCTCCCCGCCGTCGGCCCGGCAATGACCCTCGTCAGATCCAACACCTTGATACCTGCGTGAATCACCCAGTTCGTTCAGTCATCCCAGAGATACGGTAACACTGCTCATCCTGGTGACCCACCTTGTAATGGTCTATTCCTCTTGTCACTCGGGACTTTGGGAAAGGGTTTCGGTGGTCGATCGTTGAGTTTGTAGAGTGGGATCGGCCCCCCTCCTTTATCGGAGGCGACTTGCCCTTGTTCATGGAGGTCCCTGTCATACAATTTTCAGAAAAAGATCAGCAGCTTTAAAGTGCCACCAGTCCCTTGCACCGATTCTTTGCGGACTGACCAGTCTGTAAACCCCCTCAAACTGGTCATACACAGCCCCTTCTCCATTACCTCATTCGCGGTCTCATGCGCCGGAAGTGTCTTCAACCTATTCGCCAACATCTCCTTGGTGGTAGTGCCATCAGTAGGTAATCCGAGATGTTTGAGGAGTCCATCGCGATGATGAGGAAAGCTGAGATGAGGGCGGACCCACGCCGAGGAGGGACCACCTTGGGAAGCTGGTGGGGAGACGGCTGCGGGGTACTGCCCTGCTAATGGGTCCCACAGTTGTCCTGGCTGTGGAAGAGGATCATACGAATCAGCTTGGTTTGGGCACCAAGGAAAAAGGCCTTCATCTTTTGCCCACTGCGCCAAACTCGTTCGACCTCACCAACTCACCTCACCCCCACACCGACTCAATCTCTCACTCCTAAACTCGGCCACCGCATCCCTTCCCTCCACCACCAACTCGGCCTCCTCCTCAGTCCCCCCATTCCGCTCAGCCGCTCTCCTCATCCTCAAAATCTCCGCGGCAATGCCTACACAAGCGCCGATTGAAGCCTGAGCCGCGGTGGTAAGGTGGAACGAAGTCGGTAACAATTCGCCCGAGTTGGGCAGGCTTATGCGGGTTAAGGCGGAGGGGGGCAATTGGGTTGTGAGCCATAGGAGTTGAAGGGTCGTTTGTGGGGACGGCATCGCTGCACTGTGCTTTACTGACGGGGTGCGGATGACGCGGGTGGGGGAGAGCGAACGGGCGAAAGGCACGGCCGTGTACGACCGACCTCTGGCAGGCTGAGCTCAGCCGAGCGCTGGCCGAGGCCGAGACCGACTGCGAAGCGCGATCGGCTCGGTTCACGTTGATCATCGATCGTCTTTCGGCCTCTGGTTACTCCTTTCCCCACGCTCACCCACACGACGCGATTTCCAACATGTGGCCATTCACATCCAACGCTGAACCGTCCACCAGCAGCGAACCTATCCCCGAATCAGCCTGCCCAGTTGACCGCTCGACCCGATCGGCCTGGGTCAAGGAAGCGCAACAACACGAGAAGCGGGCGCAGACTGCACCTTCACGACCACCAACATCTCAGCAGTTGAGCACTGAACGAGAAGTGTCGTCGATCCCTAGGTGGTTACCGAATCAAAGCACTCCCTCCCCATCGACGCCAACACCATCCTCCACCTCCTCGGAAGCGGACCCCACCCTTCCCCCCTCTGCCTGTCCCGCTCATTCCACTTCCGTAACAGCCAAACCCACCTCAGACTCGACCTCTCCCACAACCCAAACCGAGAACTGGGTCTACCCCTCCCCCTCCTCCTTCTACTCCGCTCTTCAACGCAAAGCCCGCCCCGCGAACGCCAGTGACATGCCGATCGTCGTCCCCATCCATAACGCCGTCAATGAGAAAGTATGGCAGGACGTATTGGATTGGGAACGATTAGCTTTGGGTAAAGCGAACGGAGAAGAGGTGGGGAGCAAGTTGGTCAGTTTTGTGGGGAAGCCAAAGGATTTGAGTCCGAGGGCGAGGTGGAAGAGTTTGATTGGGTCAGTTGGGGTTGGTACCTTCGCAAAGGGTTCATCCTGGAACTGCGGAGCTGATACTCGTCTATTATGCCTACCAGCTACACCCCGCCATTCGATCGCCACGACTGGATTGTCGATAGACCCCTACCCCCCACACCCGAAAACCCTTCCCCCGGTTCAATCCGCGTACGTTACGTTATCGATTTTTACTCTGGCCGAGGCGCATCCCTCCTCGAGGGTGGTTCATCATCGGCAAAGTCAAGAACGGACATGTTCACGCGCCCGTCATTGGCCTTCTTTATTGATTGTCGACCGGCTTTGGATGGGTGGGAAGGCGTGAGGATGAGGATCGATAAAGTGCGGGAGAACTGGTTGGGTAGTTCGAGGAAGGCTACGACTGTAGAGGGCAAAGGGGATGGAGCATCGTGATAGTCGTCGTGACAGCATCGGACCGTCCTTTTCGCAAGATAACAACATCCCCCGCATTTCGCATACACAATCATCTCGCGCGTGGTTCTCGGAGCGGAAAGCTCGGATTCGAAACCAGATTCATTTCCATCGGCAGCTATTGCATTACGTTTAAGCTGTCCAACGATCAGAGCTTGTTCTTGATCTCCTCGCAGTAAGCTTTCAGTTCGGCCATGTCGGCCGGTTTGGTCGGCCAACCGACGACAAGACCTTGTTCGTCCGAAGCCGACGGCTTGGGGATCACTGCAGAATCGGGACGAACTTTCGCTTCAGGGCCATCGTTCATTCACACAAGTGGGGCTTGGCAGAAAATTGGTACTGACTGTGGAAATGGACGTGCTGTATGAGTTGAAATATGTGCGAATAGAGAAGGAGAGAGAGTTCAGTGCCTTGCTTTCTCTAACGAAGAATTCCGGCGCCTCCATCAAACCTACATCAACTTGTTGGTGTGCGTTCCTCCCGTTGTTCTATTGAAGCCGAAATCGTCCAACACGGCCATCAGTTTGATGCAATCGACACAAGATAGACATTTCTCAAAACCAAACACACGCACCTGAAGGACATTATAATCCTCCGAGCCGACAGCGATGGCGATCTTCTTGACGAGCGGCAACAAGGTCGTCAGATCCTCGTCGGGGATGTCGTGCAATTTGGCGCCGTGGTCTACAGAACAATCCGAAGCATTAGTTCATGTCGTGGGTCCATCTCATTGGGGAATTCCAGGGCTTGGCTCCCGAGTTCCTCGAATACTCTGAAAGCGGAAAGCAGTCATCGAGCCATCGTAGGTGGGGTACCTACATTTAGGAATGACAAGCGCATGTCCCTTGGCCAGCGGACCAATATCGAAGAACGCATACCTAGAAGCAACACGCATGTAAAACTCGAGGTGGGTGAGCCTTGTTGGTTCAGAGTGTGTGGGGGACATCCATCTTGACCACCCAGATCATGCCATGCCCACCTCACCACGAGCCTCACCGCCTAGACTCGCTCGTTCCTGTGCTTCCTCCTTGCTTCGTATCACTCACGCTCGATCGGTATCGATCAATTTGAACGAAGGGATATCACCTAACCCAGCTCAACACCCCGTCGTCAGCTCAACGGTCGATACCCCGAACCCTTCTCCGGCCTCGTGAGGTTCAGAGGGTGAGCGCGTACCTTTGACGATCTTGCAAAAGATGCAATTCGGGTCCGTCTTGTAATCCGTCGAAGAGCTCATCTTGGTCGTCGTCGTGTGAAGTTGCCGGGTCACCAAGGAGAGGCGTGAGAGGGGGCGCAGCGCCGTCAGCTTGGGCTACGAGTGGGGTCGGCGGTGGGTGGGGGGAGGAGAGGCGCAGGCGGAGAGTGGCGGCTGGCACTCGGAGGCTCGAGCTGCCCATGGCACTAAGTGGAAGTGGAAGTGGCACAGGCTATCTCGGACTTGCGACGGGACACATGTGATGGGTATTATTAGGGCAAAAGTACATTTCCCAAATACTACAGGGTACATAACTGCGTTCAACTTAAGCACTTATGAAAACTCAGGACTTAAAAAACTTAGGAAGTTCACGCAGCACCACTGCAAGATCAATACAAGCCATTGTCCTTACATCCCTCAAGGCCTCTCACCGACGACTCGCCGGCGTCTCTTAAGTCTCAATCCCCTCGCTGGCCTCCTTTCTCACAGTCATTCGTCGAATCCCGCGGCGTTACCCCCTCCCACTTCATCAACGCAGGCAACCTAGGCTTTTCCTCCTCGTCTTTGTCTCCCATCCGATCGAGATTGACCATGATTTTCTCGGCGCACCTTCGTCGACCTTCGACGCAGGCCCCGTGCTGCCCCGTTTCCGAGCGAGGTGACGAGCCAGGAATGACGGCGGAAGCGACGAGGATTTCTGGAGTCGAAGGCGGGGAAGCGACGAGGGTTTCTGGAGTCGAAGGCATGATGATCTTCTTCAAGTTGCGGCTTCCTCTCGAACGAATCCACGAAGTGACTCCAGTCCCATTCTCATGGCTCGTGCTTTCCTCCTCAAACATCTGAGTAGTCCCCCTCTCCTTTCTCCTAAACATCAAAGCGTTCCAAATCAACCCCAATTGAGCGGCCAACATGACGACGGTGATGGCCCATGCAGGTCCCGTAAACAACATCTCTGATTTGGCCCACGAGATCGACGTCGGTTCGCTCGTTCCCGATACGATGGTAACGAAGAGGAGGGCGCCAGAGACGATGAGTGAGAAGCAGAGCACGAGAGCGAACAACTGCAGCATAGCAAGCATATAAAGCAGTTCAATCTAACCGTAAACATACCCACATCTCGGGATGACAGACCCCTAGTACTGACCGTCAACAAATCCCTCCTAGCCCTTTTGAGACCCAGGATGATCCTCTGTTCCTGCCGTTGAGCATGCAAAACATTCGCTCCCGCCATTACCCCCTCACCTTGCATTCGCGAAATACGCTCCCCGGCCTGGGGTTCTCCGACAGTCCCTTGACCAGCGACGATCAGAGTTTCTTGCTGTGTGACAGCTCGCGAGCCGCTAGTCATGAGCTTCTCGTTGAACTCGATTTGGTGCTTGATCTTGCGCGCGAGGAGCAGACCTCCAAAATTCTGAGAAAGGAGCGGGGGCAAGAGTGCCAGCGGAGCACGGTGGTGTCAGTCGTTGGGCCAGACTCTAAGCATTTCACGGACAGAAGTAGTTTGAAACTCACAATGATAGCTGAGAGTACCGTGTAAACGACGGCAATAGTCGCCATCATGCAAAAGGTGTGGTAGTAGGTGGTGCCAGCTTTGACGAGCGTCGCAGCTTGGGACTGAATTCCTTCGTAAGCGGCTTGGGTAACGTTCGGATACGCCGCTGCGTTGATGCGCAAATCTATCGCGAACGCGGCGTAAACATTTCGAAACTGAACCCCGCGAACAATCATTAAAACCAAGAAGACGATCACAACGATCAAAGGGGCCACTCCGGCCGCGAGGACCGAGGTGTTGACAGCCCACGAAGGGATCTTGCGATGTGTGGCGAGAACGAAACTGGTGACGTTACCCCAGGTCAGGACCCAGAACCAACCGAGCATGAACACGATCGTGATGGCACGCCACACGATGACACGGTCCAAAGTGTGGATGCCGCCGCCCGTGTAGAGCAGGAGATGGTCGATCACGTGGCCCATCCAGACACCTTCCGCGAGCGCCGAGAGGATCGTGCTCATCGTCCGTTGATTGACTACCTTGATGCGTCCAGTCGATCGGTCGACCTGCATGTTGAGTAGAGAGATGCAAAGGAAAATATAAGTCAGTCGATTTTGGAGTAATCACTCCGATATGATAGCCCGGGGTTCTCCCGAGCCACTAGTGAGGCACGTCGTTCGGCGAAACCCCTTGACGCCCGTCGGAGACCGCGCCGTTTTCCGCAGGTTGTATTTACATATCGCGCGACCCACCAAATGCCTGGACCGGCATTGTCATCATCCGAGGAGGGTTGGGTGTAGTGCAACAGGCCGAGATAGCACACATTGGCGAGGATAGTTCTGCTTGTTCGGTGTGACAAGACCCGGAGCGGGTGAATTGGGATCAGTTTTGAAACGAACCAGGCGCACTCCGACATTTGCTCGGAAGGCACGCGACTCGGTCTTTTCCGCCCGAAAAGCTGGGCGCCGCCTTGCGAACGTACAAGGCTTGCAGGGTTATCAACACGGCTTGTCGCTCGCTGAACCCTGGTGGAGCGGTCCAAAATACAGTTGCCTAGGTTTGAGAAGGGTCCAATCAGAGTGGATGTTGTAATAAACTAGGAGAAACATGGACGAAAGCCGGAGAGCTTCTCGGGACACCAGCAGGCCGGACTCACGTTGACGGCCACCAGCGCCTCTGCGAGAGACGATTGGGGCAAGCACGGCCGTCACCAGGTGAGCTCGCGGCGTCAGCTCCGTTACATCGGCACGCGGTAAGGTGAAATGACTGACGATCAAAAGGATTCATGGCAGAAGACGATGCCATGGATGAGACGGCTTCAATGGATGGACGAAGGCTGAGTATTGGACTGTCGACCTTCAAAGCTTCAACTTCAACCGCCGTGGAATCGCCGATGTCTGATTGAGCTCGATCACCAAGGCGCCCGTTCAGCCGTTCTTCACTAAAGTCCGACGCAGACCGATCACATACAACTTCGCACTTAAAACAGGAAAGTCGCTGGGACTCTCCTCTTAATATCCAACGGAGGTCCCGTGGTTCGCACTAATAATAAGGTTGCACTACTGGGGGGTGGGGGGGGGATGGGATCTATACGTACCCCGGTCTAACCCCGGGGTGGACACAGCCTTCAGCCTGAGAGCAAATAAGTAGTAGTCCACGCACTTTTTTAAACTCCGTAGAGAAAGCGCGCCAAACCATTTTTTGACCAAGTCTAATCTAAAAAACTAGGGCTCGGGGGCACTTGTGTGCCCACCTCCCTGCGTAAAAGGTTTTTGCGAGCTCCGCCCGCACCTCCCGGACCGTGGGGGTCGTGTGGGGGCGGGGGGGGAATCATCGTCGCGCGCACGCGCGCGCGCGACTGAGAACCTTATTTTGTCGTGCAATCTCATATGTAGATGTAGATGTAGATATATATAAATCAAAAGCGAGTTTCGTTAAGGTCGAGTTTCTGCGGACCTTGCGAACGCGCGCGCGGCATAGGCAGTCGGTCCGTGCGCGAGCGATCTGACGCGGAACGTAAACGCGATGAACCGAAATAGGAATGTGTGTCAGGGCCTCCTTGGCTCAGGCGTTCATATTCGACACCTATCCGGCACGTCTTCTCCTTTCGCCTCTTTCGTTTCCTACTCTCTGCTCGTACTACTCCGCGGACAGAGCTTCCACTTTTCCTTAAGTACAGGAAAGGATGCAGCGCTGCAGCGCTAGTCGCGGCCTCGGGAGTTCTGTAGTCGAAATAAGAGGTCCGAACGCACTGACGATTTTTGGTCCGCAAGTCACGAGTCTGCGACTCTACTCTGCGCGCTTGCCGCCGCCTGGCGCCCCCTCGGTCAGTATTGTCGCCTTTCCCGAACAGGCATGTGCCCCCTACCTGTCCACTCTGACTGCACACCGCCTATCACCCCCCCTCCCGTCGGCGCCAAATCCAATCCCGCGCAAGGCTTAGGTATTTGTTTAAGGTTCTCTGATCTCTTTCGATGGCGCAGACAAACAATTACGTCTATTACCTACTGTAGGTATTTCAAGGTAAACCGGTGGGTACTAGAATGGAACTAGATACTGAAACTTTTTGTTAGGGTTGAGAAAGAGGCTCGTCCTGCGTTTGATGAAAGGAGGCTTTTCCCTCTCCAGGGGCCAAAGGGATGGCTAAAAGTGGCCAAAACTTACGTGCTGCGGGCTTACAAGTACGACCCTACTTTGCCTGTTGTGCAGATGATGGGCGACCTCGTCGTAATCCAACCTGACAATCAACAGCCTGAAGATCTACATCTACATAATAGATTGCACGACAAAACGCCTCCATCAAATAAGGTTCTCAGCCACGCGCTTCCCCCCCACGGCTTTCCCCCCCACGGTCCGGAAGGTGCGGGCGGAGCTCGTAACGACCTTCAATTATGCGGATTATGCGGGGAAGTAGGCGGACAGCGCCCCAAGCCCTATTTGTTTCTAAAATGCTTCCCAACAGTTCGTATACGTGCAGTAGGTATTACTTATGCCGAACGAGGGCCCGGGTACTTTGTGGAGGGGCTGCTGAACGTTGATGTCCCGGCGCATTCCGCTATGGTCAACGCCGTGTCCTCGATCCGATATGAGTATAAGGGGGTGTCTAAGGCACCTGAGGCTATAAAGAAGGGCTTAGTACCTTGTCCTTGTTTTGTACGTTTCCGGCTCGGCCATCTCCTGAAGGTCCTCTTGGCTATCGCCTGACCTGTCAACGTCGACGTCGACATCGACATCCACAAAGATCTTGCTGCCATGACTTGCGCCGGAGCCCGTTTGCGACCTCGGGTCCTCACGTGTCGCGCGCCTCGCTCCAGTAGATTTTGCATGCGGTTTGAACTGAAGCGTATTCCTAGGTCCGCGTTCCAACATCACCACATCGATCGGAGCTGTCGCGCTTGAGCTGTCGACGTTCGAGTGCACCACTGCTCGACCCCCTTGCCTGTGGAATTCGAGGGCGATCCAGATGAGCGCGACCTGCGCCACGAGCATGACGGCAGTGACGACCCAAGGCGCGCCGGTGAACAGAACCTCCGTCTTGGCCCACGACACGCCCGCGAACTTGGTCGTACTGTATATGATCAGGTTGAACATCAATGGTGCCATGGCGATGAGAGCGAAGCAAAGCACCATTCCGAACATCTAACGCGCCCCCGCAGAATGAATCCGTCAGTTTCAGCAAGGGGTGGCGCCGCAGAAACCGAGCGATACTTGGCACTCACGGTGAGGATATCATTTTTCGCCCGTCGAAGGCCAGCGAGTGTATCCGGCTCTTTACTACTGGAATTCGCTTCGTTGCTATGTATGAGCTCATGAGCTGCTTGGGATCCCGCCCCACCTCCGCGACCTGGGTCAGAGATAGTCGACCCTTGATGAGGTTGCGCCGAGGCTTGCCGTGCTGAGATGTTTGACGAGTGAATCTTTTCGTTGAAAACAATTTGGCGGTTGATCTTGCGCGCGAGCATGAGCCCTCCAAAATTCTGTCACAGGAGTAGACAATAAAGTTTGTGCTTCGTCGGCAAGGTTCGAGTTCCAAAAGGCCATTTTATAGGCTTCGGCTAAGGGCCACTCACAAGGACAAGTGCAATTGATACAACCACCGCGGTAATGATTCCCAATATGTAAAACATGTAGTAGTAGGACGTCACTGCTGACTTGACGATTGAGACGTTGGTGAAGACCTCCGCAAGAGCACCCGCCGGTACGTTCGGATAGGCGGCAGCTTTGCTGCGCAAGTCGGACTGTAGCGATCGTAAGACAAGGTTGGAAGCGTTGCCGCGAACAATCAAGAATGCTGCAGTAATGATCGCAGCGGCCAGTTGACCCCCTCCAAGCCCAATCAGTACGGCGTTGACGATCCTCGAATCGATCTTGGGATCGGCGGCGATGATATAATTGGTGATATTGCCCCACGTGAGGACCCAGAACCAGCCGAGCAAAGAGAAGACCGAGATGCCGCGCCATACGGAAGATTGGCTCAAAGAACGGGTCCTACCGGTGAAAATATTTAGGTTGTTGATGTTGAACGCAATCCAAACGACTTGCGCGAGCACCGAAAATATCGTTGACATGACGCGCTGATTGACGACCATGATCCGGCCCCTCGGGCGATCGACCTAGAGCAAAAGAGGAGTACGCAGCAGTAGATGTCAAGTTCAGCCACTGGGCGCTTTGGTTGCATTCAGCGAGAAAACCTTGGGGAGAGTTGATTACTCACCCAGCGCGCTGCCCACCACACACCCGGGCCTGCACTGTCAACGCCGCGGCTCGTCCCAGTCCGTTGAATATGATGAAGGAGCCAAAGGTAGACGAGATCACAGATTACGACTCTGTAAAGGCACGGAGAAGAAGAAAAGAAGAACTTTCCGCGTCAGACCTGAAATGCTTTGACGGAGCCGAGCACCGCGGCCCGGGCGGGAACTTGAACACCGACGCGTTGGAGGTAGGGCACTACAACCACTTGAAATAAATCCTTGGCCGACCGCCCGACGTACAAACACTGGAAGGACAGCAAGACCGCCAGTCTTACGGTGAAGCCGGGTGGTGCGGTTGGAAACGCACTATTCTAGAAGATGATGATCCAAGATTGCGGTTTCAGCCACAGTCTGCGGTGGAAGCGCGTTGTGATCGAACCCGATGCTGTAATTTACCTCGAGCGTGTCGAGCGCGACTGCGGCCAGGCGGAGCAGGCAGTTAGGCACACAGCACGTCAGGTTGTGCCAGGCTCCCGCGTCGCACCCTAAAGCGTATCGACTTGGACTGACGTTGAAATGGGTTCATTGAAGGGCACGCTCAGCTGGAGCGAGAGGATAGTTATCTGTGCACTCAAGAACAATCTGGTGCACTGGCAACAAGTTGCGGCGGTCCAGTGGGGAACCCGGGAACAACACTGTACAGGTGGCGATTGAACGCGGGCGCGACGATTTCCGAGGGTGGGTGGCGTAGATCGAGCTTGATTAATTGATGATCGGACCTTCGTTGAACACCCTTCAATTCGGCGGTAGGTGCCTAGATATTCCGCTAGGGCAGTCCAGTCTGTATGGAGTTGAAGTGAGAGAAGCACCAACAGATAGATACCTAAGCAGCCAGGTGCCTATCCGTAGGTACTTGGGTCGAATGGCACTTTTCGCGAGCGTCAGGCAACGAGTCAGCCAGGCACGCACTGCAAGGAGAGGGCCTCGAGCATTCGACAAGTCGTTTCGGAGGCGAAATTTGACTGCACATCCCCGAACCCGGCTCGCCAGCGAAGCGACATCTACATCTACATATAAGTATTTCATCAAAAACCTGAAACCCCCGTCTACCTGCCTAATATGGATGACCAATGGTACCTACCTCGATAGGATTGTCTAGGCAAAGCTCTCTACTAAAACCCTTTCGAGGATGTTCAGCTCCAAACTAATTCGTATCAACTGTGAGTTTGAGAGCCGGATGCGATCGTCGATTTGGCGCCCTTGAGCGGGCAACGTCGACAGGGCGGTCGGCGATTCGGGACAGCTTCTTGAAGCGGTATCGAAAGCAAGACCTTATTTCCATGTGCGCCTAGGTCGGTAGGTACCTAGGTATGTAGCCCAAAGGCAGGTAGGTAGAGTCAGCACCCGAGGAACATTGGCGTTTCTCTGAATTGAAGCGGAAGGTCTCACTTTCAACGAACCTCTCGGAACCGATGCCGTTTCATATGGTCTAATTAATGTGGTCCAGCGCCCGATAAGGCTCGTCTCTCTTTGTAGAATAGCTGGAATTTTTCTTTCTCATTCTCATGTCCATGTCGCTGAAAATCGCAGGCCGGGTAAAAAGGTGGAGCGTCTCCGAAGTACTGAGCAGGAGTCGAGGCCTCGGCCGGCCGACAGCCACCGTTATTGACCTTTGTGACACCCAGTCAGCTCAATTATGGGTAGTCATCGCACGCTCATTCGTACACACGATCGTCTAATCTACAGGCTTTCACCGACGCGAGACCGGCGCGCGAGACTCGTCGTGAGTCCGCACAGCTTCTTCCAGGGTTACCAGATGATTAGGCTCCTCTTAAAGGCTTCCCAATCTCACTCTGCCATCCACGAGCCTTCTCAAAGCCATTGACACCCATCTGGAAGTCCTGGAAGGTTTGTCGGATGCCTTGCTCAGTATCCTTGTATGGCGCAGAAAAGGTGAAAAAATATCAGTCATTGCATTCGCTTGAGCGAGCAGGACATGACCAGTTGAAGCAGATGAAAAAGCAAGACTCACCATGACAAAAGGACCGTATTGTACGATCTCTTGATCCAAAGGCTCTCCAGCAATCAGGACCAACCTCGACCCCTCCGACACCGATTCGAGTCGAATACCTTGCTCGCCCTCGGCCGAAGAAAGGACGACGGTGTAAAAAGGATCGGTTGGCTTGGTCAGACTGCTGTCGTCACCGATCAAAGTCTGCCCCTCGAGCGTGTAGGCAAACGCGTTCCATCCTGCCGGAATCGCTTGGAAAACCTGCTCGCCCTTGGCTTTGAAAGTGACGTCAAAGATCCAACATCCTCCGGGTGGTTTGATGGGCGAGGTGACGTAACCCTCGGATTCGTTGCCAAGAGCGGTACCGGAGATGACTTTGATCGTCGTGTTCGATGTGGGATGGGCGGAAGGGATCTCCGACGACTTGAGCTCCTGGTACGACGCCTCGGTCATGCGCTTCGCCTTGGGCAAGTCGACCCAGAGTTGCAGACCTTTCGGATTGGGGAGTCCAGGTCCCCGTACGGGCATCTCGGCGTGAAGAATACCCTTGCCAGCTGTCATGAACTGAAGATCACCAGCATTGATAGTACCAGCGTGACCCATGAAATCCTCGTGCTTGAAGGAGCCTTCCAACATGTAGGTGATGGTGCTCATGCCGCGATGCGGGTGGTCGGGGAAGCCACCTTCGCCGACGTTGAAGTGGTCCAACATGAGAAATGGGGTGAGGTTGCGCAGTTGAGGGGTGCCGATCGAACGACGGACGATCGCTCCGGCGCCTTCGGGGGTTTCGCGCGAGAGGACCGACTTGACGATCTTGCGAGAGACTTGAGCAGCGGTGGACGACATGGTGCTTGAACGGGTTTGAGAGATGTTGGCGGTAGTGGTGATGGGGGATGTCAGGCTAGATGGTGAGGCTACGGAAAGGTTGAAACGAGGCTCTGTGGCGAGTGGGGCAAAGTAGAGTGCGAGCGCGACTACTGTGACCGCAATGAGGATGGGTCGGGTACAGAAGCGGTGGCGAGGTGAAAGTCGAGTGAGATTCCGAGTAGAAGCCACGATGAAGTGATGGGAAGGGAATAAAGCGGTGAGAGGGAAGGAGAGATGAGAGGGTGGATGCCATATCGAGCCCCTCAGGCAGCGCGTTGCTCAGCAAGCTCGCGCGCTCCGAGCAGCATTTGGCAACCGCACTAGTGTCCGACTCGGAGTCGAGTCGACGACCGCTGGGGCTTACGGTGACTCATTCTGTTCTTGGTAACGAGCAGGTCGTGACGAATTCAGATCAGGGAAAAACGTTGGAATATTCTGGAATCGACCAGGTGCTGTCTGGCGACGGAGTTTGGACTCACCGACGTGGAGAACCCGATCTCAAGATCACGTGATATTGCTTTGACGGCACGTGAGGCACGTGAGCGCGCCAACATGAGGCGCAGCCCCTCGAGGCACGATACCTCAGCCTGCAGTCACATTGGCTAGCCTGTGTAAGGCCGTGCACTCTGGCACACAATGATGCGATCTAACAGTCTCCAGTACCTTGACAATGATTTTGATCATTGTTATCCCCGGGTTGGCCCTTGTCGAAGCCTTGCAACCTGCCTCGGCCGATTCGTGAGCATGTATATATGTGAATGTATGCACTGGCGCTTGCCGGCTTGGGAGCTGGCGACTGACGTACTGACGTCGTACCGGCGCGCACGACGACTAGCCTCGCTTCGCCCACGCTCTCCTGCTTCCGACACATCCGCATCGACAGAACCCCTCCACAAAGTTGGTCACAAGATTGAACTGATGAGTGAGAAGATGCTTGGCTCGCCAGCTAACACCTATCCGCCTTCCTTCAGGCCCCGTGCACAGGTCGAACGGCCGCGCTTGCAACCACAAACACTCGATCTCGGCCGAGCTCGATTATCGACACGCGCCGATCGGCGATTGCGAGTGTCTAAATGGACATAGACGATCACCCTCATGTGTGGCTCGATCGAGTACAGCGACCTGAGCTGATCAAGGCTCCGATGTGTG
The DNA here is from genome assembly GCA_001244265.2 of Microbotryum lychnidis-dioicae p1A1 Lamole. Lineage (NCBI taxonomy): Eukaryota > Fungi > Basidiomycota > Microbotryomycetes > Microbotryales > Microbotryaceae > Microbotryum > Microbotryum lychnidis-dioicae. The sequence goes on from CDLV01000018.1 coordinate 446,326, forward strand.
CATGGGTCGGCGGCGATGGCTTGACCACCAGTCGGCGCGTGGGGATGCCCGAGCGCATGGACCGCCAGAACCAGAGCGGCCCCTGGGCCAACGTTGCTATCGAGACGGCGATCTTCTTCGAGGCAAAGCGTCGGCGGATAGACTATCGTACATATCAACCCTTTGATAACATACTCATCGACGTCATCGTACGGATACTAGATCAGTTGCCCCTGCTTGACCTTGTCAGATTGAGGCGGATAAATCGGTCGGTCCGTGTTTTCGCTGCCGAGCGTTAGGCTATTTCACCCAGGTGGTAAATCTGCTGACTCCCGAGTTGCTTTACCCTCTCCCTAGTTCAACCACCTACTCAGATCTCCTCATCTGTATCATACCTTGTGCATCTCTGCCTCCCCGGCGCCGGCTCCCGAACTGCTGGCTCTATTTCCCTCGCTCCTACCAGGTACCTCCGATCTAACGCTCCGCTCCTTTCCCTTTCTCGCCCTCGAGCCCTTACTGTGTTCGGTGACTCCGTACCGGTTGCTCCACCTCGACCTGTCCTTCTCGGCTGTTCGGGACGAGCAACTTGAAGCGATGGCCGAGGATGGCGCGCTCGCAAGCCTCCGAACTCTTAGGCTCAAGGGGTGCCGAGGCGTGAAAGATGGTGCATGGCTCGCGACGGCGTTGCCAAAAGTCGAGACGCTCGATCTGAGTTGGAGTGGCGTCGCTACTCTTCCTGCGTCCGTTATTGGGGCTCAAGCTCCGCTCGTAGAGCTCGAGCATGAGCTCCTGTCCACTTGGCCAGGATCAGATGATTCGGTCGATTCAGGATATTACTCCGATCTCGAGGTTTCGTCCTTCTTCCACTGTTCATCAACGAAGCCTCGACCCTCAATCTGGCCTCCATTACGGCACCTCTCTTTCGTCATGTCCCCATTTGACCGTGGCGACGATCCAAGCCTTCCTCGAATCGGCGATGCCTTCGAGTCTCCGCGCACTCGACCTTTCGCACCTCCCACTAGATCATCACATACTCGCTCATCTCAACCTCCAGCCCTCCGACAACTCTAATGCCGAAGCCGACTTGCACCCCCTCGAAACAATCGATCTGAGAGGTGTCCACGCCGTCACACTCTCGTCTATTCGACGACTCGAACGTCTCTGGGCTCCGCAACGAATCAAGATCCTTCATTCGGCGATTTTGGAGAGTGATGATGAGGTAGATGTTAGACGTTTTGTGGAGTGGGTCGCGGGTATGCACACGAGGGGTGCGGCTTGATGAGAAGGAGGGGTGGAGGTGGTTGGGTGGAGGTGGTTTGTCCATTTATTTTGTGTTTCATCAGTTTGTTTTGCTCTGCGATTCGGAAAGCTACTGTGTTGCTTGTATTTCTTCTTCAGACTGAATATCCTTTGTTGTGCTTCGTCAACTCGAATAGCTCGTTCGATGTTCTTCCGTCCCTTTCCAGACACCTTTGTTGTTTTATCGCGGATAGATCTTTCCGTAGCGTCTCGTTCTGTATTGTATTACCCATGCCACATTATTCTGGATGTACTCTAAGACCTTTCAGTCAAAAACCCCGTCGTCGTGCTATCAAAAGCGAGGTGACGAATACGGCACCTCGACGTGTTCCGTGACCCTAACCCCTTCAATATCCTCGGTCTTTTCATCTTCGTCGGAATGTAAGTGCTTGCGTTGACAACGTTTTCGTAATCCCCATGTGATGAAATACCAACTGGCAAAAACGACGATGAATAAAGCGACGACACCAGCCCCTAGGTAACCCGCTGTGGTGGGGGACGACCGGGGCGCGAAGCGAATGAGTTAAAAGGGGCTATTGCGTTGTAGAGCTTTGGGTCCCAGCTCACAATTGTCATTCGCGGTCCCCCAGAACCTCCACCAACGACCATCGAGGTTTGGACTTGTTTCAGCTGCTTGAGCGCAGGCTGTACATTTCTCTAGGGCGAGGCTGCGAAGGGAGAACGAAGAGGTTAGAAGGGAGTATCTTTGCAAGTGCTTGCGTGAAGGTGCGAATACTTACCCCATGAATTCGGTGATGGAAATGAGTAGGGCGAGAACGATCTACGTAAGGCACATGGAAACGACAACCAGCGCACAGTATTCAAAGCTTTCAACCTTCAACCTCACGACGTACCGAAAGGATCGTCAAAACTGTCGAGATCCTTAACAACCCTTCCTCATCCGCAGTCCCCAAAACGCCCAACTCGACACGCTCCTCCTCCCCTTCCCTCACCCACCACTTCCACCTCTTCTTCTCCTTAAACCTCTCCCACGAATAACCCCAACACATGCCGATGTTATCGATCGAATCGACGAGCGTCATGCCCGCCGTAAAGAGGAGAGGTAGGATCAAAATTTCGCTCGTCTTAATTCCGGCTCGGAGGGAGCCATCGGAAGAGATGGATTGACGACGTGCGAGGGCGGATATGCCGAGAAGGGTTATTTCGGACGCGGTGTCGAATCCGAGGCCGAAAAGGACGCCTATGAAGTACATCTTGTAGGGGCGATTGATGAGCGCGAATAAGGGACGGCCGAGGCGGGTTAGGCAGGTAGTGGTGGGGAGTCGGGTAGGAGCAGCTGGTGGGGTAGGTGACGTGGCCCTGAAATCCGGCTGTGCTTCAAGGTCTTTGGAAGGCGTTTCGGGGACGTCCACTGTCGAGATGGTCGCGGCAGCGGCGGCAGCATTTCGGCGCTGTGGGAGAAACGGGTGATGAGGCTCCTGACGGACATTTCTCGGGCTCTCCGACGCCGTTTTCACTGACCTTGCGAGCTTCCCGCAGTGTTGCAAACAAGATTGCAGAGTTAATGAGTGCTGTAGAGTATGCACAAGCTTAGTATCAGTCATTTTCTTCTGGACTAGAATTCTCGACTCTCGAGCGTGAGCAAGCAGAAAAAGTTACCGACCGAGCAAGAGCAAAAACGATGCCGAGATGGAGACACCTGGACCAGGAAGCAGGGGAAAGGGATGATCAGTCACACGTCCCGCATCATTCTCTTCATTTTCGTTTTCTCTCGAGCAACACCTACCGATCACCCCTCCGATCGCGCTAACATTGTCCATCTTGTCGATCGCCGAGGTGGCGATGACGATGCTGATATAGGAGATCACAAGGTTGAGCATGCAGCCACTGTATCAGCTACCACCCTCATTCTTTGTGATTCATAATTTGATTGCTCACGCTATTGTCGCAGCGACGACGATGGTGGAATGCCCGATGGAGAAAAAGAGGCCGACGGTGACGGGCAACCTCCCCAAGGCGACGAGATTTCGTGTCACTGAGGAGGGAATCGCGTTAGGTTTGGTTTGTTACGGGAGGAAAGAGTAAATCATCGTGTCAGCGAGTTTTATGAGATCTGAAGAATTTGACGGATTTGAGTGAGAGATGTGTTCTTACCATTGTCGATCGCGACAATATGATCCATGTCGAGCCCGTGCCGGAGTCCGAGCGTCCATGCGATCAGGCAGAGTGAGAGGATGCCTCTGGAGAGAAGTTGGAGGTGTGTCAGTGGGCTCTCTCCGGATTTCTCCACTGAAAACGAGTACGCTCCAGTAATAGGTCCTTGGCCCCTCCATCTTCACACAGAACAGGAGTAGCTGCTCCTCATCCTGGAAGCCATTCCAACAGAAGCATCGATCCCAAACTCACCTCCTCCCCTGATCCCCAACAAACAGCGCCAACGCCACGCCCCAAAGTAACACATTCACCACCAGTTCCCCCACCAGAACCAAGACCGATCGACCGAACAAGGAGACGCGTCGAATCTTTTCGTGCTGCAGGCGAGCGATAAGCGACGGCTCGGACGGGCGTGCAGGTGTTGGGCGGTCGCCGGGGTTTGGTGAAGAAGAGGTAGAGGGGAGTGGGTCTATGGCCTCTTTCGAAAGAGAGCTCACCATCGGTGATGACTTGGTCTTCGAAAGGCGGGCCTTGTTGGACGAAAGACAGGGGATCGCTTCAGCTGGTTCGCACACGCGAGTCGACTTCGATCATTCTCTCCCGCCAGCGCGGCCGCAGCCGAGAGCGACCGCGGAGTTCGCGGAGCTCGCACAAAACCGGGTCCGCTTGAACATGATACACCGTGGTAGGGGTTATATCGGAAGTGACGCAGTAGAAGAGCAGTCATCATCGTTATTCTTCATGGTTGCAACCTTATTCCATCACTTCAAGCCATGTTTCGCGCACCACTGTAGCGTACTTCCCTCAATCACGTGACTCTACCCCAACATCCTCACACGCCCAATAACGTCGCTTTCCCCAAACCCTTCCTCAACTCCTTCTCAACCTCCTCCATCACCTCCTCACACATATCCACCTCCTCCTCCCCAACCCCACTCCCATCCCCACCCCAGATCTCAACCAAATATCTCTTGACCAACCCCGCTCTTTCCAAAGCTTTTTCCACGATTGAAGGGCCTTTCAAAGATCCACCTCCCCCTGTCTCGGGCGCGGCTGCGGACCTCCGTCGGGGAGGAAGAGAACGGATCGGGGTCCCCTGTGTATGTAAAGTGGTGGACGAACCCGAGGGGATTTGGGTAGGCACCCCTCGAAGGAGTTGTAGAATCGGAGGAAGGGAAAGTCGAGTGTTGAAATAGGGGATCTCGGAAGGAAGGATGACGGTCGTCGTGGCCGATGACTTGTCCGTTTCTGATTTTGTTACGGTTTGAAGAGCGGAAGACAGATCCTGAGAAGGAGGGGGAGCACCGCCTTCGAGGCCGATGACAGAGGATTGTTGGCTCATGGGTCTTCGACGAGGGGAGGCGTGCAGGCCGCTTAGGTGCGATGGGATGGAAGAGGCCAATTGAGATTCGGAGGTGGAGGAGGTCGTGGTGGCGAGTTGAAGAGGTGGTAGGGGGTGTGAAGTGAGCTCGAGGTAACGAGCCAAGATGCGAATGACAAAGTGTGGGTGGGAGGTCGTGGTGAAGTGCTATTAAGGGTGAGGGGCGGGAATGCAAGCTGAGTATACGAGCAGGGGGAGAGACAGGGGAGTAGCAACACACCTCGAGAAAGCTCGGCAAACTATTCAGAGACAAGTCTCGCATTCGACCTGCGATGTCACCGACCCAGGCGAGGTGGTTCAGGCGACCTATAACGGCGGCATTGGATACCTAAAGAGAGAAAGCCGAAAGTGAGCTCGATTTTCGATCCAGGTCCTCAGCGAATCACAGGCGAAGACCCACCAGAGCCAGCAAACGACTAGCGATCCTCCTCTTCTCGGACAACTCCATCTCGAACAACCTCTCGTCATGCGAATCTTCCGCATCCTGGTCGTGGGTCTTTGAGTCTCGCACGTCATACTCGGTGGCAACTTTACTGAACGGCCAAAAGACGATATCGAGCACCCGGGGCGAAACTTCCCTGATCCCGATCGAGTTGGATTTGAACGTCTGCATCAGACTAGGTGTAAAACCCACCTCTCGCGCCCCTGTCAAGACATGTCATCAGCGACTCTGCTGCAGATCGATCCGAAGTCGGTCACTCTGCTGTCGTCCTCACCATTCGGCGTCTGGACCTTCATCCTCTGTTCGTCCTCCCAACTTGCGACGAACATCCCCAACGTCTCCCACCCCCCTTTCGTCAAGGGCCTATCCTTATCCCTACTCTTGGGAACTCGATCGGCCGAACCACCCAATAGAGCCCAGACGTCCTCGCACGTCGTTCGCTGAGCCATTCGACGAGCGGAAACGACGAGTTCGGTATCGTCGTCTTCGGCTTCGTCGATGATAACTTCGTCCAGGCGACCGTCATCGATCGGACCATTGTCGGGGTTGAGGGACTTGGAAGTCGGTAGATAGTCCTCGTATAAGGCTTGGAGCAATGGATCCCTCGGTGCATGACCGGGTACGGAACGAAGAATTGCTTGGACGCTGTTGGATCGAGCGATGCGTTCAAGCAGATGGAGTGCTTGGAGTCGCAGCTTGCGTTCGGTCAAGGGAATCGGATCGAGGGTCGTAGATGAGACAGTTGGGGTCAGAGTTGATGTGGAAGTCGTGGTAGAGGGTCCATCGAGGGAGGAGAGCGTGCTCAACGAGAGAGAGAGCAGTTGGCGGATATGGGTTCTGGTGGACAGGCGGCGTAGTCAGCATGGCACTCTTCACGGCCTGCACATCTGTGCACTTACTGATGCGGTATCTGATGATGAGCAATCATACCCTCGAGTGCCAACAAAGCCTCGTCGTCTGTTGAGAGCCCCTATTCAGTCAGCCTCCTGACCCCCGCTTGCCCCCCAATTGCACGCCGAAGCTGAGGAGGACATACAATTCCTCTCCTCCAGAATAGCATCAAAGAAGTTGACCAACACATGATTGAACCCCGCTGGCTTCCGAATCCCCTTCGTCGCAGCTGCCAACGCAGAACGGGCTTTGGTAGTCGTTGCTAAAAGAGATTGGCTACGGGCCGAGTCCATGCCTTGCAGACGGGGTGACTTGGCATCACCGGATGATGGGTGGGCCAGGGCGGCTCTTTTCACAGGTACTGCGGTCATCTTGGCTGGTGCAAGAGGTTGAGGTAGGTGCAGATGAGGGGGTGCCGAAGCGACAAGTCGACGCGTCGAGGCGCGCTCATATCCAGACCCGAGTCGCGACTTTCTTCGCGTGTTTATCAATGTTCGCTTCTTACACAAATCGGGCGACGAAAGTATAGTGATGGGGTTTGATCTTTTTCCAATTACTGAGCTTTACCAAGTCCGAGCGGGCCTTAGCAGATCCAGGTCTTTTCCCCTTCACTCGTCTTGCCAATCCATTGGTAGCCTGAGTAGTCGGATGAGTAATGATCAATTTGGAGAGTCTCCCAATCTCCCCGGGCCCAAAGGGGTACGTACCGCTGCAGCCTCAGTGGCGGCGGGCCATGGTGTGGTACCCTAGTCATCGACCCAAGGGATCATTGACCAAAGCTCAACTCATTTCATCTTCGAACGTCTGAACCCACTCGATGGGGGAACCAACCCTCCCTCGCTTCAGCACTTGAAGCACGCCAACTCTACTTGCAGCCCCCCCACTTGGTGCGGCGGAGCCGAGTCGCCTTTGCTGGCAGGTCCAGCCTCTGTCGCGCTGCATACGAGTGCATACGTATGCAGGCATGTGCACATACGCGATTCTCTTTCATTAAGACGTCTCTGCGCAATTGCATATATGTGTACCTTCGTGCTCGCGCGGATCGAATTGAACCGGCGCAACTTGCTTCTTTGCGAAACCCCCTTTAGTCTTCGTGGCCTAGGCTTTCACTCTTTCTTGCATTGAATCTCATCTTATCATCTATCGTATACTCCTTCCGTTGAGAGTCCTGTACAGTGCGGTCAGAACCATCTTCTCCACTACAATCACCTCCACTCTTTACTTCCTTGTCCGCAAAGCTCGAGTCCTCGTCGTCATGGTCGTCGGCTCCTCGGCCTGTTCAACAGGCTTGACCGCCGCAGTTCGTCGCTTCGGCCTGGTCTCAACCGGCGCAACGTTCTCCGTATTCACGACTACAGCCGCCTTGCGGGCTCGAGTAGTCTTTACCACGATAGGGACTGATGAGTGCTCTTGCTCCTCCTCCTGCTGATGTTGTGGAGTGTGCTTCAGCGCCGAACGACTGCGCGCTTTTCGGACCACTTTGGGCTCGGCGACGACGGTGACGGGTTCCGGAGTCGGTTCGGGTTCATCTTCATGGAAGACCAAGGGGACCGCTTTGGTGGTTCGTCCCTTTCGAGCCGCGGGCTTCGACTTGGGCACGGGTTCGGGTTCTGTGAGTCTCACCGCACGAGTCAGCTGCAGCCGGAAAACTCAGGGTTCGAGGCTGGAAAGAGACTTACGAATCTCCTCAGCAACAACCTCTACATCCGGGACGGCCTTCTTCTTCGACACCGTTGCACGCTTAGGCTTGACCGTCTCGATCTTCGGCTCTTCGACGACCGCAAGCTTCTGAACAGGCGCCACGACTTCGACCTGGACCTCGGGCTCAAGAGCTTTCTTTCCGCGTCCTCGGATCGTCTTCTTCTCCACCACGACCGGAATCTCAGCCTCCTCTTCAACGACGGCGGCGACGCTGACCTGACGTCTAGTCATAGCCCTTTTCGCTATTGTCGAAGTCGCCTTCTTCGCTCGACTCGCTCGGGCAGGCTTCTCGACGACGACTTCCTCAGCAGTAGGTTCGAGCACAGGGTTCTTCTCGACTGCTTCAACGACAACTTCGACGGCGGCGACGGGAACACGTTTGGTCCGAGTTGCCTTCTTCCGTGCTGAGGCTGGTGCTGTCTGTTCCTCGACAGCGTCCTCCTGTTGTTCTTCGATAGGAGCAGCAACGACGTCCGGTTCCAAAGATTCGACGACAACGGCTGGTTCAGGAGTTGCGGTTTGGACGACATCGGGCATGACAGGGGTTGCGATCTCGGCAGCAGCTTCGAACGAACGCGTTTCGATCGAGTGAGTTCCAGCATGTTCGAGCGGTGACTTTGACTGTACTTCTTGAACCGATTGGACGACGGGTTCTTCGATCAGAGGCTCGACTACCTTAACCACCTCGACATCCTTAACGACCTCGATGACCTCTGGTACTTCTTCCACGACCACGAAGCTCTTCTGCGCCACCGGCGACACACTCTTCTCCGTCGCCGCAGCAGGCGTCAACAACAACTCCTTCAAGCCCTCATCACCCGGCGTCTTGCCCGTACGCTCCCCGATCGTGGTCACGGACGAAGAAGAAGAAGAAGCAGGCGTCTTGAACATCATTTTGGACCCATTCATCTTGGGCGTAATAGCGCTAGGAACAGAAGGAGCAAATAATCTCTTGAGACTCGTCGAATGGTTTGGTGTTGGATCACCCATCACCAATGAATGGGCTTGTTGATGACCTGGTGCGGGGCGAGTGGGAGTGGCGAATTCGAGGTCATCGTCTTCTGTTGTTGGGGCGGGGGCGGGGACGGGTTTGGAAGTGGAAGGGATGGGCTTGGTGGATTTCGGCGCGGTAAGAGGTTCGCCGAACCGGATGGGCGATCCAGGTCGATAAGGCGTTTCAGTAACGGGGGGAGTACCATTCGACGATGAACTGTTGACGTGTGATCGCAAATCCTCCATCCTCTGCTTGAGCGCCAAAATCGAATTCGTCGTTGTCGTGGCAGGCGCCACCTTGCCCTCTTCCTCCCTCCCCAGAATCGGCAACGAAGATGCACTCCCCATCCTCACCGCCGAACCAATCTTAATCGCACTTCCACCCACACCCGGCGTCCCATCAACCCTCTGAGCCCTCCTTATAGGCGTCCCATTCGAAGCGAACAATCGACTCGCTTTCGTACTCGAGGGCAAACCACCTGAACGTCTCGATTGTCCGATGCTGAAAGTCTTGGGGGTCCCGAAGACTGGCCCTGAGGGAGCTAGTTGGGCGAGAGCGGCTTTCATTGATTCGGAGGGGGTCATACCACCCAATGGCGCTTTACGAACTGAGACTGGTGCGGGTAGAGGTGTCGAAGGTAGAGTTGGGGAAGGAGGGAGAGGGATCTTTATCGGGTCCACAGGGGTCTTTTCAACCGCGCTCGTAACGACACTCTCCTCCTCCGCATCCTCTGCCCTCCATTGCAAACCCGGTTCTCGGATATCCACGATTTCTTTGACGTAAACCGACTCGTTGAACACGACCCTTCTCTTGACCGTCGAAGGTGGGGCTTGTAAGAATCCTTTGATCGACTTGCGTCGACCACTCATCACCATGGGTCGTAGGGCAGATTTGGGGGTGGCCATGACGCGGTGGTGATTGATGGGACTGGTCATTTCGGGAGTGAAGGTCGGGCGGAACTCGAATGTTGGTGCGCAGGAGATGGGGGTGCTTCGTGTGGGAGTAGAGTGGTAGACAAAGCCGGAGAATTTGTTGGGGGAAGTTGTGGACTCGGGGGTGCGGGCAACAGAGGCGCTGGCACTGGGGCTAGGAGCAGAAGATGGTGTTGGAGTGGCCGTCTTGGCAAGTTGCAATTCAGGTATGAAGATGGTCCGAGCTGCTTGAGGTGTATAGGAGTAGGTCGAGCCGGAAGGCGTTTCGGGTAAGGGGGCTGATGCCGCTTGGCGTGCTTCGGCGGAGGTGGGTATCAGGCGCGGGACCGTGATCATCTGGACCGGCGTAAAGTGGGCGATCATGGACTGCGAGAAGGATATCGACTCTCATCAGTACCGCTTCGGCCACGCCATCTTCTTGGAATCGAGCTTACCTCACTCGCAACCTCGACCTCCGCCTCAGCTTCATCAACGTCCATCGCGTCATCCTCAACGTCGTCTTCCTCGTCCTGGTCGTCACTATCCCGCCTAGGGGTCAACAGTGATCCATTTCTCCCCCTGACCAAGTCCAATGAGTCCCTCGGCGTCTTTGCTGGACTCAAATTTGGGCCCATTCCGTTCTGAGACGGCGTCAATTCGACTGAACCCATCTCCTCGCTCGAGGAAGATGCGCCACTCGATTGAGAAGGCGTCAAATGCGGTATGATATAACTCTTGATCGCCGAACGAATGAGGACTTTTTCCCTCAACGAATGACGACGCGTCAACGAGTGTCGAGGGATCATAGGAACAGAAGTAGGGGATTCGGTCGGTGTGGCCGGGAGAGGGATCTTCGTCGCTAGGGTAGGGATGGGGGTAAGAGGGAATGGAGGAGGTACGTCCGCGTCCGCTTCGGCGATTTCGTCGTAGGATGAATCGGAATCCGAGGCGTTCGCTTCTTCGTCGTCACTTGGGACTAGGGAAGTAGTCGCCACCTCTCCCACGGCGGGAGAAAGCAACAAAGTACTAATCCTCTTCGAAGTACTCGAGGACCTCTTCGTAGGCGTCGTCGGTTCGGCGACGCGTTTAGACGCAGGTGTAGGAGAAGTAGGTCTCCACTCCTCTTCTTCCGCCTCGGCTTTGGCTTGAGCCAACTCGAGTTTCTCTTGACGTTCTTTGATCCAATCTTCGGCTTGATCGGTGGGAACGATTGTCATTCGCATGGACAGACGACGTTCCTTTCGAATGGTGGGTAAGGCGTTCACTCGACGGTCGGCTGACATGGGAGAATGGAGGGATCGTGCTCGTTGGTCAAGGGAAGGGGTGGCTTGGTGAACGAGAGGAGCTTCCGGCGGGGGCGGGTTCTCCTCGTCTTCATCATTTTCCACTTCCTCTTCTTCCCACGTCACCAAATCGCCCACTTCATCATCCATCTCATCCCACTGCGCCAAATCAGTGTGGACCAAATCGAACGGTGTAGGTGCGAGCGATTGCTGAACTATGGGAGAAGCAGGTGCTGAGGATCGGAAGGGGGATAAGAGTCCGCTGAGGAGAGAGACAGCTCTCTTGGGTGAAGTCGGCGTGGTTTCTTCGCAGGGCCAGACGAGGGATAGGCGTGGGGAAGACGTCGCGATGTTGGGTCGGACAGGGGTCTTTACGGGGAGAATTGAGTCGAGTGTGAGCTGTGCTCAAATAAAAATGAAGGGTTCGCATGAAGACTGACATCTATTTTGACGTCGATGAGGGTGGCTGCTCCCCATTTGAATGTCCGGTCGCAAATGACGATCAGGTCCCCGTCGTTGAGGTTGGCGGATTCGCTGGGAGGTTATTGAAAGGGGTTAGGGATCGAAGGCGACGAGACGACTATCCGCGTGTCTGCGCAATTCACCCTTTATTGATCAATCTCCCGTTTAAGAAGAGCCCGTTCACACCTGAACATCCAATGACGGCCTAGGGATGTGAAAGTAAGAGCATGTCGGGACCAACAAGGCATAGTCAGCTCCCGGGCCGATGTTTCCCACCCGGCTACTCCCTGACCTCGTAGGGCGCGTCCGTATCGACCGTAATTGTGGCGTGTACTTTGGAGCATGTCTCAAAAGCCATACGACAGTCATTCGAAGAGAGCCTACAACAATACGAAAGCGGATGAGCGACACTTGGAGGTTGAGTGAAGCCACCGGGAACCAGACACGGTCACTCACCGACCAAAGGTGAACACAGGCTTGACGAGGGACAGCCCTCGGGGTTTCCTATGCGGTTTGGTGCTGTCCAACTTGACCCATGTTACGGAGCCGTAGGACTGGACTTGGACCATCGCGCATGCGGCGAATACGGAATACGGAGCACGGAGCGAGAATGTTGATTGATGGTCGGCGCGCCGTGGCTGAGCTCGGTCGACTTTGACCGCGGAGTGACGTAATGGCGAGTCGAGGCTGATGTTTGTTGTGACGTAGCACAAGAAGGAAAAGTAAAACCAGAGAAAGGAAGGGGGCCTGTAAAACGAAACACCAAAGTGGGGAGACCGGACGAACAGGAAACAAAGAGTTGGAAAACTCGCGCCGCCAGACCCCGCGCGCGAGTTGCTTGAGTCTGCTCTAGTCTGCTTAAGTCGGATTAGGTCAGATTAGGCCAGAATTAGGTCAATGTATGCGCTCAAACACTCGCACCCCGCTCGCACGGACCTCTGGTATGACGTTGTGCGCCCCTTTCCAGTCTCGATCGGCTCGTGTCTACCTCATCGCGTGTTCCCGGCATCCCCATCCACGATGGCCGTAACACAATCCACCGTCACGCCTTCAGAGCTAATCCAACACCTGCTCACGCTCGCCACGCTCGAACACGAGCACGAAGCCACGTCCACCTCGATCCTGCACTCGTCCTGCTCGCTCGCGCAACTCGTCGACGCCGGCGTAGCGATCGCCAATCTCCGACCGGTCAAGACGACCCTTGGCTTGGGAGCGAGGACCTTGGTGCACCTCGAGATAAATTCGGCGCATTCGAGCCAGGCCGAGCTGCAGTGCGGGGATGTCAGGAACGGCGATTTGGTCAAGTTGGTCGACGCGAGTGGGGCAGCGTCTACGAGTCAGGGTAAAGGCAAGGGGAAAGCAAAACTCAATACGAGTGTCCTTAGTCAGCAAGAGGGCATAGAAGGTGTCGCGTGGAAGGTACAACTCGATCGGATCGTCGTCGCGCTCGGCAAACCACCGGCACCCATAAATGGATCCAGCTCGGGCTCGGCTGCCAATGACACCAACGACGATATTCAGGTTCCTCTCAACGTTCATCTGTGGGTTCGATCTTCATGAAACGAGTGCAGAACCCCGAGACTGATCCCATCGTATGCCACAGTCTCAAATTGTCCAATCCGTCAACTTTTCACCGCCAACGCTCGGCCTTACAAAAGCTGCTCCTCCTCCTCAACTCGCACAAGCCACTCCGACCCCTCATCTCCATACTCCTCGGACTAGCCAAACCAGCTCCACCTTCTGATCCCATACCTCCCCTGACGTACTACGACGATCGACTGAACGAGTCCCAGAAAGAAGCGATTGAGTTTTCGCTAAGAGAGAGTGAACACTTGGCACTGATTTGGGGTCCACCGGGGACGGGAAAGACGCAGACGTTGGTGGAGATAATACGACAATTGGTCGCGAGCGATCAAAGAGTTTTGGTGGTGGGTGGGAGTAATTTGTCCGGTACGTTCTTTCGAGCCAATGTCTCCCAAGCTCGAGCGCCAAAATTGATCGAGCTCATTTTTCTACCCGGGGGAAAACAGTCGACAACGTCCTTCAACGCCTCTCTATACCCACCCTTCCCTACCCCAACCCCATCCCTCTAACTCGTCTAGGTCACCCCGCGCGAGTCCTCAACACTCTGACACCCTACACCCTCGATTCCCAAATATCCTCCTCCTCCGCCTCCGAAATCAACGCCGACCTCAAGGACGAATTGGAACACCTTGAACATCGATTGAGGAATGCGAATGGGAAGGATAGGATTAGAGGTAGTGAGAGGAAAAAGAAGTGGGATGAGGTGAGGGGTTTGAGGAGGGATTATGCAAAGAGGGAAGGAGGGGTCGTTAAAGAGGTATTGGGGAGGGCTAAAGTCGTTTTGGCGACGACGCATGGGTGAGTGAGCCAAGTGTGGATACGTTGAGCAGAGATTGACTAGTGATGCTCATCCGGTGCATGCAGAGCCGGAGGAAGAAACCTAGACGACTACATCTTTGACGTCGTCATCATCGACGAAGCTGCTCAAGTCGTCGAACCTTCAAGCTGGATACCGATACTCAAAGGCAACAAGTTGATTTTGGTCAGTACAGGCGAGTCACATTCACTTGGACGGAGTGTTCATGTGTTGTACTTATTCTCGTCGGATAGGCGGGTGATGATTGTCAATTGCCGCCGACGATCAAGAGTCTTAATTCGAAGGAGGGAGGATCCCATCCGGGGAAGAAGGGGCCCAAGCCTAGATCGAAAGAAGGCACGACGGACGGGGTAGCGGGCACAACGACTGAGGTTCAGGTCGAGAAGCGTTCTTTGGACGAACCCAGGCCGACAGCAGCCGAACCCGTCAAAGCTGAGAACCTCCCTCCTTCCAAGACGGAGGAACGTGCTGAACCTATATCGGCTCCGGGGGGATCTGATTTTACCGCCACTTCAACACCGTCAGATCCAGAGATCGTACCGACAGCTTGTACAGAGGAGACGGCCCCCGTCCCAGCCGACTCTATCCCACCCGAACGAACCCAACTAGTCCCTCTCTCCCTCTCCCCCGACCTCTCCCTAACCCTCTTCTCCCGGCTCCTGGCCCTCCATGGTCCCTCGATTCGACGCATGCTCAACGTTCAATACCGTTTCAACAAGACCATCAACACTTTCCCCTCTCAAAAGCTCTACGACTCCAAACTCGTTCCTTCACCGATAGTCGAGGATTGTACTCTACTTGATCTCTTCGAGGATAAGAAGGGGAAGGATGAGGATTTGGGTGAACCGGTTGTATTTTGGGACACGGCGGGTTTGGACATGTTTGAGAGGGAGGATAAGGAGAGTCAGAGGAATGAGAATGAGGCGCAGATTTGTGCAGAGTATGTGAGGTTCTTGGTGAGTGCTCTTTGAGTGTTACAACCTGAATCGTCGTTCTGTGCTCGGACTTTTAACAACCCTTGTTTTTATGAATGTTCGTAGATTGATCAAGGCATCAAAGAATCGCAAATCACTTTGATCTCACCTTACAACGCCCAAGTCGCGCTTCTAGCTCAAACGCTCCACCCCGAATGGCCGACCCTCGAAATCGGTTCGATCGACGGAATGCAAGGTCGTGAAAACGAGGTCGTCATCATCTCCTTGGTTAGATCGAACCAGAAGGGGGAAGTGGGGTTCTTGAATGATCAGAGGAGGTTGAATGTGTGAGTTAGTGTGGGGAGTGTAGGTATTCGAATCCAAGGGGAATGCGCTGATGATGGCTTTTCATTCCTGTCCAGTGCCATGACTCGACCTAAACGACAGCTCGTCGTCGTTGGCGATTCAGCAACGGTCAAGAAAGGCTCGGCGTATCTCAAAGATTGGATGGAATGGTTAGAAGAGAATGCGCTCGTCAAGATACCGGAATGATGAACGAGCTGGAATATTTGCATTGTCGCGCGTTGCTATACAAAGGTTTCTTATCTTTTATTTTGCTGGTTCTAAGGTACATTGTGTTGAGAGGGGTTTTACTTGTACTGAATTACTTAGTGTCTTTACGAGGCTTCCCATTCTCCTCCGCTGGCTAGTTGGGCAAAGTGGCCACCGCGTGCACGAAGATCATCCACTGTTCCTCTGTTGGGTGTGAACGCAATGGCTGTCAGTTTTTTCTGTCCCTAGTTACAAGAAAGAAACGACCGCATACGGTGTGGTACTCACGTTTCCACTACCCGTCCCTCATGTATCACAATCAGCCGATCGCACCTCTTCATCACATCCAACTTGTGCGTCACAATAATAGTCGTGCGTCCCTTCTTGACCTCCTCAATCGTCTGCATTACCAAAGCTTGATTCGTAGCGTCCAAAGCCGAGGTACATTCGTCCAACAAGAGGATCTCTCGCTCTTGCATCAATGCTCGGGCGAGTTGGAGACGTTGGAGTTGACCTCCGGAGATGAGCGACGCGTTTTCGCCTAGCTTGGTCTCGTAGCCTCGGGGAAGGGTTTGGATAAAGTTGTGAGCATGAGCGAGTTGAGCGGCTCGTTCGATCTTAGCTTGTAGTGCATGTCGAGGTTCGGAGAGATTGCAACCGTAGGAGATGTTGTCTGCGATCGAGAGGTCGAAGAGGACGGGGTGTTGGGAAACGACGGCGACGTGATTGCGGAGGAACTTGACATCGACGCGGGAGAGGGGTCGACCGTCAAGAAGGATGGAGCCGTTCGAGGGCTCGTACAAACGTTGAAGGAGGGCTGTGACAGTTGATTTTCCGGATCCGGAAGAACTACGAATAGTTCAAATGAGTCAGTAGCGGATTTCAAGCAGATGCCGTAATGGGTGGTAGGCTCACCCAACGATCCCAACACATTCTCCGGCTTTGATCGAGAACGAGATCTCTCGCAAGATGGGGACATCCGCTCGCGAAGGGTACGAGAAGTCGACCTTGTTGAACGAGATAGCTCCCTGAACGGGGAAGACCATCGAGCCTTCCGATTCGGAGGTGTTGGTGTCGAGTTCCAAGAGGCGCGAGAGATCGATGATGGCTTCTTGGGATTTGGTGATGGCCGGCACTACGGGAAAGACAACAAGGTAAGCTTGAGACGGGCAGTTAGTCGAGTAGGACTCTTTCACGAACGTACTGTAGATCGCGATTTGTGCGGCATAAGTCATGGAGAAAATGATGAGGGAGAAAATCGTCGCCATTTTTTCAAAGTCGTAGCGACCGTTCGCGATCAGCAAGGCGCCGACGTAGACCATGACAGCTGCAGAGGAGTCCAGAAAGTAATCAGCAATTATGAAGCAACACTAGTGCAAAAGGTCATTACTTACCCTCAGCCACGAATGTGAGTCCCAGCGTGACACCGTTGCCCATCCCTGCGAGAGGAGCAGCGCGCATCGCTCCGGCGTACGTCTCGTGGAGAGAGTGTTCGAACTTGGCAAGGACGACGGACTCGAGCGACATGGAGCGAAGCGCCTTGATGTTGGAAACGTTCTGCAAGGAGTACGAAGCGTCTTTTTTTCAGATCAAAGAAGCTTTGGTCAAAACTCTAGACTGGTGTAGAGACTCACCAGATGGAACCGCCTCGCCACATTTTCGCGTAGCACTTTGTTACGCGCCTCGTGCTTAGCGTGCAGCACTTGAAGACCTCGAGTAAGGAAAAGGAAGATGGGTGCAAAACCAACCCCAACGAGGGTCAACTCCCAACCGGTAGCCATGGCCCAGAATACGCCCAAAAGTAGCATGGTGGCGCAGACGAGAATTTGGCTAATGACGGTGCCGACGAGCAAGCGGGCGTCCTCGGCGTCCTTGACGAGGGAATGGACGAGAGCCCCGGTCGTATTCTCCGGTCGGTCGAAGAACGACTTGTCTTGGCGAAGTACAAGTGCAAGACCTCGGCAACGAAGGGAGGTGATCCATCCCATCGCACAGCGTTCGAGGATGTAGAATTTGAAGAAGTCGGCGAATCCGTCTATGGCCGCGACGAGGAGCACGAGCAACGATGTTCTGGTGACGACTTTTCCGGCGTGAGGGTTGGCGAGGTTGGCGATGAGCTTGGCCAACAAGAAGGAGAACACGGGTGTACAAACACCGACGACAATCGAAAGGAAGAGCCCCAGGAAAAGGGCGATTTTGTTGGGCAAGGTCGGGTAGAACTCGCGCGCGATTCGAAGCAAGGACATGACCTTGCGCGGGGCTGGGTCCGAAGCCATTTCGACTACGACGTCGTCAACGGCCCCTTTTTCGCTGATGTGAGGGGGGGTATTCAACTCAGCCCCGTCGATGTACGACTTGTGCTTGACGCGGTTCATGACAGGTCGTCGAGCGACTGCTGCTGAGGCGAGCTGTTCGAGGATGACGAAGGAGAGACTCGAGTCTCGTCGGCGGCTCATGCTTTCATCCGATCTGAAAGGCGAGGAAGAGGTGGAGCCGAGCTCCATCTTGGAAGAAGTATGGTCGCGCGACGACAATGACCCCTGTCCAGAAGAGGGGTGGCGCGGCAGCGGCTCGGTGGGGACCGCCAATGCGCTGGAAGTCGCCTTGTATCCCATAGAGGCCCGACGAGCCTTTTGGAGATCTCGAGAAGCCCGAGCCACATTGTACACCCCACTGCCACCGCCCATCAAGCCAGCTCCCGGCAAACCCCAGTTGGACGACGCTCGTCGACTGTTGTGCTTTGATTGAGGCCAGTAGGAAGACCTCGTAGCCGACTGGGTGCTCAAGAACTCGGCAGAAAGTTCCTCTAACACGTCTGTGTCGTTCATCTGAATTTCTTCCTCTCCGAGCTCAAGACGCGGTACTTGCTGCTGTTCCTGCGCAAGCTGGTTGAAAGGACCGTTGTCGACTGCTTCGAGGTCGCGTCGATAGCCTTGCTCGACGACTTGTCCATCCGCCATGACGTAGACAAAGTCGTTCTCCTCGATCGCGGAGAGGTCGTGGGTGACGATGATGGTGGTCCTGTTCTTGCGAGATGCCTTGATGGCCTCCGAGACGAGCAGACGAGAAGTGGCATCGAGCGCCGAAGTAGCTTCATCTGTACAAGGTGCAAGGAAAGAAAGGGTCAGAATTCACTCGATTTATAGGAACATTCTATAATGATAACCTACCCAATATCAACACCGTCGGGTTTCGAATCCAAGCCCTTGCAATGGCAAGTCGTTGTCGTTGACCTCCACTGAGCGCAGCACCCTTCTCGCCACTCAACCAAGTATCATAACCCTCAGGAAGGTCGCGCACGAAATCGTGCAACAATGCACCCCGACACGCGGTGGTCACTTCTTCCCGAGTAACATCCTCAATCTTCCTACGGGACCCGTCTTCCCGAACTTGACCTACGACACCCATCGCAACGTTCTCGTGAACGGTACCTTCAAAGATGATAGCCGCGCCTTGAGAGACGCAAGCGACGTGCGATCGAAGCCACTCGTCGTCGATCCATTCTAGACCTTGTTCATCGACTTCGATACGTCCAGATTCGGGTGTGTACAAACCCATGAGAAGACTCGCGACGGTCGACTTGCCACTTCCTGATCCACCGACGATGAAGGTCGTTTCCCGAGCGGCGAGGTACAAGCTGACGTCTTGAAGGACAGGGGGGGCAGGGTGAGGTCGCGAAGGGTAGTGAAAGGTAACCCCTCGAAGGGACAGCTCGCCTGTGAAGATGGAAGGCTGGACCTTGCGGAGCGCACGAGGGGTCGATTGGCCACGATGCTTCTTGCTCATCGCTCCGTTGACGGGGATGAACACGGGAGCGCTCGACGACATGGGGGCGGAGACGAGAGGCGGGGAACTACTCTCACGTCGCAGCTCATTCAACGTGGTCGAAGACGCCTTACTATCGTGCAGCGGTGCGAAACTGTCCTTCGATGCGCCCCTAAAGTGCTTGATCTTGTTGCGACCTCCTCGGGAAGTCTCCTGCGGCGAGCGAGGATCCTTGACGATCGCCGAGTTTCGGTTCGCAGCTGGGCCTGAAGTGATCTCGGTCTGCCTAGCCAGATTGAGCTCTCCAGCCATCGCGACTTTACCCTTTTCGAGCGTGACCAAGAGTGGCACGCAGGACTGGACGTAACTCGAGGCGACGAGACAAGCCCAGAAGCAAGTGCTGATCGACTGCGCCGAGGCCTTGCCGTGACTGACGAGCCACCACCCGAACCAAAAGCCCTGCACAAACATGGCCATGATGATGAACTGCACGATACCGCCTCGCAGACCCCAAATCATATGAAGACGATTGTAGATGTTGAAAGCGATGTTGGTAAGCGTAGAAAAGGACTCGACCTCGCGCTCCTCGGCATTGAAGGCCTTGACGGTCGGGATGGCTCCGAGGATGCGATCGAGCCGGGAGGCCGACTTGGTCGAGTATTCGCGGTCTTGGAGGACCAGAGAGTGCGCTCTACTCTCGGTAGAGGTTATGACGAATGCGATGATGGGGAAGCAACCGAGGACAGCGAAAGTGAGGATGTAAGAGCGGTAAAAAGAGATCCCGAGGGCAACGAAGAACGAAGTGAGGTATTGAACGACGAGACCGCATGTCGCCGAGGTCGCCATCCGCACATCGTCAGTTTCCCTGTTTGGCATGTTCAGTAGAATTAATGATTGAAACCCTTCATTGTCAGATGGCCATCGTGGATAGCTCACCTCGTGAATCGACCCACGAGACCTCCACTGCCCGCTCCCGTTTCATCATCACCATCCTCCACCTCCTCCTCATCACTATCGGCAGAAGTGTCGACGCCCATACCCAGGTCGAACCACCCTATACTTCTCTTGTTCACTCCTTCGTACACCTCTTTACGCAGTGCTCTAACGACCCTCTCACCATGAATGGTCCACATCCAAGTTGACGACACTTGAAGAAGAAAAATCGCCACGCCGATTCCGGCGAACGTGATCGCCGAAGTGCGTGATTGACTGAGCATCGTATGTCGGGCGGCGGCAAGTTGGTCCGCCGATAGAGGGGGTTGATGCATCACGGCAAGTGCATAGTTTGAATAGGTCCCGAAAGCCTTTCCGATCACCTCGGTCATGTAAGGGGCGACCCCACCTGCGAGAACCGAAAGGATGGTCGCGGGGAGAACGATGGTGATGCGGTCGGACCGTGATGTGAGAGCGAAGAGGAGCATCACCGAAGGCTTCGCGTCGGGCTTCTTCCGAGCTGTTTCTGAACTGCCGCTGCCGTCGTCGCTTGACCCGGACGGCTGCTTCTCCTCCTCCAAGGAAGTCCGTGACTGAAGTTCTGCCGCCGGTGCAAGAGTGGGCATGTAGGTGCCAGGCATGATTTTGGCACGCGATGTGTCGTCAAAGCTCTGCCATACTTTGTCGGGTCTGTTGAGGCGAAGCAAGTGTCAGTAAGATGGATCGAGTCCACTGGCAGGTTTACACGTACCTCGAGATGGGTGATTTTGCGGTCGGACTGAGCCACGAGTGATCCCACTCAAGAGTCCTGGTTGTGCTAATTGGGATGGTGTGGTCGGCAGTCTCCTCTGGTATCGGATGGACGCTGTCGTCATAGGACAGTCTCCGATAGTGAACCGGCTGGGCGGCCAGACCGCCTTTGGCAAGCTCGCTCGTACGGCCGCCTCCTGTCTTGCCTGGGGAACGAGCAGGCGTGCCGAGCCTCCGAGTTTCATTGTCGAACGTGTCCTGGCCCAACCGAGGTGATCTATGGGGGGAAGACGCTTCGAGAGAATAAGATCTCGGTGATAACTGGGTCATGGGGAGCGAGTCGGATCGTGGGGTCGTCGGGGGCGTAGCGCGCGGGCGCTGGTGGGGCTGCTGCCGAGGGGAGGACAGCCCTTTTGTTACGGCGGGGAATGCTTCAACCGACGGGGCTTCGCTCGGCTCAGGCTGGCCCTGAAGGATGGGATACGAGATCTTCCTGTTCATGATGGTGGAGGAGATGGGCGAGGGGGTGTATCACAGTTTGGTGTTGAGTAGTGAGGAAGGATAGATGGTAGGCCATCAGCAAGGATGCCAAACTCGGTGCAATGCATCATGGCGTCTGTCACAAAGCCCGACGATGATACAAAGGGACTTGTGCGCGCCCAGATCCGAGCAGTCCGCTCCTGCTGCGACAATTTTTGCCGGAGCGCCCGAGTGCCGGAATGCCGCGGCCGCCGGCGGGCCACAGGCGGGTGAGTCGTCGCGCCCATTAGAACGATTACCGCGTGAAACTATCATGGCGGGAAATTCGCAAACAAAAAATGGACACGCCAGCCGAAGACCAAGAAGCACCTCCTAAGGACGTGGAAGACGCTATGGACCAAGATGATGAGCACAACTAAAATCCCAAACGTGTCTTTTGTTGCTGCCAACGTGCAGTCAATCAATGAAGACCGTAAGCGTGCCTCTCTTTTCTCCAATCTCCGCTCCCATAACGCCGACGTCTTTCTCCTGAGCGAAACTGGCCGACCTTCCCCGAAAGGGTGGCCCAGTGGACTCAGGAGTGCCAAGACTTGAAGCTCTCCGCTCTTTTCACTCCTTTCAACAACACTGCCATACTTTGGAAGAGCGACTCCGTGGTCATTACCTTTGATCCCGAGTCGCCTCCAAACACTCTTCGTGCCTCTTTCTCTTTCCCGGACCGAGTCACCGACGCCACCTTTTGTGTGGGTGATTCAAAAGTCCGGGTTGTATCAATATACACGCCTTCCTCCGACAAGCCAGACAAAAAGCGCTTCCTCTCACACCTCAGCACCGCCCTCCGACAAGTTGTACGTGACGAACCCTCGCCGCCTGCGCTCCTAGTCGGGGGGACTGGAATTGTGTTGAGTCCCAGCCCCTCGATTCGGAGAACCAAAACGGAACGAATTATGGGGGTCAGGAGATGCGCGACCTTGCCACGGCCACCAATCTTATCGACGCCTATCGGCTCCATCATCCCAAAGGACGAGCCACGACGAATCGCTCAGCGCCCGGCACGTGCCGTCGCCTTGACCGCATCTATGTCTCGCCTGATTGGGTCGACCTCTTCCATGATCACAAAATTTGGGCTCCTGCCCTCAAATCGACGCACTCAATGGTTGTGGCACGGTTCCAAGTGCCGGGCGCAATCGACATCGGTCCGGGCAAATTCAAGCTGGGTTTGCACGTGATCGAGGGCGACGCGACCTGCAAGTACCTCACCTCCATTGTCCGCACCCTTTACAACAAAGCCCTCCTCCAGACGCCCAACAATCCACCAGCAGCTTGGACGTCCACCAAAGACCGCCTGCTGCCCGAGCTGCAGGCTCTGGCCCGGACTTTCGCTGACCACTCGCGCTACGGCGCGGCCCTGCGGTCCCGCCTCGACCCATCTCTGGCGGGTCCCTCTTCCATCTTCATCCGCCTGCGCAAAGTGCGAGCATCCGACCTGATCCCTTCGCTCAAGGTCAACGATGTTGTTCATTCCGACCCTGATTCGATGCTTGGAGCGGCCAGCGACTACTTCGAGCGGGTCTATGAGGACCGCCCCATCGATGACGCGGCCCTGAAGGCGATCATTGACGGCCTCGCTTCAACTCGCCTCTCCCCCGCGAGTTGGCGTGTTGTGAATGAGGATTAGCAGGAAGGCGGCTATCGGTTATTTGATTAGAAGCGCGCGTTTGTTTAGTGAAGCCTGGCGATGCACACCAACCGTTGTGGAGAGAAGACAAGACAACGGTTGGTGTGCATCGCCAGGCTTCACTAAACAAACGCGCGCTTCTAATCAAATAACCGATAGCCGCCTTCCTGCTAATCCTCATTCACAACACGCCAACTGTCCCTCCATCCGGGAAGCCAAGTCGCCTCCCCAACCAGCCCACATCCCAACAATCGATCTACCTCCTGTGTGATGTGCCTCTCGGAAGCACCCGAGTGCCTGGTTCACCTCGCGGTCGGCTGCCCATTTGCCCGGCGCCTCTGGTCTGCTCTGTCCCCGACCCCCCACCCAGTCTTTGTGGACTTTGTATGCCCGGTCGTGTCTCGCTCGGAACGTCGACTTGTCGAACTACGATCCTCTTCTTTCACTCGATCTTCTGGAAGCTCTGTCGCCGTCGTCGATTCTCGTCGGATCTTTTGGAACCGATCATCGAAACGGAGTTCGAGGGGCTTCGAGCCTCTATCCAGGAGTCCAAGGGTCGCCTAGTGTCTCTGTAAGACACCAAAGGGGGTTTTAGTGGGTATGGTTGATCCTGGTTTAGGGTCAATGAGTCCTACACTACTGGCTTCTGTCAGTGTACGTTACAGCATTCCCTCCGACTTTCTTGAAGAGTTCTAGGTATTAATATAATTATGCTGTTAATGAAGTCTATCAAATAAATAAATAAAGACTCGCAGCCAGCGCGCCCCGAGTCACGCCGCTGAGAGCGTTCGGTCTCTGGTGCATTTTCGACTCGAACCACCGACCCAGATTACGCATCATGGCCATCTCACCACAGTAGGTGCCCATTTCGATTTCGAAGCTCGAGAGGTGATGAGTAGGCCACCTGACTAACCACAAGTGGCGTGTGACGATGACAGGACGCGCAAGATCGTGCAGGACGTGGCCCTGTTCGCCGTGTCGCAGGTGCTGTTCTACGCCGCATTCAAGGTGGGTGCAACCCGACCCAGTCTCGACAGCGCACACGCGTACTGATGCAGGTGCCCCGCGCTTACGCACAGGCGGTCATGTCGTCGATGGATCCGCAATCGACCAAGCGCAAAGAGGCCAAAGACAAGTCCAAGAAGGCGCTCTCCAAGCTCGGACTCGATCTCTCCACCTTGGACCTCACAGAACACGAGGAGATCATTGCCGGAGAGGTCGTTCACCCATCAGAGATCAACGTCACTTTCAAAGGTCAGTGCAGAGCTGTCTCGGCATCTGACGCGTCACGGGTAGATCAGGTTCCCGTCGGCGATATCGATATCGGCCCGGTCGCTTAGTCGCCGGTCATCGTCGGTTACTTGGTGCAACCCAAAACTAGAGAGAGCTCACCAACATCCAACGTGCACTTTGATTCACAGACATTGGCGGTTTGGAGCCCATCATCTCTCAATTACGCGAGGCCGTCATCTTCCCGCTGTGTTACGCTCAGGTCTTCGAGTCGGCCGCTGGTCTCTTCGGCCCACCCAAAGGCGTCCTACTTTACGGTCCTCCAGGATGCGGCAAGACGATGCTCGCCAAGGCGCTGGCCAAGGAGTCGGGCGCGACCTTCATCAACATGCACGTCTCGACCCTGACCGACAAGTGGTTCGGCGAGTCCAACAAGCTCGTCGCCGCGCTCTTTTCGCTGGCCAAGAAGCTGCAACCGAGTATCATCTTCATCGACGAGATCGATTCCTTTATGCGGGAACGGAGATCGAGCGACCACGAGGTCACAGGCATGATGAAGGCCGAATTCATGAGGTACGATTTGGGCAGTCACTGCCGCCTCGTGGTACCGTTGTACTGGCCACTGACTCTGTGAAGTACTGCTCGCCTCTGTACAGTATGTGGGATGGGTTGGCAACCGGTAACGATACTCGTATCCTCGTGTTGGGTGCAACGAACCGACCGAACGACATTGACGCCGCCATCTTGCGACGCATGCCCAAACGCTTCTCGATCAAACTTCCGGACTCTCAACAGCGACGCAACATTCTCACTCTAGTCAGTCCCAACCATACTCTGTGTGCAGAGTACGAGCCGACCGCTCCCGGCTCCATGCGCCGCTGAAGCTGACCCAGTCGCGCCCTTTCTTACCCTCGTCACCCACAGATGCTCCGAGACATTAAGCTCGACCCTTCATTCTCGATGGACTCGCTCGTACGACGAACCGACGGTCTATCCGGCTCGGACCTCAAAGAAGCCTGCCGCAACGCCGCCATGGTTCCCGTGCGGGATCACATGCGAAGTCACTCCGTATGTGGGCAGGTCGATTTGGAGAAGATCAAGCAAGGCAACTTTAAGATCCGACCTCTGCTCAACGGCGATTTTCTCCAACCCGATCAACCTGCAAACGGGAGATATGCGACCGAACCGGAGGGTTTGGACTAAGTGCAAGGCATTGGCGAGCACGTAGGTCGCTCTGATGGAGTCAAGTCGAGACGGAGCGGAAAGGAGCCGGAGCGCACGAACTGGTCCTCTGGCATTTGATCATTTACAAGATGTTGTGCCAATACAAGATAGACGACATAAGCACTGTTTTTCTTCCATCTTGTCCATACGAGAGCCTCTAATCTAAAGTATAACTTGCCTGTCGTTGCCGTAACGGTCGATCCAGGGTGGTTTCACGCTGATTCGGCGGTGCGGCACTTCCTGTCGGACTGATGTCTGCGTAACGTTTGTGATGCCTGGCCGGTACTCATCGTGCATGGTTCGAGTCGATCGCAAACCCAGCTCTCTCCACGCCGTTCGATGCGCGAATATAGAGTGGACCCTCTGACGAGGGTAATTCAAGTGCGGCGGCATCGGGGCTTCCGTCCGAACGGTGCGATCCAGCGATCCATCTCCACTGTACAAGACCCCTAGGCCAAAGAAAGAGAGCTGCAGGCGTACACCGACCTTTGAAAGGCGCCAAGCCAATGAGAATCGGCCGCATCTTCGTCGAGTCGCCCGCCACCCCAGCTGCAGGCACCTCCGCCGCCCCGAGGCGGCCCCCCACACGTCTTGAAGCGAAAGCTTGGCAATTGGGCGAGTACACGAAGAACCGGGCCTTTTCTCCGCGGACACAAAACGGCATGCTGCAAGATGATAGGATTTCTCCTGGTGTCTGTAACGCGTTATTGTGTTCGAAAAATAGTTCTTTAAATCAAGTGATATTGCTACCAGAGCACAGAAATTTTGGGCACAATCACAGCACCTCAAACGCCCTGGAGCGGTGGAGATAGGACTTGTTTTCGCGCGGGGCAACGGCGCAGAACGGCCCGATCGGTCGCACTCCTCAGCTCCTCCCCCGCGGACAGCGAAATTGATCGGATGCCAGAGGGCCGTACATCCCCAGTCGAGCTCCAGAACACACAAAGCAGCGATCTTGGGGTAGCCCCGTGGGATTCCCCACATTCCACTCCAGTTTTCTCACTCCTTCTCCTCTTACTCGACACTTCTTGCCAACCAGCCAAAGTCCTTCTGGTTCTTCAGGTCCTTTGGTCCTGAGCCTCCTCGCCGAGAACCCTGCCCGAGTCCTCCTTTCGACTTCTCCATTCTCGCTCGCTTCGGCTCCATAATTTCTCTCGCCGCCTCAACCTCTCAGCACTTTTCTTATAGCGCCTTCGACATGGTCTATGAAGGCACCGATGGCGACTCTCTCGCCAAGTACGAGTCGAGCGAGGTTTCTGTTACCCAAGCCAGCAAGAGCGGTCCCAAGCGCTCCTATACTCTCTCGTCCACTGTCGCCGACGCGCACGCGAGGACTGTCGCCAAGCTCAACGCTCCCCCGGCCCCCAAGGAGGTCAACAACGCCTTGGTCTACTTGATCGGCATCACTATCTGCATGGGTGCAGTTGCCTACGGGTGAGTTCACTGTTTCGCGCTGAAAGAAGTTCTCAACCTTTCCCGGCTGCTCGGACAATGCCCAGAGTCTGCATGGGAACACTTGCTCTTTCTCAGTGGCGGAGATTGACGCACCTTTGAGGCTAAACCCCGCCATTCGTATTAATAGGACTACTCGGCCATCGTCGCCATTCTATCTACTGCTTCTGTTACAACTCAGTCCCGCTCACGCTCGTTTCCGAGATCTTCACCATGCGCTTCAAGACGACCTCGATGACGTTCTGCCTCATGTGGCAATGGCTCTGCACCTTTGCCGTCGTCCGCATCATGCCCGTGGCTTTGATCAACCTCGGTGGCAAGGCCTACTTCCCCTTCGCGGCCATCTTCATCACCGCCGGTCCCTTCGTCTACTTCCTCGTACCCGAGACCAAGGGCTTGCCTCTCGAAGCCATGGGCGACCTCTTCGGTGTCGCCGAGATGACCGATGCCGAGCGCGCCGTTTTGGCGAACGAGAAGGGTGAGGTCGGCTCCGTATCGCACGTCGAGCACGCTGGTTACGCTAGCGTTGCTGCGGGTGTTGCGAGATCCAACACCGTTCAGGTCATGGCACCCATTGATGAGCTCGCGAGGCGTGTCTAAACGACGAGTCGGCCGTTTTGGAATGTGTTGTCGGATTTGTTTCATAGGGATTTTCTTTGCAGTTTTTGGGCATCATAAGTTACCATTTACCTAAGTTGGTTAGGGCTGTTCAATTACTACACGAAATGTAACCTACTATTGGATACTACCTCTACCTCGCCCTGTCGGATCATCATTCGGATTGTGAGAGCGTCTCTCATCGATTAGCACCGCGCGCAATGGCGATGAACCCGTGGGAGGAGACAGGGACCACAGATTCTTCTGGGGCAGTACCAAAGCTCGTGAGCGGCACAAATGTAGGTATCTTGCATGACAACGTTCTAAATTAAACTTAATGGTGCGGATTTATTATGTCTCTAAGATAAGGCCCAATACAGATCCCTGAAAGAGTACATGGTTCTATGTTCGATCACTTGAAATTTCTGAGTCGGACTATGAAGAAGCAGGGGCATTCGTCAGAGCACCACTGCTGCTAGTACTCGTAGAGCTGGAACTGGAGGTTGACGAGCTGGTCGAGGTTTAACTTCCCGCCGTACCAGTACTGGTAGGCGTAGCACTCGACGTTGACGTCGATGTCGAGCTGCTCGTCTTTGATGTTCACATGCTGGTCGTGGCGCTCGTCGTCGAGGAGGTGCTGGTCGAAGTCGTGGACATGGGGAGTGCGGTAGAGGTGGCCGTGGGAGGGGGGAAAGGCAGAGGTAGTATGATGGTCCGATCACTCATGGTCTCGACCCCTGTGAGCCAGTTGTTGGTCGCGATAGCGTTCTTGATCCAGATGAGGGGGATAGAGTACATTGGTACCTTCATGAAGTTGACCGAGTTCGCACTCGCGACCGTCCCGAACCATCCCGGAAGCCAGTACGCATAGTATGCCCAGCCTAAAGCAGCATGGTGACATCCAAGATCAGCAACCGCAGCTTGCACCAAGAGCGCCCAGAAAATCTCCGCGCTACGTAGACTCACCGCCAGAGAGAACCGTGACAGCAGGATCTGCTGCAGTGGAATGCCCGTCGACGTAGGCGGAGAAGGTGTCTAGGGCAACGAAGAAATTTTCGCGTCAACGAAAGTACCTCCGGCGCCATAGCATAGATTCTGAACTCACTGTTGCCTTGATAGATGGTGTATTGCATCGTGTTTGCGAGAGAAGTCATCAGACTTGTCGTTATGTTGTAGTAATCGGCGTTGCGTTGCCATGCCATGAAGAACCAATACACGTCGAACCAGCCATGAATACCTCGAACTTCTTCGGTGTTGTTCCTACCGACGACGTAGTCCCAATCGTAGGAAGGAAGCATGCCGTTGAAGGTTCTCGTCGGCTCCATGTCGTTGACGAACGTTTCGAGGTTCACTTTGATGAGCTGATCGTAGGATGCCGTTACGGACGGTTCGAACAACATCGGGTGCTCGTACGCGGAGGCGAGCTTCGACATCCCATCTAGGAGCAACGCTCGTCTATTGAAAGCCATCGGCATCCCGGCCCCGTTGGTGCTACCCGCATCTCCGACTTGGCTCCATCGAGCATCGTTCGGCTGAATCACGTTGCCCGTATTGTCGAAGAACCAGGGTAGAAAGTATGCGTCATAGGTACTATGAGCGGACAACCAGCGAGTATCAGCATCGTCAGGCACAATGTTGACTGGGCTCCGGCAAGCAACTCACCGTCGCCCCGCGGCGATGAGCTCTTTAGCACGGTCGAGATACGTGACGTTGCCGTTGAACTTTGATGGGCCTGTCCAGCCACCGACTCGAGTGGGTGTCATGTCCCAAAGGCACGGCTGTTTGAGAATGTACAGGGCCGGAAGGATCCTATGAACAACAAGCAGCCACCAGAAGACATGAGCAGTCTCCTGCAGGTCGTGCACAGATTACGTCGCGTAACAGAACTGACATGTTCGCGACGATGTAGCCGTTCTCACTGCCAGCGTATTGCATCTTGGCTTTGTTATTTGGCGTCGTGGGCTGGAATGATAGAAAAGGAATTATTTCAGCGTGAGCCGGGAGCTCGTGTGGAAATTGGCGATCGAAATCGCTGCGCACAGTCACAGGGCCAGAAAAAGTGGTACGTACACCTGTAGGCCAGACGGGGTCACGGAGACCGGTCCACATTACCGTACCGTTCACAGGGTCGTTCTGAAGGAAATGCATGCTGTGACGGACGAAGTCCAGAATATCAGCACGAGCATTTCTGCGACTCATTCGAGGAGCTTGCCAGCTTACTTTTCGGCCATCTGCAGCGCCAAGTCCAAAGCACGTCGGTCTCCTGTGACCTGGTACATCTGACCTGCCGCCCTGCAGGCTTCACCGAGGTACCCATTTGCGAGCACATTTCCGATTCCGTTGGCCAGTACCGGCGGGATCTTGGCCAGTAAGCCAAGAGCACTCTCAATCTCCAACCGTGTTACGTTGCCATCGGTACCACTCCAAATCGTATCCACGTATCGGTCGTTGGGGTCGCAATACCGTACTTTGCAGGTCATGTCGAATCCAGCAACGGTCCCGTCGAAGCCGGATGGGACTCTGTTCGTCGAGTTGCAAGGATACCTCGGAACCACGACGGGTGGGATGGTTACGTTCGTAGTGGGGTTCGTGATCGGCACGCAGACCGTCACGTTTGCACCGACGGGGTTGACATCAGTCCCGTTCATCGCCG
This sequence comes from Microbotryum lychnidis-dioicae p1A1 Lamole, assembly GCA_001244265.2. Taxonomy (NCBI): domain Eukaryota; kingdom Fungi; phylum Basidiomycota; class Microbotryomycetes; order Microbotryales; family Microbotryaceae; genus Microbotryum; species Microbotryum lychnidis-dioicae. The sequence goes on from CDLV01000018.1 coordinate 476,413, forward strand.
TTCCATTCGTGGCCAGGGTCGCATTCGAAACAGGTGTGGTGTTGTTGACAAAGGAGATGATGGTAGTGCAGTTGAGCGTCACCTTGCCCGGGCCAGGGAGGGTCGAATTGGTGTCGGGGGACGAATTGCCGGCGCCCTGCGTGGAAGCGGGCAGACTAGAAGTTGTGGTCGAGGTGGAGGCTGAAGTCGTCGACTTTGAAAAGGAAGAAGATGATGAGGTGGTCGACTTGGATGTAGTGGTCGAACTCGAGGTCGTTGTACGCTTCGTCGTCGTCGGTGCGGTGGACGGTGGACGAATGGATGTCGTTGTTGGCCGTCGACTACTTGTCGTTGTTGGCCGTCGACTACTTGTTGTCGTTGGCCGTCGACTACTTGTCGTTGTTGGCCGTCGACTGCTCGTTGTCGTTGTTGGCCGTCGACTACTCGTTGTCGTCGGGCGCCGAGAAGTAGTCGTCGTTCGCCTGGGCGTCGTCGTCGTCGGGCGCCGAGAGGTAGTTGTCGCTCGCCGGGGAGTGGTCGTGGGATTCCGCACGCCATCCGTCCGAGCTCGAGTGTTGGTCCTGATTCTCGGGCTGCGCGTTTTTGTCGTCGCGCGAGGCGCACTCGTTTTCCGTCGATCGGCCGTCGTCCGACGAGCCGCCGTAGTAGTCTTCTTTTTAGTCGTTGTCTTACGTTCCACCGCAGCCAGCGGATGGCCAGGTGAAGTCGTACGGCGCGTCGTCCTCCCCCTCCGAGCGATCCTTGTGCGCAATTTCTTCTCATCGTGCTTATCTTGCTCCGCTCTCTTCTCTCTCTCGCGTATCTCTGATTCTTTCCGGTAGAGCAAGTCGAAATAAATACTCCGAAACAATGACCGTCGGCATATCCTGTCACACCATTCAACTCACCTTCCACTTCATCATCGCCTAGGTCATCTTGCGCGCCTCGAGCGAGAATATCCTCCTCATCGACTACTTCTGTAGGATCTCGAAAATTTCCAGCTTCAAAGACTTAGTTAAAGTAAATGTACTGAAAGTCCACAACAAACAAAGCACTGACCTTCATCCGCGGCCGAGTATCGCTCGTCCGACTCGTCCGTCAGGCTCGACTCGGACTCGTCAAGTTGAACGACGACTTGGCGCGAGTCCTCGAGTTCGTTGGCCGACGCGACCACCCAATCCGACTCATCGCACGGCATAGTCATCTCCGAGTCTTCCCAAACATTCTGACATCCATTCGTATCCCTTTTCGCCAGATGAAAATGTCTCTTCCCCAATGTAGCGAGCCATCGAAAACGACTAGTATGTCGTAGCCGATCGCTCGAAGTAGTAGCCGCGTCGCGTCGTTGATGAACTGCCTGAACGCGCAAAGTCTCCTCGCCAACGACGAGCGTCCCATTCGACTCATTCACGCCCCTCAACCCCTGTTGAGCAGCCAAGGCGTTCCCAAACTGACTTAAAATCCACCATGACGCGATTCCCAACTTGGCAATTTTCATCACTGTCTAAAGTTTGGAACTAGTCGTCCACGTTGAGCGGGCGGCGGGGGATGGGCTTCCTTTAAGTTGTGGGAATGGGACGACGTTCTATGAAAGCGGAGGCCGTGGTGCGCGCGCGAATTTCACGCGGCGTTTTCTAGCGCGCAACGACGACGCGTGCCTGGGGGTGTCGATTGGCGTTCTGTAGATCTGCTCGGCGGCAGGGTCGATGGAAAGGATGCTCGTGGAACAGATCGAGCAGTGGGGCTGAAATGCGGAAGATTGAAGGAACAACAAGTCGAACCAAAATTGAAGAGAGGGAAAGAGGACGAACAGCAATAAATAAATCCCCAAGAGCTGTTCGTAAAGCGGTCGGGGTCCAGGCAGCTTTTCTACACGGTCAGTTTTGAGGGTCTCTCGACACTGCCAGGGCGGACTCGCGGCATGCTGGGCGGTGTTGCCCTGCTGACGGAGGTGTGGCGCGCACGTCGTCCGTGCGGCACTGCGGAACCGACCTTGCAAGGGCCCTCCCGGACTCCCGGTGGGCCAATTTAGGCTGTTACCTACACTTCGAAAAGGTACCCGCTTTTGCTCTAGAGCGGGTAGTTTGCAAAAAGTAACGCGGTGTTAGTTTTTGAGGTTTTGGAGCAACGCAACTCGGTCCCCTTGCAGCATAATGCATGGTTCACCGGTCGTCGTAATTGTTTGCGCCGACAAGCCTAGTGCAATTACGCGACCTCCGAGTCGGATCCTTCGACTGAAAGCGCACAGAGCTGTAAGCCAACATGTGAATGCCTAGGTACTCCCAAGTCCCGTTTGAAACAGAAAAAGGACGAGGAAAGCCTGCTACCACCTCAGCGGATGAACAAAACAAACAAACAGGCAAACGGGCACACTGTCCTTCCAGCAATACCAAATCAACCGACGCCCAGCCCTTTTTTGACGTCTCGGAGTCCCACGGGCACCGACGCGCCGACACTCCGGATCCCTAACCGGTTGCCAAGAATGACACTCTGGTAGCTAGGTATGAATGTAACGGACGTGTTTTCGGACATATTCGCGTTCCATGAGATGGAGTCAACAGGCCCCCAGACTTCAGTGGAACAAGTGCAACGCAAGGGCCTCGCAAAGGTGATTCTCTCTACCTTGCTGCAAGGACCAAAGTCACTTTGAGCCTTGAATCGCATCGACTTATTGTTAGCCTTTTCGGCTGTTTCGTCCAGTTGTGAAGGGGCTGACCTTTTAGCCGTTTACCGTACTGGTGGTAGCTTTGCGACGGAGGCCTTTGCACCATATCGTGCGTTACAGGAGGCTTGAGCGCGTGAGGCTAGCCATGACCCTTGGGCTTTCAGCATGGACCCAGTACGTTGGATCCCGAAAAGGAACAGATCAGAAGTCACAAACACAAAACCCTTCGTATATCACACACACCACCTCTTTTTCATCTATTCAAACCCCCCCCACAATCAACTCAATAATCATCCACACTCCGACTCAACAAGTCCTCGTCCGACCTCCCAACCTTGATCATTTCATGCGGCGGTACGAAACTCTCTTCATCCTCCTCATCCTCATTCTCATCCTCCGCGATTCTCACGTCCTTCGTCTTCCCCGTTCCGGGCCTATGAATCGAACCACTTCGTCCGAGGTCCATGTCCCCACTTAGAGTCGAAACGTCCGCGCTTCGACCCTGTTCGTTCCTGTTATCATTTTGAACAACAGGAAAATAATTCTGACTCGACCTCGCCAAAGAAGTTGCCAAAAGGCCACCATTCCCGCCGCCCATCGCCTCATTCGAAGTTGAAAGTGCCCTAGGTCTCGAAGGCGTCAAATCGAACGGTACCTCCGAAGTCGTCGTGATCGTCTGTTTCTTCTTGGGTAAGAAAGGCGGAACGAACATCCCCTCCCTAACAGGCACCGAAGTCTTGCGTTGTAACTCCCTTTCCCCCTCTCGATCCCTTCTACCACCCTCGCCAATCTCTCCATTGAACAAACCACCACCACCACCACCTCGTCTAGTTTGACCCATCCCAATGGAAATAGGAAGAGATCCCACCGAAAAACGATTAGGCACATGTTCCTGTTCCCTTTCGATCTCTTCCTCGATCTCTTCCCCTCCTCTTGTCAAAGTCTTGTTCGAATTACCAAATCGTTGCCCCTTGCGGGGTAAAGGACTTCGATGACTAGGTACATCGATCGCCAATACTTCACGTAATTTTTGTTCCCCCTGTTTCATAGCTTCGGGATCGATTTGATCGTGCGAAGATTCGAGTAAAGCGGTTTGAGCATCTTCTTTGGCGGTAGTTGAAGTTGAGTGTGAAGCTTCGGGTGGGGTTTCGCTGATGGTTGCTGAGAGGTCGAGAGGTGGGATACGGAAAGAGGATGAGGAGGCGTTCGGAGGGGACGAGAGCAGCGACGTCGCTGCGGTTGGGGGTGATTTGAATGAAGCGTATTGCTGATAGTTGCGTTGTTGTTGTTGTTGCCTCGCCATCGAAGTTTGCAACAATGCGGCATACGAAGAAGACAGCGTCGAAGGACGGAATGAAGATGGTCGGTACGAGGTCGAGGCAGTGACTTGGGGTGAAGCAGGTGCGGCGATCGCGGCCGCAAGTTCGACGTCACCCGTTGATACGGGAACAGGGGCAGTCGAGGTGGGGGGACTGCCCAGTTCAAAATCTTCGACGTCAATGTCCTCGTCCATCTCGAAGGGGGCATCGTGTTCTGGATTCGATAGAACGGCAGCAGAAATCAGCATCACGTCATTCATAACGCTGTCATCTGTAAGATGTTGACGCACCTTCTTCATCCTCCTCATCGCCAACTGGACTCGTCTCCTCCTTGGTCGTCGTCGGCAGTTCCCTAGCCTTCGCGTCCCTACCCCGTCTCCCATTCTCCTCCTCCTCCAGCGCCAATTCCTCCGTCTCGGGTATCGCGACCAACGAATGAGCGCTCGGTACATAATTATCGATCGCAGTCCCGTCCTCGAGAGTCTTCTTCCTCGTCGTCGTCGAAGGCTGAGGTTGAGGCTGGGGCTGAGGCTGGGGCTGAGGCTGAGGCTGAGGCTGAGGCTGAGGTTGAAGCGTACTGTTGCTGGTTGTAGTAACAGAGGTTGAAGGCGTGATCGTGTCGGGCGTATCATCTCCCTCGAGAAGATCCTCATCATCCAAAGTCGCCGAAATGACTTGCCCAACCTTGTAAGGACTCCTGGACCTCGAAGCAGAACTAAGATCCCGATTCGTCGATGCGACGAGATTCGCCGACAAAGTTCCCTTGACAGCCGCCACGACTTCAGCTACCGCTTTACCACTCCTCGATTCGCTCCTTCTCCTCTGACTCGTTTCCCTACCCTTCGATTCATCCTTGGAAGCTTTTTTCACTCGACTGGCCGACCTACCCCGTTCTTCTTGTTCCCTCTCATCCTCGGCTCGAATTCGACTACTGATCGATTCGTCCCTCTTGGCCGCTTCGGGACCACGAATCGATCGACCCCTTTCCTCACTCGAAAGACGATCCTTCGATCGTTCCCTTTCCACCGAATCAGATCTTGCCCCATCCAGCGCGCTTTCGACACCATAAGCTTCGGGGAATCCTCGCTGTACGGTAGTGGGTAAAGTTCCCATCGTCTGCGCGTTCGAAGATCGTGAAGGAAAAAGTTTCTCGTGGGAAGAGAATCTTTCGATTCTGTTCATGAGTAAATCAAATTCCAAATTCGCCCTTTTGGTGAAAGCTTCTTGTTCCTTTCTTAATCGTACGATCTGTTCGTTCGTTCGTTTAACTTGGTCCGAGATGTGATTCGTGTAAATCGTCGAGAGTGGAATCTGAGGTTCCAGAGTGGTGAAAGTGTATAATCCGCTAGGTGGGGTCGGATTACGGTTAAGTGAAGGTGCTCGAGCGCTGGCTAGACCCAATGATAAAGGTGGTACGCTCGTATCCGATCCTTGGGAATGAGCTCTTCTTTGAGGACTCAGTAAAGGGGACAAGAGCGCGCGTTGTAGTGTCGGGGAAGGGGTGAGGCCGCGTGTGGTAGGTGCAGGTGGGTTAAGGTGGGGGGACGAAGACGGTGTCGCGTTGGGGTCGAAATGAGGGGGGAGGAACTCGGCTCCGTCGAGGAGGACGTGGAAGAGGGTAGAGTAGAGGGAAGAGGCGACGAGGTGGTCGTACTGTTGGCGCGAGACGAGGGGGAAATGCACGGTCACGATCGACAGGGGCTCTTGTTCCGAGGAGGAGGAGGAGGATGTCGACGGCGGCGGCGAGGACGCGGAGGACGGCGAGGAAGACGGCGAGGAGTGAATGGGAATGGGGATGGGAGTGGGAATGGAGAGTACGGGTCTACCGGTGTTGATCGAGACGAGGAGCTGTTCTGTCGAGGTCGAGTGGATGGTGACGAGCGAGGGATGTTGCTGTGTAGGAGGTGATCACCGAGGAGGGCGCGATCCGATCCGATTCGTAAACGGAGTAGAATAGATGTCAGCAAGGGATGTGGCAACGATTGAACCCCAAGTCCAAGTGTCTCCGTGAGGTGGGGCGGCGAGGTGAGGTGGTGGCGACCGACCCGAACGACGGGGAGCGGGGAACGGGAACGGGTGACGGTGATCGAACGCGACTTTCTGAAACGGAAAGACGAAACACAAGCCAAGAGGGGGGGGGGGGGGGGGGGAGCTGTGACTGACAATATGGATACTCTGGCGACCTTGGTCCAACTTGAAGCTCGCCGTGGAGGGCTGTTGGTCGATGATATGGCCGTGGAGGAGCACGTTCAAGTCCGGTGAGGCGTAGGTCCAGTTCGCGGACGATGACGAGGAGACCGAGTCCATCCCGGTCTCGTAAAAAGGTGAGGCGAGACGGGGAAGAGCGAACGAGTGCGGGCGGACACCGGTGTCAGGCCGGGTCGGGCCGCAAGCGAGTCGAAGCGAGTCGAAGCGAGTCAGGTCAGAAGCCGGCCTCGATCATGAATGCATAATGGCGCAATTAACACGTCGTTACTAACGCGCGCCTAATCCAAATTGTGTGAGCTGCGGTGAGCTGGCTCTAGCTGGCTGGGGGCGCGTCAGGCCGTTGCCGGGGGAAGAGGAGACAAACAATAACGGCTGTGCGTATAGCTGTGCGTATAGCTGTGCGTATAGCTGTGCGTATAGCTGTGCGTATAGCTGTGCGTTGGGATTGCGTTGGCTGGCGTTCGCGGGGCTGGCACTGGCGTAGTACTTTGACCCGTTTGACCCGTTTCCCCGTTTCACCGTTTCACTGACTCTGCTCCTCGACCCTCACACCTCTACGGCTACTACTGGCACTGGCACACGTCGATTGGCCTCGCCTTCAACTCGCCACCGCCTCAACTCGCCACCGCCTCAACTCGCCACCGCCTCAACTCGCACTTTGTCACCCACCACCCACCACCCACCACCTCGAACGACGACCGCCGGCCATGTCCATCTCGACCGACGCCTTGCCACCCGACTCGTCGACCGTCGACGTCGATTCCCACCTCTCTCCGACCTCCGTAGACCACCACGGGATGCAGCCTGACCTACCTCACGACGGCGAGGAAGAGGAGGACGAGGACGATGAGCTCGAGGAAGATCAGGTCGAGGTCGAGGTCGAGGGCTATGGTACGTTCCGACGCAAAGAGTCCATCAAGCATAAACTGATCGTACCTGTTTTACCACAGAATCCTCCTCCTCACCGAGCACCAACACCTCGACGCTCACCTGGATCACTTGGTTCTGCTCCCTGCCCGGCCACGAGTACTTTTGTGAAATCGCAGAGGTGTGTGTACCACCGTCCCTCCTACGTTGGGCATCATCCCGCTTGCCCCCGATTCCTGATTCCCGATTCGAACCAGGACTTTATCGAGGACGACTTTAACCTGACCGGCCTCTCGGGCCTGGTCCCCTTTTACAAAGAGGCGATGGAGATGGTCTTGGACGTCGAAGCAGGCGAGTACACTCCTTTCCTCGATTCATGTCACACTACTGACCAAACATGATCCCAACAGAAGAGGAAGCCCACCGAGTACCGGACGTGTCGATCGTCGAATCCTCCGCCGAGCTCCTCTACGGCCTCATCCACCAACGCTACATCCTCACCCGACAAGGCTTGCAACAAATGGCAAGTCACCCCCCCCCCCAAAAGAAGGCTACCTCTTGGCACATGACTGACCACAGCTTATTTCCCTGTCCCTGTCCCCCCAGTACGCCAAATTCGACGACTCCCATTTCGGCACCTGCCCGAGGGTTTATTGCTCCCTGTCCAAACTCGTCCCCTGCGGTCGATCCGACTTGCCCGGCGTCGATACCGTCAAACTGTACTGCCCCAGTTGCGTCGAAATGTACACCCCTCCGAGTTCAAGATATCAAGGTGTCGATGGTCAGTCACAACACAACACCCCCGTGTGGTTACATTCCGATCACGTCCAAAACTGACACATATACCACACTTGATTACGCCCCCCAGGTGCTTTCTTCGGCACAACTTTCCCACACCTCTTATTCCAAACCTACCCCTCCCCTCTAAACTTTCCCCCTCCCGCTCCCGCACCAGATCCGACTGATTCAGATCCCAACCCGACAAGAAGGGAATTAACGACCCCAACGACCAGTTTGGCCAAGGTTTACGTACCCAAGATTTATGGATTCAAAGTTTCGGAAAGGGCTAGAAGTGGGCCTAGGATGCAATGGTTGAGAATGAGGGTCAGTCCGGTCCGCTTTCGATACTAAGGTTTTGGTCGGATTACTTACTTTTTGGATCTTTTCTTTTTTTTTGGGGGGGGGGGGAATTCGTCTCGTTAGCCGAAAACGGAAGGTGAACTTGATTGGTCCGACGATCAAGATGATTTGGGACTTCATGACGATCAAGATGATGGTGATGAAATTCGTCGCGCTCATGGCCGTGGTGGAGGAGGGGGAAGGGGGAAACTTTTCGGCGATGACGATGAAGACGAAGAAGGTGGACCTACTAATCAATCTGAGGATGCGTCCGATCAAGACGTCGTTGTTGAAGCAGGGGAAGGGGAAGGTGGGACCACACCTGGTGAACCTATGCAGATGAGTGGTGTGGTCGTCGCTGAGAAACAAGCGAGTTTGTCGGAGAGTGTCAGAAGACATGTCGCGAGGGCCAAGGAGGAAATGGTGAGATTTGCTTCTGGCGGTGGGGCGGGGAGTGCGAACGGGAAGGTAATGGCTGTTAGATCGACGTCCGTCGGGGTGGGCGCTTGATAAATGGACATGCAAGCATTCCAAGGTCGTCCAAGATCGTTCTAGGCAATTGGCTTCACCCCCTCCTTTCTTTCTATTTTTAGCTCTAGAATGTCTTTGGCTCGTCCAGTGTGCGTGCGTTTTTTGTTTTTTGTACACCAATCCTTATCCTCTTTTCGTTTCTCCCGTTTTTCATGGTCCGAGAGGTGATCAGTTGAGCGGAAATTACATCAATCTACAACACCATTCGACATCCTCATTCCCTCGCCACCCCCTCCTCAGCCCCTTTCGAACCTACCCCAGCTGCACGACCAACTTCACTCGTCCGAGTTAACATCTTGGTCCAATCGTACGCATCATACCCCTTCCTGAACGCTCTGACGCGTTCTTCATTCTTCCTCGTATCAACGCGACGCGGTTTCCTCCATCTTCGAGCTTCGAGTCCAAGCAAGTTGCCAATAATTTCATGGGCAAAGTATCTAGTGGAGAGCACGGGAAAAATGATGAGCTTCGTGCATGCCCCCCCCCCTGCACACCCCGCAGAAAGAAGCTCGCTTCTTAAACTAACTGACCTCTTGAACTCCTCCCCCTTTTCACCTCCCGTATAATCCCTCAATTTATCCCCATCCTTATCCCTCTCCGTCGTATCATCAACCCCCTCAATCACATGCCCAAACCCTTTCTCACCCTTGTAATCGAATTGAACCATGAAATAAGGCAAGTTGGGTACCAAGGCTCGACGAAAGGGGCGGGAAGGGTTGAAGGTGACGAGTTTTTGGTTTTGGGACCATTCGGATTCGGAGGTGAAGATGGCTTCCTGTGGGCGAAGGGCGAGAGGGAAGAGTTCGTGAGGAGCTGAATGAAGTAAAGGCACGACCAGAGAAGCAAAGACGTCGGTGACGAACCCTGAAATAAACCGGTAGTTGATCGAACAAGTCAAAAGGGACCGGCAAAGCCTCGATGGCGCAGTGCTTTTGGTATTTGAGCGAAATGATCGTCTCGAAAAAAACGACGCCTCGATCCGAAGCGGCAAAATACTGCATCAAGGTCTTCATGAAATTCTGGCAGAAGAAGCAAGGGCAAGTCGGCGGTTAGCGCTGGAGCGTCAACACTATGCAGGAACTGGATAAACTCACTTTGATCTCATCCCACGTCTCTTCGTCCGCATCGAGCGAGGTAAAATGATGTTGGATGGGTACGATTCGGCAATGGCCCGGGACGAGTTCCTCGTTGTCGAGCAAGCCGAGGTAGGCTCGTGTCCCCAGAGCGACGACGGCCGATCGAGGTGGTCCACCCGAGTCGGAGAAGCACATCGTGCAGCTTCAGGGAACAGAGAGAGTCATCAGCAAAAGTCATATGGAGCCCCGACCTGAATCGCTCGAGCTCACCTGTCGAGCGCTTTCTTGGTCTTGGCATAGTCCTGAATCGCAAACGCCTTCTTGATCGTGTCGCTCTTCATCTTCTTCCTCGCCAGACTATCAGCATGCTCATCCATGTAATCGAAATCGTTCGTGAACCGTCGATCGGTCGCGATACGGGAAGCAAACTCATTGTCGAGGCGTTTCTGATCCGCCGCGCCACCGCTGAAACGCTCCTGTCGCACCAACTCGGCCAACGAGACGTCGTCCTCGGCGGATTGGCGCAGCACCTCGCCCGTCTTGGGATCGTGCGATTGAAATCCCTGTGAGAGTCGGGACAGTTTAGAAAACTGTGGCATATAAACTAGCATTGACCGAGGTCTCACCTTTTCCTTCTGCTTGCGTCCATTCGCCTTCCTCTCCAATTCAGGTCGATCGCCCGTTCCAATATCGTACAGATTCCCTTGGGCATCGAGCGTCGGCACCATCTCCACCTTGTCACCGACCTGTTCGACATGACCCATCGGACCTTGTGCCTCGCGTGCTCGAATACTTTCCCTCTCGTACTCGATCTCCAATTCGGTTGCATCGTCCGCATCCATCAGGCGCGCTTTGATGACGCGCGCTTGTAGTTTGTTGAGCTCGGTCTGGCTGAGCACGGGCGAAGGGTCGATCGTGGTCGTGGTCGGGTCGGGGAGGAGTACGATACTCTGCGAGAGGTGCGAAGACGTTCGTGGGGTGTTGGCGAGCATGGGTCTGGGTGCGAGGACACTGGGCACTGGCGTCGAGGGTCGGGAGCCTTCTTTGCTCGACGCCGCGGAAGAGGCAGCCGTGGGTGGTGCCTCTCCGGGTCGCCTGAACGAACCCCTAGAACCAGGCCGAGATGCCCCAATCGACTCTGATCCCGAGTCGGTATAGATGAAGCGTCTGTTGGCATGGAAAGAAGACGACTCGACGGTCGGAGTCGAGGGTCCAGACCGGCCAGCTCCGTAATTCGAACTCCTGCCTCGCCTTCGATCCTCTCGCTCGTCGAGAATCCTGCGTTCCTCGATCGCATCACGAAAGGCGTCGAGGTTGCCATAGCGATCGAGGGCGACCTCTTCAACGTCTTTGCCCTCTTCTTGGGCGACTTCGAACGTGCGCTTGAGCTTGGACATGCGCCATGCCGAGCCTGATGAGCCCGGAGCGGGAGACTGGGGAGTGGCACCCCCACCCGTCGACTGTAGCGTCGGCACGGCTGAAGGAGGGTCGGGTATTCCTTGCCAATGCGCCTTGTTGAGTTCTCGGGAAGATTGACCCATCATCATCTGTGTGGAGAAACAACTAGGATCAGTTTGATCCTGCCCACGCCAATCTCGATCCCCACTGACCGAAGGGTCGACCCTCTCCTTGGCCGGGTCCTTGCGCTTGCTCTCCGTACCCATCATCCCAAACAGATCCATACCCATCCCGCCCGAGTTATTGCTCATCAAATCGCCGAACCTGCCTCCTCCATTGTTACTTCCCCGACGTCTCCCTCGCCGTAGCCGTCGGTCATGTCCTGTTGGCCGATCGACGAGCGTAGTCCCTCTGTGACGGACCCAATCTGCCCGAGCTGAAACTCGGATACGGTATCAATGGGAGATCCTTTGGCGGAGGGTGCATGAATCGTCAATAACGATGATGCAGCCCCTGTAGCGTGATTCGACGACGGCGCTTCGACCCATTCGTCCTCCTCGTTTGGCTGTTCGTGCGCTCGTTCTCTCCCTGTACTAGTTTCCTTGCTGTACTTGGACGATGAGGAGGGGCCAGAATATCGGTGTTTGGATGAAGAAGTGGTCTCTGAGGCGCGATGTCGCTTGGAATGACGTTCCGAACTGACGTCGACGTCATCATGATCGGCGGTCTCGTCCCTCTTGCTGTTGTGGCTACTACGATGCGACGAGTGGTGGGAGTGGTGACGGTGCGATGAAGAATGAGAGTCATCTTTGCTTGTGCTGTGTCGTTTGGACGAACTCGATGAACCGGTGTGGTCGCCCATCGCTGCTCAACCTAGAGAGTCGGCTAACCGGATCATCCACCTCTGGCTATATATATAAGCACGCTAAAAAGTGGCGCGCGCGGCGCGCCTTCGACCCTCGCTTCCGCGCGACGTAGCCATACATGTTGCCCCCCCTGCAACCCGGGTTGCTGGATGGCGCGAGGACTAGCGCAACACGGAGGCTGGTGTGGCCTTCAACACGTTCATCTCAGGTACGTGCGAGCTCGTATCGATCTTATAAATGCTGCCATTGTGTATAAAGCATATTCGGAAAACTCATCGTCAATTTCTTCTTTAGATTAGTAGCGAGAAGAAGCTCGATTAGAACATCATTACATCATTACCTCATTAGCGGTGGGGATAAGGTAGCATTGATGGACGTGGTTAAGTCACGTGCCGTCTCACCACGCTGGCAGAACGAGCGAGCCGTAGCGAGCCTGAGCGCGAGCGAGCAACAGCATTGCCGCTTGACGCGCCGCTATCGATCACGGTCCTGGTCTTACTACTTTCTGTTCCCTCACGCTTTCTGTCGTATATCTTGAATCGAAGCCCACCGACCATACGATGTGTTGCCTCTCCTGTCTGCTCCCAGCAACGCGTCAGCGTTTGCCGCTTCCACCCGCTGGCGAGGTTGGCACTGCGGTGTGGTATGTGCTTCAACGCCGGCAGATTTTGGTCAAAGAGCGTCTGGATCGGCTCGCCGAATGCGATGATCTCTCGGTTGTCTGGTTCAGAATGCGTTTACCCGTTTACCCGCAGTTCATGAATCGCGGCCCACGGCATTCGGTTTGATCGGAGGAGTTTTCGCCGGACGGGCGAAACAGGTGTTGCGCCGGTCGCGCGGTAGTCCACCTCATTTCGGTCGCCGCCTTTCGACGCTGAATAATACTCAAATACAGAGCCTCGTCACTGAGTCGAGCCGCCGCTCATCAGGTCTTTCTGCCGTGGACGTGCGCCACACAACCATCGACCTCGACGCATTCCGAAGGGAACTTGGCCTGACCCCCGATCCAGCCGCGGAGCATGCCGAGCGAGACCGCGATGATGTGTATGAAAGACGAGTGGAAGAAGTTTTGGGTTCAAGATCGGAGCACGAGGTCGAGGAAGAAGATGATGCTGAGCTCGGGGAGGGCGACGGAGAGTCGGGCTGACAAGCGTTGAAGACTCGGACGACCTCGAGATTCTCGACGAGCCCATGGGCTAGCTAGGGATGGTTTGGCGCATTTGTTGACTGTAGATTATTTGTTATTGAAGGACTTTGCTTTTTGTATGCGGCCCATATCGCACATGGTGGAAATGTACGCCAGTGCACAAAAGTAAAATGAATGTCAGCCTTAATCAGGCGTTGACGCGTTGACGACCACGATCCCACGAGCCGGTCGCCACCGCCACACTTACCGAACTGCAGTACGTGACAAGCTTGAAGGTTCTGCTAAGTTAAAGACTAAAATTTGGTGCGCATTGGTGCTGACATCTGCAGGTTCAGGTTTGGGAACGTTGCCAGAGGGGGGCGGGGGACGGTGAGGATTGGTGTTGCTGTAGTTGTTCTGTTCCAACAGCACCCCAAAGCATGGGTCCAGACGCGTCCAACGGCGCTCCGTTGTACAGTGCTTGCGATAACATGTCAGCAAAAATCAATGAAATACGTCACCGCATACCTACTCCGTTGACGTGATATTTTATGTAGTCGAGTGAGCAGGGATATCGGTCCATCGGCCAAGGACCTTGTAGGGGCTGTGTACTCCCGGGGTCAGAGTCGGCGCGCGACAAGAGTACAAGAGTGTAACCCGAGGGACCCGGCCTGTGCCGCCGACAAAGCTGTGTACTCCCGGGGTACACAGTCATTCGGCGCGCGGGTGTGATCATTACCGGGAGTACACAGCGGAAGAGTGGACCAGTCCTGCGTGCCCCCGGGAGTACACAAGCGCTTTCCCGCTTGCGCCTTGTGTACCCCCGGGGGTGCAAAGTCGGTCACCGGTGGCAGATCACTGTATAATAACATATACGAGTCTCCAACGGCGGGAGGTGAATCCTTTCGGTAACTTCAGACACATCCTGGGCTTTGAGCGGGTGCGTGGAAGTTCGTTGTAGTGCAGTCAGCAAGGCCGTCGGCGGCAACGGACCGCGCCTGAGCCGTGGAACCCCAGGGGTACACAGCTGGAGAGGGCACCGGTCGTGTGTACCTCCGGCGGGTACACATCGCCACGCTGGTTGTACAGTGCTTGTTAAGAGTGTCCTAGAATTGATGAAGCATGTCGTCGCATACCGCTTCCTCATTTCCGGAGGCGCGGGACTCTGTTGTAGTGTATCTACGCCCTGCCCTAAGGTTAAAAATTGAACAAGAATTTCCGCCTTCGGAGTGCGTTGTACCCTCGGGTGAATCATGGTTGCAATGCAGGATCTCCATTGACATAACATACAAGCTAGATGGCTACACACGCTCACGGAAAACTCGAGACGGTCATTGCCTATCTGGTGAATTGACACTCATGGTGTCTCATGTCCCAGTATCCAGGCCGCGCTCCAGCTTGCTCAGGCTGGTCAGCTCGGAGAGGGCGGAGAGGTTGCTTTTTATTGAAACTGAACAGCGATGTGCTGAACAAGTTGGCGGCAGGGACGAGCCAATGAGTTTGGAATCAAGTGAAGAAGAGGAGACAAAGACGCGAATCGCGCGCGCGACTAATATAAAGTGGAGACGCGCGTAGTGCGGATTTAAGGCAAGAGTAATTTACTTCAACCCCCCCTTGCTCTTGGCCTGAAATTCGCCGAAGGCCAATAGCGTCGCAATGACGCTGGAAAATCGCTCGAGGCAGCGGCTTGGTGAAGATATCGGCCACCATGTCATGGGTAGGGATGTAGGTGACCGAGATCTCTCCATTTCAAACGTGCTCCCGAACAAAGTGCTCCAACATGCGAAGGTGTTTGGTGCGAGCATGGAAGACCGGGTTCTGGGTGAGCGCGATAGCGCCTTGATTGTCTCCAAGCAGACGAAGGGGCGACGATGTGTCAAGGCCGAGCTCGGTGAGGAGCGAGCGAAGGAAGACTGCCTCCTTGGCAGCGTGCAAAAGACCCAGATACTCGGCTTCCGTAGACGAACACGCCACTCGGGGTTGGAGACGGGATGACCACGATATTGCGCCACCAGCCAGTTTGAACAAATAGCCCATTGTTGACCTCGACGTGTTCACGTCAGATCCCAGTCCGAGTCAGAATACCCCTCGTATCCCAGCAAGGGTTCGTTGTTAGCCATGTAATGGATGCCCAGATCGAGCGAGCCTTTGATGTACCGAAGGACGCGTTTGACGGCCTTGAGATGCGCTGCCCCCGCTTTTCCAACAAACCGAGAGAGATACCCCACAGCGTGTGCAAGATCGGGTCGGGTGGCAACAACGGTGTACATGAGGAAGCCGATCATAGAACAATACGTCAAGTTGTCGGCTTCATCGGGGTCGATCTCGGGCGACAACTGGAGGTTGGCCTCCATTGGCGATTTGCAGGGATTGCAATCGGACATGCCGAAACGAGCCAGCACGTCGACAAGGTATTGGCGCTGCAGGAGGGTGATCCCGCCATCATCAGGCCGGACAACCTGAACCCCTAGAATCCAGTCAGCCGGGCCAAGACGTTTTACGCCATAAAGGGTGTCGAGTTGATCCAGGACTCGATCGATCTCCCCAAGGTCGGGACCAAAGAAGAGGAGGTCGTCTACGTAGAGCGCAATGTAGTGATCACCCAAAACGTTGGCGCACCTATAAATGCATTCATCGCAGGCAAGACGGCGGTAGCCGAGATTCACTAGAGTGGCGTTGATCGTGTCGTTCCAGACTCGACCGGCTTGCTTGAGCCCGTAGATGGAACGGTGAAGACGGAGGCACTTGCCGTCATAGCCTTCGATGCCAGTGGGACGCGCATGTAGATCTCTTCCTCCAGGACGCCGTGGAGGTAGGCCTTGTCCACGTCGGCTTGTATGATGTGGTGGCCCCTGGAGGCTGCGTGCGCGACGAGAGCGCGAATGGAGGTGAACTTCGCCGTTGGTGCAAACGTCTCGTCAAAATCACCTGCCCGCTGTGCGCATCCCTGAGCTACGATGCGGCTCTTTAACGACACCATTTTGCCCGCCTTATCGCGTTTGGTCCGAAACACGTGGCGACTCGGCAAGATAGTGGCTGCCCTGGGAACGGAGGCAAGGTCGACCACGCTGAACACCTTGAAGTCGTCCTTCATCGAGCGGAACTCCTCGATGGCACCAGCTTTCCAACCTTCCGCATGAGGGTGGCGCATGGCTTCCTTCCAAGTACTGGGATCGCCGGTGGGAAGCGTGAAAGGATCTTCGGGCTCGGAGAGAGGACGGTCCGCCTTCGAGACATCGATGCCGGCCTCCGCGAGATTGGCAACCAGCGCAACAACCTCGTCGCCGAGTGAGAATGCAAAGGCAGAAGGCGTCGAGCGCAAGGATGCGAGGGCTCCGTACCGAGCCGGCGGATTGCGCGCACGTGGGCCTGCGGGTGGCTGCCAGGCCGGGCCAGGGGCGTCGAAACGCAAGGCAGCCGGTGGGTCAACGTGCTCGGGGCGACGTGCTCGGGGGAATAATGACGACCCCGCTGTCGTCGTCCCCCGCGGCCGGAAGCGGGGGCGCTCGGATACCCGTTGCTCGAGCAGGGAAGTCGTCCTCAAAGAATGTGACGCTGCGGGACTTGAAGACCTGTCTCGTGTTGGGGTCCAGCAGTCTGTACCCCTTGGACTCGAGGTCGTAGCCGACGAAGACGAGTGGGATGCCTCGCGGATCGAGCTTGCTGCGCGGCTCGGTGGTAGCGGCCTTCCACGCTCGACAGCCGAACACGCGTAGATGGCCAGCTGAAGGTTTGGAACCGTACCAATGTGTGTGAGGCGTGGTGCCCGAGTTTGCAGAGTGCGGCGAGCGATTTTTGACGTAGACGTACGTTGCCAATGCCTCGGCCCACAAAGCGTGAGGTAGGCCCGACTGGTGGAGCATTGAGCGGACACCCTCGGTGATCGAACGATTCGCACGTTCGGCAACTCCATTCTGTTGAGGCGTGTCAGGGATAGAGAGCTGACGAGTAATGCCTTGCTCCTCCAGGAATCTGGAGAACTCGTTCGACATGAATTCGCCCCCATTATCCGAGCGGACAGCAAGGACTTTGCGTGACGTGGAGCGCTCCACCTTCGCGAGCCAGGATTTGAAGGCCGCAAAGGTGTCGGACTTGTGTGACATCGGAATCGCCCACAAATACCGAGAATGGTTGTCCACGATGACGAGAGCGTATCTCGCACCCCCTAATGACACGGCACCGTCGAACGCAAGGAGGTCCATGTGGACTCGTTCAAGCGGCTGAGCAGAGTGATTCGATGCGACGGCAGGGAACGGGTGATGCGTAATTTTGCCAGCTTGGCAAGTGTCATATTTCAAATCCTGGTTTGAATCTACCTCCATGCTGACTCCCGACACGGCTTCAGTCGAAATCAACTGTCGGAGGGCGCGTGGGTGGAGGTGAGCGAAGCGTCCGTGCAAGACCGACATGGGAACGGCCACGAGCGCACGCGGGAACGCACCCGCTTGATGAACGAGAGCAGCGACGTCAACGAGCGAGGCCTGCATGTGGTAAAGTCCTTTCTTGAGCTCGCCAGTGTGCCACACCGTGTCGGCGATGGAGACCGTTGCCTTGGCCCGAGTCAGACGGATGTCGTAACCCCGATGTCGGCACGACTGGCGGAGAACAGGTTGACCGGAGCGGTGGGCACGAACAAGGCGTCGTTGAGTTGGCCGATGCTGCCGTCGAAGGAACGAACGATTGCGGAGCCGACGCCTTCGATGGAGTTGACAACTTCACCAGTGATGCCTTCGAGCGGAGCTGGCTTGCACTTGCGGAAGGACGTGAAACATGCGCGATCGTTGACGATGTGGTGCGTCGCCCCGCTGTCCAAGATGATGGAGGGCCTGGCCAAGGTGGACATCGTGGCTGTGAGGTAGCCAAGCACAGGACTGTCAACCAGCGTCGAGATATCAGGCGCAGTGACGAGCGAGGCGGAAGGCGCTGAAGGAGCCTTCGTCTTCTTCCCCTTGGACCCAGCCTTGTTGTCCGGGCACTTGCGATTCCAGTGCGGACCTCCGCAGTGGTGGCACGGGGAGAAAGGAGGCGCGGTAGACTTGTCCGCTGTCGCAATCGGGCTTGCCACCATGGCGACGGGTTTGGGAGCTGGCGTCTGATCCGCCTGCGTGTGGAGCGACTGGAGGACCTCCGTCGGGCTCGGTAGCCTATCCAATCCTTGCCGAAGTGTTTGCGTGTAGTATTCACGGTACAGATCCTTGCCGAAGTGGACAAGGCGGAACGACACAATCTGCTCGAAAGTAAGCTCGTGTCCCGAGAGCGTGTTAAATAGCTCAATGGTCGTCGCTTGGTACTTTGCGAAGGCGTCCATGCCGGTGGGAGGGGGTCCCACGTCGAGCAACGCTTGGAGACGGATGAGAATGTCAGCCACCGTGCCGGTACCGACCGCTTTCTTAATCATCTGTAAGACTTCCGCGGAGTGTGGTCGTAACCATCCTTTATGTGTTTTTGGATGTCCGGTGAGACAGAACGCATCAGCAGCGCGACCGCTTGGAAATTGGCGTGATCGAGATCCGTGCGCGTGTTGGGTGATTGGACGGGCGTCGCGAGGGTGCAGTTCCAATAGTCGCCGCCAAGGGCGCCTCGCACGTCGTCGATCCATTGCGACCAGCCCCCAGCGTTTCGCAGATGGCATGATGGGTCAACATCGCGTGGTTTGACGAGGACGATAGGGGTTGTTCCCCTGTGACCATGAGAGGAGTGCTCATGTCTTGATGACTCGAATTGGCTGGCCGCTCGGTTGGGCTCGTAACCTATTGAAACTGAACAGCGATGTGCTGAACGAGTTGGCGGCAGGGACGAGCCAATGAGTTCGTAATCAAGTGAAGAAGAGGAGACAAAGACGCGAATCGCGCGCGCGACTAATATAAAGTGGAGACGCGCGTAGTGCGGATTTAAGGCAAGAGTAATTTACTTCAACAGGAGGGACCCCAGGGAGAGAAGGTGGCCGGTATCCTCGGCGTCCGAGTGAACCCGGCGAACCTTGCGCAAAGCCTTCCACCAAGCATTCCAGCGTTGCTCAGGCAGATCGAATACTTTCTGGTGTCCCTTGGGGAAGATAGGGGGGAAGATGAAGACTTGGTGGCGTTTGGACGCGTTCACAAACGAAGACGGGGTCATCACCTCGCCATCGGGCCCTCGAAAAAGCGTCGGGTTTACCGAGAGTTGTATTCCGTGGCCCGCTGGGAAATAGAGTACGTGCGTCGCCCATTGCTCGAGGTTCTGGCTCTTGGAGAGTTCCGGGGGATTGAGCGTGGTCACCAACGCCCAGGCTTCGAAGTATCGGACCCAACGAGCAGGAAGAACCTTTGTCATTTTTCTCACCGCATGGTCCCACTTTGAGGGAGGATGGCAAAAGTATGCCCACCAGATCCAAATCCAAGGGCAACGATGCTGGTTGGGGGCCGGTCTGGACAAGGTGAAAGGGGTTGGTTCGTTTGGTGCCTGGAGGCGGATGCGGATGTCGAAGAGGTGGCGTGTGAAGCAGCCGTCCGGGGCCCGGAGCTGGAAGACCCACTTCGCGTGATCGATTGCTAGACGCCGAGGCAGATCAATCAAACCGAAGCCGCCGTGATCAAGAGGGGTGCAGAGGCGCGACCGGGAGACCTTCGGACGTCGCTGAGTAGCATCCGAAGCTCGACCGTGAATGGCGAGCATGGCGGCCTCCTCGATCTCCTTGACAACGCTCTTGGGGGCGGGAAGGAATCGGCTGTAGTACAAGATCTTTGTGTAGCAGTAGATGTTGATGATCGAACACTTGGCTGCATATGGGAGATCGTACATCGGAATCGAGCGTATCCGAGCGATGGTCGAGGCCTTGACATCTTCCCAGCCCGCATCCTCGGCGATCTCCACCCCGACCTGAATACTAAGGTAGCGAAACTGCGAATCGCTGAGACGCCAGGTCCCGAGATCTGGGGCGATCGACCGATCCCGAAAAATTAAGTCACTCCGAAGAGGGGGAGAGGGAAAGGAGAAAGATTTGGACTAAGAGCGTTGGCGTGCATCACAGCTCTGTGGGCGATTGCACAAGTACTCCCTAATAATAGGTCAATCTCATTAGCAAGTTGCCCTAGTCCTGGGGCCATCCAGCAACCCGGGTTGCAGGCGGGCAACATGTATGGCTACGCCGCGCGGAAGCGAGGGTCGAAGGCGCGCCGCGCGCGCCACTTTTTAGCGTGCTTATGTATATAGCCAGAGGTGGGATCATCGCACAAAGCCAAACCCGGCTCGTGACCTCGGCCCCACATCTGCAGTGTACCGCCGGGGCTGGGATCAGATCAGATCCGCAACCACTCAGCAACCACTTTCTACCTTCACTTCCAGACACTCCTTCTTCAATTTATTCAAACTGGTATAAAACTTTTATAACAGAATCGCGAGCGCAGATTCCTCACTTCCAACACCTTTCGGTCCTGCAAGTTCTGACTGGTTCGGCCCCTGAAATAGTGAAGGGTCGGAACCCGCCATCTTCAAGACGCTTGAAACACTCTCCGGCAGCGCGGCCCGGGGATGCGGGATCTAGAGTGTTTTGTGGCAGTTCTCCATGCAGTCGTTTTAACTAAGACGGGGATTGGAAGGTACATGCTCGACTGAATGCGCCGATCGGATAGGCCAGCCCTGGCAGTGGCAGTGCAGCGAGCCGGCTCCATATAACGCCCGGAGCGCGCCGAGTTGGCGTGTTGGGAATGAGGGTTAGGAATCGCGCGCGTTCATTGGTAATCTGTTTAGAAGCGCTCGTCTGTTTAGTGAAGCCTGGCGATGCGCACCAACCGTTGTCTTCTCGCCACGGTTAGATTACACGCTCGTCAGTCTCTTATTCGCCGGACACGCTGAAAACTCACGGCTTCTCAGTCTGGTAGTCCTCGTTACAAGACGGAACAACGCAGCCGCCTATGCATGCCGTTTAGCTGTGACTAGTGAAGCTGAATTGGTCATATGAATCCAGGTCCTACCAAGTAAAAAAACTTCGGGCCCGACTTTGCCATTGACGCCTGTCATCGCCGCACTGATCATCATCTCCCCCCCCCCCCCCCTCCTTCCTTCCTCCCTCCCCACACTCGCTTCGATCTATATCCACCATGAATGTTAGTCCGAGTAGCTATGCAGAACCCTCCACCTCATTTTGACTGAGACTGTCCTTGGTAACATACCAATTCATAAAGATTCAACGGCCCACGTATAAGCTTGAATAAGATTAGGAGCTGTCCTCCGCGTCCAGGGGCAACTGCTGAATGGTGCCTACGCAAATTGTTGAACAAATTCTCAACCTAAACATGATAGATCACAACCTCAGCCAACAAGTAGATATTACTCCACTTTCTCCGTTGATTATCAGTCCTTTCTTGAAAAGGCGACTCACCACCTGTTACAGGTGCTCATTTCGCAGTCGGGCATGATATGGACCGCACACTCGTAGCGACATTTTTTGTTCCTGGCAAGACAAGAGTACAGCAGCGAGTCAATCCCTAGAGCTTCAGAAGGGGAAAGCGGATCTTCAGATTCCGTTTGGGGCAACAACGTACCATTCCATACAATTCAGGAAGTTGCAAGGCAACGCCAGCGTCCTTGCCTTGCCGGGAGTAATCGCTGCGGCCCTCGCATGTCGCGCGAGGAAGACGACGAGGAGGAGGAAGGCGAGTGATTTGATCATGTGGTTAAAACGACGCTGATGACGGTGAACAACACAAGAGGGAGAGCAGTCGTAATAGTTAAGAAGAAAGCCAAAGGGCGTGGTCCTGCTCGGACATTGTGGTACTCGGGATTTCGTCGGAATCGACATTTTAATTCATGTATTCGGCATTTCTAGCTGTCAAGGGAACTGCGGGTGTAGCGAGCCGAGTTCAGGAGTCATTTCGGTTGTAGCGGGGCCGAGTTCCGGAGTCATTTCAAATTGTCAAGGTCAACATCGGTTCCGGCAGGGTCAAACACCGATTTCGGCAGACTTCTCACCGATAAAGCGCTTCCAGGTAAACTCAGTACTTCGATGGCTCAAGGATCAAGTATTAGCGACAAGGCATGCGGGAGGAAATATGAAGCTGAACTCAGGTTTGTTTTCGGAAGGATCAGTCTGAAGGTATGGGTCCTACTGAAGTGGACAATTCATCACTACTCACTCCCTTCTGGTACGACAGAAGTCGAAGGACTACAGCCAGTGATGGTAGTGCCGAAATAGCCGATGGACTTCACCGAAGTGTATAAGCACATCATGAGGAAAGCCGAAAAATGCCGAAGCATAGGAGACACCGCCCCTCCCGCGCTTAGCGCCCCTCCCGTCCCACATCGCGAGCAGACACCGACAACACCTCCTAAGTGAGCCGTGAGTCGCTCTCAGCCTGGCCGTGGGGAGAACGGAGCCGCTCATCCCGCGGATATTGCCAGGTGTTGTGAGATGAGCTCAACAGATACCTTTCAGATCATCACCTTGACAATTTCGGTCGATTAGACAGGGTGAGGCTTCGTCTCGCTGTCGAACTCCGAGCGGCCGGCAGTATCATTTGGCACATGACCGTCCTCTTTAATCTCGCTGTTCTGCAAAAAGATACCGAGCCCTCGGTTCCATGGAGTTCAGATAACTGCCCGCCGAACTCATTGGGGCACACCGTTTTGTGATGTTCTCGCACGACCTGAGTGGCCTGCTGACGGCAAGATTTTGGCGGACAACTGCTACTAGTTCGGAGATGAACCGAGCTGAAGCTCAGGCAGCTCGGACATCTCTCAGAAGTTTGCGCAACTCTACGGTGCGGAGGTCGCACAAAGATATGATGTGATACCAGCATTGGCTTGGGGTTCTCAAAATCCGAGCATCAGGCATGATGTCACATCATCCGCCATCGTTCATCGGCCGTCGTCATCACCGCTCGCACCGCTTTCTCTTTTCTCGGCGACGATCGTGCCTGGGCGCTGGGTGCCAAGCGCGGCGTTCGACGTTGACACGCGCGACTCGCATTCGACGGTCTTCAATCTTGACCGTTCTCATTCTGTCCCACTAGGCGTAGACAAGCGATTTGGATGGTTCGTTCCCCATATCTCCAGCTTACTACGGAGCCCATACTAATCCCCAGCTTGATTCCCCGGGTAGAACTTCCTGACGCAATTCGTCGCAAGCCCCAACGAGGTTGCACCGCCCCGAGCAGTTCGCATCTCGTCCGCGACGCAGGCTCCCTTTGAGGATCCAAGGGCACACCATACCCATAGTCATCGTCATCGACAGGATAGTGATCTTTCGGACAATCAAGCTTCATCTCTATCCGAGTCGACGAGCTCGTGCTCGTGCTCGTGGAAGGGCAGCGCCCAAGGTAGCACTTCCACTTTCGTCCTCGGTGACTCTAGCGTTTTACCATCCGTCGAACTTGAAGGTTCCACCGGCCCGACGAACTCTGAGACTTCCACAGCCAACCCAGCTGTTTCGGGTCACGACGCAGACAGGATCAGTCTGAGCGATCGATCGAATCGCTCTTCTCTACGACGAGACTCGAAAAAGAGTGATAGTTCCTCCTTTTACAGCTTCACGAGTTCGGTCGATTGGCAAGCGCAGGAAGAGAAGACGGCCGAGAAATTTGCTCACCTCCGACACGACTTTGTCACCGAGGAACCGGAGGAGGTGCCCGAGATTGAGCCTATGATCGAGCCACCGTCTTTGAAGAAGGGGGATGTGAGGACTTTTTCACCGAAAGTGGTCGCAACCGTGGCGCTGTGGGAGGATGGGACGCTCCGCTCGTTGAAAGGGAAAGGAAGCGCAAACAAAACGGATCGCGATGCGGTCGAGCAATGGACTGTTGAGGGGGTGTTGTGGATCACTCGCAAGGTCAGACGAGCGCAAACGAGCGAGACCAATACTCTAGATGCTAAAGTTACGTTCTTACTCTTGCCTGACAGTCGGAGCTCATCTTCGTCATCGACCAGTCGGTCCCACCCCGCCGCTTCATAGCGGCTCGTCCTGCCTTCAAGTCGCGCCGTTCCTCCTCCCTCTTCCACTTTGGTCGAAGTGGGAGCAAGTCCCGTTCTACGTCCCCCGCCTCCTCAATAAAGTCCGATCGAGCCCTTCGGTTGAGTAAATCGATGGATTATCGCTCGCCCAACGTCTCACCGCCTCGTAAACGATCGTACCTCCGACGATTGTTCAGCTCCAAAAAACATGACAGCGACGACGAGGACGACGATGATCGCTCCTTCTCTCGAGCCACGACAATCAACACTGCCCAAAATCTCAGGTTCTCTCGAACGGTGACGAGCGATAAAGTGATTCTGCATGGGCGCAAATACGAATCCTCGAACGCGGTCGCATTCCAAGATTTTCATTCTTCGACACCTAGCGAGTCGACTCCCCTTCCTTGCCCCTTCCCGGAAATAAACCATCGACCAATTTCGAGTCTTTATGTTTCTTCACCCAATTTGATCACGAAATTAGTGTACCATCCTGCCAGTCGACCAAGTAGGAGTCGATTCGGTTCCGTGCACACGCTCGAATCCTCCGCCGGCGATCTACTACTCGCTCCTCATCCACTTCATCGTCATGGTTCCATAACTCCGCCTGCCGATGGAATAGCACCCGAAACGACTCTACCAAGTCGTACGTCACCAAGTTTGGAAATGGACGTCGCGCCTTTGGTCAAGATGAGTCGTTTGGGATCGCGCGCGACGAGAGAGGAGGAAGCGGGTCACTTGAGGGAGGTGACGGTCACCATCCATTTCGATATGGGCGGCGGAGGCTTATTGTCAAAGTGAGTTTCGCTTTGCTCAGTCCTTCTCACGGGTAATCGCTGATATTATTGCCCAACGACAGTGACGAAGACGAAGCACAACAATTCTACGAGCATCTATGCAACCTGATGGAACGAAGCAAATGAAAAGACTTAACGACCAAGTTGGCGGTTAGTCCCAGCCTCGCACAAGCACATATAGTTGTACTGCTCTTCACGCATTCGTTTCACCTCTCCCGACCTCTTTTTGCGAGGTTATTACCAATTTATGCCTCCCCTCTCTCTCTCTCTCAAAAAGAGTCCGACCAAGTCGTAATCTTATGTACTGTAAGGAGGAAGCTTCCCCAACATGTGCTGCATCACCAAGAGAAACATAATTTCAATAGTGAGATCACGCAAAAAAACCTAGAACAACAATCTCGCCGCGACGCCATCCCCACTGGGTGCAAGTAAATCGCTCCCCGTTGTCGGGGTTTTGCCACCGCCCGTTCCCGGGATACTCGGGACTTGAGGTGTATGCAACACACCCCTCCCTCCCGCCAAAAACCCGACCCACATCGCGATCGCGAGGACGAGGTGCAGAACGGCGATGACGATGAGCAAGGCTCGCGAGGATACGTTGGGTGCGGTGGTGATGACGGGGTAGAGATTGCGTAGGAGGAAGGCGCCAGAGAGAGCGGTTGCGATCAAGACGAGAACCGCTCGAAGAGGTGAGTAAGGGATCAGGGTGAGCCACTGTGGTTTTGACAGTCAGAAGCTGCGGGTCAGTGCGTGGTCAACCGCAAGGGCTCGTGGAAAGAGATGAGCTTTTGGACTTGCGGCTGTGACGATCCAGATGGTGGCTTGGTAACCATACAGCGAGACGATCTCGACCGCTGACCGCTCCGTCGACCCAGCCCAGTACTTGAGAGCAACCCAAATGATAAAGGGGAGGCCGAGGCAGTACATGTACCTGTAGGAGTCAGAAGAGGGCGGATGAGCATCGAAGAATTGATCGAGGAGTTAGAGAGGAGGCCTTACACGAGCGAGACGGCAGCTCCGAGTCGGGTAAAGTCGTAGGTGTACTGTTCACCCGCAAGATAGGCCTCGACCGACGCGGAGAGAGAGGAGATGAGGAAGAGGGAGAAGATGAGGGTTGTCGGGATCCAAAAGGGGCCTGGGAGGGGGAGAACGGGCTTGAGCACACGCGCCACAGGAACGAATTGCTCTCGCGTGGTGAACATGAACGCACCGTAGAGGTCGGGTACGCCGGAGAGTACTTCTCCGATATAGTCCTCGCGTGGGAGGAACGTCCTTGCGCCGCGTGTGAGCACGGTGACGGTATCGACATCAAAGTAGCCCGTGTCTGCGCGAGTGGAGTTGTGTCGGCTCGGATCAGGGTGACGGCTCATCAAAACACAACACGATGGCTATGGCTGACGAGTGGAACGTACAGAAATCGAGGTTGAGCACTCCCCCGGACTTTGTGGCGCCGTTGAGGGTCTGTTCGAAGCGCTGCTCGGCCTCGTACAGGTTGCTCGGCGCTGAGGAGCCTCCCCCGCCAACGCTGCCGGAGCGAGACCCGCCCGAGGGGGAGATCCGACCCGAGGGCACATCCGAGGCGATTGTAGTCGAGCCAAAGTCTGTTCCAGGAAGTGTCGAGAGGTCGGTCGAGACGGTGTACAGTCGGAGCGGGAGCGGGCGAGCGTGACGTTGACGGGCACCGTTCATTCAGTCAGCTCTCAGAGTGCTAGGCTTGTGACGTGGTCCACACACACACACGGGTGACTAACCTTGGAAAGCTAGCGGTTGAGTAGCCGACTCGTCGGCATCGAACAGGGTGCTGCTATTCTGGCGCGACATGGTCGGTGCGACGGTGTTACGGAAGAGCGAGTGGGGAGACAGGAGGAGGGAGACAGGAGGAGGCGTGTCTGGCCGTGTCCAGCCCAAGAGGCGCGTCCAAGTTTCTTTCCAGCTCTACTATCCTCTCCCGAGCTCTCCAATCTCTTTAACTCTCACTCTTTCTGTTTCGACGACTGCCCAGATTCTTCTCGGCACAAAACACGCGTCAGAAGAAATGGCATTCCCGACCCAAGAGTCTATACTGTAAGGGCTATGCCTCTCCATTTCTCTCGTTTGGTAATTAACTTCTAGCTGAAACTCGGTAACGACGTTTAACAAGTAACTCTCACCGCCTCGACTCGACTTCGATCTACGACCGTCCTCGCGACTCTCCGTGAGGCATAGCCCTTACATATATATATCCCCACCGAGCCCATATACTATACACCACTAGCCAGCACTAAACAGACAATTCGAGAAAGACAGGTTACGTGTATGCATTATGGGAACCGGAACTAGGAACTAGGTATGAAAAAAAGCGGGTCATAGTAACTGGAAAGCGACCCATCATAAGGAACGGATATGGAGGCCTTGATCATGACGGAAGCTGGTCAGGAAGCAACAGCTCGGCGAGTTGCTCGAGCCCAGGTCGGATGTAGTCGACGTTGGCGTAAATGGCGAACGAAATCACCGTGATCAAAACGGGGATCCCTGCAAGTACAGCGCAAAGATTATTGTTAGCATACAGTGCTAAAAAATTGCACATGACCTCATTGCGCAAAACCTACAGAACAGCCAGAGCATGCGATCCTGATCGACACCTTGACGCTTGCGTCCGAGCGCGAGCTCGAGCTTCTCCTTGTTGAACTTGACGCGCGATTCGCGAGCCGCAGTCCTCGGTGTGGTCGCACCCGAAGGTGGGTTACTGACGATCGACGAGATTGACGTTGTCGAGGAAGCGAACGTGGCCGGGGCCGAACCGAGCGGTCGTTGCGACTTGGTCAATGGCGAGAGCGGCGCAAGCAATCGATCCGTGGGAGAGTACACAGGAGGTGGCGACGACGGGTTCTTGGTCGTGAACCATGCACTCCAATCTTTGCCGATGCCCGCCGCTCGCGCGGCTCGTTCGAGTGCAACCGACCTCTCTGTCATCGTCGCGTCCGAGTCGGCGTCCGAGTCATCGACGCGTGGCATGGTCGCCTGCTCGGACTTGCCGCCAAGGAAGGAAGGCATGCTCGCCATGGCCATGCCAGGAAAAGCCGTCAGTTCGGGCATGTGGTGCAGAGGCGCAAATGCGTTCGCCTTGGCCTTTTTCCACATGTCGGTCACTACACCGTTCGACTCGCCCGGTGCAGTCTTCTCCGAGTCGTCGGCGCTCAATCCGTTGGTCTTTCTCCTGCGCGAGAAAAGCCAGCCCGTCGGTGCGATCGAGCCTTGTTGCTTCGGTGATACGGTCGCCACGGTGGGCACTACAATCGGCTCTTTGACATCTGCAAAGAACGTTCCTCGAGTCAGCTCGGTGCAAGACAGGACGATGGAGAAGTGACCTCGTCAGGCTTACCAAGCGAGGTGACTACAGAAGTCTCTGGCCAGTCCGCCTCGGCAAGCACGTCTTCCTCAGCCTCGAGCAGATATTGCAGCGAGACGATGGAAGCATTGCGAGACGCGCGTCGCGAGAATTGGCGCTCGTCCTCGTCCACAGACTCGGCATCGTCTTCCTCCGAGTCAAATGCGCTGGCCGAAGGGCTCGAGTCCCAACTATCCGCGTCAGAGTCCGAATCATCCTCATCCGAAGAAGTCTGCTCCTCGGAGCCTGATCCGAGATCCGACAGCTCGTCAACTTCCGGGGCTTCGTACGACTGAACTTGAGAAGGTTGCACCATGGCGAAGCGGGGTCGTTGGGGCATCGACCTGTGCGGTCCACGACTCGCAGGCCGGCTGTGGCGCAGAATCTCTTCGACATCAACGTCGTCTCTCTCCTGGGCAATGTCGAGAGCGATCTTGCCCTGCAAGTTGCGCACGCCCGTAGCGGATCCGGCGTCGAGGAGCTGGCGAGCGATGGCGACTCGGCCGTACAGAGCTGCAAAGTGCAGCGCCGTGTAGCCACTGCGGTCACGAACATCAACGTTGACTTGACGGGCGAGGAGGAACTGGGTCAGGCGATGGAAACCAAGAACGGTGGCGAGGTGCAGCAAGGTGTGGCCTTGGGCATTGGGGTGGGAGATGGGGGAGTGTGCCAGAGGCAGAGACGGCGCCGATCCGGGTATAAGCGAGGGGTCGAGGTCGAGCAACGACAGGAACTTGATGACGATCCCTTCAAAGTTTCGCGTCTCGCCTGCGGACGAGTAAGGCAGAGGTGCAGGCATGGGAGCAGGCGACGAAGCGCCACTCGTGCTCGCTGCCGAAGCTCGGCGCGAATGTGCGCGGGACGAAGGTCGCGACGATTCTGACGCCATGTACACAGAGGCGGCAGCGGCCTCGAGGCTCATGGCCAAGCTTGCAGCATCCCTGGATACGCTGTTCGCGGTCGGGCTGGTCGTACGACTGCCGTTGGTTGATGCGCCGCCGTTGGTGTTGTTGCTACCAGGACCGTTGCCGACGATGCGCATCGCCACAGCGCTAGCATCCTCCAAGCGACCCGTCATCTTAAGTCCGACGACTTGCAGCGCAAGTTCGAGCAGCGAGCGATCCGAGTCGTCCTTGTAGGTGAACAGCTGCAGGCCCGTACCTTGCTCCACCGTGAGCGGTACACCCTTGATCCCAACGACGACGGGTCCAGGGTTCGCCGATGGTGGCAGCACGCATACAAGCGTGTTGGCAGACCAATAGTGCGTCGGCACCGCCGCGTTATCACCAAAGACGCACGTGAGGTTCGGCACAAAGTTGTTGCCCAGAACCGTGACCTCGATACCACCATGTACGGGCCCTTCACCCGGGATCAAACGACTGATGCGCGGCTGGGGCGCTGCCGACATTGCGGGCGAACGCAGTTGGTTCTGCAACAACGTCCAGTCGATACCGCTGGGGACGTTCGTAGCCAACGGTGTCGCAACGTGCGACGTTGATCCGTTTTGAGACGCCGGGTGAAGCAAGCTGGCCGCAGCTGCCGCCGAGTTGCCACCAAAAGCGCCTACGAGACCACTTGCGAACATCTGCTGCTCTCGTTGCTGTTGCTGTTGTTGTTGCTGCTGCTGCTGCAGGTACTGCTGCTGCTGCTGCTGGAGGTGGCGGTGCGCAAGCGACGACTGCGAGTCCACAACGGGCGACCGCGTAGCATTCGACAATGCCGGGATGCTGGTCGTCGTCATCGACGGCGGCGAGCTAAGACTGTTGAAGAAGGACTGGAACGAGTCATCGACCGAGGTCGTCGCCGAGCGGGGCGAGAACTGAGGCGAGCTACTGCGCGACGGCCAGTCGAAATGCGTCGACGACGAGCGAGCAGGCGAGGGCGCGGTCGAGACGTCGGTCGAGTGGGAGAGCGAGTTATTGCGCATACCAAGAGTCGAGTCGGTCATCATTGTGTCGCCGCTGCTGCCAACTTCGGCAGCTGTGAGATCCATCCCGATCCCACCCACGAGACCAAGCGCCGACTCCCATTGCTCCACCCGTGGTTGCGGCTGCAGAGGTGAAGCGGCTGCCGATGCCGCGACCAGGGGCGTTGCCGCGGGAAGAGGAAGGTTTACGGAAGGCGCAGAACCCGGTGTAGAGCCTGAGACAGCAGCGTCCGGCACCGGGCGGAGCGGCGGGGAAGGTTGACTCAGCGATGTCATGACGAAAGAAGGGGACCGATGTGACGTTCCATTCGACGAGCGCTTCCGAGGCGGTCGTTGAACCGAATCGTAAGGCTTGGCCTTTTTGCCCGAGCTCGGACTCATTTCGGATCGACTCGACGTGCGCGACAGGTTCACCGAGGAAACACCGCTCTTGGTCGACGGGGCGCTGTCTTCGTCGTCACTCTCAGTGTTCAAGCCTCCTGCAGCCCTCGATCGATTCGTTGTTCGCTTCGTCGGCTTCAACTGACCCGGCAATACCAGTGAAGCGGCGGAGATGACCTGATCGGTTTTGGATGGTGCGCCGTTCTTCTTTTTTGCCGCTTTAGCCTTCTTCGACGTGGATGATTTGGACGAAGCGACAGATGGTGCAACGGAAGGTACAGCGGAAGGTACAGCGGAAGGTACAGCGGACTGCTCAACCGACTCGACGCTCATATCGACGGAGCAAGCCGGTTTGGTGCCTGTTGTGGTCTTGTGATCATCCGTAATCATGATGGGCGGCGTCTGCCCCGTCGCCACGACATTGCCTTCATTGTCTCGCGCTTTGAACGCAACGACGAATCCCTTGCGCTCCTTGTGGTGTCGGCAGTAGCATGTGATGCGCGTAGGAATCACTGTCTCGCCACCGTTGAACTCGAGGAACTCGCCGCAGTTGAAGACTACGACCTTCTGCTTCTCCTCCTCGAGATCGAAAACGAGCTCTTCACCCAAAGCGGCGGCGGTCTTGTTGCCTTTTTTGCGTTGCGCTCGTTTCATCTCGCGCTGCTGGCACCCGGTGCAGATCATGATTTCCTCGTTCGGCTGTGTGCTACGACGGACGGCAACTTCGAGAGTAAGGGTGTTGGCGGCAGGGGGATCCGGAGCTGTTGAACGAGGATCAAAAACTGTCAGCTTTTGCCCGACAGGTGAGACTATCCAATCACCCCATTCCCACTGACCAATTTTGCCCGTCTTCTTCACCGGCCTCTTTTTCAGAGCGAGCGTCGAGGGCAAGCGCACATGCGTCCAATTGCCAATCCGGTCAAACGCCTGCGACGCTCCCGATTCTAATCCCCCATCAAGCGTCATGTACGCCTCACCGTGCATCTTGCCCGCCGCTGAAGAGGTCGACGCCACGGGATTGGCACCTTGCTGGAATTGCCTGTCCTTCACAAGCACCAAAGAGATCTTGATCTGCGTCTCTACGCGCGACTTGGCCCCGATCTTGGGAATACCGAGAGCGAGCAGTTGCACATCACCGAGACCACCGGCAGCACTGAGGCGCTTGCGGTCCGCTTCGCGAGTCAACCGCGTCAAGACCTGGGAAGCGATGACGGCGTCCTTGGTGACCAGGTTCAGCGAAGCTCCTCCCGCGCTTGCTGTGCTCGTCAAGGAAGGCTTTCGAGACGGGTCCCGCGAGGCGTTGTAGCTGGAAGCGTGGTCGGGGCTGCTGCTCCGGGACATGGCCGAGTCACCCTTCGCCTGCGACGCAGCTTGAGCAGGGCTGTCGTTCAGTACTCGACACTCTTTCTCCTCTTCTTCGTCTGTAGCCTCATGCTCCTTCTGTGCAGTCGCAACACGGTCGAGTGCCGCCTCGTCTTCGAGTTTCCTCTGCGCATTCAGCGGCGGAGAAGGGTTACCGCCCATCAGTTGCGGGGCGATCCCGGCGTTGACAGCCGAAAGATCGACGGGCATCGACATAACCGCATGCCGAGAGGATGACGATGCAAAGCCGTTGCCGTTCCCTGATGCGACGGGTGAGCCAATGGTCGAAGGTCTGATCGTAGTATGGTCAAAGAGAGGCCTAAGCGCGTCAGTCAGATGCTTCACCCCAAAGCAAGCCCACCTATAGGAACTGACCCGCACTCGTGACCGTGAACGACGGACTCGAATTCTACTTCCATCTGATCCTCGAGCTGTTTGCGACGAGGCGAATCGTTGAAGCTCTTCGCGAGCATCGAGGCTCCCGCACTGCCGAGGGCGGAGGCGCCTTCTAGTAATTGGTTAGACGGGGTCGACGGCGAATGCACGGTCGTGTTGGGCGCTGTGGACCAGAAGTCTCGAGCTGAAAAAAGCGGTGCAGCGGAAATAGAGGAGGAATTTGCTGCTTCTGTTGCTGGTGCAGTGACTGCTGCGCGTGAAGGTCGAGCAGCGGCGAACGAGTCGAGATCATCGATGTCGATTGCGTCGCCGGACGAGGGTGGCGGAGGCGGAGAGGCCTCATGAGCGCCCGTCCAGTGGTAGTCGGCGCCTTGCAGCGCATGCGCGGACCAGTTGGAATGACCGTCGTACATGCCGACGGTAGCTCCCCCGTTGGTTGATGCGGGTGATGAATCGGCTCTTGTTGTGGCTGTAGCGATGGGTGCGCTGCAAGTGGTGCCGAACGCGCCGGTGTGGCTGCCGTGACCGTGGCCGAGCAACGCAGGCGAATTCGCAGAGTGAACGAGGCCCGCACTGGTGCCCGAGTCAGATGGCGACGCTGACGACGGGTCCGACGACGTCGACGACGAGTCAAAGTCGGGGTCGTAAAAGTCCATCAACGCCGGCGGCGAGTTGTGGTGGTTGAGACCAATCAGGAACTCCATATTTGGGGGGTCAAGAGTCGTGCTGCTCGCCGAGCGGACTGACGACTGGCGACTGGCGCGCAGGCGCAGGGCGGCCTGGATCACAAGACGCGGGGGGAAGTCAGATGAAGGGGAAAGACACGCAATCGATCTTCGCGGGGAGAGAGCCGGTGTGCGGCACCACTCAGTTCGACTTGGGGCGCGTCACCAAGTCAAAACCACAACACGAAATCACACTCGGAGGGTCACGGCGCAAAAGGTCGTTGGGCGTGGTCGACGGATGCGGTTGGTGCGTAACATGTACGACGAAGGGCGGTGGCGACCAGCATTACCGCGAGCGAGCGGCGCATCAGAAGCGCATCAGTAACGCGCCCAAGAGTTTAAGCCAGTTATGGCCGCGCTGGGCTTTGGGCATGGCTCTCTTCTCCTTTCCCCGCGTTATTCAGCAGCAGAGCAACAGGGCGCGGCAGAAATTAAATACGCTCGGACCTCCTCTTGCTTCTCTGATATATATATCCCTTGATCAACCTCAATCCGGCTGCGGAGACAGGATACTTCTGACGATCCATCTTCCCCCGTCATTGGTGTCAAGGAAAATTTAAGGCAAAGCCCGGGCTCGTCCTGGAAAACCACCTACGGCTCACGCATCGACGCCGAGAGAGCCATTTTTTATTTTTATTTATTTATTTATTTATTCAGCTTGGTAGCTGGCAGCTGTGCCGAAACTCGGCGAGCACGCCTCCGATTCTACAGAAGTCCGAACTCAAGACGTGTCCCGCAACATATCCTAATTATTGCACTGCCATTTGTGGCTCGACAAGCACCGAATAAATCCTTGCACAACAGAATGCGCTATCCTGCCTTATCTATCATCAGCAACTTGCTGCGTACCAACTTCCTTTGTTTTTAGCCAACGCGCGACCGACCTCGCAGCCTTTCGGAATTTTCAGAACCTATCCAAAAGCCCACACCGAGTCACTTCGCTTGCAGACGCTGTAGGATCGACTCGAATCTCCTGCCAAAGTCTCTCGGGACTTATTCAGTAAGTCGGTGCATTTTCACAGGTCTTGGTGCTGGTGGTGTCAAAACGAGACCGTTTGCGTATCGCCGATAAGAACAAGGGAGTTTCATCGGACATCGGCTCGGCCCCGGGATCCGTTGTCGAGGGAAAAGGGATCGAGCACGCAATATGATAAATCGTACCTAGGTAAACATGGTACTCCAAAACGCGCTAGAATCGCTATCTCAACGAAAGCAAGGAAACAAATCAAGAAAAAGGGAACTATGTTGTGACTCCGCCGATCCGACGGGTAAAAGTCTCGATAAGACTTTGCACAGCAGGCAGTAGTACACCCGTGTCGGCCGTTGAGGCAATCGCGATCCTTCTCGGAACCTCGAGCGCGGTGACACATGTGCAGCAGTAGTGCTAGGTGCTGACTGGGCTCCTTGACGGGCGATAAGATGATGCCATTTTGGGGCTTCGTCTTGATCAGCATCCGGTCACAGTGCGTATAAAAGGGCGCGCACGTTCCTCCAATCTTTCACCTCAATCGAGCTTGCTTTTTTTCGCCGATTGCCCCTCATCCGCTTCCGATAAGTGATCCGCGCGTCCATAAACCTTGAGTAAGATTTGCCGTCGGACCAGTTCGATCTCGTAGTCCGTTTCGGCGATGCAATCTTGGCAGTTCAGTTTGTGGCTTTTCCAATGGGAGGCTTGACACTGCGCAGGATTTCAAAAGAGTGGAGATGGGCCGAAGGTTTGAGCTCAGAGACGACGAGTGGTGGAGACTTGGAAATAAGGTTTTGGGTGTGAAGCCTACCTTGCTCGAACACTATCTCAAATAGACAGGATTGTGGGGGATCGATGAGCAACGCAAATGAAATCGATATGTCAAGGTTGAATGTGGACTAACGTAGTACGCCATCTTGCACCTCGCACACCTCTTGAACCGGTCCTCGGCGGGTACAGACTTTTCCTCTCCGTCCTCGGACGATGATTCTGCGGAGGCCGTTTCGAACTTGCCACAGCCTTCACAGACGTGGGAGAGCTCTTTTTCGTCGAGCAAGAGTTCAACCAGAGGTTGTGAGATTTCGCCTTGTTGGCTTTTGATGCCGGTGCTACACGTGGGAGTTACAGGACCGCAAATGACAGAGAGTAGTGCCAATGTCCATATCAGATCGTCAGCAACATGAAGTCTGCTACAGTTAAAATATGAAACATACTCTCTGATGATCGCTTGTTGTTCCAAGTGTTCAACCAAGCCATGGTTCTCGCCACCGTCCTCGCCGCTCGCTCTCGGCCCAATCTTCAACCACATCCGACATCTTTGGTTGTCCTTATCAGGCAAAGGGAACGGATCACTCGAGGCCAAGCAATTGATGATCGAGTATTGGTGCGGCGCTGTATCGCCTGATGCGGAGTGCACGAGGAGGTACGACGCGGCCTTACGCGAGAGGTGAAGCGAGAGGGGTTCAGGCGCGTCGGTTGACTCGCTCGAGGTGAATGGGGAGGGTAGGGTGATAGTACGGATCCTTTCGGGCGCGGGGGACATGGTGGACGCGTTCGAGGGGCTCGGAATGCTAGGAGTTGAAGGAGAACTGAGAGGGGTCCGCTACGGTCGCCGCTAGAAGACGGACGATGACGTGGGGCCGCGGGGAGCGGCGGAACTTTGCGAAACTGCCAGGAAACTGCTGCTGCGAAGAGCTGCGAAGCGGGCCGTAAGCGCCTCCTCTCCGGTGAGCGCTGAGCTCCCCTGGGCTCCTTCCTTCCCGCCGCCCACCGCACAGCCTCGGTAAGACGCGGGGCAAATGTCACCCTCCCACCGGTAGTAACTACCTCGCAAGCTCCCATGGCACCTCGACCTCGTTGTCCCGTGTGCCGCTCCAGAAAGTGGCATCGAGACCAACTCTCGGGATCGCAAGTCACGTGCTCTCCTCGCCGACGGTCCCCAGCTCGCCCCGGCTGACGCATTCATCTCATTTCTTCTCTGCAGCATCGTCTGCGAAGAGGGTCATCTCCTTCAAGGCTACGTCAATGAATCGAATGAAGCCAACGGACCGTCACAGCACGTCGCCACGCGTCAAAGGGTGCACAAGGCTCGGCGCAAGTCGACTCGTCCTCCGCCCAATGCACACTACCACGGCCAACGCTCGACCTTCCTTGTCTGGCAGGCGTTGCAATTGGTCTTGAGGAGGCAATTGAGCGTCCTCATTGATGAACTCGGGTGGCCTGTCCAGCTTGAGCCCGTAGCGAGGGATTTGTGGGCCGTTCTGCTCGCTTCAAGTGGTGTCCCCGATGCACCTGGCGATTGGGCAAAGGGCGACGAACCGGCAAGCACCTTCACCGGGCCTGTCAAAGGGATGGGGCATCCCCGAGGGCCGAGAAAGGGTACCCAGCGCAAAGGCAAGTCGAACGACGAGGACAAGGCCACGAGCGAGGACGAGAACGGGGACGACGACGAGCGCACACAGAAGGGGTCAGATGAGGAAGAAAAACGTCGACAATCATCAGAGTCTGATTCGGCGTCACTTATCGATGATGATGACTACGACGACGATGACGACGACTTCGGGTTCGGTGCTGAGGAGGATCGGTCGGCGAAGAATTCTCGTCCGAGAGCTCCGCTGCCACGAGCGGGGCCCAAGTCAACTCGGACCGGACATTATATCTATGCCGATCCGAGAAAACGACCAAAACCTGAACTGCTCCTGTTGATCATCTACCTCTCCGCTGTGACGATCAAGTTTCCGATTTTTCTTAAAGATCTTTTCGAGTGAGTGCCCCCGTGCTTTCGGTTGTTCTGCTCCTGTGCTTATGCCTAACCCATCTTCATTAACTCCACGCCTAGTCTCGCCGAAAATCACCGCATCCTCTACATCAATGCTCATCGCCATCTGCCCCCGGCGATGCAAAACCACCTCGAGCGAGAAGCCCGGCGACTACTTGACCCTCGAGTCAGTTCTAAACAAGTCGTAGCCCTTCAGACCTCGTTACTGAAGTAGAACCTGCACGCACCCTCTTTCAGAACGTCCCTTCGATCGCCACCAAAGGGATCCATGTCCTTCTCTCGCATCTCGTCAACCTCTACCGCTCTGAATGGGGAATCACATTCCCGAAACCCCTGACGCCGCTTTTGACCTGGCGACTCTGCAAATCGCTCGCCTTGACGCCGGAACACTACGAATCCGTGTTACGTCTGCTCGACCTCTTGCAACCTTTCGAACTGGTTCTTGCGCCGGTGTGGAAAACGATGGTCCGAGATAGCGGTCGTGGGATCGAAAGGAAGGTGATCGGGAGGGGGAAGGCAGTTCGTGAACATGGCTTGGCGGGCATCCCCGAGGGTGTCCTCGCCGCAGCCTTGATTGTCGTGTTCAAAGCCAAAGGAAAGACCGTTGTCCCCCCTGGATGGTTGGAAACACTAGACCAAGTCAGAGATGCGGAGCGTAAAGGTGATCCCAGTCGTTTGTGGAGGTGGGTTCTGACTGAATTGGCCATGTCAGTGGGTCAAGTGCTGATATGGTCTCGGGGTGTACCTACAGCATGGAAGTGACCTCGATGACCTCAAAAGACATTGATGACTACCTCTCCTTCTTTGAGCACAACATCATTGGCGATCAACTACCGCCAAAACGTGCGTTCTCCCTCTGCGCATAAACTCAAAAAAAAACTTTCACCTGACTTCCCGAGGCGTTCGCAGGCATGCAAGACTTTGAGCGCTATTTCCCCATCCCACCGCCCTCTGAAGCCACTGAGTTCGACTTTCTCGGAAACGACTCTACACATCACGTCGACGAGTTGATCTCCAAACTATACCGTAATTCCACCTCCGCCCCTTCAACCGACCAATCCGAGCCCGACCCACCCCAAGAGGTATATTACCAATACCCGTTCGACGCCTCTGCCTCCCTTCCCGAGCCTCTCGCGACTCTAACACGTCATCTCGCATCCCTAATTGGACATACTTCGATCTCCTTATCTGCGATCGTGATCAAGCTCGAGAACCTCTTACAGGCTCGAATGATTGCTCATTCGCAGGGAGATGACGACGTCCCCGCTATCGTGTTGACCCGACGATCGCGGCATTTGAATAAAAAGGAAGCGATGGAACGACGGTTCGAGGCTTGGGAGAAGGAGAAGGAACGGAGGTTAGAGTTGGATGATCGGGATCGGGGGGATAGGGTCAGGCGAAGAGGGACGCAGATGATGCAGAAGAGTCAGGCGTTTATCGATGATTTGTTGGAGGAGTTGATTGAGCAAGAAATACAGCAGGAGATGGAGGCGATGGAGGGAGAGGGAGAGGACGGGATGGACGTGGAGGACTGAGAGGGCTTCCAAACGTGCCTCAGAAGACCTGTTGTACTTCTCTCGAATATCACATATCTCTGCAGCTCGCAAACCTTTGCACCAATTTCATTTATTCTGTGACACAATTATGCAATAAATGCAGTAAGGAACGAATTCTTGATTATATTGTTCATGTATCAAGTTTCCTCCTGAGCCTCCTGAACCTCACTCAACTCCTCCTGATCCCAATCGTCCGGCACATCCTCATCATTGACCTCCGCCTTAATCCCCGACTGAGCGGTACCAGCAGGTACAAACGAATCTGCGGTAGCCGTCAGACGACTTGCATCCAAATGACTCGAGACCTTCTTAAGTAAAGGAGCAGGATCCGGTCGAGCGACTTCAAGACCAGGAGCGATGACTGCTCTAGGAGGACGATGGTATCCTACGCCAATCAAACCCGCATCGTCACGCGATCTACCCCACGCCGATTGAGTAGAAGGTGCAGCACCCGCCGAGGCATTTGAAGACGA
This sequence comes from Microbotryum lychnidis-dioicae p1A1 Lamole, assembly GCA_001244265.2. NCBI lineage: Eukaryota > Fungi > Basidiomycota > Microbotryomycetes > Microbotryales > Microbotryaceae > Microbotryum > Microbotryum lychnidis-dioicae. The sequence continues at coordinate 515,220 of CDLV01000018.1, forward strand.
AGCCAAAGCGGCGAAGGTATTGTTCGAAATCGAAGGTGCATGCGTCGCCCATGGATTTGATCGGACTCCTCCACCTTCAGCCCGAGACCCCGACGGGTTCGAACGAGATTGGACAGATGTCCATCCACCTAGCGTGATGCGCCCATCATCAGTGACGGCGACGGCTTCTACCGTGGTGCAGAAACCCGTCTCCTCCGCCAGTGCTCGTAGATGGGTCTCAGCGGCGGTAACGCGCTGTTCGAGATCGGCCGCCGAAGGCATCTTGGATTCGATCGTGATCAGGACGTCCGCGTCGTTGGTCCAGGTCAATGCGAAAGGTTGTAATCCCTTGAGACAAGGGGTGACGATATCGCGCAACATGGCCTCGTCGAAGCCGAGCACCCCCTCAAGCAGGAACGCGTTGACATGGCGACGAGTTTCAGGCAATGCCTTGCGCAATGAAGCGAAGGAAAGCGTGGTCGCTGACTTGCGTTGGGCGGCCAAGGCGTCGGCGAGGTTGGGGACCGGTATACCCGTGTTGGATTGCCGATGCACGACGACACTGCGTCTCGGCTCTTCGTCGAGCGATTCGGATCGAAGATCAAAGAGTTCAGCAAGCTCGTGGGCGAATTGCCGTTGCGGCCGCTTCATCACGGGAAGATGTAAGGTCGGCTTATCGGTGCTGACGAACTCGACCAAATCCTTCTCGATCGAAGTGCACCAAGCGACGTTCGTCGAGTAGAAGCTCAGAGTCTGCGGATCGTACTCAACTTGCTTGACCTTGGGCTCACGCCGTTCAACTTGTAGCGCCTCCGCCAACGCGGCATTACGTTTGGCGATGGCGCAAGCGTCGGAGCAAGTCAGGATCTTGCTGTTGTTCCCATCGGGTCGATCCGTGCAGGCACCGCAATTGGTTGTTTGTTTGAGATGGCCGCAGTCGCACGACACTTCGATCATCTTAATGCAAGGCTTGGTTTCGGGGCAGGACGCGGGAACGTGGCATTGCTCGGGACAGGGGTGTCCACAGAGCTTGCGAGGCTTGAGGCAAATTTGCACACAGCTCTCACATTCGCCCGGCAGGTGGCAAGGCTTTTGGCATCGATGGAAGCCGCAACCCAAGAGCCTAAAACACGACCAAGCGAATAGTCAGCGTTTACTCGCAATCTCTTTGCCAAACCTTACGAATGTAGGCTCACTTTCCGCAGCGTTGACCACACGAGACCTTTCTCGAGTCCTGCGAGCACCTGACGTTCGCGACCGCTTTCTTGCCGCAGGCGCACATCTTGATCGTCAAGAAGGGACAGGGTGGGCACTCGGGGTTCTCGTGGCATTGGTGTGGCACCTGGGGGTGCATGCACGTCGAAGGTCGTACACATGGGTGCTTGCAGCGAATCTCGTAACCGCAAGGTATCGGGGGTAAGACAACCGTGGCCCCGCAGTGACAGGCGATCTCCTCGAAGTTAGCGTCGAGGCATGGTGGACAAGGTCTGTGCGTGGATAGAAGCATGTCGTCAGCCACGACTGCACAAAACTTTAAGCCCCAGTATCGACTCACCCTTTATGATCCTTCCTTTCACAAAAGTGAGTTCCACAACTCAGCTTCTTGCCGCAAACACGATCACACTCATGAATCCCCAGCGGATCATGTTGCTCGAAATCATCGAGTGCATTGCGACGCTTGTTCTTGCCCTTGCCGACGTGGAGAGCTTCTTGGTAGCTCAAGGGGCAGCATTGTCGGTTGCATTGATGACGACCGCAATTGCGCAGCGAACGGCAGATACGTTGGCACAGCACTTCGGAGAGTGGCGTCTTGCCGTCCGATTGGTATCGATTGCCACAGAGTCGGACGGTCTTTGTCGAGCCGCAACGACAAGGGATGGAGACGGGGGTCGTGCAAGACCCACATGGTCCGGGGTGACACGGGCGCGCACAACCATGTCCGCAGTCGAAGATGCGAGAACACGGTTCGGCGCAGGTCGGGATTGGGTCGGTACATGATGTGCGAGGCGTAGGCAGCAGAACGTCGAGGGGGGTCTGCGAGCAAGGACACGTCGTGACGAGCGAGGGCGACAAGGGGCATTTCGCTGGTAGTTCAGAGGTGTGGGGGTGGCATTTCGATTCACACGAGTGCTCGCCGCAGTCATAAGGTGCAGCGCACGGTTTATCGCATGAGAACTCGCCGGGCCATGGCGAATCGTCTCGACCGGGTACTCGACACCCTTCCACGCGATCGTCTCGACCGCCAGCGCCGCACGCCTCGACAACGGTCGACTTGCCGCAGAAGCATACCTTTTCTCGTTCGACCTCGCAAGACGCGCAATCGCCTGGATGACATATACGAGCACAGCGATGCAAGCCGCAGCCGAGGAGCTTGTCACACGTATTCTTACAGCATAGGAGCTCTTCACGAGCAAGTGATGCCGTTGTCGATGCGACCGTGCCCGAATCGAGACCGGCAGCGGGGTGAGTGGCCGAGCAACGTACACGCATGTTTTCCTTTGAGCAGTGACAAGGGAGGTCGAGGACGACTGGGCATGGTGGGCATGGACCGGGGTGGCAGAGCAGTCCACAGCTCGCGTGGACGCATCCATCGGGTCGGGGTCGAGCACACGGTTGACCGCATGAATGAGGTGTCGCAGGTGGTCGATGCGAAGGATCAACGAGGCGTCGACAAAAGCATCGATAGCGTTTGGGCACGTCGGCAGCTCCGAATCGGGTCTGGCACGAGGGACATCGCCAGTGGCCGGAGAGATCGGCGGCCGAGGGACGAGGACCGGAATCGCGAGTGGCCATGAGGGCGGCCCGTTCGGCCGTATCAGTGACTGAGCGAGTCGCCCACTCTTTGATGCACGACAAATGAAAGGGGGTATAGCATGTGGTGCACGAATGGATCGCAGTCGTGCGGGATACAGTCGAGAAACAGATTGTGCAGTCGTGGGATCCATCGGAGAGCTCGGTCGTCAATCGTTCGAGCAGAGTCTGCGAAACAGGTGCCGCTACGATGGGGAAAGCTTGTCCAGCCGCAGTGGATGACGAGCTTGGTGCGGGGAACGGTACGGCGGATGAATTCATGTCGTTGCCAGAGCTGAGCGTGGCGTTGAAGCGAGAGCGCCTCGAAGTGCTCGCTGGCGTACTGGAGCCGGCATGGCCCTCGCCTCGACCGCGACCGCCGCGTTTCGCACCCCGCGAGGATCTGTTGCCGGCTTTGGATCGAGCTTGATGGTTCGCCTCGTGGGAGGTATCCGCCCTCCCTTCGTTGTCGGTAGTGACAGCGGATGAGGCGCCACTGACCGCTTGCGATCCAGCAGCACCACCACGGAGAGTGTGTGCATTACCTCGACCACCACGCGTTCCTCCTGACGAGGATGGAGCTGCACTTGCACCTGGGCCTCTTGCTCCACGTCCTCGGCCGCTGCTGTTGCCATCTCGTGTCATGAATGAGGTATCGCCGAGGTTCGCAGCCGTGCTGGCGCCACCGAACCCATTGGCCGGGGTGGCAGCCGGCGATGATGATGGTCCCTTGGGGCGACAAGCCGGTTTTGAAGATCGCTCGGTCACACGAGCTTGGTGGTTGTTTGCACGCTGTGCATGACCCGCATGGGTGCGATCATGGCCTGGTGGGTGTGGGCGTGGCGGAGGCGCACGATGGCCTGCCTGCGGGGGGTCCGGTGGATCGGCCGTGGTGAGCGAGTGGATGGGGGGGAAACGTAGAGCTGGATCCGGGTATAGTACGGAAAGAAAGTTCGGCGGTGGAGAGGGAGAAGACGAGTGGTGAGATGCAATCGAGCGAGAACGAGGTCACACGAAGCGAGACGAGCCGCAGCGATCGCACCTGACTCGACCCCGGCACCGGCAGCTCGCGCCGGCTATTTGTCAGCAGTCGCCGCGCTTCCCACCCGTTTATACCACCACGTCCGCTCACCCGCGGCATGACGACTGTAGGGTGTCAAGGATTGGCCAAGGCCAGAAAATTCACAGTGAGGAAGAACAAAGCTTGATCACTTTTCCCGACTTTTGACCGGGATAGATACTGCCTGCCCAGCTCAAGTTCTTTTGTCGCCTTCAGCCTGGAACAATTGCACCCCCTGTGTTTCGCGTGACCGGCGCGGCGCGTCGGGACTGGCAGCCTGCGCGCCGGAAGCAGCTCGAGAGCGGAAGTTTGCTGGCCGGAACTTTTGAAGGATCATATCCGCTTTGTTCAAGGCTGGTTAGAGATGTGACGCTTGCCGTTGAACAGACCCGGAGGCAATGCCGGCAACATGGTCGGGCTTGACACTGGAAATCGCTGGGTTTGATTTCAAATGGCCGAGAATGGGGTAGATCGCAACACGAGCTCACGGTCGAGCGTCTCTTTCAAGTTCAAGATCGGGTCCTCTAGATAAGCTCCTCATCCGTAAGCTCACATTGGGCTATCCTAAACACTCCAACGGCGGATCCGGTGTCTTCGCTCCAATTTCCTTCAGCCTGCACGGTGTGAGTCAAAAAAGGTGCGCTGGGCGCGAGTTCCGGCACGCGGACGGGTCAAGCGGTAAAAAAGCGGTAAATTTGCTCAGCTTCGACTCCGCTCCCCACACCTTGTGCACTCGCTCTCGCCTCAAAACACCATGTCGTTCGCCCTCCGCCGCCTGCCTGGCCTGGCATCCTCATCGAGCTCATCGTTAGGTCGAGCAGCGACCTACTCGACCCCTTCGTCGTCCAAGAACGCGCCCAACTCGTCCACCAGCGCGGCCGACTACAAACTCGCTCATCCCCGCCGTCGTCCCCCGGCCTTGCCCACGATCGACCCTCCAAGATGGAGTGCCGAACAGGTAAGTCTGATTGGACCGTGCATTGGCACCTTGTTGAAACGTGTGGATCGGAGAGAGCTGCATCTTACGGCCCTCGTCCTGTCTCTCCTCGGAACCTGAGCAGTTGCTCCGTTTCAAAACAGAGCTAACCCCAATCTCCCGCACCTAACGGACTCTCTAGGCCGTCAATAATATCCTGTACAACACACCACCTCCCTCGCGAGAAGCGTTCACGCGCCACACGCTCAATTGCCTCGTCCAGAACGAACCGGGTGTGCTCTCGCGCGTTTCGGGCTGTCTCGCCGCACGAGGCTTCAACATCGACTCGCTCGTCGTGTGTGCGACCGAGATCTCGGATCTGTCGAGGATGTGCATCGTCTTGAGGGGTCAGGATGGCGTCATTGAGCAGGCGAGGCGGCAGCTGGAAGACTTGGTGCGTTGACTCTAACCCACGAGCTCCGTGTTAAAAGCCGAAGCTGTTCTAACCCCCTGCCCGAGTCCAGTTTGCCGAGTACTGACTCTTTCCGATGCGGGTCTTTGGTTCATGCAGGTCCCCGTTTGGGCCGTGTTGGACTACACCCGAACAAAGACGATCGAACGCGAGCTCTTGCTCGCCAAGATTTCGATCCTCGGACCCGAATACTTTGAGGATCAACTCGCCAACAAGGGACCCGACATCCTCCCCGCCACCGAGGGCAACGAAGAAGGTTCACCCGTCAAGCAACACATTGACAACACCATCGCAGCTGCGGCGGATGGTCATCCCGGTGTGGCACCGATGGGATCCGATGCGGCTCACCACCTCCATCGAGGCACTTTGACGCCTTCCGAGGCGCTGCGACAAAAGCATACCCACTTGCAGGGCATTCAGGCCCTCGCTGCTCAGTTCGGTGGCAAGGTCGTCGATTTGAGCAATGATGCGCTCATCGTTGAGATGACAGGCAAGACGGAGCGCGTCGACGCGTTCCTCAAATTGGTCAGACCGTATGGAATCTTGGAGGCCGCGAGGTCAGGATTGATGGTCATGCCTAGGGGTGAGTGGCCCGAGTCTGGGACCAGGATAAAGGTCGATGAATGGCCTGCTGACGTATCCTGTTTTCTCTCTCTTTAGCTCCGATCAAGTCGGATTGGGCAGGAATGGCCGACGACGGAGAGATTGAGGACGTTGAAGCCTTCGACACCTCCCTCTTGCCTCCCGGCTAAACCCCCCACGAGCGCGTTGCAATCCCTCACGTATCCCGTGGGCGCTTATTCCGGGCCGACTGTACTATCATACCATTTTTACGTTCGGCACGACGTTCGTTGTAACGCCCCTTTGCGTCCCAGCCCCCGGCTTTCATTCGTTGCCTTCGTTGTTTCACCCGTTTTTCCCTCCCAAAAAGTCTACACGATCGTGCGACCACGCTCCAGCAGATACGACGCGCAACACCACGTATGTTCAATGCTTCATCACTTAATGCAAGTCTTTCGGCGTAAACTCATCGTCTGTTAAAGGCACGAGTTAACAGGATCCTCCTGGGATCATGAGCACCGGCACGGAGAAAGAAACCGCTTCAATATATATGTGCATGAATGGGCTGGGCTATACTTATACTTATCGGCGCGAAAATGAGGTGGGAGATGAGAAGAGACGGAGCGAACGCTCAAGAGACGATTGTTAAGACTGCTGAGACAAAAACACACGCGCGCTCTCAAAAGGTGTACTCGAACTTTTTATGAGAGCGTTCTGCAAATATCGTCGACGAAGCTCAGTAAGGAACGACACCGGCCAACTTGAGCACTTGGGGCGTAGGCTTGACTGGATCCAAGCTTTGGGTGAAGAGAGGGTCCGGTTTGCCCGTTTCGGGACGAATGCGACCTTCGGAACGAGGAATCGAGTCGGCGCCGTGAAAAGGGGCGTGCGAGGTTCCGTCACCCTTTTGGAAGGCCAGGTCACGGACTTTCTTGTCCTGTTCAGATACGAGCGAAGCAGGGCCCATGCACACATCTACGTGGGAATAAATTCATATATCGGTGTCAGTATTCATTTGAGCGCTCTGAAGAGGCTACCACCGAATCGACCCGTGAAACTTACACGTAACCATACGATCGCGAGTACCACTTGGAGGCTCGTTCTGATGCATCGTCGAAGAGTCCCAAAGGATTAGATCACCGGGACCAGCGCAGACCTTGAGCCACTCGCAACTTAGCAGGCCAAATCACCGAGGGTTAGCTTGGGTGCCGAGATGCCGTCAACTTTAGGGGAGGACTCACCCTTGATCAATGAACCATTGCTTTTCCTCGTCGCTAAAGGTGTGGCTGTCGATCCGAGTGCCATCGGGCAAGGGTGGTCGCCCGTGAAGGTCGAAGAACTGCTTCATCAACTTGTTGGAGCCCTTCATCACGAGCAAGCCACCGTCGTCGGGGCCGTTCTCGTTGAGGTTAACAATGCCTTGTGCGACGAAAAAGCCTTTGCGGAGGGGGTGCTGGTCGATGTGTTGCCACGCCGATCCGGGCTCGCCCTTCTTGGGTCCTTGGCCAGGCAACATTAGCGATGCGCCTAAGAAAGGAGGGACCGAATGCGTAGACATGGTTTCCCGAGAGCGAGTTAGGTCGACGAGTGATGACAACAGTGAAAATCCAGGTTCCGGACGAACCATCAAAGCTGCAAACAAGCTCATCGGTTCCCCACAAGTTCGCGAATGCTCCCACCACACCGGGTTCGCATCTGGAGGAGGAGAGACCTTTAAGCGGAACAATCTTCTGAGGAGACATCTTCGAACGTACCGAATGTCCCAAACCCATTGCTGTTGACCCATCGAGTAAGCGCCACCATGGTACACTGCAAAGGAAATGGGCAGATTAGAAGGCGGGTGGGCAATTTAGGCAATCCTGTCTCGTCCACGGGCAATTTAGGCACTCCTGTCTCATCCACCGGGACCAGCGGACAATCCGCCGTGCCGCTCGGGCTGGTCCGAAAACTCACTGCCGCCTTTGAAGTGCATGGGCAAATATTCCTGCGTATGCGTGGCCGGGTCGTCCTTTTTGAAGCCATAGCCATGTCCGGCGAGCCAGTCGAAAGCTCGTGCACGGTATTGCAATGCCTTCTCGCGCGGGATCGCCTCCTTGACGACGGCGAAGCCCTGGTCGCGCAGCTCGTCGCGACAGTCGCCAAAGTGCTGCTTGTCGAGCAGATCCGCGTACGGGAACGGCGGAATGCGCCTCAGGATCTCTTCTTCGGACTGCATCCGCGACTGTTCCGAGGCCCGACGTTTCAGCGCAGGGTTGAACAGGCCCCATTGGGTGATCGCAGAAGCTGCACTGGCATCATCAGCGGGCACGCCGCTGACCGTCGCGCCGAAGGCCGTCGAGGCGACGCCGGTCCTCGTTGCACCGCCGGCCGATTCTTTGCTGAAATGGTTCGCCGTGGGGCGAGCGATGCTCTGGGTGGCCATAGCAAGACTTGCAGGAAGGAGGTGTGGTAAAGAGGTAGGTCGGGGTGTGAAAGGGTGTCAGAAAGATATGTGGATTGCAAGAGGAGAAGCGAATCTCCCTCCGTACCACCTCATAAGCGCCCCAGACTCTTTCCCCCTCTTTCCCCACAGCAGTCCCACAACTGCCCAAACCCCTGAGACCGGCGCTTCCCTACAGCGAATTCAACCGAACTCGGCCGCGCGACCGCGAGCGGCTCGACCGCTTGAGCCAACTTCGTCGAACATGACTGGCCTACTTCCTCCTGCTCGGCTAAACCCTGGGCGCACGCGTGTGACGACGGTGACCAGTTTGGAACCGGACTAGATTAGATCAGATCTGAAACTGATTACAGGGGTCCAGATCAAGTTCAGATCAATCCAGCCTCGAGGAAGAAAACCAAAAGTAGGCGGTACCTAGATGGTGCCATTGTGATGTCAACTGCGGTGCACCATGAGGATGAGGACGAGGATGAGGTTGTGGAGGAAGAAGATGGGGATTTCAATATGTATACATGTAGAAGTCTCTGCGCCAAATTAGGCAATTTCATGTCTCAGATCAAATTGATCTGTTCAGATCAGATCAAATTGACCTGTTCAGATCAGATCAAGATCAGATCAATCAAGGCAGAACATAAAAATTCTGATCTAATCTGATCTCTGATCCGGCGGTGATCTGATCTAATGCGGACCCTTGTTAAGACTCAGCTGAAGAAAGTGGAAGTATGGTGACAGTACAGAGTAGACCTAGGGCCGTCTTGGTTGGCAGTTACCAGGCAATCGGCTCCCATGAATCAAGAATCGCGAACTTGGAGGTTCCAAGCTCATGGCAAGGCGGATTCATGCGCGCCTGCGCCGTATGTCGGGATCCAGCCCGCGAGTCCATGTTCGTTCAAAGTACTGATTAGAGACGTCGTTATTAAACATCAGATCCCCAAATAACGACGTCTCTTACGATCAATAGTTTGAACGAACATGGACTCGCGGTCTGTATCCCGACATACGGCGCAGGACAAGATCGGCAAATGCTTTGTAAATGCGGGAGACCTCCCGCATGTGTGGCTTTTAGGCCGCGTGGATCGAATGCGGGGTAGGCGGCTCTTGAGTTTCTTCTTGAGACCGGCGATTCTCCGCTGTCATGCGGGGGAACGTAGGCATTTCTGCTGTAGCAGCCGACGGAGCGTTCCGACCGCCGACATCCAGCCGGTTGATTTTTCGGGGGCTACCACAGCCTCACAAGGTAGAATAGAATTCGAGTAAGAATACTTTATTCCTTTCGAGTAACAAGTTACAACACCGAGTCAAGACCCAAGAGACCTAAACACACTTGAAGGCGTGCGCACACACACAACACCGCGACCCCATAAAAGTCTCCCCAGAATAAACGAGCACCATTTGCGCGCTCGGAAAACTTAAATCGTGTATCGGAAAGTCGTGGATCCTTCAATCTCGGTGCCGTTAAGGTCAGCGGAGGCGTTGGCCCGGCTGAAGGCGAACGAAAGACCGGCGAGCATGAGGAGGATAGCACCCTGGCAGCCGATCGTGGCGCCGAGACCGGGGAGGTATAGGGGGTAGTCAACCTGGCGATAGACGAGCGAGGCGAAGATACCGCCTACGCCACCCATGCCGATGACGATGGCCGAAGAGACGGCGCGCTTGGAGTGGTTGCGCACGTTGTTGGCCGAGTAGGCGAGTACCGCGGGACGTTGGCTTGGCATCCCGCAATGGCGAGGAAAGATCCGAAGTAGCGGACGCCGATTTTACCACCCCAGCCCATGATGATTAGACCGATAGTGCAGACGATGGCGTTGATGGCAATGAAGAGGGCACGCTTGCGCATCTTGTCAGCACCGTAGGCAATCGCGAAGGTGTGGAGGGCGGCGAACACGTATGGCGGTGCAGAGAGGATCAAGGAAAGCTCGTTCGAATATCCCCCACCGGCAAGAATGACGGGAAGGAAGTAAGAGAAGGCGTAGGCGGGCATGGTCGAGAAGCAGAAGCAGAGACCGAAGACCCAAAGTTTGTAATCGGCGCAGTGCCTCATGAACGAGCCGAAGGTGAGGTGATCGGGAGCGGAGTCTCCTCGGTCGAGTTCGATGCGCTCCTGAACCATTTTGGTTTGATCCGGGGTAAGGAAAGTTGCCTTGTCGGGGAAGTCGACAATCAAAGCGAATCCGATCAAGCCGAGGCCGACGGTCGCAGCACCGAAGACAATGAAGATCCATCGCCATGCGGCGATGCCGTGTTGGCCGCCCAGCTTGGAGATACCGTAGCCGAGGATGTTGGAGAAACCAGAGATGACCATCGAGGTGAGGTAAAAGACGGCCATGCGCTTTTGCGTCTCGTATCGAGTGTACCAGCACGAGATCAGGAAGACGCAACCAGGGAAGAAACCACTCTCGAGGAGTCCGAGGAGAACACGGCAGGCGGCGAGCTGGTGCCAGTTGGTGACGAATCCCATTCCGAGCATGACAGCACCCCAGAGGGCGACGATAGCGGACAAAAGGTTGCGAGCACCAATCTTGCGGAGCAGGATGTTGGAAGGGAGCTCGAAAACGATGTAAGGAGGGAAAAACTATAGGGTGAGGGTGGCGCCTAGGTCAGCTCATTGTTTCTCCTTGGCACTGAACAACGCGGACGCTCATGACCTACGACACAAGTGATGATAGAGTAGCGTTGGCCAACGGTCAACTTCAAATCCTTCGCCATACCCGCAACACGAGCAACAGAGATGTTGCTGTGAGATGGAACGAAACAAGTGCCAAGGCTGTCAGTCAAGGACCACGTCACTGCGCAGCAGAACAGACTCGGACTGATAAAGCACTGACGTTCTGTCAATAAGCGAAATCGCATAGAGGGCACCAAGAATGATCAAAAGGCGGCGATCGACCTTCTGCCTGTAGTTAGAAAGAAAGGCACACAAGAGTGTAAGCGAACTACACTCACGACAGAGCCAGCTCGAAGTAGTCACGCGCGCGGCGACCCAAACGCCCCCAATCGACTCGCCAAAGAGGTTGTCCTACTCACATTGTCTTGCGCTCGAACTCCTTGTCCCAGGTGCGAGCCTCGAGAGCATTGGTAGCATTGTCCTCTCGGTGGAGCTTGTCATGCTTGTTGTCTTGGGAGCTGACCGAAGACATGGCGGGTGAAGGCGATGGAGGCGAAAGGAGACGAAAACACGAAAGGCTCGATTTAGGTCAAAGACGACCGGTAGGGGTGTAGGTGGCAGTCGAGGGTGGTGACGAGTGATTGTAGGTCGTTCGAGTGGTTTATAGGAAGGCAAAGGGGATGGAACGACGCAACGAAGCTGGGGTCTCCCCCAGATTTGCCCCGGTTTCTTCGATGAAGCGACTCCGAGCGGGGTGGGCGCTGCGCGCGTCGGCGTCAGCGCCGAGCTTCGGACCGGGAATCTCTTGGCGCGCTCTTCCCCAAGCCAGGAATGACCGATTGCAGCTGAGGAGGGACGCACGGGGCGCGGTCTTGGCAAAACAATGCCACTGCCGTCCGCAGAAACTTCATGCTCTAGTCCGGTCAAGTGCCTCGTCAGCGTGCCTTCATCGACGCCCTTTTACGGTCCGGCAGCGCTTCGACACCGGATTCTTCTCTCGCATTTGCGGGGCTGTTGCAAATGTCAATTGATGATGTGGCATCGTCGCCGAGGTCCAGCTGCTCGCCGAATTTTCGAAGGCACGCAAACGCCCTGCCGGAGTCCGGTTTTACTCAGCCCGAGTTGGAGCTTCGCAATGCTTACCACTATTTTGCCAAGTCTCCTGTGTGCCTTATTTTTCAACGTGCGATCAAACTTGAAAGTCGGTGAGTTCAGCAAACAACGTCTAGGCTAGAAAGAGAATGAAGGTTTTGAATAATAGAGAATAAGGCAAAATTTTCAAACATAATCCGGCAAATTAGCTGGGTAGGTAAGTGCACTGGTAGTTTTGTTTCCGAGGGCTAGGTGCACAAGACGTGGTAGTTTTTTTTAGGAGCTTCCCGTCCGCTTTGAGCTGCTCTTGAGTGGTTCCATATTCATCATTCAGATTCGCTTCTTTCTTCTAAGCTCTGTCAAATTTGTAGCTAGACACCAAGAGAATCGTTTTTTTCATTTAGGTGGTGACCGAGGGAGATGCTCAGCGGCACTTGGCTCCGGTTCGACGTTATGATCGCAGTTCTTCAATTTCTTGTGCCATTAAAATCGCCTGGACAGCGAATTGTCCCAGCTTGCGATCGACTTGTGGCCCGTCACTGCATACTGATCAGAAATTGATGAGAAATATCGCAAACATTCTCGGGTGACATCACGTAGCTATCTGCTTCCTATGAACTCGAAGGACCGGCACCATGCGCACGCTGTTCAAGTCGGTGGGGTCTCTGCGCCACTCTCGACTGCCGATCGATCCGTGAGACATGCGTCGACGATTGTCCGTGATGGAATGACTAACCCCTCCTTAACACTCGCTTTGGTCAACTTCCGATGTTTCGCGTGGAACTAACTCCACCGAGCGCAGACGGTCTTTGTGAAAACTCCTCGATCGCATCGCGTCTGCGACTTTTCTCTCGAATAGCCCCTGTCTGCCGACTTTCTTACTCGATGCCTGGTAACCGACAAGTACTCTGTGCTATCTCATCGATCCATTCCCCACAAGGTAACGAAAATCCGAAAATTATCAGTGCATCCAAAGAGCCCTTAATTCATATCTTCGAGTAAGAAGTTACAACACCGAGTCAAGACAACAAGTCGAGACCCGAGAGACCTAAACACACGAATGCGCACACACACACAAAACCACAATCCCATAAAAGTCTCCCCCGAACAAACAAGCACCATTCGCGCGATCAAAAAACTTAAATCGTGTATCGGAAAGTCGTGGATCCTTCAATCTCGGTGCCGTTAAGGTCAGCGGAGGCGTTGGCCCGGCTGAAGGCGAACGAAAGGCCGGCGAGCATGAGGAGGATAGCACCCTGGCAGCCGATCGTGGCGCCGAGACCGGGGAGGTATCGGGGGTAGTCAACCTGGCGGTAGACGAGCGAGGCGAAGATACCGCCGACGCCACCCATGCCGATGACGATGGCCGAAGAGACGGCGCGCTTGGAGTGGTTGCGCACGTTGTTGGCCGAGTAGGCGAGTACCGCGGGGACGTTGGCTTGGCATCCCGCAATGGCGAGGAAAGATCCGAAGTAGCGGACGCCGATTTTACCACCCCAGCCCATGATGATTAGACCGATAGTGCAGACGATGGCGTTGATGGCGATGAAGAGGGCACGCTTGCGCATCTTGTCAGCACCGTAGGCAATCGCGAAGGTGTGGAGGGCGGCGAAGACGTATGGCGGGGCGGACAAAATGAGCGAGAGTTGAGTCGAGTATCCACCACCCGCGAGGATGACGGGAAGGAAGTAAGAGAAGGCGTAGGCGGGCATGGTCGAGAAGCAGAAGCAGAGACCGAAGACCCAAAGTTTGTAATCGGCGCAGTGCCTCATGAACGAGCCGAAGGTGAGGTGATCGGGAGCGGAGTCTCCTCGGTCGAGTTCGATGCGCTCCTGAACCATTTTGGTTTGATCCGGGGTAAGGAAAGTCGCCTTGTCGGGGAAGTCGACAATCAAAGCGAATCCGATCAAGCCGAGGCCGACGGTCGCAGCACCGAAGACAATGAAGATCCATCGCCATGCGGCGATGCCGTGTTGGCCGCCCAGCTTGGAGATACCGTAGCCGAGGATGTTGGAGAAACCAGAGATGACCATCGAGGTGAGGTAAAAGACGGCCATGCGCTTTTGCGTCTCGTATCGAGTGTACCAGCACGAGATCAGGAAGACGCAACCAGGGAAGAAACCACTCTCGAGGAGTCCGAGGAGAACACGGCAGGCGGCGAGCTGGTGCCAGTTGGTGACGAATCCCATTCCGAGCATGACAGCACCCCAGAGGGCGACGATAGCGGACAAAAGGTTGCGAGCACCAATCTTGCGGAGCAGGATGTTGGACGGAAGCTCGAAGACGATGTAAGGAGGGAAGAACTGCCGAGCGCGATCATAAGAAAAGGGATCAGCTGAGCCATTGCACTGAAGTGATCGGCAAACGGAAGGATCAAAAGGCTTACGACGCAGGTGATGATCGAGTAGCGCTGGCCGACAGTCAACTTCAAGTCCTTGGCCATACCGGCAACACGAGCAACAGAGATGTTGCTGTCAGGGGACGGAGGATGAAATTTTCGGATCAAGTCAGCCGTCCGGTTCGGAATTGACGATATCAAACAGAGGTAAAGTAAAACTGACGTTCGATCGATGAGCGAGATGGCGTAGAGAGCACCGAGTATGATCAAAAGGCGACGATCGACCTTAGCCCTGTGAGTGATAATATCTTACAAAGGTCAGTTCTCAATTCTTCTTGAATATGCGAGCGCAAGAGGGGCACCTCAACCGGGGCTAGCTCCGAAGTTCCAAGCCTGTCGGAACACGTAAAACAATGACTTACATGGTCTTGCGCTCAAAGTCCTTGTCCCATGTGTGGGCCTCAAGCGTGTTGATAGCAGCATTCTCCTTGTGCTGTGCTGTGGGCTTATCTTGCGAGCTGATCGAAGACATTGCGAGATATGAGAATTGAGTACTGGAGACTTAGCGGAAGAGTTCGTGCGGGTGCGAGGTCGGCTCGGATGAGGTGCGGGTAGGGGCGTTGACGACAGGCGACAAAGAGGAAGTGACGCTTGGACAAGTTGAGAGAGAAGAGAGAGAGAGGCGCAGAAACAAAGGACTGGGGAAAGGAGGACACCTAATCTACGGAGAATACGGGTGCTATCAAAGCGTGTTGCATGCGTTCAATAAAACCTGGGGATACCCGGACGGAGATCCAGGTTAAGACCTCTCGAAGGGCCAGAAGCACCTTTCTGATTTGCCAAGCTCAACCAAGGCAATGGATCGCCTCTGGGGCCTCTCGCTGTAGCCCATCACCGATCAATCACGGAACGGAGCCCATTATACAGCTTGCTTCGGAAAAACTGGGGCCCTGAGCCCGACGAAAGTGGGGTAGGAAAAGATGATCTGCGACTTGAGCTCGAGATCGCTTCCCGGTCGGTCGATCATTGCGGTTCGCCCGCCGCCCCCAACCCCACACTTTTTTCTAGGCCCAAAGCCTGACCTTGGCCGACGAGTCAGAAACCCCCTCCCTTCTCCCCCGCTTCATTATTGAAGGAGCGGATCTCAATTGCTCCGATTCGGGATGCTGCAGCCTTCGAAGCACACTCAGCGATCGAACTTGACGGACGAGCCAAGTCTACAAAGTTCTCGATCTAGCAAGCGCGCGTCGATCGCCTTAATCACAAAAAGCTTGGCAACCCTCCAGAGTCAGGACGAGTTTCTTCCCTTCTTTTCATCATCGGCCTCGGCTACTTTTCGCAACCGGTGTTGCGGGGATGACCTGACCCACAGTCATGAAATCGAAAGCTCTTACAACAGCAATCGCCCAGGTATTGGTGCAACGCCAGTTTAACAGTTTGTCTCGGGTACTCACTGCTCAGGCAACCGCCGGGCGCCCCTAACAACGAGAACTGCGGGGGTTGTGCAACGAGGTCACGAGGTCGGGCTCGGCACTTGAAAGGACCGATGCGCGCTAGACTCTTCTAGACCTCTCTGCCTACCGTCGAGAACAAACGGCGCGTGGCCCATGGGCCTTCTGCAAACTTTATTTGGGCTTCCCAGACCATCTCATGAGGGCCGAAGACTCCGGAGCGCGAGTAACTGCCTCCCCAGAGCGGCTCCGAGCTGGATCCGGGTCGGTCACATGACTTGGCGGCCGGAGCGCCCTCTCAAAGCGGGTAGCACTTTGAAAAAGAGTCAACAATTTTTACGTCAAACAAATTTTCTGATTATTGTATTCACGACCTCGATCTGGTGTGGCTGCGAGCTCAATTTTACTGTACGACATACGCAAAGCCCGAGTCAGCTTCTAGCCCGGACACGTCCTCAGCCCCGCCGTCCCACTCACCGTAATGACAGACGGTTCCTTTCTGCTCGTGATCTCGACCAACCTACTCAAGCTCAACGCGACCTCGATCAAAGGCTTGAGACCCTCTTGCGTATCTCTAGCGTATTCCCTATCGTCCTTGGAGTACTTTTCGACATAGAGACGGATCGTCGCCCCACTCGAGCCGGTACCGGACAACCTAAAGACAATCCTCGAGCCATCCTCAAAGCGGACGTAAAGACCTTGGTTCTTGGAGATCGAACCGTCGATGGGGTCGGTGTAGGCAAAGTTGTCGGCCTCGGCGACGTTGAAGGACGTCTCGGACGAAGTCGCCTTCAAGGCCTTACCGACGAACCCGGACGACGCGAACGATTGCTCGAGTTGCTTCATCACCTCGTTGGCCTTGTCCGAATCGACTTCCTCGTAGTCGTAGCGCGAGAAGAAGGTGCGACCGTACTTGGTGTAGTGGTCTTGCAACACACCCGAGATCCCCTCGATGCCTTGCTTTTGCGCCGAGGCGAGGATGTTGAGCCACGCGATCACGGCCCAAAGACCATCCTTTTCTCGAATATGGTCCGAACCTGTACCGAACGACTCTTCACCGCAGATCGAAAGACGTCCCGCGTCCATGAGGTTTCCAAAAAACTTCCATCCTAAGTAAGCCGAGAGACGAGGTGATCGTCAGCTTGACCGAACTTGATTCGTCTTTCTCGAAAGGAGAATCTCTGTACGCACCGGTGGGGACTTCAAAGACCTCGAACTTCTTGGCCTTGGCCACGAGATCGATGGCACCACTGGTGGGCATACTCCTCGCCAAGCCCTTGACACCACCCTTTTGGAAGTAAGGTATCGACTCTGCCCAATCGGCGATGATCGCGACCGAATCACTCGGCGTGACGAAAGCACCCTTGCCGTAGATCATGTTGCGATCACCATCACCATCCGAAGCGGCACCAAAGGCGATGTGGTTCTTCTCGACTTGCTCGACGAGCGAGTGCGCGTAGGTCAAGTTGGGGTCGGGGTGACCGCCGGCAAAATCGGGCGAAGGCTCGCAGCCTTGAATCGAAGACTCGCCGAGACCGAGCTCGTTGACAAAGATCTCACGGGCGTAAGGACCGGTGACACCGGACAGGCCGTCGAAGAGGACCGAGGCCGAGGGGGACTGGACGTATTCCTTGATGAGGGCAAAGTCGAAGATGGACTTGAGTAAAGCGACGTAAGGCTTGACCGAGTCGATCACCTCGACGGTGATGGGACCCAACTCGGTCGTTCCGAGTTTGGAGAGATCGATCTACGAGTACTAGAACGAGTTTAATATGGTGGAACGGAAATGTGCAGGCAGCCCTGAGTTTTTTGACCCACCTCGGGCAAGTCGACGAGCTTGTAGCTCTCGAGCTGCTTGGAGATGTCGTAGACCTTGTTGGTCACGCTCTCGGGTGCAGGTCCACCGTTCTCCATGTTGTACTTGATACCGAAATCGGCGTTGGGTCCACCGGGGTTGTGACTGGCGGTGAGGAGGATGCCTCCCGTGGCCTTCCTCGCTCGGATGATGTGCGACACAGCGGGGGTGGAGAAGATGGCGTGCTGGCCGATGATGAGGTGCTTGACCTTGTTGCCGGCCGCGATCTTGACAATCTTTTGGACGCACTCGGGCGAATAGTAGCGACCATCCCCGCCGACGACGAGTGTCGCTCCTTCTGCGCCCGGGGACGGGATACCGTGGAGGATGGCCTGGATAAAGTTTTCGGTGTAGTTTTGCTGCTGGAAAACGGTGACCCTGGTTTGGAAGTGAAGGAGTGGTCAGCACCGATTCCAAGCCGCGGAATTGGGATGACATAGTCGTGTCCGGGGTGCGGCTCGTCATTCCAGCCTCATTTCCGCCCCCCACGTCAGAGAGGTGGTTTGTGGCGGAGGCAGAGTCGAGCCTGGAAGAGTGAGCATGGTTGCAACCTACTTTTTGCGCAAACCCGACGTTCCGGGCCTAGAAAGAAGGGTACAAGGGGAGAAGCCATGCGTCAGAAATTAGAAAGGAAATACACTGCACGAGATCATAGCCGATCACCCCCGGGGATTCGATTCGCCTTGTGGCGGCGGGGCGGCGGGCGGAGCAGGTGCCGCCTGTTCCCGTTTTTGGTCCCCTACGGTGGCAGGTTGGACTGAACTTACTTTTGGTCCTGGTAAGGCTTGGTCTGGATGGTCTGGATGGAGTAGTTAGATGTCATGGTGGGATGTCTGAGAAGGGGGGAGGAGGGTTATTGGGAGTGGGGGAGCAGAATGAAGGCGGATGCGTGGTGGCCGGCTATACGGGCCCAGACTCGCGATTTCGTCATGGCTCGTGGGGAAAGCATCTGGTGGATTATTTGTTACCAACGCGAGTGGTAAGTAGTGCTCAATTCCATCCGGCTAATAAGCAAAGGCCGATGTCAAAAAGTCGGCGCAAATTCTGGAGGAAGTGTAGGGCCTTTGATGGGCTCGTTTCTTTGACTTTTGACATTGGAAAGGAGTCAAGTCGATGTCGACAGTGAGCGAACTTTGAAATTGCACCTAATTGCACCAATTGATACAAGGGGGAGGGGGGTCCGAGCGCAAGCGGCACTCTGCGGCACTCGACTCGAGGACGTCGCCGCGCTTGGCCGGGCACTCTCTCGCCTGCTCGACTCGACTCGACCGATCCACGCACTCGATGTGAGTACTTCCTACAGCTTTGGGCGTGCACTCCCACGACGGTGTTGCACTGTTGTCGCTGGCCTGGGGTGCTGTGGACCCAGTACGGAGTGCCTGGTGCGACCGAGTGCCAGCTGACCGGACCTTACTGGCATGCGACCCTGCACAGACATGTCCATACCGCCATTTCGACCAGGACAATACGCTGGAGTCGGACAAGGACTGCCGACCAATCGTTTCAGCTCCCCGGCGACCACGACTCCGTCAGCGTCAGCCTCAGCCTCAGCCTCACAGCAGCAGCAGTCCTCGGCCGTTTCAGCTGGGTTACGGCAACCGTCAACAGCCAACGGAGCCCATTCCTCACCGCTGCAGCACCTCGTCGGTCGTACTCGTAGCGCCTCCAACGCAGCCGCCATGGCCTCGTTCGCATTCGGCCAACACCAACAGCAGCAACAGCAGCAACACCAGCAGCAGCAGCAACACAACTCCACCGCGAGTCAGCCCTTGCCACCAGGTAAGCGAGCTCACCCATCCAATTCACACATCCCTCCACAGCAGCACCTTGCTGACACTTTACTTCTTGCACCTTGTCCTCTTTACCCGGTCCAACCCTTACATGCTCCATCCATCTCCCGTCTGACTTGCCGACGGGCCCCTCTGGCGTTGTCGTCGTTCCCTTTGCGCGCCTCGCCTGACCCGACCCCCACGCTCTCGACTTGGGATCGTCGACAGGACTGACCGCAGCACAAGAAGCCAACCTCGACCCGAGCGACTTTCCAGCACTAGGCGGCGCAGCAGGTGCACCTTCGACGCCGTCCGCCGTGACGAGCCTGCCTTCGTCGTACGCGTCCTTGATCGGGCCTGCGACTCCGACCGCCAACACCTCGCTCGGATCGGCCTCCGCGATTGGCCAACCTCTGGCCAATGGACTACCCCGCGAGTTCTCGGCCGACGACTTCCCGGCACTGGGCGGCATGTCGTCCCCGTCCAACACCGCTGGCCACCAAGGCAACTCGGCTAGCAGCGGTGCCGCAGCTCAAGTTTCGACAGGGAGCTACGACCCGACCGCGGCCACAAGCTCACTCGCCAACGGATTAAACGGCCTCTCCTTGCTATCGAACCGGAACGTGTCCTCTATGGGGCCAAGTGAGCAGGCCAGCGCAGCCGCCGCGTTGCAGCACCAGCAGCAGCATCGCGCCAACTTGCTCGGAGCGATGAACGGGGGGAGAAGCGCATCTTCTCAGGCAGACGCCGACAAGCGGGTGAGCAAAGAGGAAAGAGGTTCAGGTGGAGAAAAGAAAGGAGGAATGGTGGGCTGATCGAGAGCGATGTGTGTTCTCTTACTCTCTGCGCGCAGAGTTTCGGTCTGAAACAGCAGGCTGGCACCCCACAACAACAACAGCCCTGGGCAGCCTCGGCACAGTTCGCCAACGGTGGAGGTGCAGCAGCATCATCTTTACCGCCAAATCCTTCGGACGGCGCACCGTCATCAATGCGGTCGCCTTCCATGCTCTCGTCCACAGCGGCTTCGTCGGCTCTGCCCCCACCTCCGGGTGTCAATTCGTTGCTGCTCTCTTCGGCCGCAACACATCGAGGGGCGATCGGATCCGCGGGGGGGAATACGACCGGAGCCGCAAGTGCACCTCTACCACCGCCAACAGCACCATCCGCCTCTACAACAACCAACGCTTCGACAACGGGAGCAGCAACAGCAGGAACGGGGTTGACAGCAGGTGGTGTGATGGGGAATCAAGTACCACAGACGCCGGCGCAACAGATCCTGTTCAGTCCGGCCGATCGTTATGGGTTGTTGGGGTTACTGCACATCATCAAGACGAGCGATCCGGACCTCAACATGCTCGCACTTGGGAATGATCTGACCACACTGGGCTTGGACCTATCTGCAAGCGAGTGAGTGTCTTTGAAGTGTGCAGCATGAAGCGTATCGGGGCGAATGAGGCTGACCATGCAACATATTGTCTCCTGCAGCAACCTGTTCTCGACCTTCATCACGCCATGGTCGGATTCCAAAACGGCCTCCGGGCTCAACATTGAACCCGAATTTCACCTCCCGTCGTGCTACAACGTGCAACCTCCACCGGCACAAACCAAGATCGGCAACTTTTCGGACGAGACGCTCTTCTTCATTTTTTACTCGCAACCGCGCGACGCGATGCAGGAGATGGCCGCGCACGAGTTGTACAAGCACAATTGGAGGTACCACAAGGAGATGAAGGTATGGTTGACCAAAGAGGCCGGTACGGAACCGAGTCAGAAGACGGCAACGTACGAGAGAGGTAGTTATATCCTGTTTGATCCGAATGGGTGGGAAAGGGTTAGGAGAGAGTTTGTGCTCGAGTTTGCGGCGTTGGAGAGTCGGAGGGCTTGAGCCAAGAACTGGCGGTGAGCAACAAATGACGGTGGGGTTGACCCCTACGTTTCTCTTGTGCTGTTTTTCAAATCGGTTTCTACCCTTTTTCTTTTCCTCTTTTCAGCTGGGCGTGTCCATTACAAGTCCCTCTTTTTGCTGTAACATGAACGAAATTTTCTTTCTCTGTGCCTGTCTCTCGCTCCGACTATGGTGCATATATTCGCCTTTCGAGGGATAGACTCGCACGAGCCGTCATTTGTTGTCGGAAAGGTGGGTTAGGGGTTGCTGAATAATACAAAAGAATGCTTCCTCCTTTGCTCTGTGTGGTCTACTGCGTTTCCAATGCGCTCTATCGCTTGGCCATCATCTGGGCGTTCATCTCGGAGAACCTCAGACCGACTCGCTGCAGGGAATAAAGACGGGGGCAGTCAGAACTAGGGAATGGACTGGAGGGGTATCGGTCCTTCACGGGCGTAATGTTGATTCACCTCGGAATGTTTCAAGAACTTGTCGGCGCAAGTCGAGACGCAAGCTTCCTACTCGGGCGCGAGAGACAAGTTTCTATCAATTAGCATATACTCCCTTCCGATCCCGATCCCGATCCGCACACTCTGAGCCCACTGACCTCCTTTGAGCTAAGCGCTTTACTTGTAAAATCGTTACAGCACGAGGTGAAGCATCGCTCGACGAGGTTCGTGTAGAGGTTCATGAAATCTTTCATTTGCTTTTGTTGCATCATCGCTTCGAAAGCTTGTGCGGTAGCGGGGTTCATCGCGGAGGCGTCCATGGTGAGAGTTGCGGGAGAGGTTGGCTTAAGTTGGGTTGGTTGGTAGGGTTAGAACTGTACAGGACGCAAAATAGAGGATTAGTTTGGGGATTGAGCATGGATGGAGGGGAGGAGGAGGCCCATTGCGGGCAACGAGGAGGGGGCAGCCGCGGAGGGAGCGACTACGGTGTCCAAGCAAACAAGTAGAATCTGCTTTGACACCTCTCTCTGAAAAACACTTACGGGTTTGGCTCGGGTGGAGTTGGGGTGGGCGTGACTCGATGTGTGGGGGATTGGGACTAGAAGAAGCGAGCGAGTCAGTGCTGCGCCAGGCCGTGCGGCGAGGACCGAGCCAGTGCGAGTCAGGGCCCGCATTACCGCGCGCATTCCCTGATTAGCTCGAGGCGTAGTCGTAAATGTAAAAGGGGGGGAGATGACGATTTGTGCAGGCTGCTTCGCACCGACCGACTCACGCGGCGCCGACTTACTCGCTCACGCCCTCTCATCTCCACCTCCACCTTGCACCCTCGCATCCACCGCATCCTCCGCATTCCAACACCTCGCACCACTCGCTCAAAGACAACACCACACACTCTACGCTTCCACTATGGCAGTTCGTAAGTGCGGATCCGTCTTCGCACAG
This sequence comes from Microbotryum lychnidis-dioicae p1A1 Lamole, assembly GCA_001244265.2. NCBI lineage: Eukaryota > Fungi > Basidiomycota > Microbotryomycetes > Microbotryales > Microbotryaceae > Microbotryum > Microbotryum lychnidis-dioicae. The sequence goes on from CDLV01000018.1 coordinate 537,824, forward strand.
CGCACGCCTTCCGGAAATGCACCTGCTGCAATGATCGAGGAGGTGTGCATCAGCACCGTGAGCTGACCTTTTCTGGCAACTCTTGTTCCGCACAGGTTGTCGTTTCGAAAACTCCTCCGACGTAAGCCGACCCCACCTCGAAGCGCCACGCTCCGTCAGCCCCTGACGACTTAATGAGCGGCCGCCACCCCGCTAACGCTCTTAACCCTCGCATCCGCACAGATTGGCGTCTTTGCGTCCTTGACCAACTCTTACTGCCTCTCGTCCGTATCGGTCGGATCGACCAACTTTTACTCCACCTTCGAGGCCGAACTCGCGGATGTGATCCCTGTGATTCAGACCAGCATCGGAGGCACACGTATCATTGGGAGATTGGTAGCAGGTAAGCCTCACATAAATAACATTTTTTGAATCCCTTGACTGCCAAAGACTGACACCAAGCCTTATTGTTTATTTCACGTAGGTAACCGACACGGTCTACTCGTCCCTTCGACCACGACCGATCAAGAACTGCAACACCTGCGCAACTGTCTACCCGAATCCGTCGCCCTGCAACGCATCGAGGAACGGCTCTCGGCGCTGGGCAACATCATTGCTTGCAACGACTACGTTGCGCTCGTGCACCCCGACATTGACCGAGAAACTGAAGAGATCATCGCCGACGTGCTCAAAGTGGAGGTGTTCCGTCAAACGATCGCCGACAACGTGCTTGTTGGGAGTTATTGCCGCATTTCGAACCAGGGAGCATTGGTGCACCCCAAGACCTCGATTCAGGACCAGGACGAGTTGAGTTCTTTGTTGCAGGTCCCTTTGGTCGCAGGGACCGTGAACCGAGGTTCGGACGTCATTGGCGCAGGGATGATTGTCAACGGTCAGTTTTCGCTCTTTTTGCGCGCGCGCTTCTCTCTCTTCCGATGCAATCGAAACCGAGCTTCTGACTCCTCTGAACGCACAGATTGGTCCGCTTTTACCGGTCTCGAAACGACCGCTACGGAAATCTCGGTGCTCGAAGCCGCTTTCAAGCTTGGCGGACAGGACACGAGTAAAATCGCCGGGATGAGGGATACGCTCGTCGAAGGCTTTGCATGATCGCTTTCAACGCGGGACTACCGTTCGTTTCTCTTCTTTTATTTGATTGTATTGTGCTGTTCTAGAGTTACAATACAAATTGCATTTACGTCTGAGAGCCCGAGAAGAGAGGCGGTCAGGCCGGAGGAGCCTTCGCGTTCGGAGCCATCATGTCGACTCGACCTCTCAGTTTGATCGGATCCGAGTCTTCTGCAGCTTGGTCACCTTCGAGTCATTACCTATCCCAGATCTCTACTGGTTTGCACCCACTACAGGCAGCTAGACTCGCTCGTCAACGGGTGTCTCGGAGTCATTTCGGCCGCACGGACCTCGCCAAGGTTCGCAAGCCCGAGGTCGTTTTCGCGCTGCGGCTCACCTCCTCGTCTTCTACCCCTCGCCCCTCGCCCCTCAAACCAGCTACGCACGATGGGCAAAACAGGCAAAGCGATTAAACGTCGAAAGTTGGCCGAAGCGACCGCACTGGCCACGAAGCTTGCTGCGCCGGAACTACTCGACGACCATTCGGATGATGACCTCGACTCGTTGGCCGATTCGCCACCGAGTTCAACCGCGCGTCCCACAGCATCCGCATCACTATCGAAGGATCTTTTACAGGGTTTGATCTTACCTGCTCATTTGGCGGTGACGGTCAAGACGTTGAATGCGTTGGTGCAACACCCGGAGTTGCTCAAGGACACGGCGAGCAAGACGACGCGCACACAGCTCAAGGGGTTGAGGACCGCCTTGTTCGATGTACAGAGGCTGTCGAGTGAGGTCAATCAGGCAACGGGTGGGTGGCATCAACTGATCGAGTAGTCACGATGTTGAGGGGGGAGAGTACTCAGCCGACGGTCCGTTCCTTGCCCACCAGGCACCTCGTTGACCTCCCGAATCTCGTCGGCGCTCTCCCAATCGAGGTACACCGACGCCCTCGTGCTCTTGTCCGAAATGAGGATCAGAGAACAGCAGCCCAAACTCGGTGCATTGCAACGCTGGGTCAGGGAATGTGATTGCGCTTCGAGGGCCGACGGTTCGTTCGGCGATCAGGAAGTGCTCAAGGTTTTGGATGCGATCCTGAGGTGTTGCAACGGCGTCACACCACGCGCAATCGCCTCGAATGACGACATCGTCGATGACGGAAGTGTGGTCAAGAGGCATGACGAATGGGTCTATCGCACACCAAGTGGTTTGGACCTCTACGGAGAGATCAAACAGCATCGGCTTCCTCTCCCCTCCCAACGGCTTCAACTCGCCAAAGCCTTCAGGCTACTACAGACCACGCCCGGTCCAGAACGACTACCTCCGAATCATCACCCAGCCTACCAGTACACCTCTGAACCAGGTTCGATTCCATTAGACCTCGAGCCCGCGACCCTTGCCTCAAGGGCTGAAGTCCCCAACGTGCCTGGCGCGTTCATCCTGCTCGACATTCTGAGCCCCGACGAATGCAAAACCATCTTGGCCGGGGCCGAAAGCGTCGGCTTCTCCCCTGATCGTCCACTGGGACCTCAGACGAGCGTTCTGGCTCATGTACGTCAATCTCATCTCGCAGTATAGTGAACAAACCCAGCCAATGAAAACGCTCGGATCACGTTCGCAGAACCTTTATTGGTTAGCGGATAAAGAGTTCATGCGTCGACTCGACTCGCGTACCTTGCACCTCTTACCCCCGAAATCGATGGCGGCAAACTCGTCGGCATTAACGCGAGGTTCAGGGTTTATCGTTATGTTCCTGGATCGATCTATAGGTACGTCATTCGGAAAATTGTGAAGTGAGTAGACGGCTAATGTTGCCTTGTGGGGGGGTTTCAGGCCTCATCTTGATGGCGCGGCACCACCTTCTGGACTGTCGTCATCCGGTGCATTCCAATTCGATACCAGTCCCGTCGATGAACCGCAAATGTCGCGGCTAACATTCCTCGTAAGCCTTGACAGGCGCACCGACTCACTCACTGAAACGCCACTGATTTTTCCTCAACTCTCCCCCCCCCAGATTTACCTTAACGACCACTTCACCAACGGATGTACGACGTTCTTCCTCCCTTCCCCCCACCAAATAGGTCGCTTGGACGCCTACCCTGTCAAACCGTTAATGGGAGCAGCACTGGTCTTCCCCCACGGTGATTCAAAGGGAAGTTTGTTGCATGAGGGATCACCGGTTATGGGCGAGGGGGAGGCCAAGTATGTGATTAGGACTGAAGTGGTTTATCAGGTCGCAGCGACGGTCGGGGGAATGAAGAAGTAAGGGGGGAGGAAGTGAGCTCGTACGGGTTCGTTTTTTCTTTTGTTTGCTTGGTTTTGTAAAACGTATTGGGTAGTACTTTTGTAAAGTATGAAGTCGCCTGGCCATAACCGCATCTTCAATGAGATTACGTCCGCGCGAAACACAGCGCACGGCATCATCACTCGGCCGAGATATGTTCCACCGAGTTCTGCGGACTGGTCCGGTTATACGTCGGCTTGCTGATCCTCGCTTGAAGTTGGGGCGAAGCCGAACATGAGGCTTTGAAAATTGCACCGTTCTCTCAAGGGGTCGTGATCACGAGAACCGCGGCCAGTGAGCAGTAGTGAGCAGTGTGGGGGGCTGTGAGCCTGTGAGGGGCTGTGAGTGGCTGTGTGGGGGGCCTGCTCAATGCTCTGGTCGCGCTCTGATCGTCGCTCTTCCTCCTTGACCTTCACACCTCACTCCAACTCACTCCGACCGTCGTCACACTCTTTGATTCGGCCATGGCTCCGAGCAAAAAGACTATCGAGCCTGCAGACTTTGTCAAGCTTGGTGAGGTTCGACCCGCACCACCACTACCACTACCCCCCTTCACCGACTCGACCCTTGGCGCCAAAGCTAACCTGAACCATGTTCCTCTCCAGGCGGCGAAGTTGTCCTTGAGGAAGGGCGCAATAGGCTGCCACGGTACCGGTGTCGGGTGTGCCCGCGGCTCTTGGCGCGGCGTTGGTGCAAATCGAAGTTCCAGCAACATCTCACCACGCGCGCGCACCACCAAAACTTACAATTCCCTACAGGATTCAGCGACGACCGACCCGCCTCGCCGAGCACGCTGCCGTCGTCGCCGTACCGCATGATTACGCCAATACCTTCTCTGGCGTCGTCGCCGTACCGCACGGTTATGCCTGTGTCGTCGAGGGGTTCGGTCGGCCCTGCTGTTCCTCCCTCGGTGCGAAGCTCGCCGCGCGCAGTGATCTCGGATCGCCCGTAAGGGTAGCTGATGCAACAGAAGACGTTCGAGCCGATCTGGCGCTCCGTGGCCTGCCGACGACCGATGAGTTTGTGTCAATCTCGACCGTGAGTCTGGACCGACACTTCCCTCTCCCCCCGCCTCGTTTCTTTTCTCCTTTGCTATCCACCCCTCCAATGCCCCGTCCCAAACCCGCTCACATGTGCACTCCATGGTGGCCCTGTATCGCTGATATTGATATTGTCCCCGAGGCAGAACTTGCGCCACTCAGCCATGGTCGACGACCCATTCCGCATAGCCCTCGAAGTCTTGATGGCCAGCGTGGCAAGGTCGGCTGGAAAAGTTGCCAACAGGACCTCGGTTACTATGTCGAGCGGAGGAGACAAGGCCAAGCTCAGGGTGAGGCGCAGTCAAGCAGATCTTTCTGGGCTGGGTCCGGTTCGGTCCAAGCTGAACAGGTGCGATGCGAGGTGGCCCACACAGACGCCCGGATCGCAATCAGCGGAGGCTCGGCGCCGGCCGTTTCTTGACGCGTCTCCATGCTCGGCCCACTGACCCGGGTGCTTTTCTGTTTGCTCTTGACTCGATGTGTGCAGGAACAAGCGGCCATGTCGTCGTTGCCCAGGGTCGCGGGCTCCCGCTCCCGCTCGTCTCGCTGACGGTTCGACTCCCGCTCGACAGCTTTCATCTTGCAAGCCTCTTTCGTTTCCCTACTTGCTTGAGCTTGACCTGTACATTTCCTCCCTTTTCCCATCCACGCTTTCTACTATGTACACCGTTTGCCTTTGCACCGGTTCGCTGGCGGCGCCCACGCTCCTCCGACGGGTCGCACCTATCCTCTGTCTCTTGACGCACGCACGCACCGCTCAAGTCGTTTCTTCCGAATCTATTCGTTGCAGCTCTCCATTTTGCATGGCAGTGACCATAGCATCGTTTCAGCATTTCAGTTTACCCCAATTATGAATGCACCATCACAGGCGTCCTTGAACCGTGTGAAGCGAGGTGTGTGAACCCCGAGCCCGAGAAGTCTCCGACCTCCTGTTCGCCTCATGACCACCTCACCCGCCTTGAGGTCACCCCAGGAGGCGTGAGGCGGCAATGCGTTGACCTTTCTGGGTTTGAAAATGAGGGCCCCTCTCACTACAGCTGAACCAAGGCGGGGATTCGTTGGAATTTCGTTGGAATTAAATACATGCGCAGGTAAGAATAACTTGTGTCAAGGAGAAGACGTTACGAAGACACTACCAAAAGGGGACGATAAGATGTCGACAGGGGAAAACTGAGGGACTTATAGAGGGGGCGTTACTCATTATGGTCAGAAAAGCCGAGCGCCAGCGCGTGGGTGGTGGTTCTTGTTTTTGATATGAGTGAGATCTCCGAGATCTCGTGAAATTTTTGGTGAGTGTTGAAAGTGTCGTTGATTATGGAGGGGAAGCGGGTGAGACGAGCGATGGGTCGCTTCGGTCTGACCGGCCCCTGCGGCGTGCACTTGGGTAGGGCTAGACAAAGGAGTCTGAGGTCGCTCCGAGTGGGGTCTATCCGGTACTTGAGCCTCTGAACGCTTTGAACGCGACTGCGCAGCTCGAGTCGTAGCGGCCAACATGTTCGACCATTCGACATCCGAAGCGTTCGCCGCTGAGCAATCGCCCGCAGAGCTGACAGCACCGGGGGTCGCAACGCGTACGGGCAGGGAGATCTGATTGGACGGTGGAGTCTGTGACTGAGGTTCCAATGACCATCCGGGCGGATAATAGTAAGGCTGACCGGGGTTTTGAGGACCCGTCGGCGTCGAGCTTGGCTCAGGAGAAGAAAGATGGCCGCTGGTACTGCGTGTTGACGACTGCGAAAACCCGGGAGTAGGGAGGTGCAAGGACGAATTGGCGTTGAAGAGGCTGCTGCCCAAAGGTCGCGAAGAGTCGTTCGGAAGGAAAAACGGACCCGAGGAATGTCCGCTATGTGCGAAGGAGCTATTCGAAGGCCCGTCCATCAAAGCTGGACCATGCTGGTAGTTCGAATGACACGCCGCAGTTGGCCCCGAATGACTTGTGCCGATGCTGTAACCCGATCGAGCAAGAGTCGAAGACGAGCCAAAGTTGAGCAAAGCAAGTGGGTTTGTGTTGGAAAGCGAATGCGGTCGGGCTTGGAATTCAGCCGAACACGAAGACGCCATGGGGGAGTAGAAATCGAACGAGGTTGGTGGGGGCAACGCACGATGTCGGTACATGGCTTCGTGACTTCCGCCGCCAACGCTGGGCACCCCGGGTGGTAGGGTATGCGAAGGCAGTGTGTAGTGGCTGAGATTGCTCATCGATGGCATGCCGTCAGATGGGCCCCAGCCAGCATGGTGATGGACGTCGGGGTAGGGGGAGCTGGCGGCGAGCGTGCTGCTGTTGTGCAGGGGCACCGAGCCCGTAGGCGAGGATGAAGCCGACGACGACGCCGAACTGTGCCTCCTTGAGGAACACCGATGCCGACGAGCTAGCAAAGATGCGTGGGGGCCGGTTTTCATTGGGAAGTGAATTCGGGTGTTTCGGCCCACGACCGAATCAAGTGAGTGAAGGCGAACGGGTGAGACAACGGGAAAGGAGGGCGAAGCGGAAGCGCACCGCCAATTAGGTAATGAGAGCTTGGGCACTGGTCAGCTACGGGCTTAATTGAGGAACAGCTGTACAAACGCCGGCAGTAGGTGATGTTCGCTGATCCGCGCTAGTAAGCGCCCCCAACCCGCGCGCCGCGACCCCGCGAGTAACAACTTGAGCGCCGCCGCGTTGTTGAGAGGGGTGTCGCGCACTGGCGCCGCCTGCACAGACCCCCTTTCGTCTTCGCGACGCCGCCCAACCTCCGCGCACCAGCCAGGTTCGTGAAGGGAAGTGGGGCTGGGACTTACGGTTGATGTGGTCGAAGATTTCTTCGCTGCAACTGGCGCTGCGATACCCGCAATAGACTTGCTCGAGGTCGTGGTTCCTTGCTTTGGCTACGTAGATGCGAACGGAGAAGCAGAAGGGATCGAGGACGGAGCCGATCCGAGAGTCAGCGATCGAGCCCGACTTGACATTGGAGCCCGATTCGGCCGACACTTACCAGTTCGTAGGCACGCATAACAGGGTTCACCCTCTGTTCCCGTACAGCGAACCCGACGAATGTGGCATCTGGTACCCGACCATTCCCGAGTCCCGACATTTTCCAAGGCGAAAATCGAGTCAGCCCTCGCGTGCACATGGAACCCCACCGCCCCACATGCAGAGCGCATCGCTGCCACCCGCCTAGTGAGCGGGCTCGAGTCCGTCGACCTCGGGCTGGGAGCCGTCGAGTACGGAAGCGAAAGACTGGACCTCTAGCACTTACCTGCTGCAAGCCTTGTTCCTGCCCTTGATGATCGTCTTGGTCCAGCTTTGTGGGTAAGGGTGTGCCGAAGCATGAGTACTCATGGTCGGGCGCTGAGGATGCATGGTATACCGAAGCGAAGATGTGGAGGCAAAGCGCTGTGCCGGAGGAATCCGAGTCCAATTTTGAAGGGCGTCGACGATGCTCTTCCGACTCGAGGAAAAAGAAGCGAAAGAGACATAAAGACTAGACGACCACGGAAAATGGACAGGAGCGTTGAAGTGACTAAAAGGTCATAACATAGGCCAGAAAATAAGGTGATTATCGTGGCATATTTCTGCAAAGTATGTGGAGTTCTGCGCGACCCACCAAAGGTGGGCGGTGTATTTCGGCGTCGGAAGGGTCTCTTCTTGCCGGCGAAGCCCCTGTTGCGATGTGCACGCCATCAGCACCGCTTTGGACTCTCCCCGCACGCTCGCGCGCGGGCCCTCTGTCAAAGAAGGCTCGAGGGCTTTTTTTCTCTCAAGACGCTAAGGTCGAGGTGAAGTACGGCCGAACCGGATGAGCTATTTTGGCGCGCAAACCACCCTGCCCTTTCCCTCGTCTTCGCTTCGCGCAGCACAGGCCTCCTTTATGACCGTGTGGAGAATGCCCACTTTTCAGTCGTGACCCCTGTCCAAAGCCTTGACGGATATTGTGACCTACCTTTTCCGGAAGACAATCGGATCCTCCACAGTAGGCTAAAGCGTATGATAAAGCTTTCATCGCTTAGCCCGGTGGCAGTACATCAAGTGCAACTTCGAGGTGATGTGGACAATTGATCGAAGCTCAGTGAAACCGCGTCTGGCGATCGACGTCTGGCTTCGATAGGAGACGAGTGCTTTTTATCATGGGAAATGCACCGGCGGACTTGGGTGTCAGCTCTCGCTCGCACAGATAAAAAGGTCGTTAATGTATTGCAGGCATGGCCAGGAAACAGATTGACAGAAAAAGACAAACGCGAACGAGTTGGAGATTTCGGATGCCCGGCGGGCCAGCATATGCACGTTCGCAGCACGGCCGGGCACGAAATGGGGTAGTGACGAAACCAAGCGATGCAAGAAGGCATACTAGATCGAGCAAGAAGGATTGATAGCATGGACCTTGATGACGGGAGGACTTTTGGTCATGTCGGACCTGTGAAGAACGCGGCATGATGATTTATCAGTATTTGATGCGTGCAATGGAGCGAGCGTTTCGAAAGCAGCGTGCGAATAACACTCACGTGATGACGACCGGCACGGTCTGCAGTTCTCGAACGGTTTGGATACAATGCTGGTCACGGTCGGACAAGCCCTCGAATTTAAGTGGCATTCTGTTGAGACTCTTGAGCCTCTGACCGGTCATTCGAAGCGGTTGTTTCCTCTGGCCGTCCGCCGGCTCCTCGTCGTCCTCGTCGTCCTGCAACGACAGGGTGTCCAAAGGTGCGGTACGGTCAGTATTCCAATCGTGGTCAAATACAACGTCGAGCAGGTACTCACGTCGAATAATGCGCTCTCCGCCTTCGACTTTTTGTCGGCATGGTTGCCCAAGCCGCGCGCATGGAACTCGGCCTGGTCGCGGATGCGCAACAGGTGCTCGTCGTTGTTCTTCTCGGCGAGCCAACCCAGGACCTCGACGTTCTTCTTCCAATAGATCGACAGGCTGTTGTCGTGCTCGTCATATTGCGTCGACTCGGTCGGCATTTGATCCTGCAGTGACGATACGAGCGACGTGTGAGGTGCTGTCAGGGTCAAGAGGTAGAGCAGACATCAAGACTTACAACATGAACCCTCTTCTCGATGCCAAACTCGACAACGAGGACGTCAAAGGCCTGGTCCAAGACACCGATCACGACAGCGGGTCGAATGACGGGACCGTAGCGTTTCGTAAGGTCGTGGACGAGCACACAGAGCATCAAGTGCTGCGACTGCTCTTGCGCCAACTTGGCGTTCATTTTCTTGATGTTACACATCGACGCAATCTTGCTCACGGCCTCGACATCGAGTGAGAACTTGGGTTCGCCGACACTCACTTGCTGCGCCTCGTGCGCTGCTTCTTGAGCCGCCTGGTGCGCAAGGATCGCCTCCAATTGGCGATGCACGATCACGTCGGCGTACCTTCGGATCGGAGACGTGAAGTGCGTGTAGAGGGGCACGTTGAGCGCGTAGTGGGAGTACTTGGAGATGTCGAGCGTGCCCGTGCAAAAGTATTTGGCCTGTTGCATCGAACGCTTGCTGAGATGCTGCAGCGTTGTGCGAGACGCCTCGTCGGTGACTTGGTTGAACGAGTTCATCAAAGCGCCAGGTCCACTGCCATCCAGTTTGATACCCAATCGACCCATGCGTTCGATGAAGCCGTCCAGACGACGATCAATAGGCGGTTCGTGGCGTCTCAAAAGTGCTTGGTCGGGGAGGGCAGTGGCGATCTTACGCGCAACGGACATGTTGGCCAACAACATGAACTCTTCGATCAACTCGTTCGCCTCCTTGCGCACGTAGTGATCGCAGTCCTCTGGCTGGCCATCCTCATCGAGCTTGAAGGAAACCTTGACGTTATCGATCCGCAACGCGCCATTCTCGAAACGCTCCTTCTTGAGGTTGCGCGCAATCATGTTGAAGCGCTTGATGTCCTCGATCGCCTCGAGACGCTCTTGCTCGGTCTCGAACTTGCCCTGGATGAGGTCGCGACCCTCGAGCACCTCTTGGACATCGCTATAAGCGAGTTTGGCCCTCGAATTGATCAAAGTCTTGCCGAACCAGGTCGATAGCACCTTGCCTTCGCGCGTCATCTTCCACACGACACTGAACGTCAACTTGTCGCTGCGCGGGTTCAAGCTGCAGAGCTCCTCGCTCAAAGTCGGGGGCAACAATGGAACGGCGCGCTGGACGAGGTAAACGGTCGTCCCACGCTTACGGGCCTCACGATCGAGCGCGGTGTTGGGTCGAACAAAGTGCGATACGTCGGCGATGTGGACTCCGACTTCGAACGTGCCATCCTCGAGCTCGACCACGTGCAAAGCGTCGTCAAGATCTTTTGCCGTCTCGGGATCGATGGTGAAGACGCGCTGGTCGCGAAAGTCGCGGCGTACTTCGGGTTGCTGTTCGCGCTCGGGAATGGACCACCGAATGGGTGGCAAGCATTTGACGACGGCATCCGAGAAATCTGCAGAGAGAGTCCGGCTCAGCTCCTACATTTACAACGATCACCACTGAGATTAGAGATGAGACTGACCATCGTTACTAAAGTTGCAATTCTTCAGGAGCGCGTTCGTCTCGGCCTCGATATCACCAATCTCTCCCAACTCTTCGACCAAACCGCCGAAAGGGTGTAAACTAGATTTGGGCCAGCGCTTGATGCTGCCGAGGAACAGCCTCGAGGCGTACTTGTCCGGACACTCAATGAAATCCTCGGGCGCTTGATCGGTTGGGATTGCAATAAGCGGAACGCGCTTATCGGTTGGTCGGAACCAAATGATCCTCGGTGCAGGGACGTGGTTGCCTCCGCCGCCGTACGGCTGCTGCTGCGAGGCGTTGCCTGATGACGGCGTCGAATTGTTGTTGCCCGAGCGAAGATCGACGCCCTCGCGTTCTCGGCGCTCCGACTCTTGCTTTTGCTGCGTCGCTGCAGAACTGGGCCGCAAGACACCCAGCATACCACTGAAAAGCTGTCCGGGTGCTCGCTCAACCACGGCAACGATGTGACCGGCATACTGAGGCTTCTGGTCGTCGTTGACCTCCTCGTCTTCGAACAAGAGCATACCCTGGCCCTCGACTTCAACGTCGTCTTTCTTCTTGTCGATCTTGCGCAGATCGCGCGTCGCACGAGGGTCGTAACTAGCGTTCTCCTCCTTCTTGCGCTTCTTCTCCTCCTTGTCCTTCTTCGTTCCCCACACTTCGTCGACATCGAGGAGTTCGACGGCGACGAGATCGCCCTCCAACGCACGGTTGCGATCCTTGGATCCGCAGATGTAGATGTCGGAATCGAGCGTGTCGGTAGCGACGTACGCGTCGGAACGGTTCCTTTTGTTGACCCTCAAGGTCCCGATGACCAACTTGCCGGCCTGGACCAAAGGCGGGATCGAGGCTTGAGGCAGATAAGGAGCGAACAAGGTCTTCCTCGCCTGATTGCCCTGCTGGTTGTGTTGACCCGGTGGGGGCAAGCCACCGCCGTAGGATGCCATCGCTAATTGACCCGGTCCTTGACCCAACGTCGACATCCCGAACGAGGGGACGCGAGCGTGACCCGCCGAAGCTCGATAAGCCGCTAGCTGTTGAAGATGTGCCGACGCCTCGGCGAGGTTCGCCTGATGTTGACCCGGTCCAGTGAAAGACGCTTGCCATCCTCCGAGCGAGGACATGCTGCCGCTCTGTCGCCGTTGGTGGCCACAGGCACGACCGGCTGACGCCTGGTCGTTGGAGGTGTTAAAGTCGAGCCTCTGCTGGTTGCGATCGTTCATAGAGTTGTGATTACCATCTTGGGCATGGTTGGGGAACTGGAAGCTGCTAGAGAGAGTTTGTTGATCAGGCTGCCCCGTAGGCTGCTGGTGCTGTTGTTGTTGTAGGGCCTTGGTGTTGACCGAGTGGCGGCGCCCATGGCCTTTTGGCAGACCAGCCGCAGAGGAGTTGCCCGACGCCGCAGAGGCCGAGCCAACGATGGGCCCAGCATTGAACGAACCCATTTGGCCAAAGGAGTTCGCACCGCCACCGCTGCCGAACGAACTGAAGGCACTCTGGCCACGTCGATGGCTCGGAGGTGGGTTCGAGGTCGCGATGTTGACCGGCACTGGTTGCGTCGGCTCCACGCCGGAAGCGGCTTGGAGCTGCTGCTGCTGCATGTCACCAAACCGTGCCAAGAGTTGTTCTTGCTGAATGCGCAGATTCGTCAATTGCTGTTGGATCGCCAGCTGCTCGCTCAGGAGCTCGCTGGCCTGACTCGCCACGCCGGTTGCGGCCTGCTGTTGAGCGGTCTGTTGCCCGAAAGAGCCTTGCAATTGTGCGGCTTGCATTTGAGCGTACTGTTGTTGCGTCGAGGTTGCGGGAGGGAACGAGAAGCCAAATCCTCCCACTCGTGCACCATTGCCACCGGCGCCCAAGCTTTGAGCAGCCGCGAACCCGCCGACGAATTCGGCCCCGGGTCCGATCGCATCCATGGCAGAGAAGTCGGCGTACTGTCGTGGAGCTGCTGCTGCGGCACCGGCACCGGCACCGGAACCAGTTTTGGTAGCTCGAGCGATCGCGGCGGCGGACCTCGGGACGCCTTCCATCAGGTCAAAGTGGGTCGCCGTCGGTGTGACGAGCGATTCGTCGAGTGAGTCATGGATGGGGCCCAGCAGGTTGGGCTGGAAGCCGCCGGCTTGCGGGTTCAGGCTCGATGACAAGGTCTGGATCATCGGAGCTGACGCCGGTGGGGTCGTCGACGACGCTTGGTTCTTGCGGTGCGGTCCCCCTCCGCCACCAGCTTGTTGACGTTGGCGTGCTGGCGAGTTCGAGTTGGAGCGGGGTTGGTTCTGGTGACCCGAACGATTGGTGACCGAAGCTTGTAGGGAAGAAAATTCGGACGAAGGTGAATCCTGGGGCTTAGATATGATATTTTTGGTACTCGCCATACCTTGACTTGCGTTGGCCTGGCCATTGTTGGAGGCTCGTCCCGACTGTTTTTCTGCGTTGCTGCGACTGCCCTTGCGAGAGTGGGGGGCCGATCCGGCTCCCTTGTTGGCGGCGACGTTAGGACTGGACGATGAGGTGGATGGGGTCGTCTGCTTGGGTGTGGCTGAGCCGGTCCTTTTCTGTGTGTTTGTAGGCGGAGGTGTGACGCTTTCTTCGGTCATGATGCTGTAGGCGAGATGAATGGAGCTCTCGTTCGTCAGTTCGGGCACACCAAAGTGGATGTCTCAAGTGGGGTCGTCAGACAAAGAGGCCCTATCGCCGTCTCGGGGCGGTGGTGTATCGACGTGTCAAAGAGTCACCAGAGAATCAATGCTGACTGGCGTCAGACCTATGATCCACCTATGTAGCTCGTGATGGCGTGACAACAAGCTCGCGATAGGGTATAGGGTGCGAGCGACCGAGGTGACGTGGACGCGTGCGGGGAGGCAGATGGTGGGTGTGGCGTCGAAGGCGGTCGATGCGGAAGCAAGATCCGCTGACAGGCTTTGAACGTCCCACTCACCCTATAAACGATCCGTTCGTATTAAGACGAAAGAGATAGGCGTAGCAATCAAGTCGACAAAAGAAGACCGAGTTCCTGAAAGGCGTTCAGTTCGGGTGAAAGCGAGCTAGCTATAACTAAATCCAAAAGTGGGGGCGATCCGTGCGCGTCGTGGGGCTGACGACGACCTGGGGAAAGGGAAACCGGCGCGACGAGGGCGAGGTGCAGGGAAACGACACGATGCAGCGTGTTCAGTACTAGCGCTTCAGATGGTGCATTGTGAGCAGAGGTGTTACGGTCGTCAGCTCGAGGGGCGGTGCAGGAGCTGTGCGAGGTAGCGTGACTGAGCTGGGAGCGCTCAGGAGAGAACGCGCGTAGTCGTGGCAGCGATGGTTGGAACTCGGCTCGTGCGACCCAAGAAGGGAACGCAATGCTCCCACCGATCGACGACCAGATTGAGGACTCACCTCGTGGATAGTCACTAACGAAGGGAATGGATGTGAGCAGCCGACGCAGCGACTCGGAAAGCAAAGGTGCGTTGGGACGTGGAACCTATTCGACGGCGAATGGTGCTAAACTGAGCCCGGCGCGGAGTTGTAGTGGCGCAAGTCGCGCGCGCGCTGAGGGTGGCCCCAAATGAACAGAGGTGCCACCTATGCGGGTCAAAATAAGCCTAACAAATATACTACCCCGCGCGCGGCGAGTTTAGGGAGCTTTTTGAAGATTTGGCCCAGGAAAACGTTGGTGCGGGCTAGGTGCACCATTGCCCTGCCAACCCCCAGCCCCCGGAGGCAAAAGTGGTCACTAATCCGGGCACTTGCTACTTATCCCCGCTCATGGTCCATCTGCCTCAGCACCACGAGTTCCCCCCACTTCCCTCCAACCAAGGCCTTGCAGGCTCGCACCCATCGCTTCAAGCATGGACATCCTACCACACACACCACCACCTCTACAACCTCGCTCAGCATCGCCAGTCGGAACAGAGAAGGGAAAACGCACTGACAAGACCAAGCGCAAGAAGAGAGCACGACCGTGAGGAGGAGGAGGAGGAAGAAGGTGATCAGCAGCAACAAGGACACGTTCGAGAATGGGGCCACGACGTCGGTCGGAACGGAGGAGGAGGCGAAGACGAAGAAGATGAAGAAGAGGAAATTATGGACCAAGCGAGTACGGAAAAGGGAGCCATCGTTGTCCCCGGATAGCGAGCTGTTCGACAAGGCGTTCGGCTTCAACTTCGGTATTTTTCGCTCTCCAACGAAGAGGCGTCCGAAACGTCAGCCGGGCCCTCCCCTATCACCATCAGTCCAGAGGTCAACGCGTCGTCGGAAGGAGCATTCGGAGAAATCCATTGCCGGCCTCCACAAATCATCGTCCGAGGCTTGGACTGACATTGCCGATGGCGCAACGGCGTGGCCTCTAGACACCGAGACCGGCGGCTTCGAGCACGACTTCGAGCCCCACAGCGCGCCCGACTTTGAGCCCGACTACGACTTCGGTCGCGATTTCGGCGGTGGATACTCATCTGGACCGGAGCATTCGCCATTCCACCCAGACGGTGCTTCTCAAGACCAAGCGCCCTCTTCCCTTAAGCGATCGCAGATCGAGAGGAACGCCAAGAAGCAGCGCAATCGTCGCCGGAATGCGAGGGCCGAAGCTAAGACTAGGGCGTCAAAACGAGCTGAACTTCTCCAGGCGTACCTATTAATGAATAAAAAGGCCAAAGAAGTGCTTCGACAGAGCGGGTTTGTCCCTTCCTCGGACGACGAGGGGTGGTGCGACGCATGTCATGAACGCCGAGTCACCAGAAAGTTCCGGGTTGTCGACCTGTTCTTTGCAGGTAAGTGCTTATGTTGCACGTATTTTGTCAATCACCCTTACGCTATCGTCTTGGACTGGTTTTATATCCCCCAACCATGAGCAGGCGTGCGAGAACTACGATACTGCCCACGCTATTCCGAGATCCAAACCCTGGCAGCTCACGGTCTTCTCCCGACGTCGTCATCTTCAATCCGAAAAAGAGAAGGCATCACCGCATTCACCTTTCGCACGATCGAATATCTCAACACCTACTGGGGGGTAGATCCTTTTGGTATCTATGACATGTCCGAAGCGCTCATTCTCTTTTGGTCCTCTAAATTATCCTCGGAGGATCCTTTTAACAAGGTGGGCTCTGGACAGGGTCAGGCCGGTAACATTCACTGTTTCTTACAGAAAATATTGGAAGCTTCCCAGGGTCCAACCGTGCGTCAGCATCTTCAAGCCGCAATGGATGAATATCGATTTATGCAACAGCTGCAGGTAACTTTGACCGCCGAATTTATCGGCCTCTCCCGCGCGAGCGTCTGGCCGACGTTTGTCCGGCATGTTTTGGGCCTCGGATCGATGAAGCCGGCAAGAGCGAGAATGACCTCGATGTCATCATTGCTGTCGACGGCAATTTTCAGCATCGACGATTCGCGCGGGCAACTGCTGATCCTCTCAAGTCACGTCCAGCGTTATTCCTGTCACCAGACAAGATTCGAAACGAGCAAGCTTTGATCGACGGATCGACTGAAGCGGGCGAGCAGAGGTACCTTGGTGCTGCTGGTGTCGGGTCACCCGAACCCAATAATGCGTTGACCCGACTGTCTGTGATTGCTAAACGGGCTATTCTATCATATAGGACGAATGCACAGCGAACTGGAAGGCCGCAGATGGTGGTGTGACCTCCGCTTTGTCAAATGTAGTAGCCGACACAGGCCTCGTTGCTGCAGTGTGCCGTCATGATCATTGCCTGCGACTTTGCAACCTTCATCAATCAGGTGAAAAGTATGTGTGGACCGGCCATCTGTGACTCCAGGCAAGGACACTAATAAGCGAGTTTGGTCTACCGCAAGTTAGTATATCCCGTGTCGCTGTTGAAATGGATTCTCGAAGAAGTTGAAGTCGGAGAAACGGATTGTACTACGGGACCTGCGCGTACCAGTGACGCTACAAACGTCGGATCCAGCTCGGGATCGAGCTCCCACCAAAGTTCGAGTCAGGATCGAAGTCGCGTTGGAGTCGCGTATGATATCGCCTGCAACTTATCGTCGCACTTACGCCGTGTGAGTTTGTTCGTGACACTCAGCCTGAACATTGGCTTAGTCCGTAGCTGAACAGCTCATCTCTCCCCGGTATGCGCAGCGCAATCTTCTGGCAGACCACTTACCGCGTCTAGAATTTGCTCTCTCGTCGATACATGCCTATGCGCACAAGTGGTCCTGCCAGGTTGACTTTGATCCGCGCTTTTTACCCAGTTTTGGTTTGACTGATGCCAAGGGAGCCGAGCGCTTGTGGTCGCAGCTTCGAGGCATGATACCCATGAATCGATCATCCAGTGCCTCCCATCGGCTGGAGAACATCAATCGTCGAGCGTCTGCTTATAACAAGCAGCATCTGGCCGAACTTGGTTCGCCTAAGCGTCCAGTCTTTCATGCACTACCTTACCATGTCGCTGATCTTTGGCGTATCGATCATGCCCAGTGACCAAACTTAATTCTCGACTCAAAAACGCAATCAAGCTCAAGGCCGAAGCCGACAGAGTCATTGCTGAGGTCGTTAATCGCTCCGCCGAATGGACGGTCGCTACCCTCCTTGAACAATGACACGCGCAACGTGCAGCGTCCAAGCAGATCCCTCTGAAAGAGCAGCGCAAAGAGGTAGCCGAGATGCGCAACGTCATGTTCAAGCTTGAGCTGATTAACAGAGACATCGCAGCATGCCGGTGGGTCTGAGCTATCGTCGTCGTTTGGGAGTGAGACACGAACCGGTAACCTAACTTCGGTATTCATTTTTCGATTGCTACAGGGAAGACCTAGCCTGCGTGAACACCATAGATACGAACAAGCTTATAGAACAGTCGACTCAACTTCAGCAGCTGGCCAAACAACGGCAGGTTCTTGATGATCGACTGAACTCCTTACGCACGTCGGACATAAACATCAGTGTCCTGGACCCTGGTACGTCACTCCCTTCTTCCATTCTGACCCTCTGGTGTGATCCCCGTTGTCCTCGCTTAAATATTTCAATACCTTTGATTGGCACGGACTAGGAATTTGCCTGCACATTGATTATCGCATCTCGCTCGCTGTGGGACTTGGTCGTACAATATCGACAGGGAGCTGAGAAGCTGCGGCTCCCGTGCCTAGGCGGTAAAGCCCTCGGTAGGAAATCCATGGTACGAGTCTTCTGCGCCGGCAGAAGGAACGCTGATGTGTAGCAATGCCAGCTCATAGGTACGAAAGCGGCTGGTCTCCTGGTCAAGAATCTTAATTATTTGCGTTCAAGACTCATGAAGGCAGTGGCGATGTATAACGACGAGGTGAAAAAGTATGCTGCCATCCTCGCCAATTCTGAGGATTCCCATTCGATCTTGAGAACCCGAAGGGTACCGCCGTCAGCCCCAGAGGATCTCAACGAACTGCTCAAACTTGATATCTTGGCGCCGCTCTGGAACAACGGATTATATAGTCATCCCACTGAGCCGTGGGCCTACGATGATGATGTTCGTGTCGGCATTCCAGCAGTATTGTCTCGCGCAAGATGCCAGCAAGAAATCAAGCGACTTGGATGGGAAGTGCGTCGCATTGGACGGTGGCTGATAAGCCGTCGCAAGAGGTTTCAGCAAGTTCGCCAGCAATCACTCCAACGAGATGAGCAGGATGACTCTGCGATGATGATGCTCGAGCAAGAAGAAGAGCGTCTTAGAAATATTGCGCGCCGATGGTTTTCGAAGGGCGGCCTAGATCACCTGTGGGAATGCACCCGGCAAACCGGCGAACCGCAAGTGGAGGAGTGGGTCGAGCTTCGAATGTGGTGCACCGACGACGTTGATGTTTTTCAACGAACCACAGCGGGTGGCTTGCCGGATCACACATGGCCAGACTGCATCAATGATGGGATGGTCGGAGAGTCAGACGACATCACCACGGATCATGACACCCTTCTTGACATCAGTGATCATTCGAGCGATGATCTGAGTCATCATTCCGTCGACACTACCGATTACGGCGCCTTCAGTGACGAGATCAACGAGAACTTTGATGAAGACGATGGCGATGTTTTTTAGGGGATTTGATATTGATCATATATAGTTGCAGTCTTTTGCCCAGTTGCTACTTGCACTAGTAAAGAGATCAATGATGCGTTCATTTCGCTAGTAATTCTACCCGTTATACGTCGCTTCGCCAGGAAGTGCAACAAGAGCGATCAGACATCCAAGACCCGGCATCGCTAAATCGCTCGATCTTGCGGTGGCTCGCCTAATGTCGCTCGAGTAAAGCTGGCAGCCGGAGCCCAACACGACCGGTAAGATTTAGAAGAAGAGCGCGTTACACTGAGGGAGTGAACACAAGCGTCCATTGCATCTTTTTTGCACTGACTGCACTGAGATCTCCTACATGTAGACCGCGCTCCCTGCCAGTCAGTCACATGCGCAGTCCGTGTCGTGCCTTGGGTGACACTTCCCAAACAGTCAGCAGGGATTGCAAAAGTACTTATTATATTCCAACACTGCCGACTACATTTTGATGTATACTTGAACGAAGTCCTGATCCAGCTCACAGTCCCAACGTCGTACAAAGGTCTTCTGTGGTGTTGCCACGGCCACTCCGAGGCTCACACTCGCCCAGCTCCGTAGTGTTTGCCTCGGCACTTGGTTGATGACTTTTCAAACGCAAGGACCAGAAGTTGATCACCCCTAACAGTCTTTTTCTGTATTATGTAATGAGTTATACATTGGTGGCACTTTAATGAGCTCTTTGCTAAGTTGCTTATAGCCAGCGTACTGCTTTGTCGCAATTCCTTCCTGCGTAGTTCACACGCTCACTGTAATCTCGATGCGAAGTACGTCATCACGGGCGCTTGCGTTTTAACAGTCGAACTGCAGCAAGTCATAGTCACCCATACCCAAAGTATTGTGCTATATTTGACTGAACAAAGCCACGAGGGAGTCAGACTCACCTTGACACACCCCTTGCTCTGTCGTTGCTCTACGTTTTCTCATCGCGTTAGGCGGCTTGAGAGTTCTGCACGCTGTTGTGGCCTAGGCCTCCTTCTAATATCGACCGACCGACTGCCCTGCCGTGGTTTTCGGCGATGGCAGGTCATATAGTCTTTTGTGACACCAATCAGGGTTCAAACTCAAGGTGGACAACACGTCGTGTTGGAGTCAGACTGAAAGTACCCAAACCGGGAGGGTGTTTTCAAAGTTCTTTTCGACGGGACATACCGTCTTGTCATCATTGTGATGGTCATCTTCTTGGTCTTCAGTTGGGTCTTATAGTTGCGACGATGGGTGAATTCAGGATGGGACATGAAAAGAGAGGTCGAGCTGTCGTCTGACCTCTGTATTGCAGTCCCACCGAATGCCCTCACAGTTGTCCACCGTCCGGTTTTGCGGCGCGCAGGCAGTTAAGGGTTATGCAGTGGCAACCGGTTCGACCTGAAGGTGAAGTCAGATTGTATCTAAGGGAAGAAGACAACGGTAGGCCAAAAGGTCAAACAGACGTGTGCAACGAGACCCGGTCAATGGTACGGTGCCTTCGGACGAAGCATGGATACATGGATATGATAATGATTAAGAGGGATCGGTTCGCAAGTGTGTTTGAAACGGGAGGCGCAAGAAACGGCGATGAGGTCGAAGTTGGAAAAGGTGTATGGACATTTGGTTGTACATCACAAGTTCAGAAGAAGAAGAAGAAGAAAGAGGAGATGCGTCGGCCGAGAGCTATTCTAATTTCGTTGACCCAAAGGTAAATAGATGCGCAGAGATGTCGCCTTGCCTGGATGCGAGCGCCACACCGTTGTGCTGCGGCCCATGCGGTGCGCCCCGAGTCCTTGTAGGACAAAGGTGGGGAACGATTGGTTGTGAAGAAAGACTCCAGTGTAATCTCTGGAAGGGGGGCCGTAGATGAACGGGATGCCGGCGCCCGGAGCACACAGGGGCCCCCGGGCCTTGACGTAGGAAACGGTCCGCTGGGGGGGGGTCGAGTATGCCCAGTGATCTAGGCGGAGCCTGACAGAATGAGCGTTCTGATGGTATTGATTACAATCCTGTTAAGATTAATTGCCACAATCAAGATGGCAGCTGAGACGCTGTATGCGTGCATGACAATCATCTGAAACTAAACTCAAGGATCTACACTGAAAGACGCGTCACTGAAAGACGCGTCACTGAAAGTCGCGTCACTGAAAGACGCGTCACTGAAAGACGCGTCACTGAAAGACGCGTCACTGAAAGACGCGTCACTGAAAGACGCGTCACAAACCACAGAGACATAACAAATATCGGTCATCTTGCAGACCGACTCAGAGCATAGTATGCCCAAAGAAAGACATAAGAACGGTCTCAATCCATCGACGATGTTTTGCTTCATTCATCCTCCGGTCTCCTCCGCCACCCCCCCCCCCCCCCCCCCCCCCCGCTATTTTTTCTCTATCTTCTTCTCCGCTTTTTTCTGCGCCGCGTACTTCTCCGCCTTCCTCCCCGGCTCCACCAAATCTTGGGCTCAGGGGTCCTTCTCCGCCATTCAAGTCATTGTCGCTTGCCTCTGCCTCCGTGTTGTCGTTCGGGTCCGCCGAGGGTACGATAGCGAGGCGGCCGTGACGGAGGTCGTCAATGATAGCCTTGAGCTGAGCAACGGTTCGCTTGGGCGATGTCTCTGCACTATGATGCAGAGCCATTTCGTATCTACTCTTCGTTCCGGGCTTGATCCGCAATTTGACACCCAGTGCCTTCAAGCCCTGGGTAGACCATATCATCTTCTTCTGAGGTGTGAAATCGCCTATCGATGATTCCGTGTCGGAACGGCGATGTATAGTCTCGAGAGCAAAGTCTGTAAAGACGGAAATGATTAGCACGGAGTCGAGCCCGATCAGATGCAGACTACTTACTGAGTTGGGCGCGGAACAGAGTGCCGTGCCATTTTCCAAGAACGCCACGAGTAGCACTGTCCATCGAGCGAGTTTTTGCTGATATATGAGACGAAAACATATGTCACATAATTGGTAACGGTAACTTGGTCTCATGCGCGTATAACTTGCGATGAAAGGCTCACCCTCTTTCAGATTTGCCGCTTCATTGGCCTTGAGTGTCTCATCCCAGCTCATCTTGGAAGCAAAATTAGACAACAAGGAATTGCCGGATGGATCCTTGAAGTCGTTGCAGTGAGCTGCAAATCTGAGCCCACTTAGGGTTACCCTTGCTTGCTCTCTGGTGTAAAACCTTGATTACAGGGTCCGAGAGAAATCTAGACCACGCATTGCCCTTCGAAGCGAGCCTGTCGAACTTTTTGACGGCCTGAACGAGCCTTGCATGAGATATGCCGAGTTTCGCGGCCATCTTGAGCTCCGAGTAATATCTTCGAGCGGCCCAGCGCTTCAGCGAGGTCCACTTTCTTTGACTCATACGACCGGTCGCGTTCCGATGCGAGCCATGTATGGCCGTCCAGAGCCTGATAGCTCTTCGATGGTCGATCGCGATATCTTCAAACTCGCTCTCACTGTGACTGTGACTGTCACTTTCACTGTCACTGTCGTCAGCCGAGGATTGACTGGAATCGCCCAAATTGGGCTCGTCAGAGTCGGAGTCGGACGAAGGAGTTTGGGGCATGGGCATGCGCCGCTTTCTCTTCCGAGTCGGGCGTCGAGACGGTTCATCCAGAATTGTACTGGCTTGTGAGGAGGCTCGACGACTTTGATCGTCCCTCCGACCTGCAAGAGGTGTGAGAGAACAGAGAATTCTTCAGCTGTCCGTCAGGATTGAGTAGATAGAAGGATGAGGTTAATGACAGGCACTCTGCTCTCAGCCCTGCTACAAGGGATCTCAGTTGGCACACCAGACAAGAGCACTCACTCGGATGTACTAGTGGCCCCTTATTACTTATGACCATTTGAGGTGCACTGCGCCGGGGTGGGATGGGGTGGGGAGGGCATTGGTGCACCCGACCTGTACCAACCTCCAACCGGGCCAAAAAAACAAAAAAGCTGCCTACTCGCCCGCGCGGGGGAGCTCATTTGGCTGGGTTAACGGACCTGCCGATCTGCAGAGGTGGGGAAATTGGCCAATCTTGGTGAGATCGCCGGATATCGTCGGCGGACTCGATTCCCTCCATTCAACTAAGGACAAGCATACTTTTAAAAGTATGTGTAAACTTAAAAAATTGACCGGAGCGAGCTGGCTACGTACCGCAACCATAGACAAAGCAAGCTTCAAGTTGAGGGGGGATTAGCCCGGGTTACTTGCCACAGGGTAGTTCTGGTTCGGCGCACTAGCGATCAATTCGGGTGCGCTCGCAGCGCTGGGCTCAAAGTCTCTCTCGCACACGCCTCAACCACCTCCGCTCACCCAACCCACCTCCACCCACACTCACTACACTACTCTCATCATGGGATTCCCCGAATTCTCCACCCCCGCCGGCCTCCAGTCGCTCGAGGCTCACCTCCAACACGTCTCTTACATCGAGGGGTCAGTCACGTTTTTCCTTGTTTCGCTGGGGCGTTCTTTTTCCTGCTGCGATCGTCGGCCCAGACTTGCGCGCACGCCACGCTCCGCACGACCTTAACACGTTGCACCTCCCGCGCGTCGCCGCCTCTTCCCCTTCCACCTCATTGTGATGAATACTACGCTTTGGTCCGTGTTTCCGAGTGGCGCCAAAGGGGACTTAAGACCTCCCATATACTTTGCGCCCTTTACGTTGAAGACAACCATCATTTTCCAAGCTTTCTGAATTCTCGATCGATCGACCCGTCACACACATGCCACAACACGAGATTGGCGAGCAGTAGAGCTGACACATGATCAGCTCATTCGTCGTACTAGATACCAACCCTCGCAAGCCGACGTCGCCGTCTTCAAGGCCTTGCCCTCGAGCCCCGACGCAACCACATACCCCCACTCGGCGCGTTGGTACAAGCACATCCAATCTTACGAGACCGAGCACGTCACCCTCCCCGGCGATGCGTCCAAGCCTCACACCGCTTACGGCCCTTCGTCCTCCGCGTCTGCGCTCGCCCCTGAACCGGTCGAGGTCACCGAGGCCAAGGCCAAGGCCGCCGACGCTGAGGACGACGATGATGAGATCGACCTTTTCGGTTCCGACGATGAAGAGGTCGACGCCGAGGCCGAGGCGTTGAAGCAAAAGCGTTTGGCAGAGTACGCCGCGAAGAAGGCCCACAAGCCCAAGACGATCGCCAAGTCCGTCGTCACCATGGACGTCAAGCCTTGGGACGACGAGACCGATATGGCCGCATTGGAAAAGTCAGTTCGTTCGATCGAGAAGGACGGTCTCGTTTGGGGTCTTTCCAAATTGGTTCCCATCGGTTACGGTATCAGGAAGCTGCAGATCACGCTCGTCATCGAGGATGACAAGATCGGATTGGACGATCTCCAGGAGGAGATCGCCGAGTTCGAGGACTATGTCCAATCGTCCGACATCGTCGCCATGCAAAAGCTTTAAGCGAAGCTCGCACAGGCGCGATGTGGTTCACCTTTTTTTTTTTTTTTTTTTTTTTTTTTTTTTCACCTGTCTTTGATGTGTAGTCGCTTCTCGATAATATTAACTCAATCTTGAATAAAAGGACTCTGTGCTTCGGTCTATCCTCTTGCGAGAGGTCGACATTTCCCACGAAATATTGTGTCTGACCGGTCGTGAGATCTGAGGTAGGGACCGGAGGAGAGCCTCTGTTCAAGTTCAGTGTGCTGCTATTGCGTATTTTGGCTGTGGCGAAGAGCTCGGAAGATGAGGCACTGATAGGAGTGCACGCCTCCTCGACTCTTCTAGTCTTCGACGAACCGCTGTGACGCAGGAGCTTCACGTGGAGCGTCACATGCGCCATGATCACTTCCGAAAGTTGTCAGTGAGATAGTGAGATACTCACAGCAGTACACGACCTAAGAGACAGAACTAAACCCAAGAACCCAAGTACCTGCCTCTTATCTGTCGCTTCGGAAACGTAGGGGGGGGGGGGGGGCGCTGGGGCATCTCTTCTCTGCTAAGAGGCTCAAAGATCGATCATGCGGCGCCGGCATTCGGCTCACCTTACTCTTCGTCAAGGGGAAGAGAACCTTTGGTCCATTACACCGACACAGGGGCTTCAAAGACCAAAGCCAAACTCTTTTCCTACGTTAGTGTGTTGGGAATGCGGATGCTGTTCACATGACGCAATGCCTCCGTCTTACTAGATCCTCATTTTGACCTCTTTTCGCCATCGAAAAAGGGGTTCGCCTTACGCTTTACGCCTCGCGAGCCTCGGCTGTCGATCCGGTTTACCTATAATCTGACTACAACTCCCCTGGAGGTACACTTTTGTTCAGTTGCTAGCCCTGACTCCGGACGGAGGTGACGCTCGCGAGAATCAAGACGGCGGGTCCGTCGGCGACTCGTTCCGAACCTTCAAAGCTTCAACTGCCAGCGGTCGTGGCAGGGCCGGCAGGGACTGAGCCTGAGGCAGGGACGAAACGTTTTCAAACTGAGGAATCTGCGATGGCGAGTATTCATTTAGGGGAAAATTCTATACAGTCTGATAACGAATTGAAGAAGGGGTGTTTGGAAGTGAAGGTAGAAAGTGGTTGCTGAGTGGTTGCGGATCTGATCCCAGCCCCGGCGGTATACTGCAGATGTGGGGCCCGAGGTCACGAGCCGGGTTTGGCTTTGTGCGATGATCCGGTCAGCCGACTCTCTAGGTTGAGCAGCGATGGGCGACCACACCGGTTCATCGAGTTCGTCCAAACGACACAGCACAAGCAAAGATGACTCTCATTCTTCATCGCACCGTCACCACTCCCACCACTCGTCGCATCGTAGTAGCCACAACAGCAAGAGGGACGAGACCGCCGATCATGATGACGTCGACGTCAGTTCGGAACGTCATTCCAAGCGACATCGCGCCTCAGAGACCACTTCTTCATCCAAACACCGATATTCTGGCCCCTCCTCATCGTCCAAGTACCGCAAGGAAACTAGTACAGGGAGAGAACGAGCGCACGAACAGCCAAACGAGGAGGACGAATGGGTCGAAGCGCCGTCGTCGAATCACGCTACAGGGGCTGCATCATCGTTATTGACGATTCATGCACCCTCCGCCAAAGGATCTCCCATTGATACCGTATCCGAGTTTCAGCTCGGGCAGATTGGGTCCGTCACAGAGGGACTACGCTCGTCGATCGGCCAACAGGACATGACCGACGGCTACGGCGAGGGAGACGTCGGGGGAAGTAACAATGGAGGAGGCAGGTTCGGCGATTTGATGAGCAATAACTCGGGCGGGATGGGTATGGATCTGTTTGGGATGATGGGTACGGAGAGCAAGCGCAAGGACCCGGCCAAGGAGAGGGTCGACCCTTCGGTCAGTGGGGATCGAGATTGGCGTGGGCAGGATCAAACTGATCCTAGTTGTTTCTCCACACAGATGATGATGGGTCAATCTTCCCGAGAACTCAACAAGGCGCATTGGCAAGGAATACCCGACCCTCCTTCGGCCGTGCCGACGCTACAGTCGACGGGTGGGGGTGCCACTCCCCAGTCTCCCGCTCCGGGCTCATCAGGCTCGGCATGGCGCATGTCTAAGCTCAAGCGCACGTTCGAAGTCGCCCAAGAAGAGGGCAAAGACGTTGAAGAGGTCGCCCTCGATCGCTATGGCAACCTCGACGCCTTTCGTGATGCGATCGAGGAACGCAGGATTCTCGACGAGCGAGAGGATCGAAGGCGAGGCAGGAGTTCGAATTACGGAGCTGGCCGGTCTGGACCCTCGACTCCGACCGTCGAGTCGTCTTCTTTCCATGCCAACAGACGCTTCATCTATACCGACTCGGGATCAGAGTCGATTGGGGCATCTCGGCCTGGTTCTAGGGGTTCGTTCAGGCGACCCGGAGAGGCACCACCCACGGCTGCCTCTTCCGCGGCGTCGAGCAAGGAAGGCTCCCGACCCTCGACGCCAGTGCCCAGTGTCCTCGCACCCAGACCCATGCTCGCCAACGCCCCACGAACGTCTTCGCACCTCTCGCAGAGTATCGTACTCCTCCCCGACCCGACCACGACCACGATCGACCCTTCGCCCGTGCTCAGCCAGACCGAGCTCAACAAACTACAAGCGCGCGTCATCAAAGCGCGCCTGATGGTTGCGGACGATGCAACCGAATTGGAGATCGAGTACGAGAGGGAAAGTATTCGAGCACGCGAGGCACAAGGTCCGATGGGTCATGTCGAACAGGTCGGTGACAAGGTGGAGATGGTGCCGACGCTCGATGCCCAAGGGAATCTGTACGATATTGGAACGGGCGATCGACCTGAATTGGAGAGGAAGGCGAATGGACGCAAGCAGAAGGAAAAGGTGAGACCTCGGTCAATGCTAGTTTATATGCCACAGTTTTCTAAACTGTCCCGACTCTCACAGGGATTTCAATCGCACGATCCCAAGACGGGCGAGGTGCTGCGCCAATCCGCCGAGGACGACGTCTCGTTGGCCGAGTTGGTGCGACAGGAGCGTTTCAGCGGTGGCGCGGCGGATCAGAAACGCCTCGACAATGAGTTTGCTTCCCGTATCGCGACCGATCGACGGTTCACGAACGATTTCGATTACATGGATGAGCATGCTGATAGTCTGGCGAGGAAGAAGATGAAGAGCGACACGATCAAGAAGGCGTTTGCGATTCAGGACTATGCCAAGACCAAGAAAGCGCTCGACAGGTGAGCTCGAGCGATTCAGGTCGGGGCTCCATATGACTTTTGCTGATGACTCTCTCTGTTCCCTGAAGCTGCACGATGTGCTTCTCCGACTCGGGTGGACCACCTCGATCGGCCGTCGTCGCTCTGGGGACACGAGCCTACCTCGGCTTGCTCGACAACGAGGAACTCGTCCCGGGCCATTGCCGAATCGTACCCATCCAACATCATTTTACCTCGCTCGATGCGGACGAAGAGACGTGGGATGAGATCAAAGTGAGTTTATCCAGTTCCTGCATAGTGTTGACGCTCCAGCGCTAACCGCCGACTTGCCCTTGCTTCTTCTGCCAGAATTTCATGAAGACCTTGATGCAGTATTTTGCCGCTTCGGATCGAGGCGTCGTTTTTTTCGAGACGATCATCTCGCTCAAACACCAAAAGCACTGCGCCATCGAGGCTTTGCCGGTCCCTTTTGACTTGTTCGATCAACTACCGGTTTATTTCAGGGTTCGTCACCCGAAGCACTGCGTTCACACCACAGAACACAGAACTAAACTTACCGTGTCGTGTCGCCCTTTTTACAGGAAGCCATCTTCACCTCCGAATCCGAATGGTCCCAAAATCAAAAACTCGTCACCTTCAACCCCTCCCGCCCCTTCCGTCGAGCTCTGGTGCCCAACTTGCCTTATTTCATGGTCCAATTCGATTACAAGGGTGAGAAGGGGTATGGGCATGTGATTGAGGGGGTTGATGATACGACGGAGAGGGATAAGGACGGGGATGAATTGAGGGATTATACGGGAGGCGAGAAGGGGGAGGAGTTCAAGAGGTCAGTCAGTTAAGAAGCGAGCTTGCTTTCTACGGACGTGCGGAAGCTCATTCCTGCTCGTGCTTTTCATCAGATACTTTGCCCATGAAATTATTGGCAACTTGCTTGGACTCGAAGCTCGAAGATGGAGGAAACCGCGTCGCATTGGTACGAGGAAGAATGAAGAACGAGTCAGAGCGTTCAGGAAGGGATATGATGCATACGATTGGACCAAGATGCTGGCTCAAACAAGTGAAGGGAGTGCGGCTGGTGGGTCCAAGGGCGCTGAGGAGGGGGTGGCAAGGGAGTGAGTGTGCGGTCATTAGCAAGGAGATATAGGTAGAACTTTGTTGTATTCAGGAATTGAGCCCCGAGTTTGAAGTGACGCCCGGCTACTCTGATCGCCGGGCCCTTGGCGGAACAGGGGCCGCGCTCGCCGTCAGGGCCTGTCGTGCACGGGTGAAAACTCACTCAGCTTGAGAGTGAAAATGGCGTGACGAACAAAAATCCTAAAAAGCACAGAAGAAGGCAACAGAGAAAGCGAGAGTAAGGCTGCGCAGAAGCTTCTTAACAGTCACCGTCGGGGAGCCGATGTCACATTGTGGCTGTGCACCGACGATGTTCACGCGATAAAGCCGAGCTGAGCTGAGACGCTCTCGCCAATCAGTAATCAGTGACTAACCGTGCGCAAAGTGGGGGCGGCGTTGCCTTGACGCGCTTTCCTTGCTCCTGCCATTCCACAGCGTCACCACCATCACTTCTAGCTGACCGTTACATAGCGCTCAGTGACCTCAACTTGACCCTACTCCAAAACACACACCACCCACGATGAGCTCCCGCAGCCACAGCGTGGTGTCGGTGCCGCTGGTGCTCGTTGTCGCCGTCGGTTCGTCGGGGTGTGGCCGTGCATCTCGTACCGTGCACGCTCGAGCTGACTATTCGACTGCTCTTTCAACAGCTTTGATCTGCTTTGCCCCCCAGGTCCATGGTGAGTGGTCTCGGCAGTCACAAACTCAGCCTACAGCGAGCGCCAAGACAATCACCACTGGCACTCAGCGCACGGGGCGACCCCGATGACCCGATGACGTGCGCCGACCCGGCAGGCTGGCACACTTGGGCTCACCTCACCGAGTGATGGCTCCCACGTCCAATCAATGCTGACCTTTCTTTCTTTCGTGGCCCTCTTTGCACAGCTTTCGGGTGCGTTGTTCTCGATCTGCATCAAGAAATGAAGACCATCCCTTGCAGTCGTGCTGACCCCGTAATCGACTCCCGTCTGGACAGAGCCGGCAACATTCCGTCCTTCTCCTATCTCGAAGGCAAAGCGTTCCGGTCAGTCTCGCGCCCTTCTGAAATACTATCGCGACTCTGGCTCAATCTATCCCGCCCTCTCTTGCACGGCAGCCATGGTGACATCGAGGACATCCTCGCGCGCATCGTCAAGCAGTCCGGCGGCTTCCTCGGCAGGGGGTCAAAGTTCTCCGGACTCGACATCAAGCGCATCTACTTTGGCAACTGGCTGCGCGACTACTCCCAGGCCATGGATGTCGCCGGTCTTTCTAAATTGCCCAAGCAGACCAGTTGAGTTTAGCTGATACAGACCTCGCAGAGGGATCGAGAAACTCTATACTGACACGGTACTACGCTTCCATCGCTCAGTTTTGAACTTGGTCATGGCTCTCGGATTCTTGGCCCATGGTTACGCAACCGGCGAGTTCGAGGTCACCGACGACAGGCTGGGCGTCTACTCTACCACTGAACATATCGATAACCCCAAGGGTAAGCCAAGGTTTAGAGAGCTCTCATCAGAGAAAGTCGCTGACCTAAACTTTCACACCATCCCCCTGCAGGCTATGCCGCCGATCAACCCGGAGGCGATGCACGCAGATTCGACCCCCGCCTCCGTCCTCCCGTCGACCCTCGCGAGCTCGAGATTGATCCTCGTACGGGTATGAAGAATTACATCGCCAACGAATCCGGCGGATGGGGCACCTCCTCCCGTCTCGTGCGCGAGCGCCTCCACCAATGCATCGAGCTCGGCCGTCGAGCGCGACACGGAGGCGGAGGTGATGCCGACACGTACGAAGCCTTCCGTCTCCTTGGCTCGTTGCTGCACACCCTCGAAGACTTCACAGCCCACTCGAACTGGTGCGAACTTTCGTTGAGGCGCCTCGGCTACCGCGATGTCTTTTGTCATGTCGGCGACCGCGTCACCGTTCAATCACCCGCCGGTGTGTGCCCTCCCCTCGTCACCGGTACTTTCGGCGGATCCGATTTTATCCACTCGCTGCTCGGCGAGGCAACGGATCACATCTCGGAGGCTTCGGTCTCGGACCTCAACAAGGCCATGGACAAGGCTCGTCAGACTCGCGATGGCCCCACTGACACCCTACGGGACCTTTTTGTTCAACTACCTGGATCGACCGGCAAAGACTTGTCGCGAGAGATGAACAACGTCGAAGACATTCGTTCGAGGGCCGCCAACGGCACTTTGGACGCCTCGGCGATGAGTCCCCAAGAGCTGCACGCGACCTTGTGGCAGTTGTTGACGTTCCGCGATAACGTCGTCAAGGGCATCGAGGTCGGCATCTCCAAGATCCCTGGCCTGTCGAGCTTGATCGAGAAGATGACCGACTCGGTCAATCGCCTCGTTTTCACCACTTTGGAACCCCTGTTGAAGCCCATTATGTCCCAGGCGACGGCCGTCTTGCAGCAAGGTTCGGCTGAGGTTATCAAGAACTCGGATCAATACGCCGTCTTCTCGGACCCTCAAGCTTCGGACCCGACGCACTCGTTCTTGTCCAAGGATCACTTCATTCTCATCCTCAACGAGCCCGCCGGTCTGTTGGCGACGATCATCGTCGAGCATGCCGTCAAGCTCGTTGTCAACGCTTGGGATCATAGCGAGGTCGACCCCAACGCCGTAGCGAACGAGATCCTCAAAACGTTCCACCACCCCTACTTTTACGACGACTCGTCGTCGATCCAACGTGAGATGGGCGCGTGCTTGAAGAATTGGATCGACAACACTCCCGACAAGAATTATATCCTCCACGCTTTGACGAAGCAGTCCGTTCGGGACGGTAAGAACAAGAGGAAGGGGCACGAGAAGGATCAGGTTGGGCATGGGTGTGGGGGCGAGTACAACTCGATCTTGTCGCCTGAGAAGGTGCAGGCCTTCGCGACGGCCCATGTACCTGGTGCTGCTCAGGCTTTCAGCATGGGACACCAGGTCAGCAACTATGGGCATCAAGTTGGTGGGGCTTACAACAATGCGCAGCACTATATGGGTTATCGCGATATCAATGACGGTGGAGCGGGTCCTGATCCTAATGCTGGCGGATACCAACAACGTGAGTGGACTTGGTAGTACTAGGTGCCCCACATACAAGCTCTTTCGAATGTTCACGAGCGAAGTCGATCTCACAGCCCCTCCTCTAGACTACAACACCAACTCGTCTTACAACCAATCAGGGGGATACCAACAGCCTCCCCCTCCTCTTCCGATGCAACATGGCTACCAAGATAACTCGTACCAGCAAGGCGGTTACCAGCAAGGTGGACACCCACAAGGGGGCTATCAGAATCACGAGCAATTCGGTGGACCCCCTCCTCCTGCCCCCCACGGTGGTCTAGGCGGCTTCAACGGTGGCTTCCAACCCCCTCCTCCTCATGGTGGGTTCCCAGTCAATCAACACCACCAAGGACAACATCAACAGCATCACGGACATGGTCAAGCGTATCAACATCAACAGCACCAAAATCATCCTGGAGGTTTTGATGGTGGGTTCGCACCGCCTCCGAATCAGGGGGGTTATAGTGCTGGGTATTGAGAGGTTGGGCTAGGGAAGGTGATCGATGTTTTTGTAGCGGTGCAATTTTGTGCAAATTCGAGTTTGGTTAGTCGATCTGCAAACACATATCAGTGAAGAGGCAGCATGCTCGATCTCTTTCTTTCCGAAAAAGCACGGAAAGAGTAGAGGTGCGTATTCGCCCCAACAGGATTTAGAGAAGGAGATTATTTTTCTGGTTTGATCCGCTGTACATGCAGCGCTGACAGCGACCGACCTAATCTAGGATGGCCGGAGTTAAGGGATGGGTGTCGGCCGATGGGTCCGAGCTCAACGCCGTCGTTTCCCCGAGTCAATAGTTCCATTCGCAAGAGAGAGCCACGCCCCACTTTCCATCGCGTCCCGCATCCTTGCGTATCTCTTTTGCAGCCTCTCACCTATCGTTTCCGTAAGTAGGCTTGCTGCTCCAGAAGGCGCGGTCTCGTAGCTCAAGCATGCACCAGATGTTATCTTTGCTGCTAGCTTAGCACGTCATCATTCACTACCCAACCTCGTGGTGCTGACCCTTGTATTCTCCTGCATAGACCCCACCCAACTCATCACGTCAAAAGAGTAGAGCATGCCCTGCCACGTTGCCTTGATCGGAGTCGGCCTCGTCGGGAAGCAAGTCGTGCACCAACTGAGCTCGCCCGCACTGTCGCCCCTGTTCCGCATCGTGTCGCTCTCCAACTCGAAGCACACCGTCTCGATCGAGCCCTCCTCGTCGACCCTCCCCGCCGATGACCTCCTTGCCCTCTTGCCCGCTTCCTCGGCTGCCCTTCCCTCCTCGTCCTCCCACCCCGGAGCATCCTACTCATCCGCGAACCCAGAACAAGTCGTCAAAGATCTTGCCCACGCGGCCAAGCACTCCAAGACCTCGACGATCCTCATCGACTGCACCTCGGACCTGTCCGTCACGCAATTGTACCCTTTGGCCATCTCGTCCGGCCTTTCAGTCGTCACCCCGAACAAGAAGGGGTTCTCGTCCTCGAACGAGTTGTGGCAACAGATTCTCGAAGCGCAGAACGCTCCCGGTGCGGGGTTGGTCTATCTCGAAGCGACCGTCGGTGCGGGTCTCCCCATCATCTCGACGTTGAGGGATTTGCTCAAGACTGGGGACGAAGTCACCAAGGTCGAGGGAGTTCTTTCGGGTACGTTCTCGTACATCTTTAACGAGTTTTCCAAGCCCGGCGTCAAGGGAGGACCCAAATTTTCTGAAGTGGTCAAAATCGCCAAAGCGAATGGTTATACGGTAGGTCGACCAGTTTCTCGCAGGTTGATGCAGTGATCTGGTGCTGATCCTTGCCTGCATACGATGTGTCCATAGGAGCCCCACCCGGCCGATGATCTTTCGGGCTCGGACGTCGCTCGCAAGTTGACGATCCTCTCGCGGCTCATCTCGGCCAACCCTTCTTCCCTCCCTGCGCTGCCTTCGTTCCCCGAAGGATACGCTTCCCTACCTACGCAATCCCTCATCCCTAAAGCGCTCGAAGGTCTTGCTTCCGGAACGGAGTTTGTCGAGAAGTTGCCCGAACATGATGAGGAATTCGATACGCTGAGAGCGGAAGCGGAGAAGGAGGGCAAGGTGTTGCGGTATGTCGGGGTGATTGATCGTATGGCCGGGATTGCCAAGTGCGGACTAGAAAAGTGAGTGCCTGTTACCTGGGGCTGGTCGTGATTCTGTTCACGTGCGAAAAAGAGCGCTGACCGAAAACCCTTCTTTGATAGATACCCCGCCGCACACCCTTTCGCCTCCTCTCTCTCGGGCGCCGATAACATCCTCGCGTTCCACTCGCACCGTTATTCCAAAAGTCCTTTGATCGTCCAAGGTGCCGGTGCGGGAGCGGATGTGACGGCCATGGGTGTCGTTGCGGATGCGATCAAGGTTGCGGAAAGGACGGGCGTTAGGGTGCATCTTTAGACTTGGGGGGGGGGGACAATTGAGATTAGGTAGACTTTGAAATGAGATTTAGGCTATACGCGCCCGCCGATTGGCCGACGGGTCGTGGTCTCCCTCTCGCCCTTCTTGTGCAGTGGAACTCTCTTTATGCTGATCAGCGCCACACGTCGACTGCTGCTCACGACCACACTTCCCCTCTCATCGAGTCTACGTAGCATTTCTACCTCACCGTACGTTGTCCTGCGCGGTACGCCCCACACTGCTGTGCGGCTGCTGTGCGGCTGCTGTGCGGCTGCTGTGCTGACATCATCGCTCGCTTGCCCCACATGTGCCACACTCATGCACTCGGCCGCACCGCATTCTCGGTCTGCGCTCAACCCTGAACCCGCACGGTACGACCTGTTCACACGCACAGCAGAACACTCTCCAAGATGAAGATCGTCCCGGTTCCTTGCAGGAGTGACAACTACAGTACGCTACTTCAACCCTAACCCGCCCTCGGTCTCTTACGCCCCTCCCGTAATCCTAGGTACGATCCCCACTAACGGTCTTCCCTCTCTCTCTCTCTCGCTGGCAACAGTGTACCTTCTCTCGGATGGTACCTCCAACTCTGCAGCCGTCGTAGACCCTTACGACGTTGCCAAGGTCCACGACGCAGCCAAGAAAGAAGGCCTTCAAGTCGGTCAATGGTTGTTGACGACCCATCACCATGCCGATCACAGTGGTACGTTTCGCATGTGGACAGCTCAAAGTTGAGGCCGGTGGAACCGCGTGAGAGGTGAATGAGGCGGGGTGGGAGTAGGGTGTGTGATTTTGTGGGCTGACCGTTGGGTGGGATTCCGGCAGGGGGTAACGACGATTTCGTCAAGGCTCATCCCGGCGTCACCGTCACCGGTGGGAGTGACAAGTCCCCTGGCGTTAACAAACTTGTGAGTACCCATCAAACAAGTTCCTACTCTCTCTTACAAAACGAGCCGGCGCGAGATGCTTTTTGACTCCGCCGAGTGATGCAGCAGGAAAGAAAATTTTAGCTGAGGCCCACTTCTTGTTTCCACCCATCTTTCTCATCAGTTGAAGCACCAAGAGACGTTTGATATCGGGACACTCAAAGTCACCGCGATCCATACCCCTTGCCACACCCAAGATCACATCTGCTACTACGTCGAGGACACCAAGTCCGACGAGAGGGCCGTCTTCACCGGGTCAGTCCCCACGCACGGCCGATCGATCGATCACAGCGTCCAGCGAGCCCATTGCTCGAGCTGATATATCTTCCTGTGCACTCTGACAGTGATACGCTTTTTGTTTCGGGTTGTGGTCGATTCTTTGAGGGTACGGCGCAAGAAATGCATGAAGCGTTGAACAAACGTTTAGCGCAATTGCCGGACGATACTAAGACTTATGTCGGACACGAATACACCAAGTCCAAGTCAGCCTTTTTTCTCTCTCAGCATTGACCAATCCGAAAGTGTTTTCCCCATCTGACCATTCTGATTCCATTTACTACCGCCTTTCCCTTCGTATAGCGTCGCCTTCTCTTCTCACGTTGACCCCGAGAACCCCGCGATCAAGTCCCTCGTCGACTTCGCGAACAAAAATGAGGTCACCACAGGCAAGTTCACCCTCGGCGACGAGAAGAAGCACAACGTCTTTATGAGGCTGGGCTCGCAAGCCGTCAAGGATAAGGCGCACAGTCAGGATGAGGTAGCGTGCATGCAGTGGTTGAGGGAGGCCAAGAATAACTTTAGGGGTTGAGGGGGTTTTGAAGGTCGTCGTGTAGCTTGTTCATGGAAAGGAATGAATGTGGTGGACGCTGCAAAATCGTTTTGGAGTTGATTTTGCGCAATGTTACGAGGCGTTTGATAAAAGTTAGAGGAACCTAATTAAACAGACAGGGTCGTGATGAGACTGGCAGTCAAAGAATCGTGAGAAAAGGTCATCGCGTTCGAGCGGGCCCAGCTACCACTGTTGGAACGTCCAAAGGATCGAATATATCGTACATCCGATGAACTTGACCGCCGCCAAACCCGCCACGGAATACAGCACGAACGCCATATAGATATTGACCTTGCCCGCTCCACCGATACTATTACTCGCGCCCGTCGACGTGATCGCCGCGACTAAAGCACCATTCGTCAAGGACCAAGCCAAGACGACGTTCGTTCGAAGGTTACGGTACGCATCCGACATCCTTTCCTCTTCATTCACTTTTTTCACTTCTTTAGGTAACTTCGTAGCGAGGACGTGGCAGGCGTCTTCGTAGGCTGCGTTGATGTCCTTTTCGTCCGAAGGTAGCGCGACGTCCACGGCTCCATCTTTGGCTGAGGCTGTACCCAAATCGGTAGAGACTTTTTCTTCGGGTCGGGTACCCCAGGTCACGTCTTGTACGTTACAGAACGCGTATACGTTGATGATGTTGATATACGAAGGAGCGAGGAGCATGTATTGCACCAACGAGGTGAACATGTGGGCAGGGTCAAGAAAGATGAGCGAAGCGAGCAGCCAGATTCCATAAGTCGCGAGGAGGGAGATGACGATGTTGCGGAAGATGGCATTGGTGAAGATGTCGCTTAAAGTGAATACCCCTCCCGAAGAGGTGATTTCGTTTTTGGCGTTCGTGACCCCTTTGATGGTGATGAGGATCGCAGCAACGAGCATGTAGACCGTGATCAACGCGAACGAAACGGCGATCGTTGTGTACCAAGCCACCGCACCGGCAGGTCGATTGCCCAGGGCCAACAAGAAGCAACAGATGATCAAGGCGATGTAATAGTACTTGACGACTTGGTTGAAGTAATGAATACCCGTCATACCGAACGTCGGGTCCG
Organism: Microbotryum lychnidis-dioicae p1A1 Lamole; assembly: GCA_001244265.2. NCBI lineage: Eukaryota > Fungi > Basidiomycota > Microbotryomycetes > Microbotryales > Microbotryaceae > Microbotryum > Microbotryum lychnidis-dioicae. The sequence goes on from CDLV01000018.1 coordinate 574,626, forward strand.
CCAGAGATTCGGTGAGGATCACAAAGATGATGTAGTAGTTCGCGAGACCGAACCAAGTGAAGAGCATGTTGAAGGATTGGTAGATCAACTCGACGTGGAGCCACATCTTGCGCCAGAACGTATGGTCCGAGCGGTAGATGTAGCCGAAATGCACGGACGAATGCAACGACGCAAAGAAGGAACCGTTGAGCCATCGACGACGTTGCGAGATCAGGTCCGCCAAACGATCGGGGACATCGGTTGTCGCGAAGGCGGAGCGTTGATAGCTGAGGACCCAGGACGAGTTCCGCTTGGCAACGAGTTCCCAGCACAAGATTCGATCCTCGGCGAGATACATGTTTTTGGTCCACAGGTCCGCATCGGGGTCGTGGTGCAGCGTCTCACCCTTGAAGTATTCTTTCAGGGGTCCTTCACCCGTCTTGGGGTCGTTTTGCAACGCAATGTAGCGATAAGCCGAAAAAGCACCCGCTGTTCGGCACAGGAGCACCAGGATCAGATCCGTGCAGGAGCGAAACAGAAAGGAACGAAACCAAACTCACGCAGCACCGTAATGTAGCCAAAAACCGACTCCAACGACTTGTCCAGAATGTTGGACATCTTGTATTCAAAGTTCTGAGCCGCTACGAGCGGGTTCAACAGATTCTTCATCACATGGCCCTTGGAAGCGACAATCTCACCACACGCTCCACCGACGTTGGAGTTGAGGTCGAATGTTTTCCACAGCTTGTAGAGTGAGACGGCACCGGGTTTGGTACCGACATCAAGAAGGATGCAGACGTTGGGTTCGAGGATGGGTCCAAAGGCGTTGAAGAACCATCGGTGCGAGTTAATCTTCTTGGCACTGCGGAGATTCGATTCAGTGGACCAACCGGGTTAGCTCTGCCGCAGGTACCAGACTCCGCTTCGAAGCGAGGCAGCCCACTTTTTCTCTTTCAAGCAGAAGAGGATTTGGACGGGAACGACGCCTCGCTCGGCTGCCTTGAACGAGATGTTGCCGTTGCTCGCTTCGACCGAGACTGCAAGGCAACACTGGTAACGTCAATGGCATCCTTCTTGGGCTCATGTCGAGAAAACACTTACTTTGCGTCGTGTACTGAACGAATGCATGAGATCAGACGTCAGCATCATCCACACTGTACTTTCCTCGTGGACCCCTCTGGATGCTCACCTCGTAGATATGGGCCGTCACAGGTTTCCCAGCAACAACGTTCTTGGCCACACCGTCCTGATACACTCCCATCGCAGCCAAGACACTCAACGTCCTCGAGTTGATCTTGGACCGACCATCCGAGACAACGCAGACGACGACCTTCTTCCACCCATCCGGACCCCACGTCTTTGATCGATCCCTCTGACAAAGATTGGCAATGTTGGTCATCACCGCCGACATGGTACGACAGAACAGATTTTCATCCTCATTATACATCGTCATGACGATGAACAATTCCGTACGACGAGGGCTGTCGTAGAGGATTTGACGGAGGGCGTAGCGTTCGTCGAGGAAATCGTCGGGGTCGCACGTCGCGGCAGTGTAGCGCATGTGGGTAAATTCTCGCTCGTCCTTGCGCGGGCAACGTTCGAGCAATTTGGGAGGGACTTGGCAGTCGAGGACGAGGTTGCCATGGAAGAGTGGCACACCTGATTACATCCAAAGGATGAATGAGCTCAGGTAGGTTTATTCTGTCTGGAGTATGCTCGAAAGCACTCACGTTTGACGGTCTTGTACCTCCTCGGTTGCCTCTGAGGGATCCTACCGTACCTAACGACGCTGTGCTGATCATCGTCATCTCCAACGAAGCCACCCGGATGACCACCATAGCCGCCCGCAATCATCGCCGGATCAAAGCCGCCGACATGGGGTTGGTTGTTGTACTGCGCCGAAGGATCGTAGCCGTCTTCGTGCGCGCCGTGCGCGGAGCCCGACGTGGTCCAGCGAGGGTGACGGTGGTTGCGACCACTAGCGGCCGTCGGCGACAGTAGAGGTTGCTCAGGTTCATCCTCGTCTTGGTCTTGCATCGGATGCGGATGGAGCGCCCCGCTGTTGTAGGATTGGACCGAGGGCATAGAGGAGTTGCCGTTGAGGAAATGTGGGGGCTGCGGCGGAGCGCCAGCGGTGGAGTAATCGGTAATATCCTGCTGATGCGGGTAGCCATACTGCGTGGGTGGTTGGCTTTGGGGTTGCTGCAATGGATGCTGGGTGTTGGAGGGGATAGGAGCCGACTGGGCCCAGTTGGGTTGCTGGTACGGATCGGTAGACGAGGGCGGATTGGCAAAGGGGTCGTGCACACCCGGCGTCACAGTGTTCGTGTTCGTCTGCTGAAGCGACTGGGCATAGTAAGGCTGAGGAACGGGAGGTGGTGCAGGGGATGCCATGTATTGAGGAGCATTGAAAGGATCGTGGGAGCTTGGCGGTCCGGCGCCGTAGCTGGAATCGTAGGCTGGCTGTTGGTGCTGTTGCTGTTGGTGCTGCTGCTGAGGCTGTGGAGTCCGACGAGGGGCGCCTCCCGGAGCGGGCACGGCGGTCGCGTAGTACGGTGCCGGCTCATGGTGGCCTTGGTCGTCAGAGCCACCACCACCACCACCATAGTTGGTATTGTTGCTGTTGTAGTACGACATCGTGTGAGGGACCACTGCTCCCAGGCTTTCAGCGGGGGCCTGGGAGATTGCAAAACAAAGGTAGAAAGCGCCGGCGCGTGCGAGCACCAATTGTAGCCGCGTCACGGCCGCCGATCAGACGGGTTGAGCCTAATAGCTGCTCCAGTGTTCCTGAATCCAGCATGGCTCCATGTGATACTGGATAACGGCCTAATTTTTCTATTTTACTCCCCCAGCCAGAAATTTTGACCGGCGCTCACCTACGAAAAAGAGGAGCTCAGCAAAATCCCGGCCCGTCGACTCGTCGACGACGTTCAGTCCGGAGTCCGATCCAGGGGGAGTGTGATTTGAGCTCTCCTACAGATACTTGACATTAACCTCCTCATCGGACTCCATTGTTCAACACAGCATCGCCACCGCCGTTAGATCGGATGCTCCCCGGGCTGATCGGGATCCGAATGCTTGCTGGCAGAAAACTGGGTAGCACCGCCACTGATATGGGCCCGAGGAGGACGGCCGACGACGACCCAAGGCGACGAGACGGCGCGGGCGAATTTGGTGACGCGTCGAGCTTGAGATCTTGAGACGCGCTTGGGCCTGCTCGGGCTTGGGGGCGACGCGTGTAAGCGTTGGCTTTAGGTTGAAGACCAGCGCGACTTGGAAGCTCATCCCCTATCTCTCGCCCTCTCCTCCCTCTCGCCCACCAGATCCTGGAGGAAACCGCTCAGAACCATCCCTCACCATGTCAAGCTCACCGCCCCCTCGCTCCAGATCACGCGCCTCATCCCTGACGCGTCGAGCGACGACCCCTCTCCGTCGCCTCAGCGCCTCATCCCTACGCGCCATGTCGCTCTCCCATTCCCGTTCGCGCGACCCCTCAACCCACGAACCACCCCTCCAACACCTTGCTCCAGTCTTTGCCGAACTCGCCGACAGTCTCAGTGATTTAACCGGGAACCTGCGCGAGTTGGACAAGAGCAACGACCATTTGGATGGTTTCAACACCGCGTTCGCGAGCTATCTCTATGGGCTGAGAATCACGGCATATACTGCCGATTTCAACGAGGTCGGTCGTCGGTCCCAGCGATAATGGGGCGAAGATTATGAGTCACTTCTGAGAAACTGATCCGCCTCTGCTTTCTCTTCATATAGGCTCCCGCACTCGACAGCTTCAAGCAAGCCGAGGAGCGGCGACCCCCATCCCCTCAACCGCATCAGGACTACTCTTCTCCGCCTCAATCACCTCATACGAATCATGACCAACAGGACGACACTTTTATCACCAACGCGAGTCAACATTCGTTCGTTAATCAGAACCCGGTCAAGATCTCGGGTCGAGGAGGGAGGGGGGGAGCGACGTTGACGAGGGGGACGACACGAGGTGGTGCAAGGGTCGGTGGAAGGAGGACGATGACCAAGAAACAGAGGGAGGAGATGAATGTGAGTTGATGCCGGATTTGAGTCGATTCCTAACCGATCCCGAGGAAGAAGCACGAAAAGCTCACGTGATCCCTTCCATTCCATCCCATCCCAGGCCTTTGCGGACCACTTGATCCAATCCTTGCCGCTCAAATACCGCGAACAACAACCTTTAAGGGCGGAGACGGAAAAGGTCATCCATGCGTTGAGGGAACATCCAAATGGGCTGTCGAGTCAGTTTGCAGATTCTTCGGCTCCGGAGCGCCGTGTCGTCTCCTCGAGAGGGGGCCTCAGGGTGGGACTGCACAAGACTACAGAAGCATCGAAACTGACCGTACTCTTCCTACTCATTTACCCAGTGGTGGACGCGCAAAGAACGACGGGAGTGGCGAACCATCGCGTGAACGACGCCATGACCGCGCTCGTCCGGGTCAAGTTCGTGGTCAAGGTGCATCAGCAGGTACGAGGAAGCAGGGCGCAGTCCTACGTTTTTGAGTGAGGAGACGGAAGAAACGCATGTTTTGACCTCGTCTTCTCTCGCGTACAGGGAGCAACGGTGTTCCGACTGGACCCGAGCAAGTTCTCTCCCGCCGAGTGAGAGATCGGACCGAGGCAAGGTTCTCGTTACATCATCGGCTCCGGGGGTTCTTCAGGACAATTCGCGCGATCAGTCTATCGTCGTTTGTTGTAATATTCTGCCTCTATGGTAATCGGTCAATTGCAAGAGACTATCGCGGAGCTGATAAATCTCACGAAACCATCCCAAGTTGGGGCCGCGGAGTGCCAGATGCACGAGATCGATGGGGCCCTCCGGCCGGGCTCCCGCTTATCGAGCTCACTTTTGCGAAAGAGGGCTCGCTTTAGTGCTGGCTGGCTGGCTGGCTGGCTGGGAGCGGGATGCGCCATCCATGGCAGCGCGACTAGTGCCGTGGGCGTACGTGCGCTTCCGATTGGGTGATCGTGTCGTGCCTATCTCCTGACTCTCGAGTGGGCTATCCTCCTCTGTCTCCGCCTGCATCAGTCTTGCCTCCTGAACTACACCCCATCGGGATGGCGTTCCAACAACAACGTTCTCGCCCTCGCGTGCAACGTGATTCGCATGAAGATCACCACCACCACCAGGCTCTGAGCCAGACCGCGCCTCACCGTGCGCCACTCGGAGTTGGGGGCCACCACTCGGATCACGCGACGTCCTCGATTAGCGCCGGTGCTGCCAGTGGCACTGACACGGGCGCAGGTACAGGCCACGGCGCTGCGGAAAGCACCTTCCACGCGTCGTCACGTGCACCGTATACGACCTGGAACGAGGACGACGAGGTGTTGCTCTTTGGAGGTGCATCAGCCTCTGCTTCGGCCGCGGATTCGTCATCGTGGTACGCTCACGGCAATGGCAGCACACCCCAGGCCCCTCTAGCCGCCAGCGACGACTGGACGCTCCTCTCCGCGCCGGCGCACCATCACCGCCATCACCATCCGTACCAACGCACGCTCTCACCCGCAGTGACCAGATCATCGAGGAGCACTTCGGCCAGTGCGACCTCGTCGTCCGAACTCGGTGCACGCGAAGGAGGCGACCTGTCCGTGTCGCTGTTCCCAGCCCACGACGGTAATGGCCGCTTCCTCAGCCTCTCGTCCGACTCACTCGTCAACTCGACCCTGTATGATCGAGCCGAATCTTCGACCCATGCTTCGTCCGATGCCAACTCGTCCTCGTTCGTTCGGACTCGTCGTCATGGACCGAGACCGATCGCGAGTGACGGCTCGCAGTGGAGCGACGTCGCCGATCCCGATCCAGCAGAGTATATGCGCCGGCCCCCCACATCCGTCTCTGCCTCCGCCGCCGCCCCCACGCACGCCTCGTCGTCGCTCAGCGCCAGTTGGGCCTTGACGGAAGCCGCGCTGTCGACGATCCCGGACGGTTCGATCGGGAGGCGCATTGTGCTACGCCGTCTTGAAGACCGAGTCGTACAAGAGGAGGTAGAGCACGAGGACGATGATCGGCAGTCGGCCGGTTTCACTTCCGATTCGAGCGTCGAGGACGAGAACCTCCCGCCTCGAGAGCGTAGACGTCGAGCAGCGTCGAGGAGGGCGGCGACACCCACGGCGCGACTCATTCCGATCGCTCCACTTCAATCTCGCGAAGACGAAGAGGAAGATATGCTCTGCCGCACCCCAGGAGCCGAGAGCGCGGGCTTGCACCTCAACTCTCGACGGCATCTCCGAGTCGTACCCTCGACCTACGAGGAGCATCGCACCCATGGCGGCCTACACAGCAGTCAACGCTCGCTCGAGGCTTACCCTTCCCCTCCACCCGAGGATCGTCTCTCGGCGTCCAAGTCTTCGGTCAAACGACGTCATCGACAGTCAGGTCGCTCTGAGTCGTCACAGAAGCGCAGCAGCACCAGCGGGTCCATCCGCCACGCTTCGGTTCGTCATGCGAGTGTCGCGAGCACGATGCCGACGATCGCGCAGCTTTTGGAGGAGAAGCAAATGGCCGAAGCGAGGCGCGAGGAGGTACAGAACCAGATCTGGTTGGGCTCCCTCGTTCTGGGCAAGACGATGGGCATCGATGCCGAGACGCTCGAGATGGTCGCTGCTGCTGAACCTTTGACTCCTGAAGCGACGCCGACGCCTTCGAGGGCCGCGTCGCCTCGTCTTTGTAATCGCACGCCCGAGCTCGAGAACGCGCATGGGTTTGCTGCGCTGATGAGGCATGCTGAGCAGGAGTTGGGTACGGAGGCGTCCAAGATCTTTCGATTGCATGAGGCTGAGGACGAGTCGGAGGAAGAGGAGGACGAGACCGATACCGAACAGTCCTCGTCCAAGTCCCCCACGGTCGCTTGGCATCGTACGACCGAGCCCCTCGTCTTTGCTCCTCGGCATGCTACCATTCCGAACGAGGCTGACTCTTCAATTGAGGCATCGAGGGAAAACCCATCTCGATCTCTGTCAACCTCCTCGCTACCAATGTACCTCGTGGGCCACTCCCTCAAAGTCTCCTCGGGTCGTCTAGGCCCCCTCACGAGTACCTCCCCTGCCAACTCTGAGGATCCGGTGTTAGATTCGATCCGCCTACGACGTCGTACAACGTCATTCACCAACTCGTTGAATTCGAACTCGGATGAATCGCCTTGGGGTGGGGAGTTTGATGGGCTCGAAGCGGCGATCGTGTATTGGAGGAGTTTGTGGAGGAGGATCAGGGGGTTGAGTGCTTGATGTGGAATCATTATCATGTTGTTGTGGATTTGACGAAGCATTTATTTGGTGGATTCGAGGAAGCATTTATTTAGAGAGCTGTCAATTAATCTGATTTCTATATACGGACGAACCGACAGCGATGCCACAGCTTATAATATTAATTCCATCCGACTCCAGTTCCAAGGCCCAAAAAGTGGGAATCTATACATTACCCGCTCTACAACGTTGTGCCCTCCAATGCGGCAGCCAAGTCCTTGATAGGAGCTCCAGGCACTTCCTTCGCCGCTTCAAGCGCAGTCGGAGCAGATCCATTCGGCTGGCGCCGCCCCGTTGGTTTCCACCGCGCCTCCCTCCTCCCCTTTCGGATCCTTTATGAAATGAACCCCCTTGCCCTTCCCTCTTCCCTGCATACCTTCCCCCTCCCCTTCCCTCCTACCCGATCCAAGCAAAGTCAACCCTTCCTTCGCACTAAACCTCAATGGACCCCTGGGGAAATCCTCACTCTTATCCAGACCCAGCAAAGCCAACGCCTCGGTATCGAGGTTAGGTGGGTTGTTGTATTCGAATTCGAGTGTACCGCCGTAGCGTTTGGGGATGTTCTCGGGGAGTATGTAGCGTGATAAAGTGGGGAAAACTTCGGATTCGGAGAGAATGTGCATCTGCGTTGGGGGGACGTAACGTGGTTCAGCGCGTCGAATGTAGATTGACAACCATCGCACGAATAACGGACCTTTTCTACAGTCCCTTGATCGAACCCTTTCTGGATCCAACTCCAAACAGTCGAAAAAAATCCTGGTGCCCCGACGATGAAAGTCTGCCCAAGGATCTCGGGGTAATTCGCAGTTTGTAGACCCGAGGCGCGGATCATGTGGTTGCGCAGTGACCAGAATTTGGCAAGGGAGACGTTGGAAATGTCGACGACTTGTGGGATGGGAGTAGATAAATTCTATAAGTTCGGTATCATAAGTGGAGTGCGTGGAGCACTGACTTGTTGTTGTTGCGTCGATGGGGATCTCGAGGTGGTCCCGTGAGAGGGCTTCACAGAGAGGCACGACAAACTCGGTCAAGATCTGCTCGATCGACTGGCCAAATAATCAGTGCGATCCAGAGTGCCTAGGGGACGCGTTACATAAAGGTCACATCCTTCTCGAATATGATCCAGAATGTGGAAAGAAATGTACCTCGGACAAAGCGGTCATTCTTGGTGCTAATCGGTCGGCCTGTTTCGAATACTCGTTGATTCGCTCCTTGGTCAGATCGCTCAGCTTGTACACCGACAACGGCTGGCCTGATATTGTTCTCCTGCCTAAATCGTAGGCGGAATGGTTTTGGAAGATCAAAGTATCAGCTTTCACCCTTGTTCAATTGTGATTCGTTCACTCACCAGTCCATCGCGTATATACAAGTTGACTCGCCACGAATTCGTCCACGTCAAAATTCTCGTACAACTCATTGACCTTTTCGTTCTTGCGCCAATTTTCGGAAGCGACGAATTGGTCGTAGGCCCCATCGACTTGGAATTTGCGAGCGCGGAGGAAGCGGCTGAGTGAGGCACGTCACGTGTTGGGGTCAGTTCAGGCGATGAATGAAGCCGATGATCCGGGGGACAGTTCATCGGTCGTGCGAAGGTTCGTAAGGTTCTTCTATGTCCGTTGCGATCTTCCGTGGGCCCAAACTTGTAGCTTGACAACAACACCATCCGCCTCCGATCCCTCCTCGGCATGTCTCCCTCGGAGTTCGAAACGAGACCTCACACCATCCCTCCTCCCATAGACCTTTCAGACTCACACAAGTGTCGCATCCGAATGAGAGGCCTCCTTATCTTCATCCTCCTCTCCAGCTGGTGTGTAGTAGCCTGCCCCCTCGAGCCGCTGCTTGAACTGATCGAACGCTGTTGATTGAGCTTCGTTGAGATGACCTAAGCGACCTGACAACTGTGGTGTATGTGAACGGTGGGGCAGTAAGTGACGAACGGATGATGGTTTTGAGTTGTGGTCAAGGTTAACTTACGTTGAACACGGGAGGAAATGAAGCCATGGCGGAAGGCGATGACTGGTTGACTTCGTCGACGTGAAGGGATGGGCAAGCAAGATGAACGATCGACCGACTCGGAGTTGTACCGCGAAGCACGGCCGAAAATAAGCGGCTTATGTTAGCGGCGTAGGGATCGTGTCTAACCAGGCATAGATTGTGGAACAACTATGCCGATTGTAGAGAAACCCAGCTGCTGTTCAGCACATAATGTTTCGTGGCATCGAACTGGGAGAAATAGATCTCCCACTGCATGGAGTATCCTTGAAGGTGTTCCGAAGAGGCAGCAACAAGCGAAAAGTATACAGGGGCAGATTACGGCGAATTCTGAGTTTTATTCTAGTCAAAATATCTACGCGAACATTCCAGTCTCCGCCTCACAACGTCGTGCCCTCTAGCGTCGCAGCCAAGTCCTTGATGGGAGCCCCTGGCACCTCCTTCGCCGCCTCAAGTGCCGCAGGGGCAGCAGAGCCATTCTCCTTCACGCCATTCGCCTCCAACTTCTCATCAGCGCCATTCCCCTCGTTCTGCTTCCCCTCCTCTTCCACATACTTGGCCCCCTTCCGAGCTCCTCGACCATTCATCCCCTCACCTTCACCCGCCGGCCTGCCCGTGCCCAAGATGGTCAACCCCTCCTTCTCCCTGTACCTCAACGGAGCCCTCGGCAATTTCTCCCCATCCTTAAGTTCCAGGAGAGCTATCGCCTCGGCGTCGAGATTAGGCCTATCGTCGTATTCGAAATCCAAAGTACCGCCATAACGTTTTGGGATGTTCTCGGGGAGGATGTAACGTGATAAAGTGGGGAAGACCTCAGCTTCGGTGAGGATATGCATCTGTCAAAGTCGGATGTTGGAAGGAAGGATGGACTCATTGAGCCTGAGGCAGTCTACGAGCGTAAATACAGCGTTCATCAGAGTGAGTTGCCTCACCTTCTCCACGGTTCCCTGATCGAAACCTTTCTGGATCCAACCCCAAACGGTGGCAAAGAACCCCGGTGCGCCGACGAGGTACATGTGGCCCAGCAACTCGGGGTAGTTGGCCGTCTGCATCTGGGTAGCCATTTGCAAGTGGGTGCGCAAGGACCAGAATTTTGAAAGTGAGACGTTCGAGATGTCGATGACTTTAGGGCGGAATACGTAGCAGGAAGGTTTGAGGCTGGGTGAGCAAAACTGGAACAAAGAAGAACGAAAGTGGTTGTTGAGCAGCAAACTGAGGCTTGACTAACTCGATGTGACAGAATCGACAGGGACTTCGAGATGTTCTCGGGGGAGCGCATTGCAGAACGGCACCAAGAACTCGGGTAAAGTCTGTTTACGCATTATGGGAATCAGGAAACTCGCAAACACAGTCAGTGCTGAAGACCAGATGTGGTGAATGGGAAAAGAGACGTACCTCGGACAAAGCGATCAATCTCGGCGCGACACGATCGGCTTTTTTGGAGTACTCGTTGATGCGCTCTTTCGACAGCTCACTGAGCCTGTACATCACCAAGGGTTGACCCGCAATTGTTCTTCGGCCTGTAGAGCTCGAAAGTACAATCGGTCAGATGAAAGGACCTCAAAGATGATACAATTTCGACGCGGCGCCAAAGATTTCGGACATACCGGTCCACTGTGAATAGACGAGCTGGCCGGTTCTGAACTCGTCGACGTTGAAGTTTCTGTACAAGTCGTCGACCTTTTCGTTTTTGCGCCATTTCTCGGACGCAACAAATTGGTTATAGGCTCCCTCAACTTGGAACTTGCGCGCTCGGAGGAAGCGGCTGTTAGGAGGGGCGGAAGGCAAGGTGCCAGGGTTAGAGAGCGGATGGAAGCGGTGACGGGGTCAGCTTCTCGATTATTCAAGGGGACGGTTTGGTGGCCGCATTGCTTCGATCCCTTCAAACCAAGCTCTCGGGTTCGTTGAACTCGGATTAGGATCGTATAGCCCCTCCAGCTTCACCCCTTGGGGAATTCGCAAAGGGCTCCGGGCCATTTGACACGTCACCCAACTCGCGCCGATCCATAACCGGGTCACCGAATGACAACGACTCACACGATCGTCGCCTCAGTATGCGACGCCTCCTTCCCGTCTTCAGCCGGGGTATAGTAGCCCCCATCTTGTAGACGTTGCTTGAATTCATCAAAGGCCGTCGTCTGCGCTTCGGTGAGGTGGCCTATCCGACCGGAGAGCTGTGTGAACGAGACGGCACGAACCGTGCGCACAAGTTGCGCGATCAGCAAGGCGCGGAGGTTTAGCTGCCGTTATGGGGGTCCGTGTAGTAGGCGCAGTGGAGCTTACATTGATAACGGGAGAGATGGCAGTCATATTGGGTGATGGTCTTTGAAGTCGACGAACGGATGGGTCAAAAGCGCAAGGCAGAAGTGCAAGTGAAACCACTAGCCGACCAGATGGGGAAAGGGGTGAGAGAGATGGCAATGAATGATCGAAGCGGTCGCCGATCACTCCGGCGAGCTATGGCGATCTGCCAGGCGCCCCGAACCCCGGGGTCTCGACCTCACAGGTTCCCGCCTCCTCCGTCTCCACCTCTATTCGCGTCTTCATCGAAAGCGCAGGCCGCAGCTCGAAGCGGAGTGACAATTTTGTGAAACATGTGCCTCTTCATTATATCCCAACCGCATACATCTAGAATATCTGTATTCCTGCTTGCAGATTCGAAACAGTTCGGCCACCCCACCCCCCCCTCACGGTTAATGAATTAACCTCATCGCTCGCTACGTCACCTGCCTGGGAAGCGCAAAATTTCTTCTGAATTCACATTTTGTGTACTTAGCGAACCGAATAAATAGCCGAAAACCAGTCCTCATTCCCAAGCATCCTCATTCAGCCAATGACTCAGGGTCGGGGCGATCGGTTCCCCACTCGAGCCGCCATCGAGCAGACTTTGCGAACCCTCCTCGATCTCGACCTTGACCAATCTCGGTTCATTCTCGTCCTGGGAATCTGAATCCAGCTTGAATGTTCCTGCCGAAGGGAGCAAGACATGGGAAGGCAAAATATGACCATCCCATATCCTTTTCGTCCGTTCGAGCAGCGGTATCGAAGGTGTGAGAGGGACGACGATGAGTGATTGCGAGGTCGAGTTCTCGACCGATGTCGACGAGGTGGAAGACGATGTTATCCGGGATGTTCTTGAGAATCCAGGTATGGAAGAGTAGTAGTCGTCGGAGGAACAGACGCATGCGTCCTCGGAGCAGGTGCAGGAGCTCGACAGGGACGTTGAAGAGGAGAAGGGGGAATCCGAGCGCGAGGAAGAGGGCTCGTCTCGGTCGGAAAGGGTAGCCGAGGTCGACGAGGGCGAATAGCGATGAAAGGACGCTTTTGAGGCAACTGTGAAGTCATCAAATGTCGTAGATTCCTTGAGTTCAGGTGAGGCTCGGGCCGTCTGGATCACGTTTGACCGCGAGAATCGAGGAAAGAACTGACCTCCTTGACGACTGGCGGTGATTCTCGCGTGCGCCAACTTGACGGCCGAACAACACCAACTATTGGAAAGGGAGAGATCCCCTTGCCCATCTTGCCACCCGATGTAGAAGGGACCGAATTGAGGCGAGCTGGTTCGAGCTTGTCTTTGTTCGAAGGGGCTCAAGTTTGAGGGTCGTGCACAGGCCATCGGCGGTGGTGAGGAGAAGCCCCTGGTGAGGCACGCAGATTCGCGAGGGGGTCGTGCGGTCACGGTCGACGCGACGACGGTCCGGCCTGTTCACGTAACAAAGCGAGACGTGCTCCGGGTCAGCAGGGCAAGTGCGTGAGAACCGGATACGGTACAAAGTTTAGCTCACCCGTCGATACGTCTGAAGAGCTACTCGTTGAGGCCAATACATTGGCTACCAACACCGTCTCGTCGGCGCTGGCGTCGGCTGGTCTCGATCGAGCACGTGAAGTCGGCATCGAAGCCGTGGCGCTCTGCCCCGACGCTGTCCGGCGATTCGGCGTCCATCGCGCACGACTCCTCTTCTTCGTCCTCGAGGTCGTGGTCGCCATGATTCGGGGTTCAAAGGTTGTAAGATTCCGAGATGAGATAGTAGTGCGAGGAAAAAAGGGCGGGATGAAAGCGGTAAAGTTAAGCGCAAGAAGAGGCCTCGACTTGAGGCTGTTGGCCTCGGCGCTTGGACCACTTATATTTGGTGCGCGGCGGCGAGCTGTATAGCCGAGGCTCGTGAAGCGTGAAGATTGGATCGGCGCAATCGGGAAGCGATCTCGATCGCAGTGACTCGTGGACAGGGGGCATGTTCCGATCGATGAGATACCTGCACGAAGTTTTGAAATGATGTCATTTCGGCAGCTCTGAGACGATGTTCCACTCTTAAAAAGATGTCGAATTTACGTCCTTGAAGCGGCGGACTGGGGAATTGAAAACTTCCAGGCCAGGGCACGAGTAACTTTGGTGTTCGTCATCGGGCATGACTCATGAGACTCCCTGAAGGAGGACCATGCATCTCGCTCACAGTGGTACAAAGTCCCTTCCTGATTTTCCGTCCTCTCGACCAATGATTCTTCTACGGCGATCAATTCTGCATCAACTCATCCAAGGTTCTCGAGGTCCGGGATCGTCGAAAATCTTCACCAGTCGCTTAGTAACCCGGTCGAATCGTCGGTCTCGACTTTATATCCACGAATGGACGATCAGCAAAGTTAGCCGGCCATCCCGAGTGATGGAGGTTGGACGAAGCTTGTTCGGTGCAAGAGACGTGATGTTCGATGCTTTTCGGCTTGAATGGTAAGCTGCCGGTGATGGTCCCTCGGTCAAACTTGTCGGGAGCAAATTATTTTGCGAGAGCGGCCAGCGATTACACGATTGGCGAATAAAGACAAGGCATTGTGGTATGCAGTATTCAGGACTATGATAGGTTTTCCGCCAACTTTGGAGGCATCTCACGGCTCAGCTGCGGGCATGGGTCGAGATGAGAGTCGCAGCAAAGGGCGTAGCCGCTGTTACGAGGCTATTCCTGAAGCGGTCCGAGCGCAACGAGCCACCGCGTAACGTGCCACTCGCGTCTCTGTCCTCGTCGATTTCACCCTCCGCTCACCCAAGCCCAAACCCCACTAGCTCACAATGTCTTTCCTCTCCACCGCCCGACAACCCGCATTCCGATCGTTCTCGACAACACGGGTTGCTTTGCAGTCGTCGTCGTCGTCGTCATCGTCATCGGATGCACCTGTTGCGCCGGCGTCCAACACGGCCGTCGCACCGGTTCGAGCCCCGGGAGCGGTCGCCCAGGCGGGTGTCGTCAGTGGTGTACCTGGTACGTGATTGGGAAACATCTACGCTGAAATGTTAGGGTGATGTGGGTGCAGTTGAGGTACCTCATATGACCAGGCTCACGATTGGGGTAGCCAACTGGCTCACCTCCGCATCCGTCCCTTCCCTACATCGCCACCTACATCCAATCCTTCCACCCACAAACCTATACTGACCCTTAACTCATCTCGCATTACAGACGAAGTGCACCACCGCTCCGTGCGCATCTTTCGCCCTTCGCCGCCGTCGTCCCAATCCGCCAAGGCGACCTCACATCACTGGCGCATCGACTGGGACATCCTTCAGGGTGCTGGGCGGTGGGAGAACCCTTTGATGGGGTGGGCTAGCACGTGAGTTGTCGGAGGTGAATTACGGGCAGCGTGGAAGAAGCGGTTTGGCCAAGGCGGGGGGGTGTAGATAGGGAAGGGTCCACGTCGTTGAGGACCCGCCGGGGAAAGCACCTACTACACCATGTACAGATAGGAACTCACGCACTTTATAATGCTCCCCATTAGTGCCGACTACCTCCAAGGCACGCACCTCAAATTCAACACCAAGGACGCAGCGATCCATTTCTGCGAGAAGCAAGGCTACCAGTACTTTGTTCAGGAGCCGCAGCAGGCCAAATTCAAGCCCAAGTCGTATGCCTCGTACGTTCTTCCATCCTCAAGTTGAGAAAAGGGGTTTGGGACGAGCGGTGGGAAGGAGTGATTGAATGGCAAGAAAAGAGTTGCTTACTTTTTCACATCTTCGTGTTCCTCTCGCGACAGGAACTACAACTATTCGGCCAAGCCGTTAAGGATTGCGCACACCAAGTAGAGGTGCGATGGCGAACACGTTAGATGGATGAGCGAGATTGGCATTGCAGACGTCCTCTTTATGTAATTTTTTCTTTTGGTGGTTTGAAACGAAGCGAGGTCTGGGTACGACGACAAAGTCATTCGAGGCTCGGAAGAGGGATCGGCGAGAGGGAGGGGAGGGTAGAATGGGAGAGTGCTCTGAGAGGAGCGGTACATTGTGGTATTACAGGTGTTTGAGCAGCAGCAGATACAGGAGCAAGCGGAGGTGAGAACGACTTTGTCCAAGGAGGTCGGGCCCCAGTAAGGGGAAGAAAGCCAAAAAGGCAAGAAGGCAAGAAACGTGGCCAAGTCAAGCTGAAGAAGGGATTGAGAGAATTGTAGGGGTACGAGGGCGGATCGAAGAAGCAAGGTCTATGAAGGCTGGAGAGAATTTTGTTGTTGAGCGCCGTTACTGTTGAGCATGACGTTCGAGTGTAGGTGGTCTCCTCCTCCGAGGAAAGGCTGAAACCCATTCACGGCTGACCACGTCCACAGCTCTTGTTGCTGAGCTTGAGCCAACCTCGCATGAACCGGTGGGAAGTGCTGATGATTCGGTTGGTAGACAGGTGGGTGCAGTTCCGGAGTACCATCGTGGTAGAAATGAGGCGGATCAAGCGGCGCATCATCAAAAAGTTGAAGAGGGTCCTGAGGAGGCCCTTGATTCGGATCAAAGAGACGGTGGTTGTAGTAGACTTGCGGGTAGGGGGACATGTGGGGGAAGGTCGCGAGTTCGTAGGATGGGCTGGCGGTATAGGAGCGGAAGGAGGGGCAGTAATTGCTCAGAGGGGAACCTAGCGGGTTGGAACCGGTGGGGAGGCTGGGAGCAGTTGGCTTGGGGGTGTGAGAGGAGAAGGAGGCTGTACGATAGGGAGGTCAGAGTCAGTGGGAGGTTCAAGGGTTCAACGAAAGAGCGCATAACTCTCACCGATAGGGAACTTGTACCCTCCCGATTCGCACAGAGTTGACCAAACCGAACGCCACTTGTGCTTGGCCTGCTTCATAGCCACCTTGCTCCTGTCAACCGTACCCGCCTCGCTCGCCGAATTTTCACTCCTTTTGGTGATCGAGTCTCCATCTTTGACCACACGACTATGACGACGTCTCCAACCAAGCACTTGAGCGAGAACGCACAAGCCAACAAGGAAGAGCACGACCAAGACCCCACTGATGGCAAGGATCAAAGGGATGCGATGTGAGGTCGTCGAGCGAGGGGCCAGGTTGGAAGCATGTAGCTGAGTGACCGTAGAGTCCGAGGAGGCCGAGTTGGAGGTGTAGTCGTTGTCGGGGTCCGCGAAGGGGGTACGTTGGGTGTTGTGATCCGAAGGACGGAACTGGGTAGGTGCTTGCGAGGAGTCCATTTCTGGGGAGGGGAGTTCATAGGGGGTCAGAGACGGCCTCGGACTCAGCGCGCGCGCGCGAAAACTCTGCCTCGGAGAACGCGTTGACTCTGACTGACCTGCTGGACGGAAACGCTCACGATTCCAGACAATCAGATGCACCAAGTCCAAGAGTGGACGGAGAGGGAGAAGAAGACCTTGGAAGGAGATCGTTCTGACCTTTTGAACGAGACGTATGGTCGTACCGTCGTCGGTCCCCTCAATCGGTGCACTGTGCAAAACTCGATGTGAACCGCGCGTGGCCCGGTGCTCGTGCGCGGCCGCCGATCGGAGCCTTGATCGGCGGCCGGGACTCGGAACGGCCCGTGCGATCGAACACTACTTTTGAGGCTTGACGTGCTGAACCTGGGCCTGATATGTATTGAGAAAAGTGATGAGCACATCTTCCAGCTAATTTCCTTGCTTCACTGAATGTTCACGTTCGTGCTCCTTGCAACACGAGCAAATTGCCAGACAGGTCGCACTCAGCCGGTTAGGCACGTGGTTGAGACCGGTGCATCCCGGCGGCTCGATGTGTCTCGGGGATCGGCGAGCATCCGCGCGATCGACTCGACGGCGGTTGCACTACGGGTTGCACTTCAGTCGTGTGCGTTTGGCTCTTCCCACACACATCCCAACCTTCTCCCTTTCATATCAGTCATGGCACAAGTTCAAGAAGAACACAAAGACGATACCTCCGCCTCTCCTCCCGCGGGATTGATCGGTCGTTCGTTGGCGACGCTCTCAGTCGCGTAAGTCGTTCCCACCCTCGGCTAGCTCGGGGGCTAGCTTCGGGGCTCGAGAGTCGAGTGGCCCCAACTTGAATTCAGAAGCTGACGCATGCAATGGTGATTTCGTACAGATGGAAACAACGCGCTCTGGTACAGACTGCGTTGGTCACGACGGCGAGGTTTTATACCATTGGAGGTGAGTCGCAGTCGTCGCCGGCTTTGTTGGGGTAGAATTCGAGCTCCGCGACTTGGAGGAGCCTGAGCAGACATCACCCGTGTGGGCGGTCCGCGGCGTTCGCTCGCACCTTTCTCGGAAGAACACACTCGGCAATTGGTCGCTAGGAGTCGGCTCTGGGGAATGTCGATTTTTGCGGGATCTGACATACCTCAGCTACCTACCGGCATTGGTGTGAAGTATATGTTGTGAATCTGTGCTATATCTGACTCCACTCCACCACATGCTTTCTTTGCAGGCGGCCACGAGGCATGGGATCTGCGCACCGCCATCTTCACCGGCATCGCTCGAGCCGTCTCGAAGGAATCGAGGAAAAGGCAAGACCCCAATGCCGTTATCGATGCCGCAAAGGTTTGTTTTCTCATAATCACACGGTTGTATTGCGCTTCATATCTCGCAAACTCACCTTTAATGCCTTCACTTTTGGCGTGAGACAGGAGACGCAATCCCTACGCAAGAGGCTCGTCGTGCTCGAGATGAAGAACCCAAAGTTCGGCGCGTGCGTTGAAATTAAGATTCCCGTCAAACCCAAGCGAGGGCTGGGTGGGATCTTGGAGTTGCTTGATCAGGAAGAAGAGGTGGGGAGAGAGATTCCGGTGAGTTTAAGAGTCTGGGAATGTAAGTCGTACAGTTCGCATAAGTCGGATGCTAACGGGTTGTTGCTGGTTAGGCTGAATGGCAACTACACAAAGATGTCAAGGGCAAGGCGAACGAAAGAGTGCTGCTCTATCTCCATGGTGGTGGATACACTCGTAGGTCTCCAATGTGATGTCCGTCACCTCATCTGCGTGTGCTAACTTCGTCTCATCCTCTCACGCCAGTCCTCAGCCCAAGGACTCAACGACCAATCTCGCTTCTCCTCTCTCAGGAGCTCGGCTGTCGCGTGCTGTGTAAGTTGCACTGTCCCCTATCTCAAGTTTGAAAGGCGTCTCTGATCAATGTGTATACTGTCCGTAGCTGTCGACTACCGACTCGCTCCAGAAACCGTCTTCCCTGGCGCTCTTTACGATGCCGTGACCTCGTACCTCTACCTGACCGAAGAGCTCAAGGTTTCACCTTCCAACGTCCTCATCGGCGGTGATAGTGCTGGTGCTGGACTGTGCCTCTCGTTGATGCTCTACCTCCGCGATACCAAGATGAATCAAGTAGCAGGTGCTATCCTCTTGTCCCCGTTCTGCGATATCACTCATTCGTTGCGCTCCTGGGAGTCGAATGGGGTAGGTCCAAGCACCCCTGCGCATGTTCTTGGTCTGGGTGAAACTAACCATTCCACTTTTATCCAGCACCTCGACTACCTCAGCCTCCCTGTCGACCCCTCCCCCTTGACCCCAGCCAAACTCTACGCACCCTCCAACGCTCTGCACCCCTACGTCACCTCCGTCTTGGCAGACCACAAAAACCTCCCGCCTCTCCTTCTTCAAGCCGGAGGCGCCGAAACCCTACGCGACGAAGTGACGCTCTTGGCCCATCGTGCCGATCGTGCGGGCGTCGATGTGACGCATGAGATTTATGATTCGGGGGTGCACGTGACGCATATTTTCTTTGAAGGAGAATTGGCGAGGGTTTGTAGGAAACAGGTCGGGGTTTGGGCTCAGAAGGTTCAGGGGCCGGATAAGTTGAAGAACAGGAGCGAGGGGTGGAGTGAGGTCGATGCGTTGTTCGGATCGGAATGGAAGAGATTGGAAGCAAACGCGAATAAAGGTGGTGAGAACAAGAGTGGTGGAGCCGAGAAGGAGAAGGCGACTCCTCAACCGGCGTTCATTTTCGAACCTGTTGTTCAAGAAGCGCCCCAAGTTCAACTGCTCCAGACCGCGAACGAGGAGGTTGTTAAAGCTGTCGAGGAGGACGCCGAGTACAAACCTAGGAAAGGCTTGACGACGATTTTTGTCCCCAAGAGGAACCCCAAGGCGGGGCTGGTGGGTAAAGTCCGAGGGGTGTTGCATTTGTGAGCAAGTGGAGTATCCGTGGGAGTAATGTCGTATCGTTTGGAGAAAGTACTTTCTTGTGGTGAAACGAAGACTGGTTGATTATCGATTATCGAACAGAAAATCATGACAGATGTTATCGAACAAAAGGCTATGACAGATGGATAGGCGACTACTAGGAACTGCGACATACCCCCCCGAGGTGACTGGTAACATCCTCAAGCTGTGTCACACAAGCTCCGAACCTCCAAACAGAATAGAGTAACCTCGCACTGCGGTACTCAGGATCCCGTCGGAAGCAGCGGGTGTAGCGCGCCGGGTTCAGGAGTCATTTCGGTTGTAGCAGAGCCGAGTTTCGTTTCCAATTGTCAAGGTCACCACCGGTTCGGGCAGGATCAAAACACCGCTTTCGGCAGATTTTTCAACGATAAAGCGGCCCCGGGTAAAAACTCAGTACTTCGGTGACTCAAGGATTGACTGTCAGCGAGGAATCATGTGGCAGGATTTGGATGGAAGACCGGGCCGGATACGCGGATGAAGGAGTGAAGGGGAATGAAAGGAGCGCAGTGGTTTGAATGGTCGGAACGTCTGAGGGGAGTTTGCTTCTTGTTTCCAGCGAGACCACTTCCCGGATCCAATACAGAATCTTGCCCGGCTCTCACTTTCTGCGTGTTTCAAGTCTCGTTCGGCGTCGTCTCCAGTCTCCAGTCTCAGTGTTTCGTTCTCGTACTCGGCCTTGTTTTCTCGTTTCTGCTCCGCCCCTTTCCCTTCCCCGTCTCTCCGCCGTTCCGGTTGCTCTCTTCCTCGTCTCTCGTCTCCCTCGCTTTCGGTCTCAGTCTCATCTTCTCCCTTATCTTTCCATATCATCGTTGATCGACCGCTTTGCTATACCATAGCACACCTCACGAGCTCTCAGACTTCTCGCCCAGACCTCTCGCGGGGGTGGATTGGGTGTTGATGCTGGTCCCGGTAGTGTGCTGGGAGTTGAAGTAGGCTTCAGATCTGGATTCGAATCTGATTCTCGCAGGACGTCCGCCCATCAAAAGGTCCGGTCTTCAGCCCGAGGACCTGGACCGGCACCGGGGCCGTCCCAACTTTCAAGCCGGGTCGAGACCAAGAGTCCGTGGAACTCCGAGAAGCCACCCTTGCCGGGCCAATGGCAAGAGAGGTGCCGTCAGTTGGGGGCGAGCAGGCGAGCCGGCGCGACGGTGAAACAGGAGGTTCGCGAGTGGTTCCCAGGGTGCAGAGGCGGCAGGGCCAGGAAGATGCGTAATGAGGGCTTGCGCCTGGGTCACTACGTAGCAAGGTGTTTATCACATTGTAGAGTAATTTTTTTCAGTTCCTTACCTAGCTGAATCGTGTACGCGCTTTGAGACTTTCTTTAAATGGCCTTCCTTCGGAACCGCCGCCACGCATAGTCACCACCGACGATCCTCAGAAAATCACACGCGCGCCGTCTCCGGATTCCGACGCCCAAACACGCTGATCTTTACACCTGAACAGGACATGCAGTGGTAGCATAAGCTTGAGAGCACTGTGGGAAAAAATCAACATCAAGGAAGCTCCAATGACGACCGTCGCGGCGAGTTTCGGGGGGAACCCGACGGTGACACTGATCTTGCAGCTCCCGTGCTCGCGATACGTTGGCCTTCGGACAGCGCTAGCTCGGCCAATACGGGCCCAAATGAACTGGGGAAAATACCGTTGGGCTTCTCAGAGCTTGTTGTACATGAAACTATGAGTTCAGTCGCAATTTTTTTCGCACATTTGTTTTTGTTTTTGTAGAACTCGTTCATCATATTGCCCCCAATTCCTGTTCCCCCTAATTGGCCTACGGAAAAACTAGATGGAAGTCGACGATGATAACACAAACCGCCCGCAAGATGCGAGAAACGGGCCGGTGTCCACCAATCCGATACTTGGGATTCAAGTGCCCCAGCCAAGCGGTTGCTCCCCCCCCCCCCCCCCCAGGAGACGAATGAGAGAGAGAAGGAGAGAGAGAGAGAAAGAGAAAAGAGTAATAAAACAATTTACTAAGCGACAAGAGGCCCGCCCCGCCGTCACTTCCCAACTCGGTCGAGACAAAGACAGGAGATCGACTGCGCAACTACCCTGACCCGCGAAGTCCTAAGTCTATGCTCGGTCACAACAAGACGCGGTGGAGGCCCCTCAAAACCTCCACCTCAGCAGTCCCTGGTCCCTCAAAGCCGACTTTCTGCCTGTGTCTGCTGATCCCTCCCTTGACTCAGAACCCCGAAGCCAAAGAGCGCGAGTCACCGTCGAGTCAATCTCAAATCGCGAGCCGGTCCATGAGCAACGAAGGCAGACCTGTAATAGATGAAAGATGAAAGCAAGATATTTAGTATACAGTGTTTTGTTGGAAGATGAAGCGTGATGGTGTGTGTGTGTGTGGGGTGTGGTGGGGGGAAATCGAACCCAGCCTCTACTGCCCTCGCCCGCCCCTTGCTCCTCCCGTCCTCAACTTCATCCTCTCCTCCAGTACCATTCTCCTCCTCTCCACGCTTTCCATTCTCGTCCCGTGCTTCTGCATCCTCCATCTCCCACTGCTGATCATCTCCAAAACCATCCCCGTGAACATCTCGATCGTCCTGCCCGCCCCTTCCTGTTCGCTGAGCTTGGCCTTGAGCTTGGGGAGGCCAAAGAGCCGTTGCAGTGTCGTGTACTGGGCTTCCTCAATCGTGTCGCACCCGATTGCGTCGCAGAGCACGCCCCTTGCCGCGATCCAGACATTCCGCGAGTCAACGCAGCCGAAAAAGTAGTGGTCGGTGTCGTCCACCGGCGCTTCGCAGACGAGGCACGCGGGAGAAGTGTCGTGGTTCTGTTGGTGTTGCAGCTTGCGCGTCGGGGTGAAGCGGAGAATCAGCTTGAACCAAACTTCCCTCTCCCTCGCCGTCAGTGCCTTCGAGTTGACCGCCTTCCAAAAGCTCCTGAGGTCGTCCGGCTGCGGTGGTCCCTTGAGCCCGAGCGTGTTGGTAAAGGCCTTCGCGTTCAGGACCCGGCGGATGCGACGGATGGTGTACGGTCGAGCCATGTTCAGCAGCTTGTACTGGCTCGCCTGCTGTGGAAGCACCGGGTCCGGAAGGCGCTGCTCCATTGCGAAGCGGGCCACGGGCTTGGGGAGAATCGCCTCGAGCGGTGCGCTGGTGCCGATCCGGGGAGGCACGTTGAGCCGTCCTGCCGCCACCGCCACCGCCAAGGGCGTGTTCTTGTGTCGATCGACAGTAAACCGGTACCAGGCCGCGATTGCCAGTCGCTGCGGGAGCCCGCGTCGATCGTACTCGCTGTTGTCGCCGAGCACATCCGCCGGCGGCGTCCAAAGGTGAAACCCCCCACCCGCATACAACTCGCGCCGGTAGAGATCCACCACCTTCGGGTAGCCCTGGAGACGAAGGTAGTCAGGTATATGAACCGCGTCGATGGTCTGTCTCCCTCTGATGGGGGTGTGGAGGCTGCCGAGCAAGGTGGGAAGCGCGAGCAGGTTCGCGATGGTCAAGGTCCTCGGGTTGACCTGCGCGCCTTGCTGTTTCGGAACCCCCAATGCTGCTTGCCATCGGGGATGGATGTGGC
This sequence comes from Microbotryum lychnidis-dioicae p1A1 Lamole, assembly GCA_001244265.2. Lineage (NCBI taxonomy): Eukaryota > Fungi > Basidiomycota > Microbotryomycetes > Microbotryales > Microbotryaceae > Microbotryum > Microbotryum lychnidis-dioicae. Next base: position 597,805 of record CDLV01000018.1, read on the forward strand.
CAGAGATCTCTGGCCAGGTCGAGGTCGGACTGAGCTCGCTGGAGAGCCGCGCGCGCAAGTCCTTGCCAGATCGCGCCCGAACCGCCGAGAAGAACGTCCCAGATCCGTGCCGCAACCGCGTCCACGACGTCCTGCATCCTGATCACCCCGAGTCCCCCTTGAGCTTGGCTGTGAACACGATATCTCTGCCGTAGCTGGTCCTGCCCTTGCCCCCACGGACGAAATCGACGAGCATGTCATCGAGCTTCTTGACGACTTCGGGCGGCGGGATGTCGGCTGCAAGGAAGTGCAGGATCTTGGGGATGGCGTACCGATTGACGTAAAAGGCACGGGTGTGGTGTGTGAGCCAGCGATGCGGCAAAAGGGAAAGACCAAAAAATATGAGTACATATTGTGGTAAGATGCGGGCCCTGACGCAGCGCCGGTGGGTTAGGGGTATACTTGGACATTGCCATTGTCTAGACCTGGGTTCGAGTCCCAGTCGGCGCATTCGCTTTTTGCGGCTTTGTGGGTTTCAACTGTTGGACCACGTGTTCCTGTTGTAGACTCGCGCGTCGTAGGGCGAGAGAGTGGGCGAATTAGTAATCTCGGAGTTGAGCCTGAACGAGGGACGAGGAATAATATCGCGCGGGTATTCTCTCGTCTCCGAAGTCAAACGGCTGCTTAACGGCTGCTTCTACTCGCGCCACCAACTCGCTCCCGCTCTCGCTCTCGTTCTGCCTCATCCGCACCTCCCCATCTCCTTCAACATGCTCGCTCTCCGATCCAGTTCGAGAGTGAGTTCTGGGCTGCTCTCCTTTTTTGGTTGGTGGCTGTGCTCTTGCTGACTGTGCGATGCTCCTGCACAGTCTGTTGTGCGTGCGACCAGTCGGTTGCAGCCCATGTTCGCGCGTGGGTTGGCGACCGCGTCCGATCCGTACGACGTGGTGGTCATTGGTGGCGGTGAGTCAGTGCGGCAGTCAAACCTGGAGGGAGGAGCATCGTCTGTTGTCCGTTGTCGTCGGGACGCGGATCAGCGGATCGGATTCGAGTCGATTGGGCTCCGCAACCCAACCGAGCCCAAGGCGGCCAAACCAGCGGCGGCAGATCCCGACGGCACATTCCCGGCATCTCCTGTAAAGCATCCACACCCTGTTGTCGATACTGTACTGACTTTATGATCGTATCTCATCTACCTCACGTCTCTCATTCTCGGAATGCGCGCTCATTCACGACCACCCCGCGGCCGATCGATGCAACGTCTCGACCTCGGTTGGTCTCGGCTCGCACGACCTTGCTGACTCTCAGGACCCGGTGGATACGTTGCTGCCATCAAGGCCGCTCAAGTCGGTCTCAAGGTCAGTCCTTCGTCTCAGCTCTCCTGTGCTCGGGCGGGCGGAGGAAATGTAGCCTCAGGGGAGCTCTTCCCTTCTCCTTCGTGCCCCCGTCCGCCACGTACTTGTTCAAGTGAGCCCCACTCTCTCTAACACACTCTCCTCCACCCGCGCTCTCTTCCATCGTAACAGACGGCTTGCATTGAGAAGCGAGGATCGCTGGGAGGGACATGTCTCAACGTCGGCTGCATCCCCTCCAAGGCCATGCTCAACAACTCGCGCATCTTCCACCAAACTCTGCACGACACCAAAGCCCGAGGAATCGATGGTCAGTCCACTACGGGACATGCAGTCACTGTCGCCTTTGCACTGAATTTTGTCATTCCCACACGCACACTCGACACAGTCGGTGAGGTCAAGTTGAACTTGCCCGTGATGCTCGAGGCCAAGAACAAATCCGTAGCGGCCTTGACCGGCGGTGTCGAGTACCTGCTCAAGAAGAACAAGGTCGACTACATCAAGGGTGAAGCCTCGTTCGCCTCCGCGACCGAGATTGACGTCGCCCTCCTCGATGGTGGAAAGACCCAAGTCTCGGCCAAAAACGTCATTATCGCCACCGGATCCGAGGTGACACCCTTCCCCGGTATGGAGATTGACGAGAAACAGATCGTCTCGTCGACTGGTGTCCTGGACCTGCAAAAGGTACCCGAGAAGTTGGTCGTCATTGGTGCCGGTGTCATCGGTTTGGAGATGGGCTCCGTCTGGTCCCGGTTAGGCGCCAAGGTCGAGGTCGTCGAGTTCTTGGGCGGCATCGGAGGTGCCGGTATCGACGGCGGCATCGCCAAGGCATTCCAAAAGATCTTGACCAAGCAAGGCATCAAGTTCTCGCTCAACACCAAGGTGCTCGGCGCGACCAAGAAGGATGGCAAAGTCTCGCTCGAGATCGAGGGGGCCAAGGATGGCAAGAAGTCGACGATCGAGGCCGACGTCGTACTCGTCGCGATCGGGCGTCGCCCCGTGACCAAGGGCTTGAACTTGGAGAAGATCGGTGTCGAGGTCGACAACCGAGGGAGGATCGTCATCGACTCCGCGTTCAACACCTCGGTCAAGAACATCAAGTGCATCGGTGATGTCACCTTTGGGCCCATGTTGGCCCACAAGGCCGAGGAGGAGGGTATCGCCGCCGTCGAGTACATCAAGTCCGGCCACGGTCACGTCAACTACTCTGTGCGTTTCTGCAGGCTTGACTGTTGAACTGGGCTCCCAGCTGACCTTGCGCCTGATTGAATACACTCTCACTTTGAACAGGCGATCCCTGCGGTCGTGTACACGCACCCCGAGGTCGCATGGGTCGGCAAGACCGAGGAGGACCTCAAGGCCGAAGGCATCGAGTACAATATCGGCTCGTTCCCCATGGTCGCCAACTCGCGTGCCAAGACGAACAACGACACGGACGGTTTGGTCAAGGTTTTGACGGAGAAGAAGACTGACAAGGTTCTTGGATGCCACATCGTGAGTGCTATCTGTTCCGACGAGTTGATTCCGGGGCCCTTCAGCTGACTCAGTAAGGGTTGTTTGGGCAATGCAGATCGCTTCCGTTGCCGGTGACATGATCGCCGAGATGGTGCTTGCTATCGAGTACGGTTCAAGCGGTGAGGACGTCGCAAGGACGACCCACGCCCACCCTACGGGTCAGTCCATCACCTCACCACGCGATGTGCTTTTCGGACTGCTATTGACACGCTGCGTCCTCTTTTTAACAGTTTCCGAGGCCGTAAAGGAGGCAGCTCTGATGGCCTCGAGTGGAAAGGCCATCAACTTCTAATCGGACCATCTCTTGTCTTTCTCTCTACATAGCCCCCTCCTTCGGTCTGTTACTAGTTTTTGTGTGTTTTCGGCATGGGCAATGGAGATCTGACAGGAAAGCCAGGCTGGTAGATTGGTGGGAGAGAGGCCCGAGTGCGGCCCGACATGTAAGACGGTTTCTAGGTTGAACTCTCGGTAGTCCAATCGACTTATTATGTTCCTCACAGGGTAGACAAGACACACATCATCATTTCGCTTTATGGGGTTCCAGTTGAATCTGTGATCTGTCCGACTTTCGTGCGGACCAAAGTGTGGGTGGCGTTGCGCTTAGTGGGCTACGTCATCCTCGGGATCGAGGCGAGCAGGCCGATCGGCCGATGCCGACGTTGCTTCTCGCTTCGAATACTCGCGGCGGCTCGATTGCAGCTTGACACTTTGATCTGGGAAGTGCAGGAGGGAAGGTGACGATGACGTAGTTTAGGCGGACCGTTCAACTCGGCCATGTTTTAGTCTGGCTAGCGGCACTGCTCGGTGGTTCTCCGATCTCTTTGGCCCCCACTTGTCGGAGCGAGTTTCTTTCCTTTCTCTACCCCCTCTCGCTCCGTACACTCCTGCTTCACCTACGAAATCTTCCCATCCTACGTTATGAGCTCCGATCTTCAATTCAAAGGCTACGCCATCCATGACACCAAGAAGTTCACCGAGTTCAAGCTGATCGACTTCCAGTGAGTTTCCAACTTGATAGGATCTTTTTCCGATCCGATTCGTTCTCTCGGTCGCCACAAATTGCTCCCTCCGAGTCGCGGCGCCACTGCGGCTCAGATTGGGTCGGGCTACCGCTGGTTCAGACATGAAACACGATTGAGGAGCAATTCGGTTGTAAAACAATGTTAAATCTCACTTTGACTCCTTCCACCACTTCACTCAGGCCCAAGACTTTCGGTGATTACGACATCGAGATCAAGGTCAGTTTCTTCGCGGGCACGACGAGCATGTCTCAAATGTGACCGCCCGAGACTGACATTATCTAGTCACTTGCAACCCTTCTCGAAAATAGATCAACTGCTGTGGTGTCTGCTCTTCCGATGTTCACACCATCACGGGTGGCTGGGGTGAACCCATTCTTCGTGAGTCAAACCAAGATTTTCAGGCTCAGCGCACCAGTCCCAGTTCACCTTATTTAATCTCATCTTGTTGCGATTCTCCAAACAGCCATGATCACGGGTCACGAAGTGGCGGGTGTCGTTACCCGCGTTGGCTCCAAGCACTCGGGCGAGTTCAGGGTCGGTGACCGAGCCGGTGTCGGCGCCCAAGTCTGCTCGTGCTTCAAGTGCGAGCCTTGCAAGACCGACAACGAGAACTACTGCGTCACGGGTGGTGTCGAAACCTACAACGCCAAGTACGAAAACGGAGACATTGCTCACGGCGGTTACTCGACCGGTATCCGTGTCCACGAACGCTTCGTCTTCAAATTGCCCGACGCGCTTTCGGACGAGGATGCGGCCCCTATGCTCTGCGGTGGTCTGACCGTCTTTGCGCCGCTCAAGAATCACGGCATCAAGGAGGGCAGCAAGGTTGCGATTGTCGGTATTGGAGGACTCGGTCACTTTGCCATTCAGTTCGCCAAGGCTCTCGGTGCCGAGGTGACGGCTTTCTCTCACCAAGCCGACAAGGAGAAGGATGCGCGTGCGATGGGTGCCTCGGACTTTGTGTTGACGTCCAAGAAGGACTTTGCCAAGGACTACGCGCAAAAGTTTGATCTCGTACTCTCGACCGTCGACGAGGCTGCCGGATTGCCGATCGGCGAGTTGATTTCGATGTTGCGCCTGTTCGGTGTGTTCCACTCGGTCGGTCTGCCCGACAAGGCGATGCCTGAGCTCTTGTTCCAGGAGATGGCCCCCAACGGCGCGTCGATCGCGGTTAGCCACATTGGGTCCAAGAAGCAGGCCAACGAGATGCTTGCTTTGGCCGCCGAGAAGGGCGTCAAGACGTGGAAGGAGATCCTTCCGATGAAGGATGCGGGCAAGGGTGTGCAGGGCCTCAAGGACAACAAGGTTCGATACCGCTACGTCCTCAAGGTCGACATTTAGATTGAAGGTAACGAGTTGGGTTGAAGGATTCGATGCGAATTGCGAGGCTTGCGCGAGGTGGGTTGTTGTTTGTATAGTTCTCTAGTTGTTGCAGGAGATGATGAGAACGATGCAGTATCGCAAACAAAATTGAAATGAATGTACATATGCGAATCGGACCTTGTCGAAGCGAGCAGCGCACGTGAGGAGCCGAGGCTGTGGTTGAAACTTTGCGCGAGCTGAGCTGGGCACCCCACTGCATCACGCCGCCGGCTGATGTATTTTGCGTCGTCGAGCCTTGCTTTCTTTTATTCTTCAGAAAACTCGAAAAACACACGTTTCCACTCCCAGCTGTGGTTATGGTCCGTCGTGGCAGCTTCGGAGTGAATTCGGACTTAAGCGCCTGTTGACTCGGCACGGTTTCGCACGGCGCGCGAGAAGGCGCGGGTTCAGATTGGACAGACAGCGATCGAGTTCGTCCTTTGGTCACGCCTCAACTCCCTTACTGCTCTTGCTCCACCTTCCCTTCACACCCCAACATGACGCACACCCCAATGCGGTATCTGTCCACACGAGGCGGCGACGAGCGACTCACGTTCGAACAGGTCAGTCGGTCTCGGTCGTTCCTGACGATCTGTCCGATGTCTTGGCGAGCGTCGGGCGCAGTGGCAGCTTGCAGAAGCAACGGAATACCATACCGTAACCCATCGAGACGATGCCCCGGTTCTCGTTGCCCTGGCTGCCTCGTCGTGGAAGCTGGAAGCTGGAAGCTGGAACGATGAGCCTCCTTGTCCGGCCCTAATCCCAGCTCAGCTTGATGAGCATCTTACACCCTTGAGACTCGTGCTGACCAGCTCCACAATTCTACCACAGACCGTCTTGACAGGTTTGGCACCCAACGGAGGGCTCTACATCCCCGAGCACCTGCCGCAACTGCCCGAGAACTGGGAATCCGACTGGGCCGAGTTGCCCTTCACCGAGCTCGCTCTCAACATCCTTTCCCTCTTTGTCGATGCCGACGAGATCCCACGAGAGGACCTCAAGCGACTCATTGAACGATCGTACGCCACCTTTCGCCACCCCGACATCGCCCCGCTGCACCAGACCGGCGAGCATGAATACGTGCTCGAACTCTTCCATGGCCCAACTTTTGCCTTCAAGGATGTGGCGCTCCAATTCCTCGGCAATCTGTTCGAGTACTTTTTGCAACGCAAGAACGAGGGCAAGAAGGATGCTGAAAGGGAACGTTTGACCGTCGTCGGTGCGACGTCTGGTGACACCGGCTCGGCAGCCATCTACGGTCTGCGATCCAAGCAGGACATTTCCATCTTCATCCTCCACCCCAAGGGGCGCGTGTCCCCCATTCAGGAAGCGCAGATGACGACCGTCACCGACGCCAACGTCTTCAACTTGGCCGTCGAGGGCACCTTCGACGACTGCCAGGACATCGTAAAGGCGCTCTTTTCGGACGCCGACTTCAACGCCGAGTACCGTCTCGGTGCGATCAACTCGATCAATTGGGCGCGCATCCTCGCGCAGATCGTCTACTACTTCTCTTCCTACTTTGCTGCGCGCAAGTTGATTGGCCCCGAGGCAAAGGTTCAATTCGCTGTACCGACGGGCAACTTTGGTGACGTGCTGGCTGGGTACTACGCCAAGCGATTGGGTCTGCCGTCGCAGCAGTTGGTCGTCGCAACCAACGCGAATGACATCTTGACCCGCTTCTGGAAAACGGGTCGATACGAAAAGGCCGATTCGTCGACTTCCGAGACTCAGGCTGCTCAAACTGAGGTCGTCAATGGCTCGACTGATGGTAAGCAAGCAGCCGCCGTCGCCGAGACCCTGTCCCCAGCGATGGACATCCTCGTCTCGTCCAACTTTGAGCGCCTCTTATTCTACCTCGCATTGGAAGGCTGCACCGCTTCCGCCGTCGCCAAGGACGGTGAAGTCGATGGTGGGCAAAGGGCAAAGGTTCGACTGGCGACTCAACATGTCGCCGAGTGGATGGACAAGCTCAAGAATGAAGGGAGGGTCATCGTCCCTGATGAGGCGGTCAAGATCGCCCGTAGGGATATGATCGCAGAACGGTGTTCGGATGAGCAGGTGATAACTTGTCACGCATCGGTCTCTCGTTCTAAACATGAATTCGTATGCTGATCACCTCGTGTCCATTCAGACGACCGCGACGATCCAACAATACTTTACTAACGGAGACAGGTTCGGATCCTACGTTGCGGACCCGCATACCGCCGTTGGGCTTTACGTTGCCAACAAAGTCGCCAAGACAAAGTGGGCACACAACTCATGCCTTGAATAAAGGCTACGAGATGCTGATCAGTGTGCGCTTTCTCTTCGACAGTCCTTCTGATGTCTTTCAGATCGTGCTTTCGACGGCCCACCCGGCCAAATTTAACGCCGCCGTCGCTGACGCCCTTCAATCGCAGCCTTCGTTCGACTTCAAGCGCGATGTTCTGCCCGAGGAATTCGAGGGTCTCTTGGAGAAGGAGAGGAGGGTCATCGACGTCAAGGGGACCAAACAGGCCGTGCAGGAGGTAGTAATTGAGCAGGTCAGGAAGCTGAGGTCCGTCGGGGGGAGTGAGGCCGCCACGAAGAAGGCGGAGAACGGAGCGAGTTTGTAAGGTGCATGTAATCGCCCTTGGAATCTGAAAAGCCACATTTTTGGAACCCATGCGAAGTAAGGGATTTCGGTTTTGTATCCTCCGCGTCTTCCAAACCTACGCCAAGTGGTGCCGCGCCTTCAAGTTGGTGAAGGGGCTGTTGAATCGGGTGGAGATATATGCGCCGCAATCGTTGACATGCTTTGAAACGTTTGGAGGCAATTTTTTGTAGGGCGAATTATTGATCGAACGGCTTGGTGTCATTTGATATGTGTCTGTGCCTGTGGTATCTGTGCGGATGCCCGTGCGTTTAGTCATTAGTCACTTTGGTATTGGAGTTTGCTCTGTTTAAGTTTTAAATTAGGGAGCGCGCGAGGCTTTCTTCCCGCGCGGCTGTTTACTCTTGGTAGCCTTCTCATCACTCCCTCTACATTGTGGTCCTGACTTCTCGGCGTCGTGCACCCTCACCTATCGGAAGGTTAGTTACTGGAATACTTATTATCACTCGCTCTACATTGTGGTCCTGACTTCTCGGCGTCGTGCACCCTCACCTATCGGAAGGTTAGTTACTGGAATACTTATTATCACTCGCTCTACATTGTGGTCCTGACTTCTCGGCGTCGTGCACCCTCACCTATCGGAAGGCTTTACTTCCGCGCTCGTATCTTTTCTGCGATACTTTGGAATGTTCGCCATCTCGGTAAAGCGTCTGACGGTCATGAGCCAACGCGGAGTCGGCGCAACCGGTTGTGAGGTCCCACCTTTACCTGAAAAGCCGGTTTGGATCATCAAGAGCTTCCCTTCCTTCATATTGTCACTTTTACCTCCAGAAGTTATAATGAAGAAGCTGTTACTCCCCGCATTGCTCCTTGTTCTTTGTGCAGTTGGTCAACTCGAACGGCCTGGGCGGCTTCCCGAAAAGTCTGTCAACATGTGGTGTGCTCGGCGGCTTGGCCCCACTCGCTACTTCGGCAGAACGTTCGCGGTGACATGCGTATCATTGCAGAGGGACTTGACAAAGCCGTTTTTTGTTGTTGTTTGATCGCAGATCTGGCCCATGTGGAAGGACGTGTAAGACGGATGCTCGTACCGGAGCATCCGATGGTTGAAGGCAAACTCACACCGGCTCAGTTGGTGCAAAGCACGTGGTAGCGCTCCAAGCGATAGTTCAGGAAGGTCATCGTCTGGGTATGTAAGCGCGATCAGGGAATTCCAGGAATATGGGAAGCTGCCTGACTTCACACTGTGAAACCATGGTCTAGTACGACCCCTCCCCTCCGAGAAAGTCCTTGTCAACGCAATTGCGCCGTCGCGGGTAGAGCACAATTCCCACCCTGAGGTCGTGATGCGCCGGCACCGGTGACTATAAAGTCACCCCTTGATAACGACTGTTCATTCTAGTAATCTCTCTGGAGAAGTGGCGGGTCACTATCACAGGGAGATGTATGCTGCATTTTGTCCCACGTGCGGGGTGAAGCGCGACCTCAAGTCGGAACGATTTTTCAATGCGGGGCTAGCGATGTGAAGTGCAGAGGAGAGTCACCAAAGCTCCAGAAGTGTGCCTAGAGGAATTTTGAATCAAGATAAATTCACTTATGCAGATCTTCCCGATCCGAAGCTCGTTAGTGTAGGCTCGCCCCTGTTGTCGGGGGACGTGTCTCGCAATCATAGATCAAAAACCCCACGAGCTCGAAGGCCGATCCGTGCACGATTGTAGACCGCCGCTCTTCTCAATTCGGCGGGGGAAAAGAACGAGGTCCGTCGGCATCGAGTAATACGTCAAGTATATTATAGCATCGAAAATTCATCACAGTTATTTCGGTTTCTTTGTGTAATCGAGGTCCTGTGCGCTGAGAAAGTCCCACTTCACCGGGAAGCCGCAGCGTAAATAACCCCTCAATAGTCCAAGGGCCCGAACGGCGCAAGGCGTGAGGGTCCCGCTGCCGAATGGTCGATATCCGCTAATCACACGCCATCAGGGGGTCATCAGTAGAAAACGCGGAAGTTTCCAGAACCGGCGCAAAACCCGTCGGGCATCTCGCGAACCGTTTGGAGTCCTGAGCACGGTGCTCGAGCCTCGCGGTGTCGCAAACTCATCCGCAACCAAACCTTTGTCGCGGCTTGCCCCTCGCAGTAATGGCACCCCCTTTGGACACCTTCGACACCTTCGACACCTTCTTTTCCTTCTTGAACAGCCTCAAATCACTCGTTCGATTCTTCGCCAATTCTTTTGGAGCCATTTCACAGCAGGCGATTCTTCGAGCTGCATCATCTTTAGTCAACACTTGCCGAGCCCGATCCTTCACCCAAATGGCATCATCGATCGTCGAAGTCAGTACTCTCCTCTCTGAGGGACTGGGCACGGAGGGGCAAGCGGAATGGATGAAGTTATGTAGGTTCATCTCTCCTGTGCTCTGGTGGCTTGGTTCAATGTTTCTGATCTTTGATCCGACCTCGACAGATGGAGACTTGATGATCGAGGCTCTCGCAACCAACAAAAACCCCTATCCGATAGCCATGGCTTCCGTTGAGAAAGGACTCTACCTTCGCGTTTCCACGTCGGTGATCAATCAGTTCCGGTTCCTCATTGCGCTATTTGCGGTATCACTGGCCTTCATCCTGCTCGGTTTTGTCTTGCGGCTCTTCCAAGGTCGATTTTGGCTCTATTACCGTATCGACTCGCGCGTCACGATACCGAACATCCTCGTGCATTACAGCATCTGGGCTGTGATCTTTATCGGGTGTGAGTTGAGACCTATGTTGCCATTCTCCAACTTGAGACTCCGCACTGATAAACAAGCAAATTTCGCCCTCGCCCAGTGAGCATCTTTGGATTGGTTACAACCATCAAGTGTGCATCCGGCACCCGTACACCAAGCTGGTATATCATTCTTCAAGGTATCTTACCCCTAGCGCTCTTTCTTGGGCAATACAGCGAGGTTTGGGCGACCGCAGCTGGCTATGCGATCCGCAGGTACGGAGTGCACAACGGCGACCCGCTTTTGGTCTCGTTAGCATTCACCTTCTTGCCAGCACTGTGCCCCCTGGTCATTCTCGTCCCTTCCGTTACCACGTTCGTGCTCTCCGCGAAAAATTTTGGTCAAGTCGAGTCTTCGGGTGCCGCGGTCTTGCTGTCGCTGAAGATTTCTGCCGAGTCGTGGATCCCCGGCGAGGGCCTCGTGCTTTCGCAACTCGAGCCGAGTTTGCACAACCTTGGACTCATGATGACTGCTGCCCGCTTGCACGGGCACTACATCAAGATTGCTTTCCTCTACACTGGTGTTTCTTTGTCCATCATGTTTGTAGTAAGTTTTCCCTGACTGTCCGAGATGACCCATCTTAATTTCTCCTGGCTTGAGCTGATTTATTCTCCATTGGGCTACATCATCTTCTCGAACATACAGTCCTACGTGACGGCCTCTCTGGTCGAAGTAGGACAGCTACGTAGTCAGGCAAAGCACTTGAAATCGATCGTGAGAATCGGAGCTGAGCCTGACACCGATTCTGGAGCACCTCCCCCCGCCGAGGGCTCAACCAAGGAAGCCGCCCATAGCTTCAATGATCGGCCTTGTGCTCAGCTCAGGTATGCTTGCATCAATTTATAGTCACTTTACGGGGCGAGGAGAATTAATTATGACAGAGCTTTCATGTGACACAGAGCACAATCCGAGCTCGTCGAATGGGCCGCCTCGAACCGACTCCTGACGGCGACGCTCATTTCTTTGACGCTACTCGTGAATGCCGCATTCGCTTTCTGGTTCACGACCAAGCCCATCGCGCTCGCCAACGACAATCATCGTTTTTCGACCATTGTGCTCGTATCGGCCTGGGTGAACTCGATCTTGTTGGCCTTGGTCGCAATTCTGATCCTTTTCCGATCACTGGACGGCTCGAACCCGGCGGCGAAGCGGATGATCAAGATTTTGCCTTGGCTGACTCGTTTGCTCCCGCCCTCGGTCGGATTGGATCGTCTTCAAGAAGCGACGTACGAAGATTCGACCAGCACGAAGCTTCATAACCTCATCGAACAACCTACCACCGTAGTCGAGCTCAAGGCCAATACGGCGCCAGCGAACGAGGAACCCCTGTCTGAAAAGAGTGCGATGAACCATCTCCCCCACTCTGCTCGAAGGCACCCCCTTCATAGCTCCGGAAGCAGCGCGTCGAGTAATGCTGCAAAGTCAGGATCGATGTCCCCTAGTAGACTTGTCTGATTCGGGGGTGGGAAGTTGGGGCGGTTGCAAAAGGTTTGATACTCATCTTTTCTCGAATTCTGATCCCGGCCTGGATCGCCGATCGTTTGATCAGCGAGGACGAAGGCAACCTTAGTCCGACTGGCCTCTGTGCATTCTGGTAGCGTTTTTGTGTATTATTTTGTGTATTTCAGAGATCAGCTCCTTTCTTATGTCATTTACAAATTTTGTGCACTCGCTGAAGAGCTCCTTGGTGTAAGTCTTGATGCCAGGCAGGATTTGTAAAAAATGGACGAGAAGGCTCGGCGCGCTTGGCTAACAGCGGCGCCCCAGCATGCGGCAAATGACGTGGTCGGGAGCGAATGGCGCGCGCGCACTCGGGCCCAAAGTGGGCTGATCGCGATTGATCGCATCGGCAGTCGATCGCTCGGTGCGGTGCCAGCGCCCAGCCGGGCTCCTCGTGTGCCCCCCGTGTGCCCCTCGTGTGCCCCCCTAGTGTGCCCCAGTGCACCCTCGCCCGCCCGCCTACTCCAGCCCACTCCTGCCTATCGGTCTGCGCCTGGGTCAAAGCCGCGGTCGCTTGCGGAGCTCGGTTCCGTACCTCCTCCTATCGTCGGCTGCTCCTCTCCTCAGGAGATACCTGAACTGAACGGTAATCACTTGTGCGCCCTTGCGGCCGTATGCCCGATTCTTGCACAGCGCTTACCTCCTTCCCTCTTGTGCCTCCCCCACCTAGCGTCCCGTCTCGGCCCGTCGTTCTTGGATCGGCCCCCATCGACATCGATCTCGATTTCGCCGTCCCTCTTTAAGAATGGCACCCGTCAAGCTCGACCCCGTCGTCAAGGTCTCGGGAGCTCCTTCGTCGTCTCTGAGTGAACGACGCAAGTCGGATGCCGCCAGGACCTCGCCTCCGAGCATGATCATGCTCAACAGCAGCAGCAACAGCAGCAGCAACAGCAGCGCCGCCAGCGCGCACGTTGTCCCGCGCGAAGCTTGCTCGCCCTCGCTCAATGCGACCGGCACCAAGGATGCGCTCGAATCCACGAATACGAGTGCGGTATCGACCCCGTCAGCTGGGCCCGCTGTATCGGGGCGACCGACCCGATCGGGTACGGTCAAGAAGTCGAGCAAAGGATCGTCGTCCAAGCAACCCTCGCGTCGTCAGGACACCGTCACCGACACGGGCTTCGAAGGCGATGTCGAGCAACACGGTCAAGCCAACGACTTTGTCGACCCCGATGACACCGACGAGGAGGCCACAACCGGTACTTCTGCTCGCGGAAGCCGTCCTCCCCTGGCCAACGCAGGCCGAGGAGCCGGTTCCGAGCGCGTATCCGAACAGATCCATGCCTCGTTCCCGGCCAACTTCCCCGACGAAGAGTCGGTCGCTCGTTCGACGTTCCGCAACCGTAACCCCTCCATGTCGTCCCATCAACACCCCGGTCGCCTGCCTCTGAACCAACGTATGAGCTCGTCCCGGTCGGCTAGCACTGGACGACCCCGAGCAAGTTCGATCTCGAGCACGCGGTCCCACGAAGCGACGAGTCATCCGTTCCCCACTCCAGGCCACAAGGCCCACGGCGGAGCTCCCTTTGATGGCTGGAAGTCGGTTGAAGAGAAGCGGCTCGACGAGGACGAGGCTAAGGAGAAGCACTGGAAGCGCTGGGGACCCTACGTCTCTGAACGCCAATGGGTGAGTTGCACCTCGCAAAGCCACGGCCGTAACTTCTTCACCGACTGACCTTTTATCCACCCTCTTTGTCTCCAGGCGACCGTCCGCGAGGACTACTCGGCGAATGGGGATGCCTGGTCCCACTTCCCTCACGAACATGCTCGTTCGCGAGCGTACCGCTGGGGAGAGGATGGACTCGCCGGTATCAGTGACAACCATGGCCGCATGTGCTTTTCCGTCGGTCTGTGGAATGGCGTCGACTCGATCCTCAAGGAGCGAATGTTCGGTGTGACCGGTCATCAGGGCAACCACGGCGAGGACGTCAAGGAACTCTACTATTACCTTGATTCGACGCCGACGCACTCCTACATGAAGATGCTGTACAAGTACCCGCAGCGCGAGTATCCTTACGAGCAGCTCGTCCGCGAGTCGAGCAACCGTGGTCGTGACGTCGGCGAGTTTGAGATTACGGACACGGACGCTTTTGAGGACAACCGCTACTGGGATATCTTTGTCGAATACGCCAAGGACGAAGACTGCGCCGAGGGCATTTCGATCCGCATCACCGCATACAACCGTGGCCCCGATCCGGCCACGCTTCATATTTTGCCTCAGCTCTGGTTTCGCAACACTTGGTCCTGGCCAAAGGACAAGCCCGAGGGCGACAAGATGCCTTCGCTCCAGCAAGTCGGTGAAGGTGTAGTTGAAGCGAAGGAACCTCATCTTGGCCGCTACTATCTTCATGCCAACTCTTCGCCGGCGCCGGTGAACCCGAGGCAGAAGGGCGAAGACGAGACCGTCTTCACAGATGAGATCGTCGTTCCCGAACTGCTCTTCACCGAGAACGATACCAACTTTAAGCGCCTCTACGGTGGCCACAACGTCACTCCTTACGTCAAAGACGCTTTCCACGACCACGTCATCCGCAAGCACCGCCCTGCCCTACCCAAAGTCGCCAAGGCTCGAGCTTCGGCTCCTGATGAGAGCGAGTACGATTCGGACAAGACGACGGGCGAGGCAACGCCGAGGACCGAGGACGGGTCGCGCACGTCGTACGTCGAATCCGACACCGAGGAGGAGCAAGAGGACGACCGCGAATTCGTCAATCCCGAGAAGAAGGGTACCAAGTGCGCTGCGCACTACGTATTCCGCGACGTCCCTGGAAACGGCGGATGCGCCGTCGTGCGTCTCAAGCTGACGCCCAAGACGGCCGAAGAGGACGCGTCGATCCAAGACGAGGAGAGCTTTGACTGGGTCGTCGAGGAACGCCGCATGGACTCGGACGAGTTCTACTCGAGGTTCAACTCCGGTGCATTGAGCGATGATCTGCGAAACATCATGAGGCAGGCCTTGTCGGGCATGCTCTGGTGAGTCTCCTCTCACCATGACGAACTGGCCGAATATCTTGATCACAGAGCACTGACCAAGACCACGGTTTTGCATTTGTTCACTGCACAGGACCAAGCAGTTTTACATGTTCATTCAGAAACAGTGGATCGAGGGTGATCCCGGACAGCCTGCACCGCCGGCCGAGCGCAAATGGATTCGCAATAACGACTGGAAGCACATGCATATCGAGGACGTGCTGTCGATGCCCGACAAGTGGGAGTACCCCTTCTTCGCGATCTGGGACTCGGCGTTTCATTGCATTCCGCTCGCCATGATCGATCCGGCTTACGCCAAGAAGCAGCTCGACATCATGACGCGCGAATGGTATATGAAGCCCGACGGCGCCTTGCCCGCTTACGAGTGGAACTTCTCCGACGTCAACCCCCCTGTCCACGCATGGGCGACGTTCCGCGTGTTCAAGATCGAGCGCAAGATGCACGGCAAAGAAGACTTGCACTTCCTCGAGCGAGTGTTCCAGAAGCTGCTCATCAACTTCACGTGGTGGGTCAACCGCAAAGACGAAGGTGGCAACAACGTTTTCGAAGGCGGTTTCCTTGGGCTTGACAACATCTCGCCCTTCAACCGTTCCGAGCGCTTGCCGACCGGCGGAACGATGCGCCAGGCCGACGGCACGGGATGGATGGGTTTCTACTGCCTGAGCATGCTCAACATCGCACTCGAGCTCGCCAAGCACAACCCCGTCTACGAGGACATTGCCAGCAAGTTCTTCGAGCACTTCTTGTTCATCTCGGATGCGATGACCTTTGAAGACGGCCAGAACGAGATGTCGCTTTGGAATGACGAAGAGGGCTTCTACTTTGACGCCATCACATGGGGCCCTGGCGCGGTTAAGCAGCTCCCTGTGCGCTCGCTCGTCGGCTTGATCCCGTTGTACGCTACCTTGACGCTCGAGCCGGCGACCATCAAGAAATTCCCCGGATTTAAGAAGCGAATGGAGTGGTTCATCGAGAACCGCTCGAGCATGGCGAGGCGTAACATGGCCAACATGTCGCTCGGAGGTAAAGGTGATCGACGCTTGCTCGCGCTCGCGAACGAGGACCGCTTGCGTCGCATCCTCGAACGCATGCTCGACGAGCAGGAGTTCCTCTCGGACTATGGCATCCGATCGTTGTCGCGTCACCACAAGGAACACCCTTGGGCTATGGACGTCAACGGAGAGGAATTCTCAGTCCACTACTGGTGAGTGCTCGTTCACTCTGGGCTCGCTCGGTCCCCGCTTGCTCGGTCATGTTGCTTACCCGCGTCCCGCTCATGCTTTCACCCCTTTCGCAGGCCCGGAGACTCGCACTCGGCGATGTTCGGCGGTAACTCTAACTGGCGTGGACCGATCTGGCTCGCAACAACGTTCCTGCTCATCGAGTCGTTGCAGCGTTTCTACCAATACCATGGCACCGCTTTCAAGGTCGAGTGCCCCACTGGCTCTGGTGACGAGATGAATTTGGCCAACGTTGCCGACGAGATTCAACATCGCATTATCCACATCTTTGCCCGCGATCACGAGGGTAATCGTGCGTGCAACGGTGGCTCGGAGATGCTCAACAAAGACCCGCACTTCCGCGATTACGTTCCTTTCCACGAGTTTTTCCATGCCGACAGTGGCAAGGGTCTAGGCGCTTCACATCAGACGGGATGGACCGGTCTTGTCGCTTACATGATCTGGATGAGTGAGTCAATCACAGCAGGGAAAAACGCGAAACGCCCGAGAAGTGTCGCTGATTATGCCCGTGGAACATGGTGGTGCTCACACAGCTGGATCCACGGCACGCTTGCCTCGAACTCCTCGCACCCCGAAGAGCGCTGCTTCACATTACTTCGACGGTCAGTGCTACATGTGCCGGTACAGGTTTTAGGTTTCGTCTCATTTGATCTGACCTGGCCCTTCCATCTCGTTGCATCCTTTCTCGTGTCTTGCCGGTTACAGAAATTCCTGCGACACCCGGAGCGACCGATGTCGAGTACTCAGATGCCTGGAGCGGGTTCATGTCGGCGAGCGACATGTCGCCTTCGGAGCTCTAGTCGCGAACATAATCGCGCTCCCCTTGGCCATCGTTCTTACTGTTTGTATTCTCCGTTCAAGGAGTACTTACTCCTTTTCAAGTCTTCAACGCTTCACCGCCCTGTCCTCCTTCTCTCTCAAAATAGACAGTGATGTTCACCATGTCCTCGAAACGAGCTACTTTCTGCTTTCTCACTGTAAAGGTTCCCATAGAATGGAATCGCCCTGCACCCTTTCTGCTCAGGCGGCCGAGCCACGCCCTTGGTATCCTCATGTTATCCCGAGATGCTATCTGCTAGGCCTGGACGAGACTCTGTCCCGCACAGCGCAACCGTCCCTTCCGCTTTGGCTCGTACGTGCGCGCTTGCAGTAGCTCTGCACGCTTCCGACCAAACCACCCTCCAAAGTGTACGGATTGGTACCGATGCGCATCGTTTATTCGTCTTTGATGATAGCGAGCAACCTTCATCGGATCAAGCGACGTCAAGACTTTACAAAAATACGACTACATCATGGAGCAACAGAGATTTGAAGACGCTGTGGAGTGCATAGACACCACGCTCGATCTCAATCCCATGTCGGCCACACCGGCTTGATCCTCGAGGAGGATCACTTTAAATCATCCATGACGGACCAGTATCAGAGGTTACAGAGGTTAACATTGCTACAAGCCTATTCCGGACTAGGCTTCGAGTTTTAGCCCTCGAAGAGTAGGAAGGCAGAAGTTTTCGTTAATATTCGGCCGTCAATTTACCTTACACGAATCCGGTAGTATCTCATCGGAATGGTTTAGCAGATAAATAGAAGAGTGAGTCGGGTGGGTACGCATTCCATCACCCATCTACCACAACATATGCGAAGTATGTGGCTACGTGCTACGTATTAACGGTAGGCGTCGCCGAGCGCGTGGACCCGGTCGGAGGTGTCGGCCCTTCCTCGCTTTCGCTTTGCTTCCTCCAGAGCTCGGCGTACACGCCATCCTGCTCGAGCAGCTCATTGTGCTTCCAGAATGAATTAGGGAAGTATCAGCAACCCGCATATCGTCGTTCATGGCTTTATTATCGTCACTCACCGATCCCGATTCGACGATCTTGCCCTCGGCAAGCACATGAATCACGTCGCAATCGACACTGCCTCAGAAGCACAGAGGTCAGAATTAAATTTTCCAAACATTCGAATATGTGTTTCCAGTACATACATAGTCGAAAGTCGATGCGCGATCGCGAGTGTCGTCCTGCCACGCGACAGTTCGCGCAGTCGAGCTTGAATCAGTCGCTCGTTGGTTGTGTCGAGTGCCGAAGTCGCTTCGTCCAACAATAAAACTTTCGTCAGGGGAGCGTAAAGAAAGCGTTAGCAAACTTACAAATCCATATGAAAGCATTGGATGTTCGACCTACTGGGTGGGTTCTTGAGCAGGACTCGAGCAATGGCGACGCGCTGCTTCTCGCCGCCGGACAAGCGCTGTCCTCGCTCTCCAACTCGAGTCTCGTAGCGATCAGGGAAAGACATGACTGGGGTTGGAGAGAAACCCAGTTATTTAGTCCACGTGACGACGAAGTATTTGAGGACACCCTGTCACTCACTCCTATCGTGAATCGCCGCTGAACTTGCTGCTTCGATCATTTGCTCCGTCGTCGTCTCGATGCCGCCTCCGTACGCGATGTTATACCTGGCCGTCTCGTTGAATAAGATGCTCTCTTGCGGTACTAAACCGATCGCATTCCTAAGCGTGACCTGCGAGTAATCCCTCACGTCCACTCCATCGACGAGGATGCGACCTTCGGACACGTCGAAGAAGCGATATACGAGGCGCATGATCGTGCTCTTGCCGCTTCCCGAAGGTCCGACAAGGGCGACGGATTGTCCCCGTTGAATCTTGAAGGAAACGCCTTTAATGGTTTGGGATTTGTCGTCGTATGAAAATTTGACGTTGTCGAACTCGATCGTGCCGCCTTGTCCGGGAGGGATGACGAGAGGCAAAGCGTTGGGACGGTCGACAATGTCCTTCTTCTCGTTGAGTAGTTCCATCAATTGCTCCGTGTCGACGAGGGACGACATTACCTGGCGATACAGCGTGGCGATTTGATTCAAGGGAGTGTAGAGTTGATTGAGGAACGAAGAAAATGTCACAAATTCTCCGACCTAGAGGGGGACCAAAGTCAAACGGGAAGCGATAAATCGGATGAAGCTGCAGGATGTGAAACCAGGCCTATACTCACCTCAAGTTCGCCACGAACGATCCGTCGCGACAGGATGAAGGAACAGACGAGAAAGCCCACGGAGGAGATTCCATTTTGCATCAGCGACAACGAGTTCCAAGCCTGCTGAGCGATCAAGGCTGGTCAGAGATGAAACCACAATTTCGGTCGACACAGTCTCGGAGGACGATGAACACACACTGTAAACTTTGAAGGATCCTTTTTGGTACACTCGCAAGGCATTGCGCAGGCGCTCGGACTCGAATCGCTCGGCCGTGAAGATCTTAACGGTCTCCCAGTTGAATAACGTATCCGTCTTGATCTGATGCATGAACTGCGACTCATCACGTAGCTTGCGATACAATTTGGTACGACTCTCAGCGAGTATGATAGACGTCGCGACGAAGACGATCGAAACGCCCGTGACGATGCTGACGATACCCCATCCGTATCGGTAACCGATCACGACCGCGGCAACGGGCAAGTCGATGATGACTGGGACGAAACTGAAGATGAGGATCTGGAAGAAGTCGTTGATCGCGTCGGCACGACCGAGAATGCGCAAAAGTTCGCCGGTCTTGCGATGGGTATGGTAGGATAAGGAGAGGTTGAGAAGACAATCGAACGAGAGCATCGACATTTCTCGTTCCGAATATTGTTTGATAGGGAGAGACAGATATTGGTAGCTAGATTTGCAAGGTAAGGGCCCGTTAGTCGTCGAGACGATTCGCGGTGGCAAGAGCGCTCGCCCAAGACTCACAGCATAGCGCTCGATTCTTGCCAAAAGCTCATGACCGTGTAGAGGCCGACGTTGAGATAAGGCGGTCGACCGGCGGACAGATCGGATACGACGCGACCGAGCAAGAGCGGTACCCAGACGTTGACAACTCTCCTGAACAGCATCAGCCCGATGCAGACGAGCGACACGATCTGCAACGACAGCGACTTTGACGGCCACAGATAAGGGAACAGGATGCGCACGCGACTGAACAATGTCAGGATCGACAGTGATTTTGGGTCTGGCGGTCGGTTTGACGGGCTGCAAAAGAAAGAGGTGAGCTATTGTCTACCATCTGTGCGGCAATATCCGAGGCTACTGAGTCGACTTACGGCCTTGAAGACCTTAATGGCCCGTATGCAGGTTTGCCCGGGATCGTGCCGTAGTCGTCGCTATCACCGTTCGCGAAGCCACCATTTCCGAGCAAACTCGCCCGCTCACCAGTCGTTAACCCATCCTTTGGTACGTAGGATCGCTTGTAAAGGAGCGAAGATTGCAGTAGGGAGAGCATAACGAGAAGCAACAGGCGGAGGGCGAGGATGCCGAGATGAATACTCGGCAAAGGTGTTGCTGGGGGTCGCATGGAAGCGTCTGTGCAGAAGAGGAAGAGTCCCGGGAAGTGCTTGTTATCAGGTCGCTGAGGATGCGCTGCAAGACATTGACGCCCACCTTGCTGTACTACGCGGACGAAATAATATGCGACCGCGGCGTCAAAGGTGAGGCCGACCAGGACCAACGCCCGAGGATACACCCGACCCCAATCGGCTTGCTTTTTCCTTGCCCTCTCTTGCAGCTTCATGGCCACAACGCAGAGGGCGTACGACAGCAAGCCTCCGACGGTGTAAGGTATCATATGCCGGAATAGGGGCTCGGACGGCTCGAACGTCGACGTGATCAGCGACGCAATCACTGTGGGCGTCAGGTGTCAGCTCTGGGCATGACAGCGAAGTCCCCCGACCGGACGTACCCTGTGTCATACCGTCAGCAAAATAGGTCGCCGCAATGAGGTTGAAGAAGGCGACGATCCAGGTCCGTCTCGGTGTCTTGACGACGAGCACGACGGGCACGATCCCGTCCTCGTCCTCGCCGTCTACGGCGCTGGCGTTTGTTCTATTCGGTGCGTCTATTGGTCCATAGTCGGTGTCGGTTTCGACCCAATCTTGTGCCTGTATGCGCGCAATGAGCGCCACAAAGCCCTTGGCCGCGAACCGACCGAGCAGCAACAACAGCAAGGTCGACGGCAGCGCCAGTCGCAGCGTCGCCAGCGTAGACAACAGGTCGGCCATGTCGGAAACCATGGCGGATGCGAGTGCGAGTGGGGGTGCGCCGATCAGCAGCCTAACAGGCAGGACGGCGGGCTCGATGCGGTGCACGCTCGAAGGACGGAAAGGGGCGTTTGCGAAGCCCCACACATTAATAATTGTGCGCGTCATTGCGCAAGCTGGCAAGCTCGCGCCGATCGGGCTCGAGGTCCGTGCGCACCTGGAGTCCGCTTGCCCGACTTGGAGAGGAACCCCCACTTGAAGTGCCGAAGCGCTTCGAAAGCCGATGGTTCCGAGACGTCAGGTTCCGCCGTTAAGTTTGGTAATGCCGATTCACGATCGATCCTGTCGATCCGGTTTTCCGGGCCGATCAATGCCAGGGTCTAACAATCATCAAGCTTCCTGTCGCCGAGCGACTAATGGAATGGGCGAATCGGCCGATCTAGACCCTCCGCCCCGCTGGCTGGCCCCTGCGCTCCGACTAGCCTCAGGCCAGACTTGAGCCGGGGATGGCGCGGTGGCGGGCGAGCGCGTCAGCTCTGAGCGCCTGAGGAGGAAGCAGGCGCGGGGTACGGCTTCGGCGGGGCGGCCTGATGAAGCGCCGCTAAGAAAGCGCGCCCAAAAGGCTTTCCAAAAGGCTTTAGGTCTCATTAGGTACTCAAAGCTGATCATGACCGCTGCTAACGCGCGAGCCTTGCGTCTTGGCTGAACGCTGTTTCGCGACTCTTTCGCCTCCACCGGTTTTGTCGTACGACACCGACTACACCTCATGTGAGTGTTGTGGTCCCAGCCTCGACCGGGCACTCTGCACTGAAGGGGACGTGGGGACGGATGTGGAAGCTGGACGATGGAGGCGAGGATGCAGTCGCTGGCCGTGCTGGGACTCTGGGGAAGGCTCTGCGGTGACGTCTGTCCTGTGTTTGGGCGTGTGGGCGTGCATCGCGTGTGCGATTGCCAGTGGCTCACCCAAGCGGCCGACGACCGATGCCACAGCTCCGTCTGTGCAGGTTGTATGAGCTGGCGATGAGTGCGGTCACAAATATGACCTCTGCCACTGGCTCAGAGCGCCGAGTCAGTACGCCAGGCAGGCCCAGGATGATGGATCCATTGCTTCATTAAGCACGGCGTCGACCATTCTCGACCATGTGTGATCGGCTCGCACGGGCGCGCGCGCGTTGCCGCGCTGCGGTGCTCGCCGACGGTCTGCCCGCTGTCTGGCCTCGCCTACTAAGTCGCCCGCGGTCGCCGTTAAAAGCGCCAGTTCGCGACGCCGATCCTTCCCCGCACGACGGGTCCTGCATGGTCATCGACGAGCCAGGACTGGTGTGGTCCGTCTGGGATAGATGCTGCTTAGGTGGGGTGCTCCACGCCCCACGCCCGGCCCCTGGTCCGCGTTGCTCCCGGCCATGACGCAACGTCCATACTTGCCGCAGCTCGCCCGTTTGGGTTTTTCCGGCTCATCGCCCCTCTTGGCTTTGGTTCCGGGCGGTTCCGCCCAATCTGCGCATCGCACTTCCTTTTTCATCGAAAATACGTCGCTAACAACAGTTTTGCGCTTTTTTCTACCTTGTCAGAGAATCGATTCTCAGCAACCCCTGAGGAAGTTCACCGCGCACGCGGTCGTGCGCCTCGATCGTGCTTCCTTTTCCGAAAAGGCGAAGACTCTGCGCAATGGGGGCTTCTACCGGGATGCTCGATCAGGTTGACGACGACCACGATCCGTCGTTCAAGACCGTGCAAATCGACGCCCGCGAAATTCTCGATACGTTCCCTCTCCCTCATCTCATCGTCGACCCGGCCTCGCGACTGCACTCCATCAACGCTGCCGCTCGTCATGCGCTCGGTCTGCCGCTAGTACCCGAAGATGGCGCGACGCCTCGCATCCGGGCAGACTCCCTCTTTTGGACCACGAGCGAGATGCCCGGCTCGACTGCAACCGAGAGGCTGTTAGGCGAGCTTTTTAGGCTATCCAAGGTCGAAGCGAGTTGGGGAAGCGCGGACGCGATCGAGCTCAAAAGTACCATCGTACCTGGTTTGAGATGGGCCGCGGAAATCAAAGTTCGATCATTCACACCCAAAGGTTCGGCTGGTGCATCGTTCGAGTCGCGTTCCGCACCAGGCGCTCTCGGCCAAACCTCGTCAACCTGGTTCTCGGTCGTGCTTTTGCGGCCTCTACCTGGCCGTTTCAATGCTCGAGACGCGACAACGTCGAAATCGGCTCCGTCATTCCCCCGCCCCGCCGGTTCTCTCGCTGAAGGGAGGCGGAGGGGCAGCAGCTCAGATCAGACTCCGACGCTGTTTGCAACCGAGTGGGTGGGAGATCCATTTGCATGGGCGATGGGCCAATCGGTCGGATGGACAGGAATTGGCGAGTCCAAAGCGATGGTCGTCGACTCGGAGGAACCGTCGTCAGAGTCTGCCTGGGCACATACGGTGCACAATCTGACTTCGATCGCGCCTTCTGCATCCGACGACGAGGATTCTAAAGGGCTTGGGTTTCTGGTCAGCTCAACCGTGAAAGCCACACCAACGTCGTCTGCTGCTCCATCTGCGCGACCGACTATGCGCATGCATCTCTCGGCCCTCCCTGCTCCGGGCACGCCTCCTCTCTCGTCCGCTGGTACGGGTTCGTCCAAAATCTCTAGCCGCGCCTCTCTGTTGACGAACGCTGGTGCCGCGAGCTCGCCGGCCACGAGCGCGCAGTCAGCGAAACCACCCAGCATGATGGGGCCGGAATCGCCTTCGGGCTTCGGGCTTAGCAACAGTCGGACAGCCGAACCCATTCCTGAGGCCACTCAAGCCGACGTTTCTCTTCCTGGTCCGATACTGCCAACACCAGCGCAGGAGTTTGCTGCAAAGACCGCCATGGGCGTGACCGTCTCGAGCGCGGGGATACATCTCTCGTCTTGCACTGATGGCCCACCCACCGCCGCCGCTACGATCCCGATCCCAGCACCAGCGACAAGATCGCCACTTTTCGGCAAGGTCCCTGGCGACCCCACCGTGCCTTCGTCGCCTCGACCCACCGCATTACCTCCGCCTGCTCCGAAGCCCCATGTGACACCGCCCGAGCCGTCGTTCTTGCTCAAATTCGCAGCGTTGTCGAGTCTTCCCAAGACCGGTGTCATCATCGCCGATTCGGACCTGGCTTCTGGTTTCGTCAACTCGATTGCACGCGAGCTGTTGATGGGTGTTCCGGCGGATGCAGCGACGATGTCACCAAGGCAGCCAAATTCGACCCCGTCGGCCGGCGAAAATTCGTCGTCAACTGGTGCTAGCGGCGGATCCGCGCCCGTGGCTTCCGACTCGGAGCATTTGAACGACTGGTGGTCCGCAGGTGCTTGGAGCTCGGAAGACGGGTGGTCCGCTTTCTCGTCGTCGACTTCTTCGTCCTCCTTCTTCCCTCCTCAGCCACAGTCGATGTTCGCCGACCCTGAGAGCCCATTCGACTTTCAGGGTAGTCGCGATCTGACGCACGCGAGCATCATCGCTTCGGGCGAAGCTCGACCGACCGCACCGAATGAAGGCACCGCCGGTTCGAGCATTCGTATCGGCAAAGCCCACGAGTCGAACCGATATCGAGCTACCGTCGCAGCCATTCTGGCTCGTTCGCTTGCGTCCGACGAGAAGCGTCGCGCGAGAGCCTCACCCCGGTCGCAAAAGCTCCATACTCACGAGGGCAAGGATCCCAAAGACCGCTGGGCGATTGTCGGTGATCACGATTCGGCAGCCTTCATCGCAGCGGGGTCAAAACAGGGCAAGAAGCCGTACAAGGTCTTTGACCACTCCTTTTCGCAGCGCATCATCGATCCGTTCGAGCCTTTACTCGAAATCTGTGCGCGTCGCGGAGAGTACCCGACACCCTACGCCGAGGATGAAGATGGTGAAGACGATGGTGGTGCGACGTCGGGTATGATCGTCGGCATCGAAGTCGAGGTCTGGGAGTCGGCCTCGGAGCTCAAGAACGGTTCGTTCGTCACTTCGAATTCGGCCGCGAGGAAGAAGCGCGTTAGGCGGCGGTTGGTCGAGATCTCGGCCGCCCCCATATTTGCGCCCTGCACGTCAAAAGGGAAGAACAGTGGCAAGCAGCATTTAGGCGGTGTTCTTCTGCTTCGCGATGTGACGGACGACGGGAAGCGTCGAGCCGGAGGTTGGGGACTCAAGGATGCGAGCAAGAAAAAGAAGAAGAGCGATGGCGACGCTTACTACAAACAGGTAAATCAAGCTCGGTCGAAATCGGTTATTAAATCGAGCGGGTATCTCACTGACTTGCTTTCCTCGTCCAGATCGTCGATTCGATGCCTCAACTCGTATGGACGACCAGTGTCAAGGGTTCTCATACGTATTTCAACCAGCAGTGGTACGCTTACACCAACTTGGAGCCCGAGCAATCTCTGGGCGTTGGGTGGCAAAATCCGTTCCACGAAGGTAAGTCCCTGGTCATTACACTGACCCGGATGCGCTCAAGCTGAGCCGAAGCTGACCGAAATCCCTCTTACGGATGTCACTAGACGACATGCCTGCCGCTTTGGCGCAATGGACGCACTCGCTCGAGACGGGAGACCCTTACTCCGTCGAATACCGTTGCCGAAGGGGTGACGGTGCTTGGCGATGGATGCTCGGTCGAGCACTGCCGTTGCGGGATGCCGATGGCGAGATCCAAAGCTGGTTCGGAACATGCACGGATGTCGATGAATTCGTCAATGTGAGTAGCGCGAAGATAGCAGGAGTGCGTTACTCCCTCAGGAGCTGGAATGACCGACAGCCATATTCGATCCGTTTCCAGATCCGAACAGAGCTCTCCAAGACGCAAGAACAGTTCAAAGCGACCCTCGAAGGAGCCGATGTGATCATCTTGGCGATCGACGCGAGTTGGCACTGCACCTTCTTCCAAGGGTCACACCGTGGTGCGATCGTCAAAAACATTCCGGACGGTATCATCGAGGGCAAGAGCATCAAGGAGTTGTGGCCCGACTGGCCCTTGTACGAAAAATGTGAGAGCGTCATGAAAGGCAAAGCCCCGCGAGAAGAACTCGAATGGACGCCCGCTCGTGCCAAAGACCAAAACGCGTTCTATCGTTGCCTCATCACGCCGCTGACGGAGAAACTGCCAGACGGGACGCAAAAGATCACGGGATGTATCATCGTCGCGACCGACGTCACCGACATGCGTATCGCGCAAGAACAACTACGCGAATCGTACGAAGAGAGGGCCAAGCTGCTCGCCTCAGAAACGGCCGCTATCGAGGCGTCCAGGCTCAAGACCGAATTCGTTGCCAACACATCGCATGGTGAGTTCTCTGTAGCTAGAATGCAATTTTTGTATGTCAGTGGATCACGGTGCTGATATCGTCGTTCGCGAACACAGAAACCCGCACGCCTGTTGCAGGTATCATTGGCCTTGCCGAGCTGCTGCTCGACGATCCCACCCTCCCCGAGCAGCACCGCTCCTCGGTCGCGAAGATCATGCGCTCCGGCGAGATCCTTCTCGAAATGATTGGTATGGTGCTCGACATGGGCAAGGTCGAAGCCGGTCGACTCGATCTTGAACATCGACCCTTCACCATCGATGAAATCCTGAATGACGCTCGCATGTTCTCCACCTCGGCCGAGAAGAAGGGACTCGCGTTTAAGGAGCAGATCGGGCCCTATTACCACGGGACCGTGCTCGGTGACATGCCGCGTCTGCGCCAAGTCTTGGCGAACGTGCTGTCGAACGCGATCAAGTTCACCAAGAAAGGCTGCATCACGATGTCTCTGGAACAGGAACAAGAGACGGAGAGTCACGTTCAGATCCGCATCGAGGTTCAAGACACCGGTGTCGGCATCAAGAAGGATGCGATCCCGTTGTTGTTCAAGCCTTTTCATCAGGCCGATGCATCAACTGCTCGACAATTCGGTGGAACGGGTCTGGGACTTTGCATCGCCAAGAATGTGAGTCAAGGACTTCGGAAATGCCCGGAAACCGAAACTGACCTCTTGATTTCTCGCAAAGCTTCTCGCGCTCATGGGTGGCACCATCGACCTCTCGAGCGAGTTCGGAGTCGGAACGAAAATGACGGTCGTTGTCCCTCTCGAGAAGGCGCCGGACGCCACGACCGAGGATGCGACCCCACTCGCGGAGCCGGGAGCCGACCTTGTCCGAGAAAATGTTTGGATTCTCGTCACCGATGACAACGAGCTCAACCGTGAGATTATCACCAAGACTCTGACCAAGATGCGTTTCAACGTTGTGTCGGCGTCAAATGGGCTCGATGCGATCGAGGCTGTGCAACGACGTCAGTTCGACCTCATTCTCATGGACGGTCAAATGGACACGATGGACGGGTACGAAGCGACGCAACGGATTCGGCAAATGTCGGACCCGAGGCTGAACCGGATCAAGATCATCGCCCTCACGGCCTCGGCGATCCAAGGTGATGAGGAGCGTTGCTTGCGTGCCGGCATGAACGGATACCTCGCCAAGCCCGTGCGTGCTCGGGTCCTTGAAGCGACTATTCTCAAGCATCTCGCCAGACCTCCCCCTCCCCCGACGTTGAGTCGTCGCACGAGCAGCTCTACAAGTCCCGGCATTGAAACGGCGCAGTTGTTGTCCTTCGATTTCCCCGACATGATCCCGGAGGCTACGTCGATCTCGGCGACCGAGACCCAAAGCGTTCCTCGTCGACGACCGAGCCACCCCTCCTATAGTATCGCCGCAGTGCCCAACAATGGACCTCCTTTGGGCCCTATGTAAGCCACCTGGAGCAGTCCCTGTATCTGTATCACTATCATCGACGCGCTCGCCTCGGAAATTTCATTACGGACGACGAGCCGGAAGCGGAAGAGGACGATGCAGACAAACACTCTGTATTATGGAAGCATTATATACATACTATACATACACATATGGGTTTTGGTACTATTCCGACCTTTGGTTACAGCATGCTTTTCTTTGTTTTGCTCCGACACCATGCCTCGACATAGCTTCTGCCTAGTCGTCGTAGATAGGCTGGTTGAATAACGCATTTATTTTATTGTTTGAGATCATTCACTGAGAGAGCTTCCTGAGGGCCCATCAATTCCGAAGGCTGCTGCTCAATCGATCGAGTACAGGGGCCGAGCCCTTCGGACCGCGTTGGATCAGTCAGCCGGTCAGCGCCGGCGCCTGGCAAATGCGTGCCCGATTGGCAGCAGGCCCGGATTCTTCTCCATTGCTTCAACGTCAACATCGATTGCTTTCTACAGGCTTCGAGCCATCTCGTTCATGCAAAGTCGGTAATCGAGTGCAGCAAGGTTAGATGGCTAGAAACATGAGTCGACGCCGTCACTGAAAGGTCGGTTGCTATTGTTGGCGACTCTTATTGGGAGCCGGCGAAGGAGCCGGCCTTGCAATTCGCGCAATTCGGAGTCTCAGCGCTGCAGTGGCGGCCTGGCAGTGAAAGTAAATAGGTACCTAGGAAGGCATAGGACCCGAAGTGTACACCAAGGACATGTACCAAAAAGGTGAAGCACACACAGCCTGAAATTTGTGGTAGAGCGCCATCAATAAGGAGCCCAATGGTGACGGGCGGACGATCGACGACGAAAATCCGAATAGGCGCAGGGCGACCTGCAGTGGGAGTCAAGTTGAATCATGGAGGCAAATGCCTATCCCCGCAACGCTGAAACTCGATGGATAAAGGGAATGCAGACTCAACACCTGGTCAGTCAGCATAGGTGCTTGGGTCTCTGCAATCCGGAGGCCCGAGTCGTCAGCGCGTCAGCCATGAGCATTCGAATCGGGCATTCACGGCCGAGAGCGTGCGCGGCCGCGCCCAATCGCGAATTCGAAGTCAGCGCCGAATTCTGAATAGGTGCGAGGATCCGAACAACATGGAACGCGGGTATCGGGGAGTGTGCCGGACGCCCTCCACATTGGAACAGGCTCCCGCTGGTAGCGGCGGACTAGCTTGGCCTTGAGAATTTAACCTCCTCTTTACTTCTTCCTTCCCTACCTGCCCACACACCCAAAATGTCTCGACCGGATTCACTACACGACACCCTGAACGACCGCGACGCCCGGGAATATCACTCGCGCGTGGGCGGCCAGATCGACGCGACGACGGAAGGCCTCGAGGCCGCTGCTGGAGTCGATGGCCCGGCCATCACTGGCCAAGAGCTGGACACCTCGCCACAAGCCACGGCAACGGAGGATAAGCTCGCTCCTACTGCGGTGGATGAGTCAACAATCTTAACTGGTTCGTTCTCTTTTGCGTGTGGGCTCGGGTTCAGCCCCGCGTTCGCTCGGAGGCCGCGAGCTCCTCTCCCCTGCCTGGCTGAGCGCTGACCAATGAACATCGTCCGCCGTTTGCCCCGTCGCCGTCCGTCGTCCGCCGCTGGTCGCGTGTGTTCGCCCCTAACAGGAAAAAAGCTCGCCATTGTCTTCGTGTCGATGCTTTTGTCCATTTTCCTGATTGCTTTGGACCAGAGTGAGTACTCGCTCGCCTGTCCCGACCCTCATCCGCAAGGGTATCCGTGAAGGGTTGAAGATCATCGCCACGCGTTTGCGAACGATGTCGGAGCTGTGTTGCTTGGAGTCGGCTTTCGAGCAAGCACACAGGAGCAGGAACTAATTGGCGACCGTCTTGCACTTCATTCCTTCTCTTGCATTTCACAGCCATCCTTGCCACGGCTCTCCCGAGGGTAAGCTCCGGCACTCCTATTCAGCCGCGAATTAACTATGCTGATTCCTCCTTCACCGCTCCCCTACTCTAGATCGCTTCTGATTTCAAGGCGTTCAACTTGCAAGGATGGGTCAGCTCTGCTTTCATCCTGACGCGTACGTTGGCGTTATTCGGAAGTTGTTGTTACTCCCTGACCAAAGCAAATTCCCATTCCTGTCTGACAGAGACTGGATTTCTGCTGCCCAGTGGACAACTTTTGCGAGTCTGGCCAGCAAGTGAGTTGCGCTTCTTCCTTCTCCTCTTGCCCTCTTGTTTGTATCTCAGAGAGTCAGTGGATGCGGAGAAGAACACTGACCTATCGAATATATGTCACGACCCAAAAGAGCACTGCCTCCTTATCGCCATCGTCTTGTTCGAGGTCGGGTCAGCGCTTTGTGCTGGGGCGCCAAACGTCTACGCCCTGATCGTCGGCCGGGCCATCAGTGGTGTCGGGGCCGCGGGGATCTTCACCTCAATGCTCCAAATCCTCGCTCAGGTGACCCGTCTTGAGGACCGCCCGCGCTTGTTCGGTTTCTTCGGTGCCGTCTTCGGGCTTTCCTCGGTCATCGGCCCTCTGATGGGTGGTGCTCTTACGGACTCATCGACGTACGGGTGGCGCTTTTGCTTCGTTTTGAACATCCCAGTCGGTGCTGTGACTTTCACTGCGGTCACCTTCATGCTCAAGGCGTCGCCGCCACTCGGCGCCAAACCCGACGAGACCACCATGAAGGCGCGCATTCGCAACACGGGACGCATGGACTGGGTCGGCGCGACGCTTCTTTTCGCCGCCATCACGTGTCTCGTCCTCGCCTTGCAATGGGGCGGCAACACTAAGCCCTGGAACAGCGGCTCGGTAATCGCGTGTCTCGTGGTCGCGGTCGTCTTGGGCGCGGCCTCCATCCTTTGGCAGAGCTGGCTTGGCGATCGGGCAATGGTCCCCGGCAAAGTGTTCAAGAGTCTTTCCATCTTCGCCATCTGTGGATATTCGTTCACTACCCGATTCGCCCTCCTCATTTTCACCTACTACCTCCCCCTCTTCTACCAAGCTGGTCGCGATCACACCGCGACAAAGTCGGGAATCGACATCCTGCCCTTCATGCTCGGCGTAGTGATCAGTGTCATCCTTGGAGGCCAGATCGTGGCACGTATCGGGCGCTACTGGCCTTTCCTCGTCATCGGTCCCGTCTTCATGTCGATCGGATCTGGCCTCATGTATACCATTAGTGTTTCGACGCCGAGTCCGACGTTGATCGGTTTTCAGATCCTCGCCGGTATCGGTGTTGGTCTTTCGATGCAAAACAGTCTGCTGGCGATGCAAGCCGAGTTCAAGGATAACCCGAAATTGGTCGCCCAAGCGTGAGTTTGTTCATTCTCTTCCTCGGAATGTGTGACTGTGTACTGACATGTATACCGTCGTTTAAGAACGAGTATGGCGTCGTTTTCGCAATTCCTCGGAGGCACGATCGGTCTCGCGGTCGGGCAAGCCGCCTTCTCGTCGCGGTTGTCAGCCAACTTGCGTCAATACGCACCGACGGCCCCTGCGTCCGTGATTGAGCGATCACCATTGGCGATCTACACCGCGATTGAAGCTAGAATCAGGCCAGATGTCATCAAGGCCTACGTCAAAGCGCTTGACATTGGTCAGTTTCCTTTTGCTCGCGCTCGCCCCGCACTGGCGCGACCTATCTCCGATCCACTGCAGATTGCTGACGGGACCTTCTCTTGACTCTCAGTACAGTGTTTATCCTCGGTGTGCCTTTTGGTGTGCTCGCACTCCTTTTGTCGCTGCTGATCAAGAACATTGACATCCGAGCGCCCAAAGCCGATGCCAAACCCAAGGACGAGGAGGAAGGCGCTGCCACTGCGCATGCCGAGACGGCCTCGTCGCCGGAGAAGATCGCGCAAAAGGTCGACACCGTGTCGGACGACGGACAGCACGCCGGTGCCGATTCAGAGAAGAGGCTGTCTTCGGAAGCATAGAATCGGGTTGAAGTGGTGAGGGGCCTTCTCAACAATTTGTTTTGGAAACCATAGAGATGGGGATTATTGTGTATAGCGTTTACGAGGTGTCGATCGTACGCCGACTCACTCTGGGCTCGAGCCTACTAGAGCCACGAGGAGTCGCGCACAGATCTGCTGCAAATGATGCTCTGTAACCAGTGGACTAGTGAATACCCGTCTTCAATCTCGTGCCGATAACAGTGGAACACGATGTCTCAAGGTTTTCGAGCTCTATGAATTGCAGTGGGAGGTGATGCGTGAATGTTGGGAGTAACCTAGTAAACTATGGGCCTGCGCTGGCACTGGTGAAAGGAAATCCGCCAGCCCGCTCGCCGCCTTCACGCCGGGGCTCGAGCTCGTTGTTCTCCGGCGCCAAACACCTCGAGCGACACCCGAGAGTACAGACCCTTCCTAACGCCCTCGGTCCATCAGTGCCGCGTCTATATTGGGAGAATAATCAATGGTGAGCTCGGTTGCTACACCCTACTTACGTACTGCGACTGTGAAGTGCGTGCAGCATCCGGGAATGCCGGGCTGCGTTCGGTCCAGTGGCCGGCTACTCGCAATGTCACGAGCCATCACTCAGCTCAGCCTCAGCGGAGCACGGAGCACGGTCGTCGCACCGCGCGCGCACACGCAGCTCAACTGCACAGCGAGCTGACCATCCATCGATTCCCGGGTGACTTTCCTGCGTGACTCACTACATCCAGAGACGCATCTTTGGAGGTGCGACGGGCGCGAATGGGCCTCCTAGCTCGTCCTCATCGTCGGATAACCTCACCTCGTCGCCCAACGGTCAACCAAGCCATGGCAATCACAACAACAACAACAACAGCCACAACACCGGAACGGGCTCAGGTTCTGGCTTTGGCACGGGAACAGGCTCCGGATCGGGGACCCACTTGGAATCCATCATGGTCAACCATTCTACGAACAACAACGAGTTGCGGCAATCCAACCTCGACGATGGATCCGACTTTAAGAAGGCTGGCGGAGGTGGGGGTTGGTTTGGTGGGGCGTTTGGCGAAGGCAGCACTAGTGCCAACGCGCAGGGGCAAGGCCACGAATACGGTGCAAACCCCAACAGCAACAGCAACAGCAACAACTTCAATTCGAGCCTTGGCGCGGGGAGCAACAATACACGAAACTACGCTTCGCCACCGACGACAACGGGTCTGGCCTCGCCCTACCATGGCGC
Organism: Microbotryum lychnidis-dioicae p1A1 Lamole; assembly: GCA_001244265.2. Taxonomy (NCBI): domain Eukaryota; kingdom Fungi; phylum Basidiomycota; class Microbotryomycetes; order Microbotryales; family Microbotryaceae; genus Microbotryum; species Microbotryum lychnidis-dioicae. The sequence continues at coordinate 631,003 of CDLV01000018.1, forward strand.
AACACGATCCCACGATGCGGGCGGGATCTCGCCTATCTCTCCACCCTACGATTCGGGTGCCGCTGCTTTCGGCCCTCAAGCTGCGAGTGACGACCTAGAGGATCTGAAACTCCCTTTTGGAGGGAGGAGTACGCCAAGATCACCTTCGACCAGGAATGTCCACACCCGATCGTCGAGCCAGGCATCGTCGATCCTTTTGCAAAACTCGACCAACGGTCCCTCGTCGAGTCGACCTTTCTCACCTCTTGGTATGAGTCAACCTTCGCTCTCCGTTTCGGTCGGCTCAGGCTTGACGACGGCACCGGATGTCAAAGACAAGATCATGATCGATTTGCTGAGTGGTCAAGCCGTCGTCGAGACCAAGGACTTTCCCATCCTGGGTTGGGAGGAGATGCAGGACGTGAAGAAGGTGGGTTTCATCGTGCATCGGAGGATACTTTGAGTGTACATTGGCTAACTCAGCGTCTGTGGTGCTTAGGAACATGCTGTTTTGGCTATCAAGATCGCTTCTTTGTCGAGATCGCTCGCGCTTGAGACCCGACTACGTGATTCAGCGGCCAAGCTCGTCCGACTATCGAGTCCGATTCCGATTCCAGGATCACCGACCCCGGCCTCGGCTTCAGGGTCCGATGCGTCGAATCGTGCTCGCGTGACGAAAGCACAGGCCGAGTCCCAGGTGCAACAGGCGAACGAAAAGATTGAATCAATCCAAACCGAGTTGTACAAAGTCGGGTGGAAGGAGGCCGAGTCGAGAACCAAGCTTCTACGGCATATGGCGGGTGTGCTCGGACTGGCGATGAGGAGGAAAGAAGAAGAAGAGCGGGGTTCGTCACAGACGCCTTTGTCGGGGCCTCGGGGCTTGCATTCACAGGCTACGTCCGTAGGGAGGGATCAACAACGCTCAAGTTCACCTTTTGGATGCCCCACCAAATCGCGCTTCGATGGCCATTCATTCTTTGCCGGGAACAAGGAAGCCATCCTTCCCGGTCCGTCGACGAGGAGTTCACCCTATGCCTCGCCGAACTTGTCCGCATCGAACAATGGCCAATTCGTCGTCGCAGGAGCGGATACTTCCCATGCCGCGGTCAGGGATTTGGAGACCCAGGTCGCAGGGTTGCAGCGCGCACTCAACGAGCAGAGGGATCGACCGATCCAGCAGGTCGACTCGGCCCAGTTGCGAGAGTTGCAAGAAGAGGTTACGCAAGCACGAGCGGCCGAGCGGTGGGCGAGGGATGAGCATACCCAGACTCGGAATGAGCTCGACAGACACCTCATGGAGCTGAGCTCGATCAAGAATAGTCATGGATCGCTGCAGCGAGAACTGGAGCAGACGAAGCAGGGTCAAGGGCAAGGGGAGGATGCTCAAAGGGAACTCGAGCGGTTACGTCAAGAGATCGACGAGATGACAGACAAGATGCAAGAGCTCGAGCAAGAGTTGAATGATTTGGAGGAACGAGCCGTCGCGAGCGATCGAAGGGTCACGGACGTCGAGGGATTGCTGGAAGACATGAAGATCAAGCATGCTCACGAGATGCAGAGGGCACAAGGCGATCTGCAAGTCGCGAAGGAAGAGGCTGAAAGAGCACGACTCGCGGTAGCGAGGGTTCCAACGCCGAATGGGACGGAGGAGGAGGAACAACGCTTGCGCGACGAGGTCGTGTCGATGCGGTCGGAGCGAACCAAGATCTCGCAAACGCTCGCCGACGTCCTGCAACGCCATCGGGCACATGCCAACAGCTTGGGCACCGAATTGCCCAAGGACTTTGACGAGACCGCGGTCGATCATCACGATGATTGGTCTGGATATGTTGCATCTTCTTTGGGCGACCACTTTGATCACATTACGTCGCACGCAACGGCCGTCTCGGACGAGCTGTCGCTGGCACGGTTGGCCCAAGAAAACTCGGCAAATGACCTCGAGGGCGAGTTGCGCCAGACGCAAGAGCATCGCGATCATTGGCAGGACGAGGCGGAGCAACATCGACTGGCGAGGGAGCAGCTCGAAGTCGAGCACGACGACTTGAAAGCCACGGTGCAAGGTCACGAGGAGCGCCTGGCCTCACTCGCTTTGACGCACCAAGAATTGGAGGTCTCGGCGGAAGAGAAGGAACATTTGCGTGCGCAGCTCGAGCAAGCGCACGGACGCATCACCGAGCTCGAGAAACAGATTGCCGATCATGACGCGACGCAGGCCGCTTTGAAGAAGTTGTGGCAGTCTCTCCCCGCCATCGACACCCGGCGCCGAGCTGGCGACTCGCATGATTTGGCCACCCTCAAGGCTGCTTTCGACCCTTCGCAGAGCTTGGGGGATTCTTCGGCGCAATTCTCGATCGATGCGCTCGTCGAACGTGTCCGCGCTCTGCTCACCGACGATGCCAAGTTGGTCGAGACTTTGATGAAGATCGAGAGCGGCACTGCAAGTGCACAACAGGAGGTCGAGACTCACCGCTCCAATGCCGAGCGATACCAGAATTTGGCCGAGCAGCACTCAACGAACTTGACGGTCACACAGAGCAAGGTCAAGGACTTGGAGGAGCGGATTGAGGTGTCGTCCCAGCAAGCGGTGACGATGCTGGAGAGATTGAATGACCTGACCGAGTCTTTGGAGTCGACGAGGGCTGAGAGGCGCAAGCTCGAGACGGCGGGCAAAGGGTTGGAAGGGCAGGTCGAAGCCGCGGAGGAAGAGAAAAATCGATTAGCAGCGATCGTGGTTGGGTTGAAGGAGGAGAACCGCGCGATGAAGGAACGGCCCGATCATACAGCCAAGTTGGCTTCGCTGGAGAACACGGTGCAGGACTTGAAGGACCAGTTGACCGATCTGGAGGAGGAGCTCGAGGATACCAAGAAGCGGGAGCAAAAGACGAGGGGCCAGTTGTTGGAGGAACTCAATGCAGCACAAGCGGTGAGTCGGGGCGCAAAGACCATGCTAACACGTGCGATTGATCACTGATGTGGAAGCTTGCCCCACTTTGGATGTGTGCAGGAAGTGTCGGCTTTGCGGACCAAATTGCGCCAAGCGGAACGGAAAGCGAGCAAAACAGTATGATGTGATGTTGATTTCTTGGATCTTGAATTCATATACTGTTGGGATGATCACAATTGGGGGTGACTCATGTTGTAATGTACGATCGGAACCGTGATTGCCTGCCGAGCCGCGAGTACTGCGAGTGATTCCGAGGGAGAGGCGGTCCGAGCGGCACGAGCGTCGTCTGCGTCGGCCAAGTCGCGCCGCCGAGCAAGCGCTTGCAAGCGCGCTCTCCAGCAAGCGCGCTCTCTCGCAAGCGCCGCTCTCTCGCAAGCGCGCTCTCTCCTTCCTGCTCGCATCCCGGCTCACACCTCTGCTACTTGTTGGAACATCACTCGGCCGAGGGTACAGACGACCGTTTTTGGATTGCGTGCTCTGGACTGCGTGTTGGATCGAGATCGCAGTGGGTCGTACGACGAACCCGGGCGCGCCCCCGAAAAGGAGCTTGATTCCCGGCCAAGATGGGTGAGCATCCAGCAACATCCTCCCACCCAACTCGATTCTTTTGGCCCCCCGGCTGATCAACACTCCTCGCCCCACAGCGCATCTACTCCAAGGCGACAAGTATGCGTTTGCAAGTCCCTGTTCTCTGTGACGGCTGCGCTCGCTGCCCTGCCCTCGCTCGACGATGTCACTGATACTACAAATCATCTCCTACATTATCCCTCCGACAGCTCAAGATGAAGGCCCCAGCGGCGTACGTAGCTGGTCTAGGTCGAGGTGCTTCCGGGTTCACGACCCGATCCGATATTGGACCCGCGCGAGAGCAAGTGACGGACGAGGCCGCCGAGGACAAGAACGCCGGCCGAGGCGAGGAGATCGATGGCGATCTGCCCGACCGCTATCAGGATCCAGAGAATGAGACTGGATTGTTTGCGGGTACGTGCGTGGGTTCTCGGACCCGAGTGTAAGGGGGCCATGTGGGGGGTGCAAACCAGCTGAGGGAACCCCCACCTCCTCTTCCCAGGCATGGTCTACGAAGCCGACGACGAAGAGGCCGACCGAATTTACGAAGCCGTCGATGCCCAAATGGACGAGAGGAGGAAAAAGCGCAGGGAAGCGAGGGAGAAGGAGGAGGAGGAAAGGTTCCGAGCCGAACGACCGACGATCCAGGCCCAGTTTGCCGATCTGAAGCGTGGCTTGGCCGACATGACTGATCAGGAATGGGACAGTCTACGTGAGTTAGAATCGCGAACTGGGGGGTAAGAGTCCGGCAATTGATCTGAACGACCTTGCTCATCCTGCAGCGGAGGTCAACAACTTGATCGGCAATCGGATCAAGAAGCCCCGGCTGGAAGGCCGAAGCTTCAACGTGCCCGACAGTGTTCTTGTAGCTGCTAGAGATCGCAATGCAGTCGAGTCGGCTCTCTCAGAGGAGCAAATGGTATGTGCTCATCGGGGAACACAAACTGCCCGAGTCAAATGCTGATGATTCTATTCACTTTTTGTCGATCGCAGGAGGATGGGACGAAAACCTCGATGAACGCTTTGACCGACTTTGCCGAAATCGGTCAAGCTCGAGAAAAGATGTTGTCAATCAAACTTGAACAACAAGCCGGCACAGACTCGGTCTCGGGCTCGACGACCATCGACCCCAAGGGCTATCTCACCGGCCTGCAATCCCAAGTCCTCAAAACGGCGACCGAGATCGGAGATATCAAGCGAGCACGGCAATTGCTGCAGTCGTTGACCAAAACGAATCCCAAGCATGCTCCTGGATGGGTCGCTGCAGCTTGGCTGGAGAACGTTGCGGGGAAATCCGTGCAGGCACGCAAGATCATTGCCGAAGGGTGCCAGCATTGTCCCAAGAATGAGGACGTCTGGATCGCCGCGAGCGAATTGAATGTGAGGAAAGCTGTGATCGAAGTATGATTCAGATGTGCTGAATTCCACCTTTGAACGTTTTACAGACCAACGATAATGCCAAAGTCATCCTTGCCAACGCCGTACAAGAACTCCCCCAGTCCGTGCGGATTTGGATGCGGGCCGTTGAGCTGGAGAACGACCCTTCCGCAAAGAAGCGCGTGCTTCGGAAGGCGCTCGAGTACATCCCCGCCTCGGTCAAGTTATGGAAGGAGACGGTCAAACGCGAGGAGAACCCCGAGGACGCTCGCATCTTGCTCGCCCGAGCCGTCGAAGTCATTCCTCATTCGCAAGAGCTATGGCTTGCATTGGCACGACTGGAGACGCCCGATCGCGCACGACAGGTGCTCAACAAGGCGCGCAAGACGATCCCGACCTCACACGAGATTTGGATCGCTGCCGGTCGATTGCAGGAGCAAGAGGGCAATACCTCCCAGGTCGATGCTATCATCGCAAACGGTGTCACCGCGCTCAAAAAGAACGGTGCGATCTTGACTCGTGAGCAATGGCTCGGCGAAGCCGAACGATGCGAGAGCGCCGGCAGTATCGTCACCGCTCAGGCCATCCTTAAAGCCACGCTGCATCTCGATGTCGAAGAGGAGGACCGACTGGAGCGATGGCTCGAAGATGCGCAGACCATGACGAGCAAGGGCTTGATCGGCTGCGCTCGAGCCATCTTTGCATATTCGCTCAACGTCTTTCCTCAGAAGCAGGCGTTGTGGCGGAAAGCCGCCGAATTGGAGAAGGCGCACGGCACAAGAGAGACGCTGTTGGCGCTCTTGAACAAGGCGGTCGAGTCCGTACCTCAAGCCGAGGTCCTTTGGCTCATGGCTGCGAAAGAGTCTTGGCTCGGCGGCGACGTCCCCGGTGCTCGCGCAATTCTGGGCCGGGCATTCGAGGCCAATCCCGAGAGCGAAGGTATTTGGCTCGCAGCGGCCAAGCTTGAGGCCGAGAACGGACAGATCGAGGCCGCTCGAGAACTCATGCGACGTGCCGTCGAACGCGTCGGAACCGAACGTATTTGGATCAAGTCCGCCGTCTTCGAACGACAACACGCGACGGCTGATTCTGCGCTCTCCACCGCCAAAGCGGGCTTGGCTAAATACGACCGCTCCGCGAAACTGTACCTCATCCACGCGCAGTTGTTGCTCGCACAGGAACCCCCTGCCACAAATGCAGCGAGGGAAGTGCTGGCGACGGCGGCCAAGAAGTGCCCGACTTCTGTGCCGATCTGGTTATTGGCTTCGAGGCTCGAGGAGAACATCGGGTTGCGTATTAAGGCGCGTGCGTTGTTGGAGAAGGCGAGGAACCTTAACCCCAAGAGCGAAGAGGTTTGGCTCGAGTCGGTAAAGGTCGAAGAGAGGGACGGAAGTGGGGCTGCCAAGGGCATGCTCGCACGAGGTACGTGGTCATGTCGGGCTATCAAAAATTCAGCTTTGCATCTCACTGATCGTTTTTCTCTCGTTATCCGCCATAGCTCTGCAAGCGTTGCCAACATCAGGGATCTTGCATTCGTACTCGGTGTGGCAAGAACCTCGGGCCACACGCAAGTCGCGATCGGTCGACGCGCTCAAAAAGACCAATAACTCGCCCGCCATCATCGTCACCGTCGCGCGGCTGTTCTGGGCCGAACGTAAAATCGAGAAAGCGAGGGACTGGTTCTCGCGAGCCGCGACAGCCGACGGCGACTTTGGCGATGCTTGGGCTTGGTGGTGGAAGTTTGAACGGCAGCACGGTGTCGAAGCCAACAAGCAGATCACGTTGGACCAGTGCACACAGGCGGACCCGCACCACGGTCAGACTTGGCAAGTCGTCCTCAAGGACCCTAAGAATGCTGGCAAGAGCGTGAAGGAGTTGCTGGATTTGGCTGCTGATGCTGTGGAGGAAGAGAAGAGCACTGTTGTGTAGACAGTTCTCGACAACGTAATACAGACGATACAATCTATGGGCTTCTTGTCTCTTAGGGGATAATTGCTTGGGCATGAGATTCGGTTGCTACAGATTATGTATCGCAATTGCAGAAGGCGGTAAATATGCGGGAATTAAACGAGTAACTAAGCAAAGTCGAGTGCCTGCCCCCGGTAGGTAATGATCAGGAGAGAGGGAAAAGGCGACTGAAAAGGCTGTGAAAGTGAGTGTCTGCTCATCATGATCCTCACAACCTGCGTTCACACCTTCAACAGGGCTTGGTAAAAGTCGGAGTTGACGGCCAGGTGAAAACTCGTCAATTTGGCGAGGCGTTCACCGAGACTCCTGATTTGGTCGGCGAGAGGGGTGAGGCCGTTGCGAACAAGGACAGTGTTCAGGTCAGGAGAGTGAAGAGGAAGGTCGATCTTGTCGGTATTAGGAGCGGAGTAGCGAGCCCGTTTCTCTCGGCACTCTTGCTCATCAAGTGACGCGCGTTTGGTGCCTCGTCGAGTGGCTGACACAGCCTTCGCCTTCATGTTTGCTTCCGCAGGCACAATGTCCATACTTCTTTCACCCGTGCATCCCGTGCGCCGACTTCGTCGAGGGTCGAGCGTGATTGAGGTCTGGCTGGCGAGCGGACTCACGGTCGGACGCATCCACCAAGGAGCTCCTTTCATCTCTGTTCCAAGCGCGAGCTCATCTTGGACGACGGCCGTAACGGCCCCTTGAAGCCGAGATCGCAGGAGAATAAATACCTTGGAGTGAGAGCGAACATGCGTCTGGATGTAGCTCTCCACCAGAGTAGGCATGTCATGTACCGTATTCGAGTTGATCGCTGGCGCGTATCTTACGGCTGTTGTCGCTAGCTTGGTGGCAAAGCCGGCCATGATTTGTCCGACATGTCTGAGTTCATGTCGCCACTCGTCACAATCGAATTTTGCGGTCCCTTGCATCGTGGCTGCTTTGAAGCGCGATTCCGTCGACGCGGTCGTTACAGTTGGCGCGTTTTGCGAGATTGCGGCGTTGGCGGTTGAAATGACGCCAGCAATGCATTGTCGGAGTTCCAAGAGTTCCTTCGCGCATGAGCGCGATGAAGGTACAAGCTCTTGGAAGAGCATCATGAGCATGTAGAGGAGTGTCAAATCCGTCGCCTCATTGCGATGCATCTTGAGCCGAAAAGCGTCGAGCTGGAAAGTGAATGGGAGAGTCGGCTGTGGTGGAGACGGGGTGACGGACGAGAACGCAAGGCCCAGGACGCCTTGCAGAACTGAACGAGAAACGCGATCTCGGATCGCCGAACCGTCCTCGGGAGATGTCTTGATTAACCACTGACGAACTCGCTCGGATTCTTCGGACGAGAGCCGGATTTGTTGATGGTTGCGCTCAAACTCGACGGCCGTTCGAACCAGATAAGGTCGCAACGATCGCAACTGATGATTCGCGATGTCCTATGTAATCACAGTCCAAGGGACAGTCAGCGCACTAAAATAAGGAGGCTGCGCACGGCCAGTCGGATGTGAAACTCACGAGCTTCATCATTTCCAGAATCTCAAAGCAGTGACGTAGGCCCAAAGCCACACTGGCATCGTCCCCTTTGCAAATTCGAGCCATGTTGTCGATCATATGATCGCGCATAGGCGCGCAGTGCATTTTAAGTGTCACTCCGAGATAATCGGCAAGCTTGCCGACGTCCAAGAGCCCGCGCGTAAGTTGCTGGTAGATGAAGGCGGGGTCGAGCATTTCCATCACCTCTTCCTGAGAGTGTTCGCTAGGTTTCACTGGAAGGAGAGAGACAACTATGTTCCGTAGCTCGGTAATCAGGTTCGGAATGCGGGAAGGCCACAAGGCCGAGATCTCGGTGGCGTCACTCCTTGGGCTTTGACAAACGCAGGCAAGTCGTTCGGAGCCAACAAAGGCGGTGCAGCGGCATCCCAACACCAACTCGCGAGAGACGGCGTACCAATATCGATCAGCGGCCCGTTTCTTCCGCTCACCCCTGTACAAGCGAAAACCGCGGACGACGGCGGGCAGAAGATGGTCAGTGCGGGTTTTGCGCACGAGCTAGTCGCGACCGACGTCGCGGACGAACCTTGCACGCACCTTTCACCGTCATAATTCGGTCGGAACATCAAATTGGGGTCAAATACAATGTCATGACGTAGTCGTGCGCTTTGAAGAATATCGTGCAGGTCGAGCTCCTTAAGAGTAGCCATTGTGATGGGAGGCAGCAAGAAGGATGCGGTCGACGTGGGGATCGAGGGATTTGTGTCGGTCTGCGCACCAACGGAACGGCCGTGAGCCGATCCCTTCACATGCAAGCGATGCGCGCCTGCGATTTCTCCGTTCTCGGGCGTTGGAGCGGGGGAGCCGGAAACCTGAGTGAGGGATGTCGACGTCGAGCTCGCTTCACATGATGACGCAGAGGAGGACGGATGCGAATGGGAAGCATCAAGAGCCATAGTTCCCGATTGGGAATGTACGGTGGGGAAGCAGGGGCTGGAAATTATCGGAGGAGCAGAGAAAGAACGGGGCCTGGGAGGAAGACAAGCGTACGAGCGGCACGCTCGAGTCGCGGTGGCAGAATCCAGGCGTCGATAGGGGCGATCCGGACCTGGAGCCCCGTGCGGTTGGGTTGAAGGGACGGTCGCGGCTAATCCAGTGCTGCGTGTCGCTTTGGGTGCACTCGCGACAGTCTTATCCGAAGACACCTTGTTTAGCGCACGCGCGAACGAACCGGTATAGGAGAGCGGAAGTCTCCAGTCTAAACGTCGATGGTCCGACCATCGGGCTTCGCGTCCGTTCGGGGTCCCGTGCTTTCCCGTACCTCGGGCCTCGGCGGAAAACGGAGCGCTTGAGCTACTCGACTGAATAGCTCCAAAGCTCAGCAGACCTGTCCGGATGCGTTTTGAAGCAATACTCGATGTTTCTCGGTCCTGACAATTGCACGGAGCCCCTGACGGCGTTCGCCGATGCGAGACCGAGACAATCGTCTCGCGGCTGCCTTCTCTTGGCTTGAAGGATGCAGACGCTGGCCGATGGAGACGTTTCTTGGTTGGCACAGTTCCGCATCGCCTCGAACGGTGCTTTGAAGGTCGCAAAAGCGCCATTGTCGCCCCCCATACGGCATGTGACTTTACGTGGCTCTCGCACGCCCAGCTCCTGGGTTCAACCAAGTGTTCATGCGACCTTTTTCGCCGAGTCAGGCCAGATTCCCGGACCTGACATCGTTGCTGGAATGACCACGACGTGACCATGTGTGTTGCTGACGACGACGGCGGAGACGGAGATGAAGGATCGACGAGGGAGCTCGAACAGGAGATGGGTGGGTGCGTAGCTTCATGATCGGTTGATGCCGAGCAGCGGCTTATTGCGACGGCCGACGAAGTGGAAGATGACGAGATGGGTGACACTGCCGAAGCGCGGCCGTCCACGTCCACCCGATGCGATCCAGTGTTATCGCCATGAACGGCGTACGACGGATTGGCCACTGTTTTTTGATCCATGACGACAGTTTTCGAGACGATGCAAGGCTGAACTCGAGTGAGGGAGGGCGACAAAGGCCGAGAGCGGCAGTAGATCTTACTTGCCGCGTGCTCTCGCGTGCTTCAAGATGCGGTCACTGCACTGAGGCTTGCCGGCCCCGCGCCCGTGCGGCCGCGTGAAGTCAAAGAGCGGTGAGAGGAGGCAGGGTCGAATGGGCTCGAGCTGCACTGGTCCGATGTGCCGAAGCTATACACTGTCCAGGTGGGTGGAGACTATGCTGAAGTAAGATACGAGACTGGTTTGACTCGCATTCGGCATTTCTCATGCCACAAATGCGCTCAGTTGGTGAGTACTCACGGAGGTGCCGCGGAGGGAGCAGTTCGGAGTCGTGAGTCGTCACCGGGTGAGACGTCGATAATCTCTTTCGGCCAGGGGGTGTTGTCGCAGCTTCGCTGCTGGTGACGCGGTGAAGTAGCGGCCGCGCCAGAAGTTATGACTTCGAACAGAGCTCTCTCGGATGCCGGTACCAACGATCGTATCGTGGAGCTCAAGAGAGGTCGCCTTCAGCAACAAACGTAGATCAGAGAAGTGGACCTTCACAGACCACAATGGCACTCAGCACGTTCAAGCTGATGCGCCGGTCGTCTTGGATCGGAAATAAGGCTGTGCGGCTGGCGCCGCTTTGTGCACTAATACCGTCGATCTCGCGACTAGCCACGCCTTGTCTCCTTGCGGTAGGCGCGCGCGCCGAATTCGATTGACTACCAAGTGAGACCTGCGCCGCGTTCTGTCCCGGCGCGCCGCCCGCTTGAAACGGCAATGGCTTCTGTCAGCTCGGTGCCTACGCTGCAAGTTTTTCGGTCGGACGTATGCGAGCTGCAAGTAATCGTCGATCCGGAAATTGATCCAGACCAGGTTGATGTTCAGAGAAATGGGAATACATTCGGAGCACTGCTATTTTGCTGCAAGCGGGTCGGAAACTGTTGCGTCTGCACAGCGTACCTGTTCTAGCACGCTAGGCCTGCACTGGCATCAGGACGACGGCGGACCGATTGCATGCGGAAGTCGAGCCAGCCTCTCCCGCCGCCCCGAACCCCCTTTGCGCGATTGCCGATGAAGGTGCGGGCGAGTTCTAGTAGCCGATGCCACGAAAAGAATTTGGCCATTTCTTAAGAAGAAGATATCCCTGTGTTGAACTCGTAGTGGTGGATTCCGTTTCGGAAGGCACTTGTTACTTGCCGGTCGTTAGTACAGAGCTAGCTACTAGCTGCCTGCATGCGCGCCGCCATTGGCGACTGATAAGTTAGGCCCTTCCTTGGACCTGTGCCATGCGAAGATCCTTGCCCGACCCGTAGCTGGGCACGGGTCTGAGTGGTCAGATCTCACCGAATACAGGGAAACTTTCCACCTAGTTCACCTTTTTCCGAACCTAATCGATCTCTGAGAAAAAAAGGGGGAGAATTTTCTCGGCGTTGATTTTCTGATCGAAGCGGAAGGGATCGCTTCGTGGCGCATCGAAACGGGCCCAGTGTGCCACGGTCCCTGATTTTCTCTCGAGCGAGCAACCAAACGCCTATATAAGCGCTGAAGAATGGCGAGAGCAATCTGTGAGAGCGTTTTGTAATCCGGACTGGTGATCAAAACCTGCTCTCGGACTCAAGGGCCGAAGGAACGTGCTTTTGAGCGCAGCACCCGAAGCCAGCCATCGAGTCCCGATTTAGTCGAGAAGCAAGACCGTGACTTCTTGCGCGGAAGACGTCGCCCAACGTCGAGACACGACATTCTCAGAACAGCCTATCATGTAACTTTGCATTGTTTTCTCGTGCCGAGAAGATGACCAGCGGTACAGAGAGGTCGCTTCGCTGTGACCCGAGTGACAGTGAGACCTCGTCTACTGAACATCTTGCGGGTTACTATAGTGCTGAGCTCGGCTTCTTGAACAATCGGAAGTCGTCGCTGAGTTATTTAGGGTGCCCATAGGGAGGTACCAAGATGAGCATATATACCTGAGAGCGTCCGAAAAAGCAAAATAGGTCCCATCTCAATACTTTACGTCATAGTATGGCGCTGAAGCACTTCTGCCATATCGGTCCTTAGCGCAGTTGACACGCTGACCCCTTTGTTGCACACACGCCACGCGCGGAAGCCGAACGCGCGGAAGCCCCTTGTAGCTAGTCTCCGTGCGGAGGCAGATGAGATCGTGAGAGCCCGCTAGAAGGCCTAACGAATGTCCTGCCACAGTTCTTTTGAGCAACCAAGCCATGCTTGATGTGCAGCTCGAGCGAGCACTAGAAAAACTTTGGCAGGGAGACTGCCTGATTTGGATCGCGCCTGCCGATCGTGGCCAAAGATCATCGAAAGCCACGGAACATGCGAAAAGCATGTACTTTAATTTTGAGTAAACCTTGAGTATGCGTATATTTAATGGGATTCATATATGCCGTGACGCTCTTTGGGCTCTCCGGTTTTCGGTGCGCGTGAAACGACTGCTGCACGAGGCGTTTCGGACTTCGAGAGCGATCATTCGGAAGGTCAGGCAGGCTGCGCGCCTTGACCCCGACCCGTCCAACAGCTTGCAGGCTCTGGTCCCTGAAGAAACTGTTTGAAAAATGAACCTCCTCGTAATTCATTACTGAGGTTTTTTACCATCGGGAAACCGCCTTCGACCTTCGTAGTGTGTCTCGTGTCGCAGTCATGCCAAGTGGGCTGCCGCTCAGCTCCGGTTGGTATGACGGTCCTCGCGGACAGGGAAGGTTCTAGACTATTACCCTTTATTTAACTAGTTAACTAGTAAAAAAAAAGTGTGAGTTAAGGAATGTACCTAAAATCGCTGTTTTTGACTAGGTTGCGGCCCTTCGGGCCGCCTGTGGTGGATGTACCAGCATACTGTTGTGTCTGCCGCATCTGCCTGTGGTGTCTATGTTCCGATCAGAAGTCATGTACAAGCGCTGTGGTGACTTTTGTATTTTCCGCGCCGTTCCAACGAAGCTACAGCGCTCCCGGTATTTTCCTTCTTTTTTTCGCTCACATAAAACAATGCTTCCACTCATATTGCATTTAATGAACCGCAAGCGCGTGGCTTTGCATGATATTGCTTCTACAGCAGAGCTCTGCCTGACGTGCGAGGCGAGGGCTGGCGTTTGTCACGTGATGCGGTGCGCCGGCGGTGGAGTGTCATTCCGGCAGTCGACCAGGGACATTAGGGGCTGAACAACAAATCAAACCACGTAAATAATCCTGCGCCACTCCCTCGAACCTTTCCTTTCTCCCTCTCACTCTCATCCAATTTTAGTGACACTCATTCAAGAACAAACCCTCGCTGCTATGTCCCGGTCCCAAGGTCGCCAGGGACTCAGGGAGGGCCATCGCAACCTCGCCAAGTCTTGGAGGGTAGCGCCGTACCCATGGGCTACCATGGGCTACCATGGGCCTGCTCGAGCGCCCGCTGCTGGGCGCCCCGCGGCTCGACCCTCCTCTTCGCCCCGCACCGATCAACAGAATCAGCCCCCACGCGTCATGACAACAATTCAACCGATCTTGGCATTGCGACACGTATACGAGCCCGCCGTGCAGCTGTGCAGAACGGACAGCGTGGTCAGCGCGATGGCCAACTCGACGCTGGGCTCGCCCCACCACCACCTCCTCCGCAAAGGCGAGTGCGCCGGGCTCGAACCGCGCTCAAACCCCTCAAGCCCCACGTTTTCGCAGGGCAAGGTGCGGCTACCTCCCCCTCCCCAGCCCAATCTCGAGTATCGGCAGCTTTTTCAAGGCTCGGATAGCGGTCAGTTGCTCCGTCCAACAACGTTCGTCTGCAGTAGACTCACATGCTGAACTGTGCGATGCACCTACACAGAAGTTAAGGCATTCCGGCGTTCCGCGAGAATGCCCGTCGTACAACAACGCGTTGTCGTTCACTTCGCTCGCTGCCCTCTGGGACCAAACTCAAGTGGACACTCTAGGAACTCCCGTGTTTCGCGTGTTCGGTCGCCTCTATCATCGACTCGGTGCGACGAGGAGGACGAAGAGAATGGTGATGGTGAACGTAAGCTAAGCGTCTTCGGCTCATTCTCATATACCTCTCTGTTGAGACGCACCCTCAGACTGACATAAATTGTTCGAAAATCTAGGACGAAGATCAAACAAGAGGGGTCGAGGTGGATCAACCCGAGTTTCGCGTTCCCAATACTTTGCATATCACTTGCACGAACGCGACGACTACTTCTCCATTCCGCATGCCACCCAGCGTCTCTTCCTCGAGTTCGTGATTGACGGATACTCCCAAGTCGAGACCGATCGACTCAACTACATCCGGTTGCATCAAGAAAGTCTGCGCCTCACCACGGCCCAAGGCATCACCGACGCTGTTGCCAACGGCCTGACCCCGGATCAAATTGGACGTTCGGTGATTTTGGGCTCGACGTTCAAGAATAGTCCGCGCGAGATCACGCAGCGCTACCAAGATGCGATGGCTTGCGTCGTCAAATATGGAAAGCCTTCGCTGTTCATCACGGTGACGTGCAACCCCGAATGGCCGGAAATCAAGGCTGCACTGGGGCCGAACGACAAAGCATGCAACCGTCCGGATCTCATTGCACGAGTGTTTGAAGCCAAGCTGAACCGACTCTGCGACGACGTTTTTGGCAACAAGCAACGTACAGGCTGGTTTGGCGTGGTTCTGACGCATACACATGTGATTGAGTATCAGAAGCGGGGCCTGCCACATGCCCATATCCTCATCACCCTCGCGCCGGACGATCATCCTTTGTCGGCGGAAGCGATCGACAAGATGATCTCGGCCGAGATACCCGATCCTTCGCGCTATCCTGATCTCCACCAGACCGTCACAAAGCACATGCTGCATGGCAAGTGTGGCGGAAACTCGACTCAGCCCTGCATGGAGAAGGACAATGGAAGCACCGCGTGCAGCGGTGCTCCAGAACGATAGACAGGATCAAACAATAGTATTTCACTAGAACCTCGGGTCAGTGAGCTGGCGAAAGCCAAGGGAGGTTTCAGGCGCGCGCAAGCTATTCAACTAAGCCAAAAGTTCTATAGCCTTCCATTGTACCTCGGGCAAAGGCCTCAGGCCTTGCAGACAAGTACGGTAATCCGAGGTGCAAGCGCCATTTTCCTCGCGAACAGAACCCCCACACCCGCATGCACCCTGAAGGCTACCCGTTGTATCGCCGACGCTTTCGCCACGCCGTTGTCAAGGGGGGTGTTATCTACAACGATGGTGACTGCGTGCCGTACTCGCCTTATCTCTGCGCCAAGTACAATGCGCATACCAATGTGGAGGCTGTGACAACGATCGGCGCGATCAAGTACCTCTTCAAGTATGTGTACAAAGGTCCGGATCGAGCTGTGGCGCGTGTTGAGCGTGCAGCGAACGGTGAAGGGGCTCGCGAGGACGAACCGGTTCGAGATGAGATCAACGAGTTCGTCGAAGGTCGCTACATCAGTGCTCCAGAAGCGGTCCACCGCCTATTCGGATTCTCGGTCGGTAGAGTGTGGCCACCCGTCAATCGACTACCGGTCTATCTGGAGAATCAACAATCTGTGCAGATCAATCCCAATGAACCGCTGCCCCTCGACACTCCGCCCACTCGCTCCAAACTGACCGGCTTCTTCAACCTGTGCGCTGCAGCTCCCGACGGCGAGCTCACTACCGCGTTGCTCTACACGAATGTGCCGCGCTACTACTCCTGGAATAAGGAGAAGTTGCGCTGGAAACGCCGAGTCCATGACCGCAATGTCATTGGACGAATCTACACCGTCCCACTGCGCAGTGGGGAGCGCTTTTACCTCAGACTACTCCTCGAGGTCGTCATGGGCCCGACATCGTTTGCGGACCTGCTCATGTTCGAGGACGTCGTGTATCCTTCCTATCGCGCCGCTGGCGCCGCTCGCGGACTTCTCGCCGACGATGGCGAGCATCACATCTGTCTCAGGGAAGCTGCACAGATTGAAACCGGTAACCAACGACGCCGATTATTCGTGTTCATGCTCATCCATGCGACGGTTGCCAACCCACCAGCTTTGCTGGATCGTCACTTTGCTTCTCTTAGCGACGATGCCCGTTATCACATCGAACGCTATGAAGACGTGCCCGTCAACGATCAAACCATCCGCCTGTGGACCCTCAACAAGATTCGTCTCCTCCTTGCGGCAAACGATCGAACTTTGGCCTTCTTTGATCTTCCCGAGCTGACCGAGGACGAAGTGCGGCTGTTTGATCGTCTCGAGGAACGGCTTCCCCGTTTTGATCGCCAGCAATGCGCGCAAGATGCCGAAGCGGCGCATGCCCGTCTGAACCACGACCAACGAATTGCATTTGACGAGTGTCTTTGCGCGGTCGAGCTCGATGTCGTCGATCAGATGCGCGACAACAACCTTGGGCCGCAGCATGTGTTTTTCCTGCTAGCACCTGGGGGTACTGGCAAGACTTTTGTGGAAAATGCCCTTCCGGCATACCTGATATTGTAAGAAAGCTTTTGTTCCTGCCAGCTGAAATTCTTGATACCGCCCGCGTCAATATATTTACTTGGATCACGCAATTAACAACTTACAAAGCTGGCTCTTGCCTTATAGATACCGACCTGCGACAGGCATGTTGGATCTAAAAGCCCATAAAAGAAAATACAAAAAGGACATTTTGAGTAACACCCCTTTGATCAGAGCAACAACTACGTCGCGTGGAAGAATAGGGGCCTTGCGACCGGCCCGAAAAACCAAAAAAATCGTATTCTTCTTATAAACACGTATTCCTCTTTTAAAATTGAGATGACGTGGGCCAGGCAGCGGCAAAAAAGCGGCAAGCGCTGGCAAGCGGTAGTAATCCGCATATCCGCAGCCGGCGGCGGCGCAACTCTCGATTTCGTCATCATCCCTCTCGGCTGAGCGCGTTCGTGACTTCACAGGCACCCGCAGCCAAGAGCTTCTGATGCGTTGAGAACAGGAAGAAGGGAGCAACAGTTACCACTAGTGTCCCGTGGTGATTGAATTCACCACTTGAAGCGCTCGCAGTCGACTAGAAATTGAAAGTTTGGTCGCGTGACTCGGGCACTTTCAATTTGGCAAAACCGCGCAAACCACCCGAACAAAAGGGAGTCGGTAGTACGGCATGCGATGCGAAGGAGTACATCAGTGGGAGAGCTCGGAAACAACGATGCCGATCTGTTCGTATCCCCTCGCCAGCCACCACCCTCCAACGCTGCGAGAAGTGTGAGGCATATTCCGTTACTGACGAAGTTGTGCTCGGCCTTGGCACGCCGACCGGCCGCGCTTGCGCTCGCTTGGGGGCACGTCATGTGGACGAGGCGAAGGGCAAGTCGAGCCGGGCGTTGCCGTCCCTTGCCGCTACGCGCCCCGACTTTACCGAGAACGGCGGGGCCCTCGAGGTCCGAGAGACGCACCCAATGCAACTTGTTTCCTTTGCGTTCGTTCGGACTTCTGCCTTGGCCCATCCATTGTCGGTCGTCGCTTCTTTTAACTTCTCTCTTCCCTTTCTGACCTTCTTCACTAAGCCAAACACGAGCCAAACAAGATGGTAGCTATCCTGCCCGCCGAGTTGCTCAACGCGATACTGCCCGCCTCGCTGCCGGCGGCGACACGTGCCGGCGTACGACCTCGCAACGCTCAGCTGTGCACGCTCGCTCAGCTCGACCGCACCTGGCAGAGGTTCGCGCAGGCCCAGTTGGAAGAGTGTCTCGGATTGAGGGGCGAGCATTTTCGCAAATTGGAGCTGGAGCATCCGGACAGGTCCCCGTCGCCGACCGCGGAGAGGAGGAGGGTAGACTCGAGTCTCGGCAGGCACGCGGCGGAGAGGGCACGTGATGCGGGGGAGCGTGGCAGGGGCTCGCCGTTCAGGAGCTCCAGTTCGGCGTGTCGGGATGACGGTCAAGCGCAAGAGCGAGGTCGCTCGTTGCTGCGTCGTACTACGAGCTACCATAAGAGGATCCCGATCGTACTCCCCGGTGGCGCGAGGGAACGGGCGAGCAAGGTCAAGACGTTGGTCATTGACAAGTGCCTCGACCAGCAGCGCTACTCGGTCGTCAAGAGGTCCTTGGCGGCGTTCGATCAGGTCGAAAAGGTCTACCTTGCCGGCACGGGCGAGTGGTACGCACTAACGAGTTTGAACGAGTTGCCGAGTGAGTGGTTGCTCTCGACTAGGCTACCATAATTCTTAAACGTCCTACTGATCGAAAGGTCGTGTTTGCCCCGCTAAAACAGAGCTGACCTCGCTCCACCTCGCGCGAGTCTACCACGCCTTGCCACCGTCACAACCCTTTAGTTCATTGACGACACTCTCGATCAGTTTCGGTCTACCCAAACACGTCGACTGGGCCTTGCTACGCGCGAGGTTGCTCCCTGCGTTGAAGACTTTCATCCTGCACCCGGTCGACTGGGACTTTATCCAAGAGCAGGGCGCGACCTTCTACCCCGCATTCGAAGAGATCGCACCTCAACTCGAGGCCGTGCTTTTTGCCGGACAAGACCATCACTTGGACGAGCCCGTCGATTGGGCGAGGATGATGAGGAGATTGAACAAGGTCAAGGTGCTGGAATTAAGGTTGACGACTGGCGAGGCGTTGAAAAGCGTCGAGGGGCTTTGGAACACTGAGGACGAGGGAGAGCAGGTTCAAGGCGAGCTGAGGCTCGGATCCAAGATGATCACCAACGGCAGACTGCGAGAACTGCTGTTCCCCAAGGAAGAGGCTGCAGTGGAACAGGACGAGGTCATGGTGCCGAGAACGAGGCTGAGGGGCCTACAAAAGCTGTGCCTGCCCGAGGTGAGCGGCGGCGAGGTCTGGAGGAGGACCAAGACTTCGATCGATTTTGACCGAGAGGACAGGGAAGCGGCCAAGAAGTGGTGTGCCTTGTACGGGGTCGAGTTGTCGTGGACTGGCGAGGAAGATGAGTGCGCGTTGGTCGAAGAATGGAAGGCTTGAAGAGGGGCTTCATTGGACACTTCAATGGACATTTCTTTCTTCTTACGCGAGCATCGCCTTTCTCCTTTTTTTATTTTTATTTTTGTACTACTATGGTTCTATGGACAACATGCAGCAGATACTGTTTTTTGTTTTGCTTGTCCAGAGGTCCGAAGCGGAGGAGCTCGGCCTGAACGATCGCCGATCTAATTCGTCATAGGTCCGTGCGAGAGGCGGTGCTACGTCGGTCGATGCGGCACGTGAGTTGGTCCTTTCGGAAACCGCTCAGTTGTTTTATGTAAGCTTGATGAGCACATAGCCAACAGTAGGTCCCTGCTAAAATCATTCAAGATTTTTGAGAGTGGTGCTGTGCTAGGACGTTGCAGTGGGCGAATTTCCCACTCTTTGAGGTGAGAGACTGACCCGGAGGGCTGTGACCGGCTTGCTGCTGTGTGACTACAGCGCGTGCACTCAACGTGCCTCTACTTACTGCGTGCCTAATAAGTGAGCTTGGGTGTGCTTCCGGGCGCCTGCGTAGTCCTGCGTGCGAGTACGTGGGCTGTCTTGCCTTGCCTTGCGAGGCCTTGCGCGCGTTTTGGTGCAGCTGTCTCAGGCTGAGTGCTCTTTCCCATCCCACCGACTCTTGTCCACTCGAGGTCAGTGCCTTGGCTGTGGACGGACTCTGCCTAGGACACTTGGCTGACAGCTTGACTTTTTGTCTGCCTACCGTTGTCTTTTGCCGCCTGCTGTTGCGCGCGTACGATCGACCACCTACTGCATCTACTGACTGCCGCTCACTGCCGGCGCTGGTACGACTGGCCGCAGCCCACAGCAGCCCACGCCAGCCGTCAGCGCGTCAGCTCCCGCCAGCTCCGCCAGCCGCCAACGGACCCCAATCGCATCGCATCGCATCGCATCGCATCGCATCGCGTCCTCGGCTCTCGGCTCGCCCTAACCCTCGCCCCGTCTCACCTCGCCTTCGATCCCCCCGTCCTCTCCCCTCTCCCCTCTCCCCTCACACCTCCCCCTGACCATGTCGATGGAACAGACCAAGCGCCTCAAGCTGGTGATCGTCGGCGACGGCGCGTGCGGCAAGACGTGTCTGCTCATCGTCTTCTCAAAGGGCACATTCCCCGAGGTGCGTCGCCGTTCGCGCGTCCGGCTTCCTACTTGAGATGCCGCAGTCAGGAGTCGGGGTCGTGTCGCAGTCGAGATCTATATCGGCGGCAAAGACTGTGGTGTACGCTGCCTTGCTGGATCGGAGGCCGCCTAGGCAGTGTAGGCGTCGTGGCCGTCGTCGTCGTCGTCGTGACGCTCTGGGCCGTCGTGACGGACGACCAACCCCACCGCGCGGAGGCACACTCTCGCCGGCCCGTTCTGGGAGACGACCACCACGACGATTTCACTGCACGGGGGTTAGCGTCAGCTCGACGATCGTTCTTGCATGGAAATTCAGTCATCAGATCTGTTCCTGCTCTCTAATGCACGTGTGCTGACACTGGTGCTTCCTTACCTTTGCCACGCGGCGGTGCATACGACGCTCGATTCCCTCTTCGTCGGCAGGTCTACGTCCCGACCGTCTTCGAGAACTATGTCGCAGATGTCGTCGTCGATGGAAAGCGCGTCGAGTTGGCGTTGTGGGATACGGCAGGCCAAGAGGACTACGATCGTCTACGACCCCTGTCTTACCCGGATTCACACGTGATCCTCATTTGTTTCGCGGTCGACTCACCCGACTCGCTCGACAACGTTCAGGAGAAGTGGATCTCGGAGGTGTTGCACTTCTGCTCCGGCCTGCCCATCATCCTCGTAGGGTGCAAGAAGGATCTCCGATTTGATCCCAAGACGGTCGACGAGTTGCGAAGGACGTCGCAACGCCCGGTGACGAGCCAGGAGGGCGAGTCGGTGCGCCAAAAAATCGGCGCGACGAAATACCTCGAGTGCTCGGCCAAGTCCGGCGAGGGCGTGCGTGAGGTGTTTGAGCTCGCGACCCGATTGGCGCTTTTGTCGTGCAAGAAGCGTAGGAAGCCGAGCGGGTGCAAGATCCTCTAGTTAGGCATTGTCACCCCCTCCGCCTGCTAATCTACTCTCGCCCTCTCCCCGTAATCGCCTCGGAATGCCTCACCTGCGACCACTTACTTCTCGGTCCTCGCCTCATCCGTCACTTCCGTATCCTCAACCTCCCATTCTATAATCGATGCGAACACTCCGCGCCCTTTATGATGATTTGCTTTTGGTACTTCCCCAACGATCCCTCGTGGTTTCTGTCTACTCGCGGCTCCCCGAAGGCCCTCTCTTGTGTATACGCTCACACGAATTTTTCTCAACCCTTTTTCTCTCGATCTCTCTTACCTTCTCCACTCTGTGCTTCATCTCTTCTGTGTTTTTTTGCTCTTTTTTTGCTCTTTCATTTTTGCTATGAATTTCCAGCTTAGTTGGGCCCCGCCCTTGTTGCGTGTCGTCTGATGAGTGATGAGCTTGGACGGAAAGAATCTGCTTGTTGCAGTAGGATCGTATGCGCTGTTAGCGATGGCGCTAGTTGGCGACCGGCGACCCCTCGCGGGCTTGACAGGACCCGGAAAAGCTCACTGCAGCCCGATGTGCGTCTCGGAGACTGCACTTTTCGGGCCCAATTATGCCTTGTAAGATGCTACATGACCTAGTTTCTGATGGTAGAGTAGCTTTTTCAACATAAATCGATAACCTGGTCTTACACTGGAATACACATACCCCTTGAATAGAAATATTCGGTGTACAGATTGGCCTAAAAACGGGGTTTTTCGAGACGCACCTTCGGCTGAGCTTTCCCGGGTCCTGGCTTGACTCGACTCGGATAATCTCGCGGTCGATTTGAGGACCACGTCATCTTCTCTTTCGGCGCTCTCTTTGGTGCTCAAAACTTGGGGTCCTCGCACCGAAGCAAAGTGCATGCCCCTGAACCTCTTTCGTCTTAATCGATTACTTCCCACTCTACGAACCGGCGTGATCTGTGAACGACCTTCAACGACACGAGGCTCGAATCGACTTTGTACGTTCTCGCTCTCCGTTCAGCTTCGGAAACGGCGAAGCAGCGGAAGCATTGCTTACCCACTTATCGACGGTCCGATCGGAATCCTAGCCATTCTACTTTTAACGCAGGAGTTTCAGCGAAATATGTCTAGCACCACCACCACCACCACCACCACGAGGACGGGAACGGGGACGGAGCAGCTAGTACACGGTGCGCGCTCGACCCCACGTGATTACGCGCGATTGAAATTCACCTTGCCAGAGGTCAAGTATGTTGGCATGCTGGCTTGTCAGCGTGAGTGCTTTTTTTAAATTCGGTCTCAAAAAGGATTCTTTGGTTTTTCTTGGTTCTTGGGGTAGCTGAGGTTGAGGTTCTGGTTCGTGTTTTTCGCGCGGGCGATTGATTGTTGCTCAGGTGATCCGCTATTGGCGACGTTGGAGACGGAGGTCATTCGCTGCGAAAAAATCGTTAAAGGATCGTTGGCTACGTTGAATGGCAAGCAGGCTAAGAAGGGCAAAGGTGAAGAGAAGAAGGTTGAAGCCATGGGCAAGGACCTCGATGGGAAACAGAGTGGGGAGGCAGTGCAAGAGTGGGAGCTCGAATTGCAGGATACGGTTCTCTTCCCCGAAGGCGGAGGACAACCCTGTGACCATGGGACTATTCAACTTGTTCATGAAGGTCAAACATCCACGGAGGAGGAAGGGGAGAAGAAGATCCGCGTTGAAAATGTGCAGAGGAAGAGTTTGGATGCGGTGCATTATGTTGATCGGTTTGTTGAGGTTGGCACCAAGGTCAGGATCGAGGTCGATATGCAGAGGAGGTGGGATGTGATGCTGCAACATACGGGACAACATGTGAGTACATCCAGCGGTATTACTATTTCTAACGAGCACAGCACATGATATGATGAGGCTGATCCCCTTCAGCGATTAATCCTCGCCATCAGCTCCTCTCGGCCGTGATCGAGGCCCAATTGCAACTCGACACTTTGTCCTGGTCGCTACAGCCTTTCCCCGATATGAACTACATCGAATTACCGCGCGCGCTGACACCAGAGGAGATCGAAACGATCCAATCGACGTGCAATGCCCACATCCGGTCGGCCGTCCCCATTCACGTTGATTTCACGATCGGTTCCCTCGAAAACGCCACTGGCGAATTGGGTGGTTCGGTCCCTTCGAATTATGTCGATACGACCGGACAAGCGCGCCCACCGGTGTTGAGGACCGTCTCGATCGGTGGTATCGACTCGAACCCTTGTTGCGGAACCCATCTACCGTCGACATCGATGCTGGAGACGGTGTACGTGTCCGCTTACACGACGCCGATCAGAGGTACGAACGCGAGGATCTATTTCGCCGTTGGGTCGCAAAGGGTCGGCAAGTTGTTCAGGCAGGATGAACAGGTGCTTAAAGGCGTGGGTGGAGTTTTGGGATGCTCGGTTGCGGAATTAGTGGGGAGGGTCGGCCAGATGAAGAGTGGGGCTGCGGACGCGATGAAGAGGGAAAAGAAGTTGAGGGAGGAATTGGCCGCTTTCGTCGCTGAGAAAGTTTGGGACACGTCGAGTCGAAATGAGGTGGGTGGGAAGGTGGTGAGGAAAGGATTATGTTGGAGGTTGGAAGATGCGACCAACTCGTTGGAGTTTTTGAGCAGTGTTGCGGTTGGGCTCAAGACTCGCATGGACGAGGCACAGGAGGAGAAGTGCCTATTCGTATTGGGATGTGGGGGGACACCTCGAGCGGGTGGGGTCAGGGGCGAGAGCGCGAGTGCAGTGAATGGCGGAGGGGCGTTGTTGATCGTCGGTGATCAGGGTCTGGTCGCTCGTGCCGGGAAGGAGGTCGGGGTCAGGTTCGGTACGAGGATCCGAGGTGGGGGTAAGGGCAAGTGGCAGGGCAAGCTTACAAGTGAACAGGGGTGGGAAAAGTGCGATGACGGCTTATTGAAGAAGGTGTTGGAAGCAGTAGAGCTGTAGCCCTTTTTTTAGAATATAGTATAGATTGACCCAGAAGCCACCGCTTGGAACGGATTATTTTGAATTCATTTTGCCTGGGATTTGCGCGGCGAGCGGCGATTCATTACCTCACCGACCGATTGGCCGAGCCTTCGTGCTTCCCCACACGATCGCGATCCTCTCCGCACCGTCTCCGCCCCGAGCGGAGTCTTCGTCGTCACCGTCAGCCGCCGGTGAATTTCTGCCCTGGCTTCCGCCCCCACACTAGCTAGATTCCCGGTTATATTCTCTTCCCACCTCTTTCCCCCTGCTCAACAAACCGCCCAATCTGCCTACGTACAATGAGCTTAACCTCAACCTCGAGCGCTAAGTCCCCGATCCCGATCGTTTTCGATGTGCTCGGGACGTGCTTCTCGTTCGATCCGGCGATCGACGCCGTGCGCGAGATGTTTCCGGAAAAGTTCTCCTCCGAAGCGCATGCGAGATCCGTTATCGACGATTGGTTCCATTCGAGTCAGAGGGACTTTGTTTGTCAGTGTTGCAGTGGCAGCGTGTGGTTGGTGGTCGTTTGATTTGCGCTGATGAAGACGACTCGCTTCGATACCTGCCCCATTTGGCTCACGGCGGTCCGTCTTTGTCAACAGACTTGTCAATGAATGGTGGCTACACGTGAGTTACAACCCATACGAGTCGGTCCCTTTCAGAAGGCTGATCAACGGTGTCTGCTCCCCACCCCCATTACCTTATGATGCCGCAGTCCGATCGCGCAAATCCTCAAAGCGACCCTCCCTCGCGTACTGCAGATGAACCAAATCACCGCCACCACCCTCACCCAAGACGATCTTTCCCCAGTACTCTCCATCATCCCTTCCTTACCACCCCGTCCAAGCTTGGTCGAGTGCTCGGCCCTGCTCCTCGCGGCTGAAAACCCTTCGTTTCAACTTATGGCTGCGACCAATGGCGCGGACAAGACTACGAGGGGCTTTTACAAATCTGCTCTTGGAGATGAAGAGGCGGAAAAGTGGATGTATTTCAGTTGCGATGAGATTGAGGTCGCTAAACCGGCACCGGTCGTGTACGAAGCCATTTGGGAGAGGTTGAGAAGTAAAGCGCTGGGCAAGGACGGAGGGTGGTTTGTGGCGAGTCATACGTGGTCAGTCAAGGGCTGGATGATACTCTGATGATCCAATCCGTGAGCTTATGTGGATCGAATGAATGATGGCGTGCTCGACAGGGATCTTTACGCGGCAAAGAAAGCAGGGTCAGTCGCTCTGAAATACTTTCGGTCACCCAGTGTTTGAGATTCAGTCTGACTCTTAGTTACTTCGATGCCCACAGATTCAAGACAGCCTGGGCATCGTACGAGGAACACGATCTTGCTTCGGACGTGTGGAGTCGGCCGGACGTCATTGGTCCAGATCTCGTCGACGTCGCCAAGCAAATCATCGCTTGGGAGACAAAGAAGCTCTCTTCGAGATCCACGGCGCAGGATTGACATGCGTGCAATTGCAGGGAAGAGCATAGATCAAGGAGAACTGAAATTGTTATGAATATACGTAAGCATCCGTCGGAGACAATCATGTACATCCTCCGGTGCTATCAGATCCACCCCGCCGCTTTACGCTCCCTCAGCACACTCTCCACCTTCCTTAGCACCGGCGGCGTCCCTTTCGGACTCGAGGTAGTCGAACCTCCTCCACCGCGTCGTTCTCTCTCTTTTCTCTTTTCCACTTCCCGCTCGGCCTTGAGCACTCGCACAGCTTGCACGATCGTCGATCGTTCGTTCTCGATCAATTCGAGCAACTCCGACATCCCGAGGTAGTGAGCTTCGCGGGCGAGCTCGCGGAGGGACGAGATGCGATGCATTAGGATCGAGGGGGAAAGATGTAAAAGGTCGAGATGCGTTCGATCGAGATGAGTTGGGGAAGCGGTCGAGGTTGAGTAAGGGTGCGGGTGAGGGTGCGGGTTGGGCTGGGCCTGGGGCTGGGTCTCGGCCGATGAGGTGGGGAAGGTAAGCGAGGGTGGGAGAATTCCTTTTCCGGAGGGGGAGGAGACCGCCGAACGCAGGTAGGACATGATCGCCAGGTAGGGTGGCGAAGGCCGGTCGAGGAAGATTGTGAGGACCTGAATGGTCGCCTTCTGCTGCTTGGAAGAGACCAGAGGAGGCGATGGCAGCTTGGTCGTTTCGTGGAAGGAGTGTGGGGACGAGACGAGAGAACCCCTCAGTGCCGTTGTGTCTTCGACGGTCGACGGGACAGTTTGCTTTACGTCGGTGGTCTCGACGGACTCGGCAACTTGATTGATGATGTTGAGACGAGGAACGACACACTCCATGCGTTGAGGTAGACGTGGAACCGCTTCGTCGTCGTCGTTTTCATCGGCCAGGACGTCGACGGGAACGGACTTGACCTCCCTCCTCGCCATCGCCATCGCGTGTGCCTTCTCGCTCGAAGTCCCTTCGGATGGCATAGGGAGAGGAGGTAAAGGTGTTTCGGTAATAAGGTGACCCTTCAACCTTCGTTCGAATAGATTTGTATCCCGCGTTCCGAGCGAAGGCAAAGTGATTGAAGTCGACTGCGACTCGATCTCGTCGTCCGAGTCCGTTCCAAACTCGAGCGTCGATTCGGGACGGACGATCTGGGGGTGTATCGAGTGAATACGGTTTCTGGGCGAGGGCGTCTTGCACAATTTTGGGTGGTGTTGGACGGCTAGGGGCGGGCTCGTGAAGGTTGGCAAGGGGAGAAAGAGCTTGGCTTTCTTTTCGGCAAGCTGCGAATGGGATGAACCGGTACGCATTTCAGTTCGGCGTCGCGAGTCGTTGGGCTCTAAGTAATGCTGACCAAGTCTTGTTCTTACCTTCTTCGCCAGCTCTCCGTAGGATAAGATGAAAGGATCTATCACCTCACAATCATCGTCCAAGACCTCATCTGGACCGTTCTTGAACGAATCGACACAGACGGCGATCGTTTCGTGCGATTGGGCGGTAGTCCCACAGTGTTCTTCATAGGGGAAGGGCGACGGCGATCTCGAAGTGGCGAAATGTGACGCGTTGAGGATGATTGACTCGCCATCGTCGGAAGATGAGGCGTAAGCCGAGGGAGAGCGAATGCACGATGGTTCTGGCTGAGCGAGCCCCGCATCGGGTAAATGGCGTCGAATGTCATTCACCGCGGCCTGGACAAAGTCGGCAAGCTTTCCAGCACGATTTCGCGTCGTCAAAGTCGAGAGCGTAGTTAGATGCACTTCTGCGCCGATGTTGAGTTTGATGAGGAGGGTTTCAGGTGTTTTGTCCTCAATGTCGAAAGGCTCCGGACGCTCGAGAATCAAAGCGGAAAACGTCGGCTGCTCGTAAGAATTCTCGCCAACATTCATCGGGGCGAGAGGAGTCGAAGGGAGAGGGGTGAAGACGTCAAAAGTTGAAGGTGTGCCCGGAAGGGGTTGGGGAGAAGGAAACCGTTTTGGTACAAACAATGGGCGAACTCCGAATGGTATCGATGGAGGGGAGATGGGCCGAGCTGGCAGCGGGCGCGTCGGTGGGGCGGTCGGTTTTCGGCAGCTTGCCTTCGGAGGGGGTCGACGAGGGGTCAACTGGGACGACGAAGGATTATTGACCGCCGCTTGGGCCGCAGGATCAGGATTCTGAAGGCGGGAATCAGAGCGCGGTGGTGGAAGAACAATATCGGACGCTGATTTCGAGAAGCGATGGCCCGTTGCCTCGGGAGGGCGACGAGTCGGAGAACTTTGAGGGGTTCGGTGCGGCGAGCTCTCGCTGCCCGGCAGCTTGACGCGAAGTAAGTCCAGAGAGCCATTCTGCTCAATTCCACATCGAGTGGTTAGCATAGTGCTCAGCACAATACGAAGCGCTTATGTGACCTACCATACTCAACGCCGGACTTTCCGATCGAGGGACCTGCTCGCGATTGTCGACAGGACTTGCGCGGCCCGACTCGTTCGACTTCGAGCCCTGGCGGCGCTTCTTAAGTGTTTCGACGACCTCCTTCGCAATACCCCCGACACCCCATCTACCTTCAGTAGATCGAGAACTGCCTTCGACAATTTCTTCCTTACAAGCCGAGTCCCCGCTGCGAGATCGAGATCGCCGGCGCCCGTGCCCGTGCCCGTGCCCGTGCCCGTGCCCGTGCCCATGCCCGTGCCCGTGCCCATGCCCGTGCCCATGTGCCGACTCGATCCGATCGCAGCTGCGACTCGCGGTGTGACCACGAGTGTAGGATCGACTCGAGCCCTCGGAAGTAGGGGAGAACTGCATCGAATCACGGGTAAAGAGTCGATGCAATCGGAATCCGGCAGAAATGAGACTGTTAGGATTCGAACTTGCGGCAACGCCGAGAGTTTCGGACGAGAACTTTGACTCGAGTCGGTGATCGGGACTCGGCGGCGGGGTTGTCTTCCTGCGAGGCGGTTCGGGCAGGGTGAAGGGCTGGAGGTCGATGATGGGACCAAAAGGTTGGGGGAGAATCCAAGGCGCGGGAAGGGTCTGCGACGTCGTAGTAGTCGTAGTCTGAGTCGAAGACGGAGTTTGGGAGGAAGCGGGGGCCGCGGGCGAGGAAGTGCTCTGGGTTTTGTTGTCGATCATCGAGGCCCTGGTGCCAGCGCCTGTGTCGAGCATGTCCATGAGTGAGGGCGTAGGCTCGAATGAAAGAATGGGAAGCATGGTAAAGGCCTAGACTATGCCTGGAACAAACGCAGGTTCGTGCGGGCGAACAAGGACGAGGGCAATCGCACTGTGAACAAAGGATTTAGGCGGTCCGAGCGATGCTAGTCAGGAGCCAGGGGGTTGCCTCCTGTTGACCTTGCCCGAGGGGGTGAGCTGGCCACCTTATTGATTCCATTTCGGGGTCCAATACTATTTCATATGCTTCAGTCACGCTCGACTTGAGATCCTGACCACAAAATGTGTAGCTCAACATGAGGGGAGCACAATTGGTTGCCGACCCCCGAGGCAAGGTTCAGGCTTGGGTAGCTCACAGGGGGTGATCGGCACAAGCTCTTAAGTCTCACGACCGTGGTAGGAGATATCCCTATCAAAGAAGGATTGAGCGATTTTTTTCGTGTAGAATGATTTCCTGCCTCCTCTTGATACGCACGTTGAAGTGGGTAGCCTACTTCGACGGCCCGATGGCTATACTCGGTCGCAATCAATATGAGCCCGCGCGCCACCCGAAACTCGGGCAGGCTCCAACGCGTCGCGACGTGGAATGAGCCGCACGGTGTCATGCCAGGACACGGGCCCCTTCCTTGTCTTAGGCCGATTGATTTCGGGCGCCCACTCCGTGATCACTCGTTTCGTTACATTCGCTGTTGTTTTCCGACACAGCACGGCCCTCGATCGACCTTGCTGCGTTGTGACGATAACGAAGGAGGGGACGTGGTGCAGGACAGGGGCAGTCTACGCGAGCGTCGCCCAAAAGTCGCCCGCTTCGTGCCTTGACACGCTTCAGGATGAACGCCGTACTCTCCGGTTCGCAATGGCTTCGTCGATCCGGCTCTAACAAAAGAGCAGGCGCAGGTAGCCCTGGTAACGCACAATCTGGGACCCAGTCGACCTTACCACCACCACCGCCAGCTGCTCAAATGAGGAGGACCAACCCGGAGTCGCCGCCAGCGTCTGATAGCCGTTCTTTCGAGGAGCCGCTGTGGCCGACCTACGAACCCCCTATGCTTCAACTGCAGACCCAACGACCAAGCTCTGCCATCTCGGATACTGCAAGCTCGACAAACAACTGGACGCTCGATTTGGGTCTCTCTAGCCCTGCGCGTGCTCGCAAATCGTCGTCCAATTCCAACGGTCGCGCGCAACTCCTCGCCAACGCTACCGACCACGCTAAGACATCCTTCCTCGCGCTGGTCGACGAAACACAGCCGGGCACATCCTACTCACATGAGTTAAAACATAAATTAATTGCTCGTCGGACTTCGAAAGAAAGCTCGGCAGGAGGCTCGGACTTCAGCCATGCGCACGTCTTTGAGGCAAGCGAGTCGCACGAACTGCCCCTTCGTAACGAGACTCCGCACTCGCATCATACTTTCGGTGGGTCTTCAGGGTCGGGGGGTATTGAGGTAGATCGCAGGCACGGGGCAACTCTGGGTCAGCACGGGCGTCGGGCGAGCAGTCCCAGTATCGTAGCCGCTAGTTCGCACTATGCTAGCAACGCCTCGTCCAGATCCGAGGCCGAATCGCTCCCCGCAGGCACGCCAGAGCCTGTTCGAGGACTCGATTCGGTCGCATCAGAGTGCTCTGTGGGACTGCTCTCCATCGCATCAGGACTGAGTCGGGCACCCTCGGGCAGAGCGGGTACCTTCGACGCCGGCAGCTTTGAATGGAGGGCAAGTCATTCCCCGCAATCGCGAACCAGTCCCCCTCCGAACTAATCACGAGCCATATTTTGAAACCAGATTGCTAAGGCGCTACTGAACTCACCACGATCCAGATCTTCAAGAGCATCGCGTGCAACAGCCGAAAACGGAGCTATTTCAAGCGCCGAAGCATGCTCGCCTCTGCAGTCCGAGCACGACTCATCACTTCAACATAAGGATGATATCACCCAGCGACTACCTGGAGAGAAGAAGCCTCGCCCTCGGGTTGAGTCGATGCCGGATCCGGACGTGCTCCACTCGTCGAGTCCATCGAGGGGCCGCCACCGTCATGTCTCGCTGCCAGCCAAGGCCTCGCGGGCTCGAGCTCGATCCGAGGGCCCACCTCGAATACGCGTTCGATCTGGTACACCCCTCGACATGCAAATGTCCGAAGTAGCTCAGGCGAACTCCGATCCTTTCAAAGAAAGCTGCCGCGATCAACCGCAGGACGAGCGGCTGTGGGCCGTCTACCCATCCTCGCGGGCCGCGCTCGGCTATTCCTCATCCGCGACATTGCTATGTGCGCGGGAGTCCACTCATTCCATTCTTACGTTCATTACTGCATCACCTCGCCTTTCATCTACCTTTCTCATCGAGCCGAACCGGGACCCGTTCTCGGATGCGTTTTCGTCCTCGTCCTCGTCTACTGTGCACGTGCCGTGGCCCGAAATCGACGATTCGAGGCAAAAGACTGCGTGCGAGCACTTCGAAGAGGAGTCAGTCTGGATCCCTCTGCCGATTCGACCGGTTCACAAGTCCTTGCCGAGTTCTCATCGTCCTGTCAGTGCAAGCTTCCTCAGTGCACCTCCACGCGAGCTTCGTCGAAATTGGCGAAACGAGCAACGAGAAAAAAGGCGGCAGTCTGCACACGATTCACGTCGGGAACAGCCGCTCGAGGTTCCATCCACCCTGCACGAAGTTTGGGCCGCCGCAGAGCAGTCGTCGCCAATTGTTCAAGAGCCATTTGCTCTCCAAGATTTCCAAATAGCAAATATACCAGAATTTGAGATGACGCCGAGCTTGCAGTCGAGTCGAGTCGGATGGATTGGTCGCTCGATCTCGCTCGGTCGCTTGGCTCTCGTTCCGCTCGGAGGGTGGTGCTTCGTCTTTGGTTTCATCTGTCCTCCTCTCTGGTGGGTTGGAGCCCTTTATCCGAGGAGAAGGACCCCTTTACCTCCCAGGCGACTTGGAACCTCACCTCACTATTCGGGAGGACCCATCTCGGAATGGCCGGACACTCGTCCCGGAGCAAGGAAACCCTTGTACGATCAACGCAGTCGAGGGGGTTGGCTCAGCAGTGGGCTCTCGCGATGCATCGAAGGCACTGAGAAAGGCGACCTACCTCAAAGACGTGGTCGATCTTCCAAGCCAACTTCATCAAGAGGTATCGAAGGTGGACCTGGGGCAATTGCGAGGAGTGCGGCGATGGAACGCGAAGCCGCGCCGTGGGAGTGGAGGAGGCGTAATAGAGTCATGTCGCTCATCTCGGCGCCACTCCTCTCGGCCATTATCGCGGCAACTATTTGGGCATGTGTGACAGCATCTGCCCCCTGATGTACGAATCGATCAATCAACGGTACATACCAGGGACAATACAGCTTGGTCGCTTCCGATTCATTTTCGCTCACACCCCCCACTGGTCGAAGACTGTTCAGGTTCGCTTCTCGATCCAAGCCAGCGGTCGATCTCCTCCTACGCCTAGACATGGTAATATGTGCAATTTACATCTACTTTGAGAGGACTAACCTTAAATTTATATTTACCAAAGAGATATATTTTTTATTTTGTTTGATAGACTTCATTAACAGCAGATCTCACCCCGAACACCTCCAATAACCACTAGTCATTAGATCTGGAGGAGACGCCGAAACTGAAACTTGCGCCCGGTTTGGCGCTAACTATTGGAATTTAGACCCGTGGTGCGTGCACATGTCGACAGGTGCACTCGAAACTACAGAGCAGAAACGGGAACACTAGGGAAACGAGAAAAGGGCCCAGGAGGCCAATCTTCAATCTTCCGGGTCTGATCGGTGCCTTCCGGGTGCCCAGCCATCCGGCGAGACGCCGCGATCTAGGCCCGGGCTGGACCGCTACGATAGAGCACAGGGATGCGCCTTCAACAGCCCCTGGAGGAGGTATTTCTTTATAGGTACCTGCCAGGTTAATCGCTCGGGCATTTGTGCCTAGGACATCGGATCATCGGCATCATTGACGTAGGAGGCGAAGCTCGTTTTCGTGTTGTCGATACCAACTGGGCAATTCCGGCGCGTGACGACTGGTGCAATTACGGCATTGATCAGCAACTGAGAGCTTTAAGTACTCTGAATAGCACAGAGTCGCCGCCGAGGAGACCCTATACTTCTCTACCAACGACGTCTTTTCCCGCCTTCCTAGCAACTTTGTCTCAACTTCCGTTTGACGCCGGAAATGGTGCTGCCATGCTCATTGTTGGGGCAAGGCTGATGCTCGCTTCACCGAACTGTTCCTAGGTGGTTTGATTATCGGAGTCTTCTTCGAGGTGCTGTTTCTTGGGATGATCATCACCCAAGTCGCCTTCTACGTGCCGAGAGCGTCGAGGGATCCCGTGCTCTTGAAGTGAGTTCCCAGGCAGTGCACCCCAATCACGTGCGCGCGTACGCTTCGCTCAGTACAGCGCTAGTACCGTATGATTGACGCGCGCAAGTGCTGATTTGCGACCCTCCCCCTTTCTCGGATGTACAACTTCCGCCGCAAATTTGACAGAATCCTTGTCGCAGTGCTCTTCTTCAGCGTCATGATCAAAGCAGGACTTGATATCAAGACCGTCTACTCCAGAGTAAGGAGCGATCAGGAGGCGGCGTGCCATTTCTGCGGATTATCGAGCCTTTTCGGACTTCAAGCAGCCGTGATATCCTACAGCCGAAGAATGAAGCTCACTCGAAGCTGATTAAAATGCCTTTGCCCTTTCAGTATGTGTTTGGCGTGTACAAAACGCAAGAACGCACTCTCCCATGGTCCATCAAAGTCGGTTTCGTGGTCGGTCAGATTCCCCTATTGGCCTCTCAGCTCTATCTGTGCTTTCGTCTGTGGGCGGTCATTCCTCGTGGCGTATATGCTATTCTTCGCCCGACGATCTCCGACCGGTACTGAGTGATTGCTTCTACTTTCATCGTGTGCACACAGGCGTCTGAGCGGAGAAAACTTCCCACCGCCATCGGCTTGACCGGAAGCTGCGCCTCGTGCGCAATCTTCATCGTCTATGCGGTGCGGCGCAGTGAGTCTGAACCAATGTCCGAGTTTTGAGAATCTGAGACTCCACCCAAAACTCATGCTGAGGATGGCCCTCCCTCCTATCCGCAGTTTCAAGACCACAGATAACAGGAAACAAGCACATCCTCCAGTACTGGCTGCCTCTTTGGGCCTTCTCCGCTTGCGTAAGTTTTGGTCTGTGCCAACCGTGGAAATTTTTCTAGGCCCTCCAGCCGTCGTTAATCGAACACCGGACTTTGCTACACCTCATAGGCGATCGACTTGTACCTGTCCATCGCTTTCGCTCATTATCTGCTACGCGCAAGACGAAGAGCTGTCAGCTACAAGTGCGCAATCACAACTTTGGCAGGGCGCCTAGTTCGATCAAAGCTGACTTTCAAGTGGGAAACCAATATTCTGCACAGACTCGAGTTCATGCTAGGGCGACTCGCCTCCATCGCGATCACGACGTGTTTTCCATCTGCAGTTTTCGCCCTCTTGCTGGCGATCCTGGAAATTGTCGCCCCGGATCGATCGGTGAGCACCCCTTTCGAATGAATCGGCTGCAAGGCATAACACTGCATGCCTAATGCCACATAACGCCATGTTCTTGTTCGTAGCCGTGGATTTTTTTCTCGATCAACGTCTCCAGCGTATACACGCTCTGCATTCTTCACACTCGTAAGTTGCGTTTATGCGGCGTACGAAAATTCCTCTAATAGCACACTTGGATTAAATCGACATGTTCCTCGCAGTCAACTCCCGCAAGCAAATCACCGAGGACGCTGTTCGGATCGTTAAGACTGACCCTACTGGCCGCGGACTGGCAAAAATGCAGAGCGAAGGCCAGGATGCCACCACCCAACCTGCTAGTTTGTTCTCTATCCTGAGTCGAGCGACGAGACAATCAGGCGGCGTTTCCAAAACCACGTTTGATGAAGAAGCTGGTCTCAGCTCTAAACCGGGGCCTTCGATGCAAAACTTGCACCCACAAGACTCCATTGTACAAGGGGTCGGATACGAAATCAAAGTCGAGCGAACAAGTGAGAGGATGAACTCGATTGACTTTTCGACTATGAAGAAAGCCGAGGAAGACGGAGAGGTACAGTTGATGGCAACACCGGCGACGGATACGAATTCGGTGGAAGCAAAGCCTACGCGAGCGGCGAATCAGTGGACGAGCTCTTGGACAAATGGACCTCCGAGGACGTGAGATCCTGGCTTCGCCGTTGATGCAAGCAACGATTTGCTTTGGTGTAGGGGCATCCAATCTGTGTAGCTTACATACTCTGACGCTGTAACATCTGACTTGTTTTGTACTAGGGGTTCTCGGAAGGAGATGCTCTTTCCTCGTGGGGGGAAACTCTCTTTCATTGCCCGCCAGTTTTGCGATCTTCTGGCGCTACTTAGGTCAGGGGTAGCATAGGTCAACACTAAACAAACGATGGGGCTGCAAGTAAAACTACTATGTAGAAATATGGTCCTCCTGATGGCCTGTGATAAATCACCTATATAGCGAGCCGCCGATATCACGATTTCCGGGCAGAGACACGCCGCCAGACTTGACCAAAGACCTTGCACAAGCTCTTGGACTCCGATTCCCACCGGCGAGCGCTCATGCAACAGACGTGAAGTTTACTCACTGTAAGCCATGTCAAAACTCGACAGGAGCCACTCATTTGTCAGTCGCGAGTCCCGCACCGCCGATCAACGAGCAGCTCCGAGGAGCTCTTGGTGAGAATTGTGACTCGGCGAGTTGGTCGCGCCGAGCCACTGTCCTCAGGTTGCAACTCGTGTCAGCACAATTTTCGATTGGGCGTCATCTTATCCAAAGAAACTCAGCAGTAAACGGTTGACCCACGATTTGACGTCTGGTTTCAGTCTTTCAATGTTCATGATTCAAATATTCCGGCCTGAAGCTGCAGTGGTCAGGCTTGCACTACACTTGATTTTTGACCTTGGCGCGCGGTTGGCTTGGTACTAGTACGCCACACTTACCCCCCACTTGCGCGTCCTGATGCGCCTATCGTCGATGTCAAAAACACCCAACTTGATCACATCGAGCTAGGTGCAACTGATTGCTGTACAGCACTGCTGAGCATCTCGAGTGGGGGGGCGAGCTCGGTCGCACGCTCGCACTGCCGGCGCCTAGATCGGTTGTACAGGCTCAGCCTCATCGATCGGTCGTACTAGATCACACTAGGTTCTCCTCATCATGGTACCCGTCACACCTCACGAGGGCTCGGCCATGAGGGGGCCGCCAACACCTCTATCAGCTCTGCATGCATGCAGCTCGGCGTCGTCATCCAACCCGACGCTATCCGAGATCGTCGACGTCAAGCACGTGGTACGACTCAACAGCGCTGCGTCACATTACATCGAGACGCTGCCGACACCCAGTCATTCCCGACCAGCTTCACCACCCTCCCTCGACTGGCTGATGGGAACCGCGACAATCGTCGATTCGGCTTCGAGTATTTGCGATGGCCCGCAACTACCTTTGTCATCGACATCGGGAGAACGGCCATTGAAGACGACACCGCCACCTACGAGCTATGGAACTGGCAACGAGCTGCTCCGGGCCCCAAAGGAACCTGGATGGAGGACGATCCGCGATTGGGAACAAACCATAGCCGATGATCACTGTCGAGTCCGGGAGCGGGCCAAGTCAGAGATTGGATCCGAGTCCGCGAGTCGGAAGAAGACTGGTACCCAACTCATCCCACTTGCAAAGCTCATCAAGGCTGGCACCATCGTGTTGAGAGGATACCAACTCAGAGACTGCAACGGGTCAGCGATGGTCGTGGACGAGGATGGATGGTTTCGGTTCGCGGCCGAATCGGTCGTCAAGATCGGCGCGGATGACGCAGGTCCGACGACGATGATTGATGACGACGACCCTGATGCCGCATCATCGACATCGACGATCGCATTCACCTCGAAGCTGCTGTATGATGGATTGCTGCCTCCCGCGTCCCCAGAGCCGATTCGAGCGAGAGCGAAGCGCAAGGCCAAACCACTTTGGACTCGACGGTCTTCCAAGAAATCGATCAAGAGTGCTACTTCAACAAGCCCATCTGCGTTGCAGCATGGCACTGGGGATCCGCTCCTTGAAGAACTCCGCCTTTTAACATCGGCACTCTTCTTGCGAGCGACTTGTCGGCCCCTCGACCTCTCTGACGGCGTAAGCGATGTCGAAGGCGACAAACGGGTCGTGATATTCCGGATATACCTCGTTCCGGACGATCTGGAGGAGCGCTTCAACGAAACTTACACCAAAGGGCGAAGAGTTCGTCCGCCGTCGTCAGTCATCTTGGAGTTCTTGCAGAAGATCAAAGTGGGACAACGCGAATGGGATGGGTCAGTTGACGGGCATGAAGGAGGCGATGGCCTTTTAGATGAGAAAGTGAGTATGGGCGACATGGCGCATTCGAGCCCGCGTACTTACTCAATGGTAGTCGATCACTTTCCCTTTCCTACCACTAGGATCAACGCTCGATTTTGGAGCTCTATCGGGCCGTCCGAGCACCACCGTCTGATCCGAGCTTTGTCGAGACGCTACAAGATGTCGATCAACACACGCGCGATCGGATCCGCGACACAATGCTCGAAAACCCGCTTGCGATGATGACCGAGATGTTTCCCTACCAGCGTGCTTCGTTGGCGAAGATGCTCACCCGTGAGCTAGCCCCTCGATGGTCAATCGATCCGGCCTACACAGTAAAGACTGAAATGGGAAACAAAGGCGCCGAGGATATGGGCGCCAAGTTTTACGTCTCGGTGGAAGGGAGGATATCGAAGCACCCCGTGTTTGTGCGCGAACCAAAGTCCGGCATTTTGGCCGAGGACATGGGGTCGGGCAAGACGTGCATCTGCTTGGGCCTGATCTTGGCGACCAAAGGCGAACTGCCGATTTTGGACGAGAACGTCGGGACCTGGTTGGACGGCGAGGAGGGATCGCCTGCGCCCGTTGTCGTGAGCCAGTTGTCGATGGGGTTCCCCTTCCAGACAGAGTTGTGAGTCATGTTAGTGCGTTCTGCGCCTTGTTCCCATGGGGGCTGATGGCGGTGTTGCGTCGTATAGGAAAGAGGCCCGCCGACTTCGCCCGCGGGTCCCTGAACCCTTACTTGCTTTAAGCGAGATGGATGCTGCCGACGTGCTCGAGTACGAAGAAGCGCTTCGCGTACAAGCAATCCGCGATGCTCGCGAAGATGTCCTGCCTCCTGTACCGACGCTGCGAATGCTCATGATCGACTACCTCAGCACGATGCCACGAGCGGTCCCCTATCCCGTCGACGACGGCAGGTTCGAATCACTGAAGATTGCCGCCGAGATCGCAAATTTCCCCCCGTTCTACTACGTGCACCCTTCGCCCGCCCAGCTACAATTTCGCCAATGTCGGCAGATTGGCTTCGGCGCGCGACGATGCGCCAAAGAGACGTTCGGGCCGGATACCGGCAAAATGCGGATACAGGCGCAGGAAATGATGATGACGCGAACCACGCTCGTCGTCGTCCCTGCCATCTTGGTCAAGCAGTGGGAAACCGAGATGGCGAAGCACCTGGTCCCGGGGGCTCTCAAGGTCAAGACGATCAAAACTCCAAAAGACAGGATGATCACCGTCAATGAAGTGATGGCGTACGATGTCGTCTTGATGAGCATCGCAAGGTTCTCGGAAGCGGCAGACACCGGCGACAATGTCCTGAGGAGAATTCACTGGAAGAGGTTGATCGTCGACGAAGGTCATGCGCTCAGCGGAGCGAACAAGATGCGTGATTTGGCGGAAGAGGTGAGTCAATTTCATCCGATTGAGAATACTTCAGAGTCTGAGCGTTGACATGTCTCTTCGGTCTCCTCGATTCTAGTTGAGATGCGAAGCTCGCTGGGCTGTCTCGGGGACGCCGTCGGTCAACTTGCGCGCCAAGGCCGACACCCTTCCCGCGGCAGCCTCAAAATCGAGCGGCACTTTTGCTGCCCTTGACATGCATGCGGGGGGAAGCGAGCTCGATTACCGCCGACTTGGTCAGCTATTCTCTCGGTTCTTGCGCCACTCGTCATTTAGCAGAGTCGAGGATTGGAGGAAGATCATGACCGTCCCCATCCTTGAGCATTCGCGCGGAGCGACGCGGTTGTCGAGGGTCTTTGATGAGACCATTATCCGGAACTCGCTCGAGGTCGTAAGGCAGGTGGTACAGCTACCACCTCTGACAACTCGGGTCGTCTATCTCGACATGGAGGAGCTCGAGAGGAAGACCTACAATGCTTTGCTGGCATTGTTTGCAAACAATTCGATCCTCAGTCAGCGCACGAATGTGAGTCCCTGACCTGGGTCCGCATCTCCTCAAAATATGTGCACTATACCTGACTGCGCCTCTCGTGTCATTCTTCAGAAAGATTACTTTTTCCACGAGTCCCAGAAAAGCGCTCTGAACGACCTCGTCTCCAACTTGTCCGCATCGTCATTCTTCTTCGCATCCAGGGGACTCGTTTCACAAATTAGGTTCACTATCAAATCCGCCCTCGACGAGGGTTTCACCACCGAAAAGGCCAAGAAGTTCTCTGATGAAGACCGACAGGGGCTCAAGCGCTCAATCGAAGTGATGCAAGAGGCTGTCGACGATCCACGATGGTGTCACGTCGTCGATGTTATGTCCGTCGCTACGGTCGTTCGAGGTGTCGATCGGAGTGTCGCCGACATGTTCCAAGGACTCTATCTCTCTGGTGACGACGAAAGCGGAAACCATCTGATGTCCCTTGGCTCGTTGATCACGCTGCGCGGAGACTTGCAGGAGGTGCGAATGCCCGACATCGGGGCGTGGGATGACGACGAGGAACTGCGCGAGGAACTTTTGACCTTCGAAGCGAAACGTTTGCGGGAAACTAGTGCCGTATCGGGGTCCATCGAAGATATTCGAGCTAAGGAAGAGAGGAAGCGATTGAACAAGGCCCGAAAGTTCGCACCGAGACCTCTGCGACCTCGACCTTTCCCGTCCGACTCTTCGTTCCGTGACGTGAGCATGGGCCGGACCACTTCGGCCAAGCTCAATTACGTGATATCCGAATGCCGGAGGTATGCTCAAGAAAAGTTTATAATCTTCTCGTGTGCGCTTCCCGACTTGGTTTTCGCGATCCTGTCCGAAGCGTTCGACTTGGTCGGGATCAAACACATGATCTTTGCTGGGCACGCGAGAGGCGCGAATCGTGGTACGATGGCGCAGCAGTTCAACGAATCCAGTGTCAAAGATTGCCAGGCCATCTTGGTGGATGCTCGACTCGGTGGTCGGGGCCTCAATTTGACGGCAGCATCCCGGGTGGTGATGCTCGAGCCTCTGTGGCAGCCAGGTGAGTGATATCTGCCGGAGCTTTATTAGCACAGTGTTTTGTGGCAGGCGACCGTGACGTAGGAAGCTAATGGATATAGCTCTTGTTTCGCATATAGATCTTGAGATTCAAGCGATCAAGCGAGCGCATCGACTTGGGCAAACACGACCAGTCGATCTATCAATTCTCGTCGTGCGCGGATCGTATGAGGATTCGCTACTTCAAAGGCGCAGTCAATTATCGGCGAACGAAATTGGTGAGACGAAATTGCCTCAAAGGGATGAGAAGCTCAGAGGCGTACTTCAGAGCGCTGAGTATCTCGAGCCACCCTCTGTGGGTGGCAAGGTGGACGAAAAAGGCAAAGGGCGGCAAGTCGATAACGAGCGCACGTTCCTCTTTGGTCTTGGCGACGACGACACTGAAAACGAAGTGCAGATATTCGCCGAGGTAGAGAGTGGCCCCCTCGTCCGTCCGACAATCGAGCAGGAGGAACGAGGAAAGGGTGGGGCCGAGAAGTTGGCAACACGAAAGAAGCGCTCGCTGATTCCGGATCCAACGTTCACCGACGAGCCGCACGGGCCAAAGAGGGCGAAAAAGTCGGTCCAGTTTGCTTTTAGTTAATGAAAAGTTGTCGTTGCCATACATAAATTCAGGTTGTTGTGAAAGATGTGATATCATTGGAGAGATACGTAACATTGGAGATAATCACGTGCGACTTGGGAAATCGCTCGGATCGACCAGGCATCTCGGAGACGAGCGACCGAGGACTGAATCGCCGCTTGAGGAATCGTGTCCCATCGTGGCAATCGGCAATCCGGCGTTCGGGACATTTTGGCGAGTCGTCCGATGTGCGATCGCGATGGGGTGACGGTGCACCGACTAACCATCTTACCCCACGCGTCTCCGCTCCTCCATCTCACGACGCTGCTGGCGGCAAGGATCCGCATTAGATCAGATCACCGTCAGATCTGATCTGATCTGATCTGATTTTTTTCTTCTGATTCGGCCTTGATTGATTTGATCTTGATCTGATCTGAGCAGATCAATTTGATCTGAGACATGATATTGCCTAATTTGGCACATAAAGACTTCTACATGTCTACATGTTGAA
Source organism: Microbotryum lychnidis-dioicae p1A1 Lamole (assembly GCA_001244265.2). NCBI lineage: Eukaryota > Fungi > Basidiomycota > Microbotryomycetes > Microbotryales > Microbotryaceae > Microbotryum > Microbotryum lychnidis-dioicae. The sequence goes on from CDLV01000018.1 coordinate 672,208, forward strand.
ATCCTCATCTTCTTCCTCCACTACCTCATCCTCATCCTCATCATCCTCCAGAGTGATCACCTTGCTAAGCCGCCGCTTTTTGGAGGAGGCTGAGCTCCCCGCTTTTATAACTGGATTGGGTTGCGTGATCCTATGAGAAAGTGTTTGCAATAAGTCAGCACCTGACACTGCAACGAGCGCCCATTAGAGGAGGACCACACCCTGTAGTATCTCTGTGACGCGGGGCCGACACCCAATGCCGCGGCGGCGATGCCAGATGGCAGATGGCGCGGTCCATTCTCTCTCACTTGCAGTGATCAGCTGAGGTGCGCCGCAGTTGGCATTTCAAATCACAATGGCAGCATCCATGGACCGCCTGCTTTTGGATTTTTTTCCTCGAGGCTTGATTGATCTGAACCTGATCTGAACCGATGCTCTCGACTCTTCCCGAGACCGTTCTCAATCTAAATCGGCCAACCAAGCCACCAAATAGATTGAGACACGAAAGGAGGTTGTTGACCCCGAAAGGCCGAGAAACCCCCGACGTGACTAGCGCCAGCGCCGCCGCCGTGCTTCGACTCCTTCCCAAACCTGTCTCACTAATTCTGAAACGACCACCTTGCGTCCGCGACAGCAGGGAAAACATGTCGACTGCCATGTCGCCGCCCACGATTGATCTAAGACAGCTGGCTTTTCAGGTCATGTCCGGTAAGTTGTCCAAGCGCAATATGATAGGCGAGACGATCATCCGGTAGTTGGTAGATGCGGGGCCACTCACGCCGAGTGTTAGAGCACGCTTGGCGCGCAGACCTCCGACTGACGACTCGACTCGCTTTTTCGCAGGGCCGATGATCCTAGGGATTTTTTGCGAGCTATGGTTCTCCGGCATCATCGTCGCACAAGTCGCTGTTTATCGATTGAGATGTCCCGGAGATCCAATACACCTCAAGTGAGCCGCAGTCTGCGATCCTCAGTTCCGCGTCTGGGTTGCGATTCAGGCCCCTGCGCGCGCGAAGCTAAACTCAGACCCCCGACGGGGTCACCCTGACGCGACCCGATTTCCGGCACTGATTGAGGCTCGTCTGTTAGACTCCTCGTGGCCATAATGACAGGTGGAGGAGCTCCTCAAAATGGCCCTGAACATCAAGGCGGTATACGGTGATGTGTATACCGCCACCTTCTTCGTTTCTAGGCGGTCAATTGTGCTCACTTCGCGCCTCCTCCCCTCAGGTCATTTTCGGGCAGTTCAACCACCTCGCTGGGCCGGTGCCTTGGTTCGTCCTCGCGACCCCTATCGTCGGCCAAATTCCTGTTTTGTCATCGCAAATCCACTTGTGTTTCCGAATCTGGGTAGTGAGTCCCCTTCTCGCCACTTATTGTCCCTTGCACTCAACCAATGATCCACCAATGGTCATGCCTTTCTGTGCCTCCGCAGGTATCCGGCCGAAAACTTATCCCCACTGCGATCGGGGCAATCATGACCATGGTGCAGCTTTCCCTTACTACCATCTATTCTATTCGTCGTAGTGAGTTTTACCAACTCGACTCAACTCAAAAATGACGTCACAGTCGGCTTACCCGTTCCTTCGCGCACCTCGGCATCACTCTTGAACGATCGGAGCAGTCATGGCTCGAGGTCTCGGAATGGACCCCGGAAGTTCAGTGAATCGGTTGTTGCCGCCGTGGGCTTTCACCAATGCCGTAAGCACTCTGATTTACTCGTTATAATATCGAGCGGAGTTGCCACTCGTAACTAATTCCTCAACGGGTCATGCGTGGGTGGAACAGGCCGCGGAGGTGTGCCTCTCCTTCACCCTCGCTTACTACTTGCTACGAACGCGGAAGCAATCAATCAGCTATCGGTAAAGTCCTCTTCAGTACACGCAAGACTAAAATCTAACCCGGACAACAGCACTCACCTCTGCTGTGTTTCTGAATGGCACCTTAGGCTCAACTATATTCTGGTGCGGCTCGCGTCTCTCGCGATCGCGACTTGCCTTCCCCCCGCTTGCATTTCTGTCGCTCTCGCCGTGCTCCAGCTCCTCGAGACTCGCAAAATGGTGAGTCAAACACGTAGTTTACGTTTCAAAAATCAAAAAAAAAGCAGATGGGGTGAGCCTGATTGTAATCGACCGCTTCATTGCATCTTGCGCGCAGGTTTGGATCTTCTTTGGCCAAATTTTCGGAAGCGCCTACACGCTCTGCATTCTTTATGCTCGTGAGGGCTACGGAGCCTCTGACTGACTCATTCGTTGTAACTATACGAAACGCTGATCGGTCTGGTTTGCCAACCATATCTTATTAGTCAATTCCCGCGAAGCGCTAGCCCAAACAGCGACGCTCTGCGCCTCCGGCAGATCCTCACGTATGACTCCTGGCAGCCGTCTGCTGGCGACGATGCTCTCTGTGCGCTTCGATGATCCCGAGGCCAGTATCGGTCGTGAATCCGAGAGGAAGCTGGAGCTCTCGCCTGGAGGAAGTTCGGGGAGGAGTTTGAAGGGGGTTGAAGGGGGAGAAATTTGAGCAGGCTGAGACCGATGCGATTGGAGGGGCTCTTGCGATTGCGACGACGAAAAGAGTTTCGCTGGTGTGCTCGAAGTTGAGGGCCGAGGGGTTGAGGCCGTGGGTTCAGGAGAGGGGAAGGACCGATGGTGTTAACAGGCGGCTCTATGTTAGTGTTGATAGGTGAAGGACGTACATAACACGGTTGCACTTTGAAGTCGGCCCGCTCAAGTCGACAAATTAAAAGTCAAGTACCTCGAGTGCATGGGAGAGACGCTCGTTGCGAACATCACGGTCTTCATAGCAACCCCCCCCCCCCCCCCCCCTGAAATGGGACGATCCCGGGATCGGGCCCCGATTTGAAATCCCGCATCCAATTTGAAATGCATTTCAAATCGCTCCGCCGATTTCAAATGCGTTTCAAATCGCGGCGCGCGATCCCACAGCGATTTGAAATGCAATTCAAATCAAATCGCTCTGCCGATCGCAAATGCATTTTAGCGATGCGGGATTTCAAATCGGGGCCCGATCCCGGGATCGTCCCATTTCAGGGGGGGGGTGGGGGGTTTGCTATGGGGGGGGAAAGATCGGGGCGCGCGCGCGGGCTGAGAACCTTGTTCAAGTTGTGCATTCTTTTATGTAGATGTAGATTAGAGTAATAGATAGTCAGCGTAAAGAGTAAAGAGTAACAAAGTCAAGAGTCAAGAGCTAAGAGTAATAGAGTAAAGGCCAAAATGGCGCGTTTTTCCACATGCGCCTCTGACTGGGCTTTCGAAGGTCTGCGCGTCTGCGCTCCAGCCCTCGCTGTCTCACCGATTCTGTATGAGGAGCAGCGCAGTGAGCAAACGAAGATGCCGAGTAGAAGAGGATAGGGAATGTTCGAAATGTGTTACACTAACCTACGAGGAGCAGCGCAGTGAGCAAACGAAGATGCCGAGTAGAAGAGGATAGGGAACGTTCGAAAATGTATTACACTAACCTATGAGGAGCAGCGCAGTGAGCAAACGAAGATGCCGAGTAGAAGAGGATAGGGAACGTTAAGGGAAAAGAGAGGGAGAGCCGCGCTAGTCGCTGCCTCGGGTAATCTAAGTCAGAATCTAAAGAGGTCCGAGCGCGCCCGAGTTCCCATCCCCCAATCTCCGTATGCTGGAGTTGAGAGCGCCCCTGCAATGTAGTGTACACGATGACATTCTGAAGCGACCACCTCGCGTCGGCGACGGGGAAACATGTCGACTGCGACGCCGCCTTCGGCGTCTGAATTTGTACAGCATTTGGAGGTTTTGTTCGGTAAGTCGTTCGAACGCAATATACTGGTGACACGATCATCCGGACTCGGTGGTAGCGGCCCCACCGAGTCGCGCCGAATGCACGAGCATGTCGGCGCGCAGAGCTCCATCTGACGACTCATCTCGCTTCTTTGCAGGGCCGATGATCATCGGAGTTTTTTGCGAGCTATGGTTATTCGGCATCATCTTCGCACAAGTCTGTGTTTACCGATTGCGATACCCTAAAGATCCAGTACACCTGAAGTGAGCCGCAGTCTGCGATACCCAGCTCCGCGTGGAGGGTGCGATTCGAGCACCGGAGCGGTATTGAGACACCCGACGTGTACCCCCTGCCGCGACCTGACTTCCGACACTGAGTGACGCTCCTCTTCCAGACTTCTCGTGGCCATAATGTCAGCTGGAGAGTTTTTCAAAACGGTCTTGAATGTCAAGGCGGTATACAGTGATGTGAATACCGCCACCTCCTTCGTCTCTATGCGGTCACTCGTGCTCACTTTGAGCCTCCTCTCAGTTTCTTTTCGGGCAGTTCAAGGAACTCTTTGAATCGGTGCCTTGGTACGTCCTCGTAACGCCTATCGTCGGACAGCTTCCAATTCTAGCATCGCAAATCTACTTGTGTTTCCGAATCTGGGTGGTTAGTCCACTTCGTGCCGCTGGTTAACTGGTTAACCATTGCACTCAACCAATGATCGAGCAATGGTCACCCTGATCCTTACCTCGACAGGTATCGGGCCGAAAACTCATTCCCACTGCGATCGGGGTCACTGTGACCACGTTGCAGCTTTCTCTTGATATCGCCTATGTTACTCGTCGTGGTAAGGTGTGACAGCTCAACTGTAAGAATGGTGACATTGCCGGCTAACCCGTTCCTTTCGCGCACCTCGTCTTCATTCCTGAACGATCGGAGCAGTCATGGCTCGGCGACTCGGCCTAAACCCCGGAAGTCAAGTCAGCCGACTGATGCCGCCTTGGGCTTTCTCTAATGCCGTAAGTTCTCCAACGTACTTTGTTCAAAACATCCTGCGGATTTCTATGTCATAACTGATTTTCCAACGAGTCGTGAACGATTCAAATAGACCGCCGACGTGTGCCTTTCCTTCACACTCGCTTATTACTTGCTAAAAACACGGAAGCAATCAATCAGCTATCGGTAAGACTACGTCGAAACATTCAGATTCAATCCTGTTAACAGTGCTCAACCTTCTGCTGTGTTTTCTTTTGACGCAACTCAGGCTCAACTACATCTTGATGCGGCTCGCGTCACTGGCGATCACGACTTGTCTACCCCCTGCATGCATCTCAGTCACTCTCGCCTTGCTCGAAATACTTGAGACTCGCAGATTGGTGAGACAAGCAAGCACGTTAATGAGGTGTTTCACAGAGTAGATGGGCTGAACATGATTGATTTCAATCGCTTCATTGTGTTCTCCGCCGGCAGGTTTGGATCTTCTTCGGTCAAATTCTCGGTAGTACCTATACGCTCTGCATCATTCATGCTCGTAAGTCTATCTAACGTTGCTAAGTTCTACCTCTAATAACTAAGGATCAATCTGTCTTGTCACCCAAAACCTCTCACTAGTCAATTCCCGCGAAGCGCTCGCACAAAAAGCTTCGCTCTGCGCCTCGGGTAGATCATCACGTATGACACCTAGCAGTCGTCGTTTGCCGACGACGACTCTCTCTGTTCGCTTCGACGATCCAGAAGCGAGTATCGGTCGTAGGTCAGAGAGGAAGGTCGAGATGGAGAAAGCGAAGGAGGCTGATATGGATGCGATTGGTGGGGCTCGCGAGATTACGACGAAGAAGAGAGTTTCGCTCGTATGCTCGGAGTAGTAGTAGTCGGGCCGAGGGTCAGGGAGAGGGGAAGGATCGAAAACGTTATAATACGGTTTAATGTTGATTGGTCAAGGACGTACATGAGAGCGGAGAGCGTTGCACTTTTGAAGTCGGCCCGCTCAATTGCAAGTCGACAAGTCGGAAGTCAAATACCTCGGATTCATATGAGACCCATTTTTTAATTGGTAGATTTGAATAACAGTTTAATTATATTAATACCTAAAAATCTTCGGAAAAGTCGGAGGGAATGCTGTTACGCACACTGGCAGAACCCAGTAGTGTAAGACTCATTGACCCTGAACCAGGATCAACCATACCCACTAAAACCCCCTTTGGTGTCTTACAGAGACACTAGGCGACCCTTGGACTCCTGGCTAGAGGCTCAAAGCCCCTCGAACTCCGTTTCGGTGATCGGTTCCAAAAGATCCGAAGAGAATCGACGACGGCGACACAGCTTCCAGATCGAGTGAAAGAAGAGGACTTGTAGTTCGACAAGTCGACGTTCCGAGCGAGACACGACCGGGCATACAAAGTCTACAAAGACTGGGTGGGGGGTCGGGGACAGAGCAGACCAGAGGCGCCGGGCAAATGGGCAGCCGACCGCGAGGTGAACCAGGCACTCGGGTGCTTCCGAGAGGCACATCACACAGGAGGTAGATCGATTGTTGGGATGTGGGCTGGTTGGGGAGGCGACTTGGCTTCCCGGATGGAGGGACCCCAGGGAGAGAAGGTGGCCGGTATCCTTGGCGTCCGAGTGAACCCGGCAAACCTTGCGCAAAGCCTTCCACCAAGCGTTCCAGCATTGCTCAGGCAGATCGAATACCTTCTGGTGTCCCTTGGGGAAGATAGGGGGGAAGATGAAGACTTGGTGGCGTTTGGACGCGTTCACAAACGAAGACGGGGTCATCACCTCGCAATCGGGCCCTCGAAAAAGCGTCGGGTTCACCGAGAGTTGTATTCCGTGGCCCGCTGGGAAATAGAGTACGTGCGTCACCCATTGCTCTAGGTTCTGGCTCTTGGAGAGTTCCGGGGGATTGAGCGTGGTCACCAACACCCAGGCTTCGAAGTATCGGACCCAACGAGCAGGAAAAAGTTTTGTTGTTTTTCTCACCGCATGGTCCCACTTTGGGGGAGGATGGCAAAAGTATGCCCACCAGATCCAAATCCAAGGGCAACAATGCTGGTTGGGGGCCGGTCTGGACAAGGTGAAAGGGGTTGGTTTGTTTGGTGCCTGGAGGCGGATGCGGATGTCGAAGAGGTGGCGTGTGAAGCAGCCGTCCGCGGCCCGTAGCTGGAAGACCCACTTCGCGTGATTGATTGCTAGACGCCGAGGCAGATCAATCAAACCGAAGCCGCCGTGATTGAGAGGGGTGCAGAGGCGCGACCGGGAGACCTTCGGACATTGCTGAGTACCATCCGAAGCTCGACCATGAATGGCGAGCATGGCGGCCTTCTCGATCTCCTTGACAACACTCTTGGGGGCGGGAAGGAATTGGCTGTAGTACAAGATCTTTGTGTAGCAGTAGATGTTGATGATCAAACACTTGGCTGCATATGGGAGATTGTACATCGGAACTGAGCGTATCCGAGCGATGGTCGAGGCCTTGACATCTTCCCAGCCCGCATCCTCGGTGATCTCCACCCCGACCTGAATACCAAGGTAGCGAAACTGCGAATCACTGAGACGCCAGGTCCCGAGATCTGGGGTGATCGACCGATCCCAAAAAGCTCCAAGGGGGTAGAGGAAAGATTTGACGTTGCTGAGCTTGCTGGCACTTGCCCATTCGTAAAGCTCGATTGCCTGATTGAGGTGGTCGAGGTCCGAGAGGTTGTGGAGTGCGCAGCAAGCATTGTTGGCAAAAAGGAGTTTGCAAACATTTTGGAGGCCCGCAATATCGATGCCCTTGACTCTCAATCGAATCTGACAGGCAAAACCTTTGATCGCCAGGACGAAGAGAGACGGAGCCAAAGGATCACCTTGCCAAACGCCCAACAGGATGTCGAAAGTGGCAGAGAGCCAACCGTTGAGGAAGATCGAGGCAGATTGGTTGGTGTAGGTCGCTCGGTACCATGGGCGGGCTTTGGGGCCGAGGCCAACGGCGCAGAGGAACGCCTCTTGAGCCTTTGTCATCTCCTCCAACGGGTACGCTTCCTCGAGCTTGAGTGAGTCCGCGGGGGAGAGGCGAGTTGAAGCGAGGCCGTTGATGATTGCCTTCAGGGCCGCGTCATCGATGGGGCGGTCCTCATAGACCCGCTCGAAGTAGTCGCTGGCCGCTCCAAGCATCGAATCAGGGTCGGAATGAACAACATCGTTGACCTTGAGCGAAGGGACCAGGTCGGATGCTCGCACTTTGCGCAGGCGGATGAAGATGGAAGAGGGACCCGCCAGAGATGGGTCGAGGCGGGACCGCAGGGCCGCGCCGTAGCGCGAGTGGTCAGCCCTCTCTTGCTCCGACCCAACCCACCACGACGGAACCGAGCGAACATCCGGGCCAGAGCCTGCAGCTCGGGCAGCAGGCGGTGTTTGGTGGACGTCCAAGCTGCTGGTGGATAGTTGGGCGTCTGGAGGAGGGCTTTGTTGTAAAGGGTGCGGACAATGGAGGTGAGGTACTCGCAGGTCGCGTCGCCCTCGATCACGTGCAAACCCAGCTTGAATTTGCCCGGACCGATGTTGATTGCGCCCGGCACTTGGAACCGTGCCACAACCATTGAGTGCGTCGATTTGAGGACAGGAGCCCAAATTTTGTGATCATGGAAGAGGTCGACCCAATCAGGCGAGACATAGATGCGGTCAAGGCGACGGCACGTGCCAGGCGCTGAGCGATTCGTCGTGGCTCGTCCTTTGGGATGATGGAGCCGATAGGCGTCGAAAAGATTGTTGGCCATGGCAAGGTCGCGCATCTCCTGACCCCCATAATTCGTTCCGTTTTGGTTCTCTGAATCAAGGGGCTGGGACTCAACACAATTCCAGTCCCCCCCGACTAGGAGTGCAAGCGGCAAGGATTTGTCACGTACAACTTGTCGGAGGGCGGTGCTGAGGTGTGAGAGGAAGCGTTTTTTGTCTGGCTTGTCGAAGGAAGGCGCGTATATTGATACAACCCGGACTTTTGAATCACCCACACAAAAGGTGGCGTCGGTGACTCGGTCCAGGAAAGAGAAAGAGGCACGAAGAGTGTTTGGAGGCGACTCGGGATCAAAAGTAATGACCACGGAGTCGCTCTTCCAAAGTATGGCAGTGTTGTTGAAAGGAGTGAAAAGAGCGGAGAGCTTTAAGTCTTGGCACTCCTGAGTCCACTGGGCCACCCTTTCGGGGGAAGGTCGGCCAGTTTCGCTCAGGAGAAAGACGTCGGCGTTATGGAAGCGGAGATTGGAGAAAAGAGAGGCACGCTTACGGTCTTCATTGATTGACTGCACATTGGCAGCAACAAAAAACACATTTGGCATTTTAGTTGTGCTCGTCATCTTGGTCCATAGCATCTTCCACATCCTTAGGAGGTGCTTCTTGGTCTTCGGCTTCTTCGTCGGCCTCGTCGTCGGTGTCGGCGTCATCGGGTTGGGCTTTGGGCGCGGCTGAGGGCAACGGTGTGGGCGAAGACGGCTCGGGGCTCAGCTCGGAGGCTTCGAGGGCAGGCGCAGTGGGAGGGGCTTCACAAGTGGCTGGCTTGGAGAGGGCGGCAATCAACTTGGATCAAGTTATGATTGACTTTGGTGTGGCCGGAGGAGGGCTTGGGGATGGAGAGGTGGTCTCTAAGCTGGGGGACTCGGAGGATTTTTCAACGAGGGAGTAGGCAATTCCCTGATTGGAGGCAGGCTGGGGGGCAGGAGGAGTGGCAGTTTTGCAAGGGAAATTGAAGGAGAACTCGGGGTGGGCATTCTTCGACAGAGAATCAGGCTGAGCTCTGTTGAACAGATCTTCAGTCTGGGCAGCCAGATCCTGTTCCACTCGACGTTTTTTGGTCGGGCGGTCGTGGGCGGAGGCCGGGGAGATCGACTTGGACACAGCGGCGGGGGCGGCGGTGGTAACGGTGGAGGCTTGCGGGGCACGTGACGTGGGGGGTCCCTGGGGGCTCGACGCATGACGGGCCGGGCAATGCTGGGTGGCGTGCGAGGTGCTCGCGCAGGACTTGCACGCCGGGGCGACGGGGCAATCCTTACGGACGTGAACCGCGGAACGGCAGAAGACGCAGTGGCGCATGCCACCGGTGATCCTCAGTGGGATTCACTCAGTGACACCGTCACGAGCAATAGAAAGTGAGGCAGGGGGCAAAATATCTACATCCTTAAGGGCAAGGATAAAGTCGTACACCCCAGAGATGTGTTTCGTCTTTCCAATGTACTGGATGCGACGACGGAGGACCGTGCCATAGGCAGCGATCTGCTCATCGAATAGGCAGAGGCCCTCGGGGTCGGAGAAAAAGCCCGTAAGGGTGTCGAGATCGGCGGCCTTGGGAAAGCGGAGGCCGCGCTGACCCTTGATGACGCATGGCATTGCGCCGGTAAGGCCAGGGTAGTATTTGTCAAGCGCGAGGAGGACTTGCTCGACCGAGGTTGAGGGTGGGGTGTTGATGATGACACAACTCTCGATGTTATGCATCAGTGGATGGGCGGCGACGGCAGTCGAGGCGTTGGCGGTGGCGTTTCCGTGCTTCGCAGCGGAGCGGGCGCCGACCGCGGCGGAGTATGATTTGGTGGTGGTGGCGGGGGCTTGGCCGGGAGGATCGGGAGGGTCAGGGCGAAGAGGTGGTATAGCAGCATGGCTGGCGTTGTTGGTGTTGTTGTTGTTGTCCATTCAATAGGAGTTTCTTCGTTACGTCGGTGTCTTTGATTGCGGTAGGAGACGAATCTTGTCAGCTCTGGACCGGGTCCACAATGAACGCGCCGCCGGGCTTCGAGTAACAATAAAGACAACGACAACGACGACAACGATGAAGCTTCAGCAGGGCCTTGAAGACTCCTGAATAGACACGCTCGCAGCGAGATTTACGGTCCCGCGTTACTCTAACTAGTCAAAAAAAAGTGCGAGTTAAGGAATCTACCTAGAATCCGGCCCTCCGGGGGCCGCCTGTGGTGGGTGTACCAGCACACTGTTGTGTCTGCCGCACCTGCCTGTGGTGTCCATGTTCCGACCAGAAGTCATATAAAAGCTCTGTGGCAACTTTTGTATGTGTTCGCACCAGTCGAAACACGAAGCTACAGCGTTTTCGAGAGGCGATGGTAAGCAAGCGAACGGGCAAGAACTGACTGAACCAGCTGCAGGTCCGATACATCCCATCATCATTTATCATCATCATCATCATGTATTCGGAAAATCAAAAAAAAACCAAAACGGAAGCAGATCATCATAGAGAGCTCCTTGCAACTGATCAAGCAAAAAAGGGAAGAAACAGGGAAGAAATCTAAGATGCTAGGAAGAAGGAAAAAGAAAGCGGTGGCAGGTCGAACACACAAAAGCAAGAGGGCCAAGGAAGGCCAAGGGACTACAGCGTAGGCTGGAATAGAAAGAAAACATTTAAAATCCACCGACCTCGACACCGACTTTGATTCTCGCGGCTTCGCAAACCAATTCCAGTGCTTCCAACTCGCTCGAAGGCGCCGAGCCTACTCCGGACGTCTCGAGCGCAAGCTCCTCCGAGTCTTCACGCGACGCGACTTCGTTGACCATCTCCCAAGCGACTTCGGCAGTCCATTCTTCACCTGCTTGGAAGCCACGGAGCTCCTTCTCGTATTCTCGCCAGTCGGCGAGACCCCAGCATAGAGGCGATTAAACACGCGAATCACGGGCGGTCCTGCCAGTGCCGTGCCCACTTGAGTTTGGTCGAAGAGAGCGACAGTGCGTTATTGTACGACCGCGCATTCTCGCGGAATGCTTTAGCTTCTATGTAGGCGGGTTGCACAGTTCAGCATGTGGGTCTACTGCAGACGCTTGTTGTTGGACGGAGCCACTGACCGCTGTCCGAGCCTTGAAGTAGCTGTCGATACTCGGTATTAGCATTCAAGACTTGGCGAGGTTGCGGTGGCCCTCCGACCTGCAGTGGCCACTTTGGCACCGGTGCATGCCACTGACTGGTGCCATGGTGCCGAGGGTTTCTCTTTGAATGAGTGTCACGAAGACTCGATGAGAGTGGAAGGGAAAAAGAAAAGGTTCGAGGGAGTGGCGTGTGCTTATTTACTGGGTGTAATCTGTTGTTCAGCCCCTAGTAATGCAGTGCTGCTGGTCCGCTGCCGGAATGACAGTGACACGGCCGGGGCGCCGCATCACGTGACAGAGTCAGACGCCGGCGCCCCGGCCCTCGGCCCGCGCGTCAGGCGGAGCTCTACTGTAGAAGCAATGTCGTGCAAAGGCCACGGTCGTGCAATACAATACAGGTTTAAACGTTGTTTCCCCTCAACGAAAAAGTGAAGGAAATTACTGGGGAGGCTCTAGCTTCGTTCGACCGGCCCGAAAAATACAAAAGTCGCCACAGAGCTTGCACATGACTTCTGATCGGAACATGAACAACACGTGCAGGTGCGGCAGACACAATAGTATGATGCTACATTGACCAGATGCGGCCCGGAGGCGGCAACATAGTCAAAAACAGCGATTTTAGGTGCATTCCTTTATTCACCTTTTTTTTCCGTAGAGGTAGTAAAAAGGCCGAAAAGGCCTTTTTGACTGGGCTTTCGGGGGCCCGCGCGAAACTTCGGCTTCTTCCCTTGCTGTCTACCCAAGTCTGAAGCGTACCTCGAGTCGGCGACAACGGGGAAACATGTCGACTGCGACGCCGCCGTCGGCGTCTGAATTTAGACAGCATTTGGAGGTCTTGTTCGGTAAGTCGTTCGAACGCAACATAATGGTGACACGATCATCCGGACTCGGTGGTAGCGGCCCCACGAGTCACGCCGAATGCACGAGCATGCTCGGCGCGCAGAACTTCGGCTGACGATTCAACTCGCTTCTTCGCAGGGCCGATGATCATTGGAGTTTTTTGCGAGCTATGGTTATTCGGCATCATCTTCGGACAAGTCTGTGTTTACCGATTGCGATACCCTGGAGATCCAGTACACCTCAAGTGAGTCGCAGTCTGCGATAACCCGCTCCGCGTGGAGGGTGCGATTCAAGCGAAGCGCGACGGGTACCCCCTGTCGCGACCCGACCGCGTGGAGGGTGCGATTCAACCGACGGGTACCCCCCTGTCGCGACCCGATTTCCGATACTGAGTGAGGCTTTTCTTTCAGACTTCTCGTGGCCATAATGTCAGCTGGAGAGTTTTTCAAAACGGTCTTGAACGTCAAGGCGGTATACAGTGATGTGAATACCGCCACCTCCTTCGTCTCTATGCTCGTGCTCACTTTGAGCCTCCTCCCCTCAGTTTCTTTTCGGGCAGGTCAAGGAACTCTTTGAATCGGTGCCTTGGTACGTCCTCGTAACGCCTATCGTCGGACAGCTTCCAATTCTAGCATCGCAAATCTACTTGTGTTTCCGAATCTGGGTGGTTAGTCCACTTCGTGCCGCTGGTTAACCATTGCACTCAACCGAAGATCGAGCAATGGTTACCCTGATCCTTACCTCGACAGGTATCGGGCCGAAAACTTCCCACTGCGATCGGGGTAACTGTGACCCTGTTGCAGCTCGCTTTCAATATCGCGTATGTTATTCGTCGTGGTAAGGTGTGACAGCTCAACTGCAAGAATGGTGACATTGCCGGCTAACCCGTTCGTTTCGCGTACCTCGGCATCACTCCTGAACGATCGGAGTAGTCATGGCTCGGCGTCTCGGCCTCAACCCCGGAAGTCAAGTCAGCCGACTGATGCCGCCGTGGGCTTTCTCTAATGCCGTAAGTTCTCCAACGTCCTTTCTTCAAGACATCCTGCGAATTTACACTGTCATAAACTGATTTTACAACGAGTCGTGAACGAATCATTGCAAATAGACCGCCGACGTGTGCCTTTCCTTCACACTCGCTTACTACTTGCTACAAACACGGAAGCAATCAGCTAGCTATCGGTAAGATCACCTTGAATAGACTCAAAATTCAGATTCACTCCCGATGACAGCGATCAACCTTCTGCTGTTTCTGTCTTTGACGCAACTCCAGGCTCAACTACATCTTGATGCGGCTCGCGTCACTGGCGATCACGACTTGTCTACCCCCTGCATGCATCTCCATCACTCTCGCCTTGCTCGAAATACTTGAGACTCGCAGATTGGTGAGACAAGCATGTTAATGACGGCCAAAAGCAGATGGGCTGAACATGATTAGCAGATCGGCTGAACATGATTGATTTCAACCGGCTTGATCGTCTTCTCCGCCGACAGGTTTGGATCTTCTTCGGTCAAATTCTCGGAAGTACCTATACGCTCTGCATCGTTTATGCTCGTAAGTCCACCGAAACTTTTTGACTGCCAACTTCAACCTCTAATAACTAAGGATCAATCTATCTTGCCACCTCAAAAAACCACCTCAGTCAATTCACGCGAAGCGTTAGCACAAAAAGCAACGTTTTGCGCTTCGAGTAGATCATCACGTATGACTCGTAGTACTCGTGTACCGGCGACGACTCTCTCTGTGCGCTTCGATGATGCGGAACCGAGTATTGGTCGTAGGTCGGAGAGGAAGGTAGAGATTTCGACGGGCGAGAATCGGGGAATGAGTTTGATGGAGGTCGATGGGGAGAAAGTAAAGGAGGCTGACATGGATGCGCCGATTGGTGGGGCTCGAGCGAGTGCGACGAAGAAGAGAGTTTCGCTTGTATGCCCGGACGAGTAGTAGTCGGGCCGAGAATCAGGGAGAGGGGAAGGGACCGAAAACCGTTATAATACGGTTTACTTTTAATGCTGATTGGTCAAGGATGTACATGAGAGCGTAGAGCGTTGCACTTTTCAAGTCGGCCCGCTGAAATCGATAAGTTGGAAGTCAAATACCTCGGATCCATGAGGCACCGCTCGTAGCGAAATTTACGGTCCCACTTCTTTCCGTCCTTCCAAAATAGGTCCGATACTATTCATCATCATGTACTCGGAAACCGAAAGACTATGCTATCAAAACGGAACACCACAGAGAGCTCCTTGCAACTGATCAAGCAGAAAGGGGAAGGAACGGGAAAGGAATCTAAAATGCTAGGAAGAAGGAAAAAAGAAAGCGGTGGCAGGTCGAACACACAAAAGCAAGAGGGCGAAGGAAGGCCAAGGAACCACAGCCTAGCCTCGAATGAAAAGAAAAACAACTACGAACCACCGATCTCGACACCGACTTTGATTCTCGCTGCTTCGCGAACCAATTCCAGTGCTTGCAACTCGCTCGAAGGCGCTGAGCCTCCTTTGGACGTCTCGAGTGCAAGCTCTTCTTCACGCGATGCGACTTCGTTGACCACCTCCCAAGCGACTTCGGCAGTCCATTCTTCACCTGCTTGGAAGCCACGGAGTTCCTTCTCGTATGCACGCCAGTCGGCGAGACCCCAGCGTTCGTGGGGAAGCGAGAAGCGGTGGCAGCGCGAGGCCAAAAGGTGCAGAAGGATCAGGTCGGGAAGTGTCGCCAAGGCGTGGCGCAGGGTCGGGCACACCAAAGGCTTTGAAGCGAGCTTGTCCTCTACGACGGTTTTCTCGGGAAATGCGTTGACAGAAGTCGTAGGGAGAACGAGAGGTTCGTGCGATCGCATCAAGTCCATCGGCTTCAGAGGCGTCATTGGCTCAGCGTTCTGATCCTGACAACTCAATTGCGCCGAAGACTCGTCCTTCTTGTGAAGATCGTCCTTGACGCCGTTTTCGCGAATCGCGTTCAAAATTGCATCGGTGTGATTGGACGCCCGGACGACGACGACCATCGCGCTCAAAGCTTGCATAGCCTCCCTCATCGCCGAGTGCGCGAGAGCTGCTTCCGTGCTGTCAGCCGGTCCATCTTCATCTTCATCGTCTGAAGACTCGGCATCGAACCGTCGACCTGTTCTGCAGAGACCACAGGCGAGTTCGTGCGAACAGGATCCCGACATATGGGGAGGTAAGATCGGCGTCGAGCTGGGAGCCGAGAGGTGCTTGATGAAGGCGATCAAGCGCGCCTCGAGCAACTCGAGTTCGCACAAGAGACGGATAAAAGCAATGTCGTTAGCAGGGGTCGAACACGTCAAGTTCGAAACAACGCTAGTGCCGTTGGGGTTCGTGGCGGCGTAGGAGCTTGATGGCGTCGACGCCCCATCGCCCGAAACCGTTCCGAAGGGCGGCGAGTCGCCTGGCCCCACTGAAGCTTTCTTTGAAGCGGACTTGAAAAGACTTTTGCTCGGGACGATCTGAGCGCCGGGGATCTTGGCCTCGGCGCCAGGGGTCGCAGGTGCCTTCGCAGAGCCGTCCACGGAGCCGGGAACAGCGACGGCGATCTTCCTCGCAGCAAGATCCAACATTCCTTTCCATACAGCATGGGTTCCTACACTGACGAGCCACTTGTCGGCATCGCCACCGCACTCAAGGCGAGCAACGAGTTTGGCAGTCGCTTCGAGCACGCCCGTCAATTCTCTCAGCCAGAGCGGGCCGAGTGCGAGGCCGTTTGCATCGACGCCATGACCGTGACCGTGACCGTGCTTCGTCGAGTTCGTCAAAGAAGCCGGCGCAGGTGTGGCTCGACCCATTGACAAAGATCGCAGTTGGCTCGTCGCACCCTTCGAAGCCGTCGACTTAGTACCCGCGCCTTCGTGCTCGACCCCGAGCATCGACATGGTCGACGACAAGTGCCCATTGACGACGCTTGACTCGTCCGAGGGGATCCTCGCCTTGGCGCAGATGCCCGAGACAATGATGCGCAAGCTCAAGATGATAGGGTTCATAACACGCGTCATGACTTCGGCGAGCTTGTCGGCCCAGGGGCGCAACGTCTCGCGAACGAACGCAGGCATGCCGGGGAGTTGGCCAGCAGCGAGTAAAGAGCGACGTACTTCGTAAGCGCAGCGAACGATGGTCAGGTTGAATCGTAGCGAGGGCGAGAGGTTGTCGACCTCCTTGGGAGTCAAGGGCGGAGGAGGCATGAGGTCGGGTGGGAGCAAGAGCGTAGTGAGTCGCGTAAGGAACAGCGACAACGACTTGAGCACCGAAGATCGCAACAGCGTTCGCAGCAAATAAGCGTCGTGGATCGCAGCATGCAATTCCCTAAGAAGGTCGAGGCAAGAAAAAGTCAGCCTGGTCGTCACGAACCTGGGCCTATGCGAAAAAAACACGAGCAAAACTCACTGTACGACCAATTCACCACACTGCCTCGCCATCGTGACCCTGGGTGCAGGCCTGCCGTTGAGAACGACTTCGCTCGCACCGCCGGGAGCCGTTGCAGAACCCGGAACGAAAACCTTGTTGACAGCCTCACCGAGCTTGAGTCCAACCTTGCCGACATAGCTCTCCTCGAGTTGGTGCAACGCGGGCGTGACTGCAGCCGAGCTCAAGACCGTCGTCGACGATGTTGTACCGCCAGCGCTGGTGGAGGAAGTCACCGCGGAGGAGGTGCCCAGAGGGGTCTGGGAGCCATGAAGGGTCGGGGAGTGCTTGCCGGGCTTGCGGCCGAGAGGAGGGTGCGAGGTCGAGTGGCTGATGGCTAAGCCCCCAACACCAGCAGGACCCATGTGGAGGCTGGGTAGGGTCTTGCTTCGAGAGGTCTCCTTGTGCAACGAGCGACCATGTTCGTGACGATCACCCGAGACGGCACGGCGACGACTCTTGGACGACGACGACGAATCTCCATGACGACCCGAGTGGCCATTACTGCCAAAGCTCTTTTGCAAGGGCGTCAGCCCAATCGAGTTGTCGCTCGAGGATCGGGGAGCAAGGGCACTCGCGGCTATGGCGGCTGAAACGGGGACGGGGTTGATCGCCGTCGACGGGGTGAGACTGCCATTCGCTCTGAACGAGGACGAGCGACAGAGAACGGCGCCGAGCGGACCAAGCGAGGACAAGACCTTTTTCGACTTGGTGTTTTCAACACTCGGTGGGTTCATGAGCAGGCCGATGGAGGGCAGCTCCGGTGTCGAAGGCACTGTGCCAGGGAGGGCGGCCGATTTTGACCCTTCAGTGGACGGGGTGGAGGGCGCCGGGCGCGAAGGCGAGTTGGTGCGCGAGAGGCTGAGATGCGGCAGTGTGACCTTGAGACCTCCGAGCATGGTGGCGACTGGCGACTGCTCGAGGTAGAAAATGGCTCGTTGTAGTCGGCCAGTGTGAAGAGCGAAGTGGTAGGGTATTAAGCTTCAAGCGTTACGGCGGTTGTGGAGGAAAGGCCAGTGCGAACGGCACGGGCGGCGGAGGGATTCAAGGCGAGTGAAGGGCAACCATGCGTTGGATACGATCCAGATGGTGCGATGAGATGTAGGGTAGGGTATGGTGTGATCTGGTTTTGAAACACATGAGCGAGGAGGGTCAGCGTACGGGTGTTTGGGAGCGAAGCGCGGAGTGGACGTCGTCGAGCTCGGTCGTGCTCGGGTGTGGTCGATCTCGGTCGATCACCGGTCACCAGTCGCCACGTCGGCCCGCTGCCTGCCCGCCCGGCTTGCCGCGCCAAGCTGGCAATAGGCGGGCGAGCGGGCGAGCGAGGCAAAGCGAGGCAGAGCGAGGCACAACCCGCACCGTGAAAAGACAACACACACAACACACCGCCCGCTCTCGAGTACGCCGGCACACACGACCACGGCAGAGGAACACACAGCAACTGACCTCGGAAAAGAGATCTTGGGGGAATAGAAAAAGGCGGGATGTAGGCCAAGTTACGGCGGGCGGTCGACGTTGATCGCGGACGAGCAGTCCTGTACGACCGAAGACGACAACGACGACGCAGACAGCGACGAGAGCTGAGAGACCGCCAATTTGGACGACGAACACAGGTAAGGCGGCTGACGACGGTCGTGTTTTCCCATTCAACGGCGGGATAAAGCAAGCGATGAGCAGTAGCAGGAAGAGGGCGTGGCGCGGCTTAGGCGGTTGATTCTGCGAAGTGGCCAATGAATTATTGAGCGAAGGCGCGAGCCGCACCTTTTACTAGCCGGGCCGGCGAATGTGATGAACTCGTTCACATCGTCGCGCATTTCCATTGATCGTCGGGTTGCCTCTGGACAAGATTTTACAAGAGTAGGGCGTGATCAGTGTAGTGCTATATCTCCTTCTGTGGCGCTCACCTCGTGTTCGAGATACACAGGTTTTTAGATCTTTTCCGTCGTTGCAGTGGCCGATGATCGCACGTCCGTTCTCGGTGATAATAGGGGCGACTAGGCGAGATTTCGGAACGTCAGGATTGGCGCTCACATCGATAGGCTCAGGGTCATCACCAGGCGCTCACCCTTTGAGAATATAACCCGAGCTGAGTGTTTAGAAAACGTGCACGTTCCAGCTGGACTTTTGAATAAAAACTCGAGCTCTCAGCTCCGGCCGGACTCCTTCAAGTTGCCGACGACCGTTCACCTACCGGCATGTGCTCTGGTTTATGTACGTTGGCGAATTGGGTGATTGCGCTCTAGGGCTCTTTCCGCTACAGGTTTGCATCGTCGTCTTGCATTTGCCACATTAATAGGGGCAACTCGCCGATCAAGGCACAGTTCCGTTGCATTTTTACACCATTCCGCCACTGCACGCCGTACTGAAGACGAGCTTCCGCTTCGTTCAAGTGCGTGAGCTATCTCAGTATATACTGAACAGTGCTTCGCGCCCTTTTCCGACTCGAGAAAGGATGAAGAGTCAGAAGTGATTGGTGCCTGTGGCATCGAGATTAACTCCGTCCGAGATCGACAGTGGTGTTCGAGGAACCGAAGTAGCCGTACCAGAGCGAAAAGACACGCTCGCTTGTGACATGCCTCTATCAGGATTTGAAAGTGTTGCGTATACGGCGGACTATTGTTTATAGACCGAACCCACATAGCAGCGAGTGCGCTGACAAAACTCGTCGCCGAGCGACGCGCGCTGAGTGACGTTGCGCTGCTTGCTCCCTCTGTTCGTCTTTGCTCTTCAACCCTCGTTCATCAGTCGACTGGCTACCCGCGCCCACCCCTGACTTCTACGAATCTACGATCATCTTATTACGATGCCCCCTCGTCGTGAGTGTTTTCTGCTTCCCGGTGACTCCCAAGTGTGCGCTGTGCGCTGTGTGGGTCCCGTCATCCAACTCTCGCTCGTTGTCGCACGTTCGCACCTCCCACCGCTATGCAACCCCGATGCAGAGCCACGATGCAGAGCCACGATCATTCAGAATGCCTTTCTCGAGTGTTTTGCATCGTACCCGCACTTCTGGGCCCGGACCAATCAACGTTCCTCAGGTCTCTCCTCTTTCCCATCATCGCATGGTCGCTCCACCGGCATAGTCACTACGTCCTACTGACCCTGCACCATCTCTTCCCGAATGTCGATTCGTATTCCAAGGCCGCAACTCTGTCTCCTCCGTCGGCGCTGCTGCTGCTCCGAACGGTACGACGCCAGCTACACCCCGTCGTACAGGTCGTGCATCATCTACCATACCCGTCGACCTTACTTCCGTTTCTTCCACAAAGCCTACTTCACGAGCGGGCGTAACGGCGAAACGAGTCTCTTCTACCTCGGCCAAGCGAGCGAGGTCCAGATCGATCTCGGTCGCATTGAGCGTCGCGGAACAGAGTGAGCAAGAACAAGAACAAGAAGAAGAGGATGACGACGTCGATGCTACACCACGAGCGAAAAAGATGAAGGTTTTTATCGAACCTAAAATCAAACCTGTACGAGCCCCCGTACAAGGTATGAATCAAATCCCGAAACGATACGATCCTTTCCCTGCTTACTCGGTTTTCGATTTCGAGGTAAACATTCAAGAAGTTCAACAATTGGACTTGCCTAAGACGGTGTTTGTTTTTGGGAATGGTGATTTTGGACAACATGGTTTGGGAATTGAGAATGGTATGATGGAGATCGTTAGGCCTAGGTTGCATGCGACGATTGAAAAGATGATTGCTGGCGAGGGAGGAGAGGCGTGGAAGAGAGGTGTTGCCAGTCTAGAGTGTGGTGGAATGCACACGCTTTGCGTGGATGGAGAGGGAAAGATTTGGTCTTGGGGGTGAGTCGAGTCGAATCCTTTCCCCCGCATGGCCCGCATGGGATCGATGGAAATGTAGATGTTGACCTGTTTCGTGTGACTTGCCCGCAGTATCAATGACAACGCCGCGCTCGGCCGAGTCACCGCCGGCCTCGAACAAGAATCAGAAGAACTCGAAACTCAACCCCTCCCCGTCGAAAATCTCGATTACTCACGCTTCAAGGCCGTCAAAGTCGCCGCAGGAGATTCCGTCTCGCTCGCCGTATCGGAGAATGGCGAGTTGAGGTGCTGGGGTTCGTTCAGGTACTCTGAGGGTATCCTGGGTTTTGACGGTAACGACGAAAAGAGTAAGAGTCAGCTCAAACCGCTAGCGTTGAAGAACTTGGAGGCCGTGTCGATCGTGCAGGTTGTCACCGGCGATGACCACTTTGTCGCGTTGACGACCAAGGGAACGGTTTTCGCTTGTGGAAATGGGGAGCAATGCCAGTTGGGCCGCAAGATTATTCAACGTGGGTTCAGAGTCCCAAAGGTTGCAAGTGACGATTACAACTGCTCAATACTGAATCATGTCTCTTTTTGTGTTGGATTAACAGGCCACAAGACTCATGGCCTCACGCCCGAACGTCTCGCCCTCAAAAACATCGTCGTCGTCGGTTCGGGATCCTACCATTCGTTCGCGGTCGATGCTAAAGGTCAAGTATTTGCGTGGGGGCTCAACTCGTTTCGCCAAACTGGTGTCGACGAGGACGACGGTGGATGGCAAGAGATTATTACGACGCCGACGATCGTCAAGAGTTTACATCCGTCGTTGCATCGCGGTGCACGCGTCGTGCAGATTGTAGGAGGCACACACCACACTCTATTTTTATTTTCGAATGGAGAGGTGTGGGGCTGTGGGAGATGCGATGGGTCCGAGATTGGGTTAGGCAAGGATCATCCCAAAATGAAGGAGATGAAAGAGCGCGAGGACGAGGCGCTCAAGAGGAGGAAGGAGTTTGAGAACAGCGTTAGACCCAAGATTGCGCAACGACCTGTCGCAGATGACGACGCAGGTAACCCAGGACGACCGATGACCGAGATGGAGATTAACCTCAAGGCGCAGGAAGAAGCGGCGCAGACGGTCCCCTTGCCGAATCGATTCATCGATGAGCCGACCAAGATTGAATTTGATACGGATGCGCAGGAGGAAGAGAACATTGATGGACCGGTGCAGATTGTGCAGATCGCCGTGGGGACGAGGGCCAACTTTGCCGTTTCAAGGCATGGGTTCTTGTACGCCTGGGGATACGGCAACGTCGCGCAACTTGGATTGGGTGATGAGGAGGAGGCCGACCGACCGACGAGGGTCGTCAGTCGCGCGATGAAGGGCTTCAAGGTTTTGCATTCCGCTGGGGGCGGTCAACACTCCGTCTGCGTCGCTGTTCGAGGAGACGGCGCGAAGCCGAGCGTTCATGACGATGCTCCCGCGGTGGCACCGGCTGCCCCGGCTGCGTAGGTGTGATTTTGTAAGGTCACTGAACAAAGTTGCGTAGAGGATAGAATTTGTATATCAAAATTTGACAATCAACATCATTGATAAGCGGACTTTTTGTGAGATGATCCCTGGGGTGGAGCGAGCGAACATTCAACTCGTCCGCTTCTCCGAGACGTCAGCGACCAGTCACGATGCTCGGGATGGCTTCTTCGATGAGAGATGCCTGGCTTCGCCTCGGCTACTCGCAACGGCGCTAGTTGCATGGCTTGTACTCGTCTGCAAGTCACTTTCATGTATGGATTTAGAACAATCCGGGAGATCTTATCAGAAGCCAAATCAAAGTCTCCGCTTCTATAACCGAAGCCTTTCCTATGATTACAACAAGACGAGAATCCAATGTTCGTGAACGTTCATACTTCTCCATTGTGAGGTGCTCCTTTCACCCCTTGTTACTCCGCCCCTTGGTCCCCTTGTTCTGCTTCGCATACTTGGCCTTGACCGCCTTACTCCCCGTAGCCCTCTCCTTCTTCTCCGCAGAGGACATCTTCATTCTCGCCACGGGCTTGTTCTTCACTCGACGTTTATGCGTCGAACTGGTCGTGGTTGGAGTGGAGGTGGATCTGGGAGGTGGTGGCGGGGGAAGGTCGCGGTCGAGTGGGAGGGCGGGGGAAGGGGAGCGAGAGAGGGAGAAGGGTTCGATCGCGACTGTTGTGACGAGGTCGGTCGATTCAAAGGTCGTTGTAGGCGCGGGATCAGGGGTATTGGGGTCGAGACCGTCGTCGTCATTCTCGGATTCGGAGAAGGCTTCATCGTCGGAGCCACCGGCGTCTGGGTGGGAGAAGGTGATACATTTTCAGAGAGGGCTCTCGGGTCTAGTCGAAGCTGCACGGGGACTGACCCCCATACATAACCTTTGCATTCCTGACGTTTTGAGCGGCTCGTTCCTTTCTCTCATCTCGAATCTGTTCGCGTCGCGTCGGGGATAGAGCTGATCAGTCACCCATGAACCCCAAGCCAACTCTCCGTTGTAGCTCCCCGATCTCTTACATTCCTGCGCATCTCGTTCAATTCCTGCCTCTCGCGGTCGATCGCCTTGTTACGCACCGCCGCCTCGCGCGCCTTTTTACGCTTACTGAAGCCCGTCAAGAACTCTCTGTGAACAACACAATACGATTATAGCTCAGTGGTATATATGTATACCGCACCCCTTGGACTCTGCACACTCACTTCCTCGCGTCAGGGTCGAAGACTACCTCCTTGACCTTCTTGACTTTGGCGGGCCTTCCGGATTTGTTCAACACCGGGTGAGAGATGGTGCCCACGGGGGTGTTGGACTTGCGTTTGGTGTGTTTGGGCATCGTGGTGGAGGGTGGGGGGAGGGAGGGAAGACTGCGGTGCACGGACGAGGCGCAGCGTAAGCGACGATGACGGGATAGACGGCGACGGCGTCCGTTGAGCAGGTGTGAGCGGTGTACACCTCTTTGTCCCTTGGCTTGATGATCGCACCCGGATAACTGAGCGGGGGAGACTGAGCGCCGACGAGGATGAACTAGCAGTGACAGCACGAGAGGCGTGAGCAAGACAACAGTCGAGCACGAGATCGACTTCAACCAGTCCGCCCGCAGCGCTGCGAAGCGCAATCAATTCGACTCGTCGGCTTATTACACTCTGTTAACTCGTTATTACACCCGAGCTCACCGCAGAACAGCGAATGAGAAACCGGAGGAATCAAAGGCAAAAAGGATCTCTCCAACGGGTAGGCAACAACAACAAGCAGAAAAAAAGTGAAAAAAAAGTGAAACAAATAATTTTCTTCCGTTTGAAAAAAGAGAAATGCGCCGACTGGGACTCGAACCCAGGTCTAGACAATGGCAATGTCCAAGTATACCCCTAACCCACCGGCGCAGATGAATTAAAAGGCGTAGTTTGGCCATATGATTCTTGCGCAACTCCCAAAACGTAAAAAATCGCACTTTTGCGGGCGGTTTGTGTTATCATCGTAGTCTTCCATCTAGTTTTTCCGTAGGCCAAAACAGGGGGAACAGGAACTGGGGCAATATGATGAACGTTTTCTACAAAAAAAATAAATAAATAAATAAATAAAAAATAAATAAAAAATTACACGGCTGTTCAACGCATGTTCGGACTTCCGAAGCTCAAGGCCAGTCTACGCGATCAAGAAGGAGCGGGGAGGACGATCGAAATATTCACCGGGCTGGTCTTGGAGATGATCAGCAGCGGGAGGTGGGGGATGCAGAAGTGGGGACGAAGATGGAGGGTGTTGTGAGGAGGAGGATCATCTTGGAGGAGAGGTTGAAGCTGAGGGCGGGAGGAGCTTGGGGAGGAGAGGGCAGTAGAGGCTGGGTTCGACTTTCCCCCACCACCACCACACACACACACCAAATTCTCGTGACATCATTTTCTCCTACTGTACACTAAATAGATCGCTTTCATCTTTCATTTGTTACAGGTTCACCGTTGCGGATCATGGACCATCTCGCGATTTGGCGTCGACTCGGTGTGGCTCGCGCTCTTCGGCTTCGGGGTTCTGAGTCAAGGGAGGGATCAGCGGACACAGGCAGAAAGTCGGCTTTGAGGGGCCAGGGACTGCCGATGGGGGAGGTTTTGAGGGACCTTCACCGCGTCTTGTTGTGACTGAGCAGAGACTTGGAGCGTCGAGGGTCGTGGTGGTTGCGCAGTCGTGCTCTTGTCTTCGTCTCGACCGAGTGGGAAGTGGCTGTGGGGTGGGCCTTCTGTCGTTAGTACATTTCTTTTCTTTCTTTTTTTCTCTTCATCTCTCTTTCTCTCTCTCATTAGTCTCCTGGGGGGAGCAACCGCTTGGCTAGGGCATTTGAATCCGAATCTCGGATTGGTGGACTTGGCTCGTTTCTCGCACTTTTGCGGGCGGTTTGTGTTATCATCGTAGTCTTCCATCTAGTTTTTCCGTAGGCCAAAACAGGGGGAACAGGAACTGGGGCAATATGATGAACGTTTTCTACAAAAAAAAAAAGAATGACGCCGCAGGGAAGCGAGGCCCCTGCGGAAGGTATACCCCGCCCTTGTCTCCAGCCGCGCGCCGGTGTTGACGGCCACCCGCCCGCGCTGCACCCGACCGAGGCGTGTCCAATGGACTGTCACATGCTCCGTGACTTTCCCCGGAAATCTCTGGATTGTGTGTTTTTGTGCGAAGTAGGCCTGTTTCGCAGTTGCAGTCATTGGAATGGGGGTGATCTGGGGTCGTGCGGTCGCGAGGGGGGCCGACTTTGGTAACCGAAAAGGGGTTTGGAATCCGCGGTGGAGATCCAGCGCAGACGGGTACAAGGGGTATGTGATTGCTGCGGTCGCAGGGGTTACATTCCCCCTTTGGACCACGTGAATCATTTGGATTGAGCGGGATGTTTGTGCCATCGGAGGCCTTGTTCGACGCGTCTCAAAGAATTAAGGGGCTTCAAGGAGTATGGCGGTCTCAGGGGGGGCTGAAGTCAAAAGATCGAAGAAGGTTCAACTATACGACTATAATCGGATTCGCCTGTACAACACATGTACCATCACCAACGACTCATCCATCTTTTCCCGATTCCTTGTGTATAATCTTCAACCTTCCTTTCATTCGTCTCTGGGAGGGAGCAACCGTGGGTGGGGGGACTTGAACTCGGATGTATCGGGTTGGTCTGTTCTGCTAGTTACAACGCATCAAGCGGCGGTTGTGGTCATCATCGTGCATGCTGGGTAGCATCTCCTTTAGTTCCGTAGGGGGTTTTCTCGTCTTGCAAATTAGCGATGAGTTTCATACAAAAAAAAAAACTGACCTGGAACGTCAACAGGGGCTTCAATACCCCTGAACGACGTCGTCTGCTTCTTTCGTATCTCACTTCGCTCACACCTCCCCCTTCTGCTATCCTTCTCCAGGAACATAATGTTCCTAAAGCACGGCAACCTCACATACGCCACGAGTACGCCCAGTCCCACCAGGGCGAGGCCTACTTTTCTCAACACTGCCTCACTTTGATTCTAAGCTCTTCTCCTCTTCTCGGTGGTCATCGTCGCACGCGTCAGTCTCTTGGCGGGCGCTTACTCGTGACCACCTTCGATGTGCGGGGTTCGACGGACGTCGTCGAACTCAACAATATCTACGCTCCGGTTCAACCCGCCGAGCGCCTCCTCTTCTTCACCTCCCTTCACTTTCCGGCGACCGTCTCCTCTCATATTCGGTTCATCGCGGGAGATCTCAACGACTGCCCTATTCCCGCGGTGGATCGAGCGCAACAGGTGGACCGCCCGAACACCCACCACTGGCCTGTGCTTATGTCTCGGCTCGACGGGGCGTACACGGATGCCATTCGGCTCATGCACCCACTGTCGCCGGCGACCACGCGCCCACATCTCAGCAAGGACGGCCAGCTCATTTCGCGCGCGCGCATCGACTTTGTTCTGGTGCAGCGGCGACACGAGCGACGGGTCGTTTCTGCTTCTACTCTGTACAATATCTCTCGATCCATGTCGGATCATCGACCGGTTACGGTCACATTTAGGCTGCGCGCAAGTGGTGCCGAGGTCGAAGAGGAGCTCTGCCTTCCCCAGGCGGCTCATTTTCTGACCCGCATCAACTCGTCGACCTTCAGACACGCCGAGTTTAAGGAGTTCGTCACTCGTCTCCTTGAGCAGGCACCGTCTGGGGATCCGGTCGCGGACCTTCAGCGCGTACTCTCGGAGTCTCGGGTCCAAGCTCTCGAGCTGTCTCGGCGTCTGTTTCGGGAGCGCAACGCCCTCGAAATGATGCTGGTATCTCGACTGCAGGACATTGAGTCTCGTCGGGTGCTGAGCCCCTTCTGTTGTTGTAGGAGCGTCTCTAGTTACGTGGCGTCTGATAGATGACCTATTGTGAGATAGTGGGTCGCTAAAGGTCAATCGACTGTAACAGAGCGACTAGGCGAGATGTGATATCGAGTGCGTGGTGATGTATTTCAACTAACCTATTGTGAGATAGTGGGTCGCTAAAGGTCAATCGACTGTAACAGAGCGACTAGGCGAGATGTGATATCGAGTGCGTGGTGGAGAAGAGAGAAAAACAGCTAGGCCAAAAAGACGCAATCTCATGTAAACAACCAGCCGCCTCTGCCGGTCCCCCGCACAACACCCGCGCGCCCGCGCCACTGCTAAGACCATAAGTCCCTCTGGACCGCAGACCCCACTAATTTCCCACAACACTCCCACTGGTCAAGGCTCCAAGGGACACCATTCCCATACCCTCACGATGAAGTTCGAACAAGTTGCGAGCGAGCGGCTTTGTAAGAATATCCGCAGTCATCGCTCCTGTCTTGCAATACTTGATTCGAATATCGCCAGCCGTAACTCGTTCTCGGATGTAAAAGTGATGCACATTGTAGTGCTTCGTCCTTCCGTGATGAGCCGGGTTGAGAGCGATCGCGATCACCGCTTGGTTGTCCTCCCAGATCAGTGTAGCCTTAGGTTGTTCTAGCTCGAGATCCGCCGCCAATCGCCGAAGCCACATGGCCTCCTTTGCTGCCGCGGAAGCCGCCAAAATCTCAGCCTCCGTAGTCGAAGTTGCAACCATCGACTGCTGTTTGCTTTGCCAAGAGATCGCAGCACCTGCCAAAATCGAGACGAACGCTCCAATCGACTTCCCAGTCGACATGTCGTCTCCCCACGAGGCATCGGAGTAAAGCTCGAATACCGTAGATCCTCCGTGGTTGAACTTCAGTCCCCAGTCAACAGTGCCTTGCAAGTAGCGGATGATACGCTTCACCGCGATCCAGTCGGCCTGGGTAGGAGCCGAAACCTTGGACGCTGCCGCACGAACCGAAGTGACGATATCGGGTCGAGCTCGATGCGCAGCATACTGCAGCGCTCCCACTGCTGACTGGTACAGAGCCACGTCGTCGAAAGGATCCGTAGAATGTTCGACGTCCGACCTTGGCTCCATGGGGACTTTCACCGGGTGCTTGGATACTGAACCTCCTCCATACATGGCAACGAGATCCCTGATGTACTTGGACTGATGCACGAAGATGTAATCTGATGTACGCTCGAATTCGAGACCCAAGAAGAGCTTCACTGGACCGAGGCGCTTGAGCTTGTAGACTTTGTTAAACGCTTCGATCTCCGAATCCAGGAATTCTTGGTCGTTCGAAGCAACCATGCCGTCGTCCACGTACAGCGTGATGTAGATAAACTTCTCATCTACTCGCTTGACGTAAAGGCAGGAGTCAGCATCAGATCTCTTGTAGCCGCGCTCGACCATCAGGGAGTTCACAGCTGCGTTCCATTCTCGAGGAGCTTGCTTTGTGCCGTACATCGACTTGACAAGACGAAGGGCTTGGCCGGTTTGAGGGCGATCCCAACCCTTGGGATACTTCATGTAGACCATCTCCGTCATCGTTCCATTCAGAAACGCAGAGTCGAAGTCAAACTGCTCGAGAAACAGTCCCTGGGCGGCGGCAGTGCCAACAAGGCTGAGCATGGTCGATGGGCGTGCAACAGGGGCGAACGTTTCGTTGTAGTCAATGCCAGGACGTTGGGCAAACCCTTGCGCAACCAGTCGGGCCTTGTAACGAGTCACCTCCCCTTGAGCATTCTCCTTTCTGGTAAAGACCCACTTCGACCCGAGAGCTCGAGCGCCACTTGGAAGATCCGAATCAATTAGGACTTGATGGCGAGCCATGGCATCGAGCTCAGCTTTGATAGCTGCGATCCATTTGTCTGCTTCGGGGCTGGCCATTGCTTCCTCGTAGTTGCTGGGTACTGGAGGAAGAGAGACCGACATCGCAGAGCCATACATAACTTGTTGCTCCGCGTCCCGACGTTGACTACGAGTACGGTGTGGAATCTCGTTGTTAGCGTCGATCTCCTCATATCTTCCAGGGTTCCTTCCCTTAACGGCGGGATCTCCATACTCCCATCGAGGACGGTTCTGACGGGCAGGTGGCATCTGCTCACCGTCTACCTGATCCTGAAGTTCGTCAACGACTATCTCGTCGTTATCGACAGGACCCTTCTCTTCATCTGGCCCCACAGGCAGAGTTGTGACCTCCGGTACACCAACCTGCTCTGATTTGTGTTCCAAGACCGAAATGTCGCGCGTCACAATGACTTTGTGGTCCGAGTCGGGATCAACGAGCACACGATAGTTATACTCGCTATCGTATCCGATGAATATCCCCTTGACCGAAGTCGATTCAAGTTTGGATCGCTTTGACTTCGGAACTTGCGCATACACGGTTGATCCAAATGGACGAAAGTGCGAGACCTTGGGTTTCTTGCCATAGAATACTTCATAGGCGGTTTTACCCTCCAACCTGGCGTGTAGAATTCGGTTGGCAACAAATGTGGCGTACGCCAACGCATACGACCAATACTTCCATGACAGCTTGGAGGCTGCAAGGACCGCACGAACGATCGCCATCAACGAGCCATTGAAGCGTTCTACTGTTCCATTCTGTTGCGGGGTGTATGGTGCAGAGGTCTCATGAAGGATACCTTGACTTTGGAAATCCGCGCCAATGAGCTTGTTTGTGAATTCGGTACCATTGTCTGTACGCACGCGCTTGATTTTCCGACCAGTCATTTTTTCAACTCCTTGTCGAAATGCGATCCATACTCGAGTGACTTCTTCAGCCGACTTCGTCTTCAACGGGAACGTCCACTTCGCAGTCGAGTACTGGTCTACAATAGCCAGATATGCCTTTCGACCTTGGAAATCAACTTGATCTTCTGCGACGAATCCGATGTCCATGAATACGCGTTGAAGAACGTCGGTGACCTGAGTAGCCAACTCTGAGAACTTGTTGTGGGAAATTAGTGGGGTCTGCGGTCCAGAGGGACTTATGGTCTTAGCAGTGGCGCGGGCGCGCGGGTGTTGTGCGGGGGACCGGCAGAGGCGGCTGGTTGTTTACATGAGATTGCGTCTTTTTGGCCTAGCTGTTTTTTCTCTCTTCTCCACCACGCACTCGATATCACATCTCGCCTAGTCGCTCTGTTACAGTCGATTGACCTTTAGCGACCCACTATCTCACAATAGGTTAGTTGAAATACATCACCACGCACTCGATATCACATCTCGCCTAGTCGCTCTGTTACAGTCGATTGACCTTTAGCGACCCACTATCTCACAATAGGTCATCTATCAGACGCCACGTAACTAGAGACGCTCCTACAACAACAGGTTATGAGTCCATCAGAGACCATTGCTCAGGAGTCTGGGGAGATCAAGATAGCCAAGCTCGGCAAGGATAATTACGAGCTGTGGTCGATTCGAGTCGAGGCGTACCTCGAGAGCAAGGGCTATGCGAGCGTCCTCGAGCATGGGCATGTGCGGCCCTCCGACGTCAGCCTGGCTGAGTGGAGGACCATGCACGGTCTGGATGCCTCGGTCACCGACACCCAAGTGGTCGTGAACTTGCAGAAGAAGGACAGAAGCGCCCGTGCCCTGATCATTCAATGTATCGACGATGCGAATCTCAAGATGGTCAAGAGCAAGACGCTCTCCGCCAAGGATATCTGGGATAAGCTTCGCCAGCATCATGAAGGGAATGCCAAGCCTTTCAAGATTCGAACGTTGTTGATGGAACTCTCGAATGCGAAGTACGACGAAGACGAGAATATGGGCGAGTTCTTGAAGAGCATGATCGACAAGGCGGATCAACTCGACGATCTCGGTCAGAAGTTTGGGGACGAGGCGATGATCGCGTACATCCTCCAAGCATTACCCCCGTCGTACGAGATGCTGAAGCAAGCAATTCGCCTCGGTGAAAATCGATCGGTCGACCATGTCATCAATCGCCTTACAGACGAGTACACGGAACGGAAGTTGTCGGGCAAGTTCGACAAACTCTTGAAGAACGCGGGAGCGTTAGCCGTTCAAAGCACGCAAGCAAGTCGTGACCCGAACTGTGTCTGTAGGGGATGCAAGGGGAAGGGTCATTTCGCGATGGACCCTGAATGTCCCAAGTACGACGCCAAGAAGAACCACGGTCGTGCGCGCAACCGCAACAAAAAGAAGAAACAGGACTCGAAGGAATCTGCGGATTCGAACGAGTTGGCTGAATTTGTGTTGACGGTCAAGTCTCTCGATGAGAGCCATTCGCTTCAAGACAATGTCGCGAATAGGGTGTCGCAGCTTAACCAGGGTGAGATCTGGATACTGGACACAGGTGCTAGCCAGCACTATGTTGGAGACGCCAGTTTGCTCTCCAATCGTCAAAGTGGAAACCTGAAGGTTCAGACAGCGAGCGGACAGGTAGTACACTGCGATACGTATGGGATGGTACGTTTCAAGTTGAAGAGTGGGGCATCGCTCTCACTTGCGAACGTGTATCATCTCCCGGGTGCGCCCGTGAACCTCATCTCGACTCGAGCTCTATTCAAATCGGGAGCCAAGTGCGGATGGGAAGATGGCAAGGATGTCATGACGATCACCTATCAAGGAGTCATCTTGGCGAAGACGCTCAGTGGTACCGGTTATGCGCTCGACTTTACGCGCATTGTCGAGGATCAAGCTCATGTCGCAACCCGTGCGACAGTGGGAGCGCCTTTGATGGAGTGGCATCGTCGCTACGGGCATGTGCCCGTGAGCTCAATCATGGAGCTCGTCAAGTCAGGCGCTGTCGAGGGATTAGTTCTCACCGATGAGAAGGTCCACGACTGCGAGCCCTGCATCAGTTCCAAGTCTCGCGCATCGAAGTTCTCAGAGTTGGCTACTCAGGTCACCGACGTTCTTCAACGCGTATTCATGGACATCGGATTCGTCGCAGAAGATCAAGTTGATTTCCAAGGTCGAAAGGCATATCTGGCTATTGTAGACCAGTACTCGACTGCGAAGTGGACGTTCCCGTTGAAGACGAAGTCGGCTGAAGAAGTCACTCGAGTATGGATCGCATTTCGACAAGGAGTTGAAAAAATGACTGGTCGGAAAATCAAGCGCGTGCGTACAGACAATGGTACCGAATTCACAAACAAGCTCATTGGCGCGGATTTCCAAAGTCAAGGTATCCTTCATGAGACCTCTGCACCATACACCCCGCAACAGAATGGAACAGTAGAACGCTTCAATGGCTCGTTGATGGCGATCGTTCGTGCGGTCCTTGCAGCCTCCAAGCTGTCATGGAAGTATTGGTCGTATGCGTTGGCGTACGCCACATTTGTTGCCAACCGAATTCTACACGCCAGGTTGGAGGGTAAAACCGCCTATGAAGTATTCTATGGCAAGAAACCCAAGGTCTCGCACTTTCGTCCATTTGGATCAACCGTGTATGCGCAAGTTCCGAAGTCAAAGCGATCCAAACTTGAATCGACTTCGGTCAAGGGGATATTCATCGGATACGATAGCGAGTATAACTATCGTGTGCTCGTTGATCCCGACTCGGACCACAAAGTCATTGTGACGCGCGACATTTCGGTCTTGGAACACAAATCAGAGCAGGTTGGTGTACCGGAGGTCACAACTCTGCCTGTGGGGCCAGATGAAGAGAAGGGTCCTGTCGATAACGACGAGATAGTCGTTGACGAACTTCAGGATCAGGTAGACGGTGAGCAGATGCCACCTGCCCGTCAGAACCGTCCTCGATGGGAGTATGGAGATCCCGCCGTTAAGGGAAGGAACCCTGGAAGATATGAGGAGATCGACGCTAACAACGAGATTCCACACCGTACTCGTAGTCAACGTCGGGACGCGGAGCAACAAGTTATGTATGGCTCTGCGATGTCGGTCTCTCTTCCTCCAGTACCCAGCAACTACGAGGAAGCAATGGCCAGCCCCGAAGCAGACAAATGGATCGCAGCTATCAAAGCTGAGCTCGATGCCATGGCTCGCCATCAAGTCCTAATTGATTCGGATCTTCCAAGTGGCGCTCGAGCTCTCGGGTCGAAGTGGGTCTTTACCAGAAAGGAGAATGCTCAAGGGGAGGTGACTCGTTACAAGGCCCGACTGGTTGCGCAAGGGTTTGCCCAACGTCCTGGCATTGATTACAACGAAACGTTCGCCCCTGTTGCACGCCCATCGACCATGCTCAGCCTTGTTGGCACTGCCGCCGCCCAGGGACTGTTTCTCGAGCAGTTTGACTTCGACTCTGCGTTTCTGAATGGAACGATGACGGAGATGGTCTACATGAAGTATCCCAAGGGTTGGGATCGCCCTCAAACCGGCCAAGCCCTTCGTCTTGTCAAGTCGATGTACGGCACAAAGCAAGCTCCTCGAGAATGGAACGCAGCTGTGAACTCCCTGATGGTCGAGCGCGGCTACAAGAGATCTGATGCTGACTCCTGCCTTTACGTCAAGCGAGTAGATGAGAAGTTTATCTACATCACGCTGTACGTGGACGACGGCATGGTTGCTTCGAACGACCAAGAATTCCTGGATTCGGAGATCGAAGCGTTTAACAAAGTCTACAAGCTCAAGCGCCTCGGTCCAGTGAAGCTCTTCTTGGGTCTCGAATTCGAGCGTACATCAGATTACATCTTCGTGCATCAGTCCAAGTACATCAGGGATCTCGTTGCCATGTATGGAGGAGGTTCAGTATCCAAGCACCCGGTGAAAGTCCCCATGGAGCCAAGGTCGGACGTCGAACATTCTACGGATCCTTTCGACGACGTGGCTCTGTACCAGTCAGCAGTGGGAGCGCTGCAGTATGCTGCGCATCGAGCTCGACCCGATATCGTCACTTCGGTTCGTGCGGCAGCGTCCAAGGTTTCGGCTCCTACCCAGGCCGACTGGATCGCGGTGAAGCGTATCATCCGCTACTTGCAAGGCACTGTTGACTGGGGACTGAAGTTCAACCACGGAGGATCTACGGTATTCGAGCTTTACTCCGATGCCTCGTGGGGAGACGACATGTCGACTGGGAAGTCGATTGGAGCGTTCGTCTCGATTTTGGCAGGTGCTGCGATCTCTTGGCAAAGCAAACAGCAGTCGATGGTTGCAACTTCGACTACGGAGGCTGAGATTTTGGCGGCTTCCGCGGCAGCAAAGGAGGCCATGTGGCTTCGGCGATTGGCGGCGGATCTCGAGCTAGAACAACCTAAGGCTACACTGATCTGGGAGGACAACCAAGCGGTGATCGCGATCGCTCTCAACCCGGCTCATCACGGAAGGACGAAGCACTACAATGTGCATCACTTTTACATCCGAGAACGAGTTACGGCTGGCGATATTCGAATCAAGTATTGCAAGACAGGAGCGATGACTGCGGATATTCTTACAAAGCCGCTCGCTCGCAACTTGTTCGAACTTCATCGTGAGGGTATGGGAATGGTGTCCCTTGGAGCCTTGACCAGTGGGAGTGTTGTGGGAAATTAGTGGGGTCTGCGGTCCAGAGGGACTTATGGTCTTAGCAGTGGCGCGGGCGCGCGGGTGTTGTGCGGGGGACCGGCAGAGGCGGCTGGTTGTTTACATGAGATTGCGTCTTTTTGGCCTAGCTGTTTTTTCTCTCTTCTCCACCACGCACTCGATATCACATCTCGCCTAGTCGCTCTGTTACAGTCGATTGACCTTTAGCGACCCACTATCTCACAATAGGTTAGTTGAAATACATCACCACGCACTCGATATCACATCTCGCCTAGTCGCTCTGTTACAGTCGATTGACCTTTAGCGACCCACTATCTCACAATAGGTCATCTATCAGACGCCACGTAACTAGAGACGCTCCTACAACAACAGAACTTCGATGCGCGAGACTTGGAACTGATGCAGGGCTCGCAGTCGTGGACCTTCTCATCGGTGAGAACTAATCCCTCGACAGCGCCTGACTTGACGAGCTCCATGATTGAGCTCACGGGCACATGCCCGTAGCGACGATGCCACTCCATCAAAGGCGCTCCCACTGTCGCACGGGTTGCGACATGAGCTTGATCCTCGACAATGCGCGTAAAGTCGAGCGCATAACCGGTACCACTGAGCGTCTTCGCCAAGATGACTCCTTGATAGGTGATCGTCATGACATCCTTGCCATCTTCCCATCCGCACTTGGCTCCCGATTTGAATAGAGCTCGAGTCGAGATGAGGTTCACGGGCGCACCCGGGAGATGATACACGTTCGCAAGTGAGAGCGATGCCCCACTCTTCAACTTGAAACGTACCATCCCATACGTATCGCAGTGTACTACCTGTCCGCTCGCTGTCTGAACCTTCAGGTTTCCACTTTGACGATTGGAGAGCAAACTGGCGTCTCCAACATAGTGCTGGCTAGCACCTGTGTCCAGTATCCAGATCTCACCCTGGTTAAGCTGCGACACCCTATTCGCGACATTGTCTTGAAGCGAATGGCTCTCATCGAGAGACTTGACCGTCAACACAAATTCAGCCAACTCGTTCGAATCCGCAGATTCCTTCGAGTCCTGTTTCTTCTTTTTGTTGCGGTTGCGCGCACGACCGTGGTTCTTCTTGGCGTCGTACTTGGGACATTCAGGGTCCATCGCGAAATGACCCTTCCCCTTGCATCCCCTACAGACACAGTTCGGGTCACGACTTGCTTGCGTGCTTTGAACGGCTAACGCTCCCGCGTTCTTCAAGAGTTTGTCGAACTTGCCCGACAACTTCCGTTCCGTGTACTCGTCTGTAAGGCGATTGATGACATGGTCGACCGATCGATTTTCACCGAGGCGAATTGCTTGCTTCAGCATCTCGTACGACGGGGGTAATGCTTGGAGGATGTACGCGATCATCGCCTCGTCCCCAAACTTCTGACCGAGATCGTCGAGTTGATCCGCCTTGTCGATCATGCTCTTCAAGAACTCGCCCATATTCTCGTCTTCGTCGTACTTCGCATTCGAGAGTTCCATCAACAACGTTCGAATCTTGAAAGGCTTGGCATTCCCTTCATGATGCTGGCGAAGCTTATCCCAGATATCCTTGGCGGAGAGCGTCTTGCTCTTGACCATCTTGAGATTCGCATCGTCGATACATTGAATGATCAGGGCACGGGCGCTTCTGTCCTTCTTCTGCAAGTTCACGACCACTTGGGTGTCGGTGACCGAGGCATCCAGACCGTGCATGGTCCTCCACTCAGCCAGGCTGACGTCGGAGGGCCGCACATGCCCATGCTCGAGGACGCTCGCATAGCCCTTGCTCTCGAGGTACGCCTCGACTCGAATCGACCACAGCTCGTAATTATCCTTGCCGAGCTTGGCTATCTTGATCTCCCCAGACTCCTGAGCAATGGTCTCTGATGGACTCATAACCTGTTGTTGTAGGAGCGTCTCTAGTTACGTGGCGTCTGATAGATGACCTATTGTGAGATAGTGGGTCGCTAAAGGTCAATCGACTGTAACAGAGCGACTAGGCGAGATGTGATATCGAGTGCGTGGTGATGTATTTCAACTAACCTATTGTGAGATAGTGGGTCGCTAAAGGTCAATCGACTGTAACAGAGCGACTAGGCGAGATGTGATATCGAGTGCGTGGTGGAGAAGAGAGAAAAACAGCTAGGCCAAAAAGACGCAATCTCATGTAAACAACCAGCCGCCTCTGCCGGTCCCCGCACAACACCCGCGCGCCCGCGCCACTGCTAAGACCATAAGTCCCTCTGGACCGCAGACCCCACTAATTTCCCACAACACCTTCGATATTATCGACTGGACGAACACCCACGACGCTCTCACCAAACTTGTGAACGAGCGAGCAAGGCAGTCCCGGATCAGGGCGCACGTGCCCGAGATTGCATCCGAGGAACGTCTCAGTCGTCCGGTACATGCCAAACTGGCTGCTCGGTCCCGGGATGTGAAGTTTCAGAGTATCCGGCTCGCTGATGGCGAGCTCACCACTGACATGGAGCGCACGCTCGAGCACACCCATTCTCATTTCCAGCAGCACTACCTTGTCGAAGCGAAGGATCCGGAACAGGTCGTGACGATGCGGGATGAGCTCTTGGGACCCATCAGATCAGCAAGACCTTGTGACGACCCGCTTTCCGACGCTCGCTTCCTTCGGCGGTTCTCGAATTCGCACGCCGACATTCTGGCCGAGCCCATCAGCGAGGCCGAGGTGCTCGCAGCGATTCGAACCACGCACGAAGGTCGATCTCCGGGTCCTTCAGGGGTCCCCTATGAGATGTATCGAGCCTGCCCCCTGCTTTGGGCCCCTCTCTTGACTCGAGCCTACAACGAGCTGATTACTCGAGGCTCCCTTACTCCACAACAGAGCCAGGCCAATGTGCGCCTCTTGTTCAAACACAACAAACCTGGTGCAGCGCGGTGCGACCTCAAATCGTATCGTCCGATCACCTTGCGGGAATGCGACTACAAGATCTTCACCAAGGTCTACGTGGCTCGTCTGAACCGGATCCTCCCCGATGTTCTTCCGGCCGGACAGCATGGGTTCGTCAAGGGGCGAAGACCAGCGGACGCGGCTTTGCATCTGCGGCTCCTGATCGATGAGATTAGGGGTCGTGGGGCAGAGTTCCCGACAGCAGCGCTCCTCTCCCTGGATCAGAGCTCGGCTTACGACATGGTCGAGCATGACTGGGTCTTTGCGGTGTTTGAGGCTCTCGGCGCGCCGGAATCTTTCCAGCGCGTCTTGCGGATGCTCTACAACGGCGAGACGTCCACAGCGCGGTACATTGTCAACGGTTTCCTTACCGAGACGGTGCGACTCCTGTGCGGTCTTGGCCAGGGCGATCCTCTCTCTTCTTCTGTCTGGGATGTGGTATTCCAACCCTTCCTTGATTCTCTCAGTCGACGCAACATTGCGCTGACTATCACTCTTCCGGAGCTGGCTCATCGTCCGCAGACTCGATGCATCACCAATTTGGCGTTCGCGGATGACGCCGTCGTCGCTGTTGCTGGGCCGGAAGCTATTGCTTCGCTCGAGGCGTTAGCTCGGGATTGGCGACTCGCGACGAACGGACGTCTAAACACCGACAAAACTGTGGTGATGCCATTGGGCGCGACGTTGTGGGATCGCGCGGACTTGTCCAAACTGTCGTTCGTGGCACCGGACGAGTCTCTTCCCTGGATCGGTCTCCAGTTTGCGCCTGACGGCAACAACAGGCTGGGATTCCATGATCTTGAGCGAAGGGTTGATCGAGTGATTCTATCGGTGCGCGACCGATGGATGACGCACCATACCCGGGCTTTCTATCTTAACCGCTACGGCATCTCCAAGGTGCTGCACTCTCTCTCCGCCGACATCCCGCCATCCGACGTGATCAAGTCGATCGAGCGCAAGCTTGCTGACTTTGTGAAGGGAGGCCCGCGGCGCAGCGACTACAAGCAATCGGTCGTCTTCACGGCACGGGCACGAGGCGGTCTCAGCGTCGTGAGCATCCAGGAT
The DNA here is from genome assembly GCA_001244265.2 of Microbotryum lychnidis-dioicae p1A1 Lamole. Lineage (NCBI taxonomy): Eukaryota > Fungi > Basidiomycota > Microbotryomycetes > Microbotryales > Microbotryaceae > Microbotryum > Microbotryum lychnidis-dioicae. The sequence goes on from CDLV01000018.1 coordinate 710,560, forward strand.
GTGGTGGATTCAGTCTCGGTACGGATCTGGGATGTGCTGGCCGGCGGGTCAACTGCGATTTGGGGCGATCTGGCTCGGAGTTCCATCCGGCGAGCGCTTCCGACCTTTGACTTTGCTGCGGATCTGTGGACGTGGAGGAACGCCGACGCACCCCGGGAGCTACATCCCCGCTGGCGAGCGGTGCTCTCGGTCGCTGAACGCTACCCTGCCGTCGTCGATCCTGCCAAACTTTCGGTCTCCAATCTTCTTTCTCTTTCCCCCCTCCAACCGGGTCTGCATGACTCGCGGGCGTTCTCGGAGCAGGATAAGCGTTTGGCGAAGCATTTCAGTTTCGAACGCACCATCGCCGACATCTATGCTCGAGCTCAATACCCCGCAGCTCCAACGGTGCCCTGGACCCCTGAGAAGCATCCCCAAGGCGACGGCTCGGAGCTGTCCAACCTTTGGCAATGGAAGCGCGATCAAGTCCAGGCGTGGATCCAGGTCGCAGGCGATCGCTTCATCCCGCCGCTTCCGCCTCCTGTTCCCGTCCTCGCACGTCGACCACCCGTCATTCGTGTCGTTGGAGCACCTGGAGCCCGGGCCGGCGGTCCCCTCGAGCACATCTTGCCCAGAGCGACTCCGGTCGGCATGCCTGATCAAAGACTTCCCCTCCCCTCCGCCCCCTTGCTTGCTAATCAGTGGAGAATGTTGAGCTTGGACAGACCCTACACCATTGCGCGACTTCGACGCGTCATCAACCATCGACGTTTCGACGACACACAACGCCCTGGATCACTCGCCACACCCAAAGAAAGGCGACTCTTCTGGGGGTGGTTCCACACCGGGCCCGCCACGGCCCGCGAGCGCGAGGTGCACTTCAAGCTGGCGTACCACTTCACGCCAACGCGGAAGCGCCAGTTTGTGCAGCGGCATGGCGACTCGGCCTGCTGCCTTGTGCAGGCATGCAGCCTGGCAGGGGTGGAGGATGACTTTACTCACTTTTGGCATGATTGCCCTGACTCTTCTCAATTTTGGCAAGCAGCTAGGTCCATTATCTGCGACGCGCTGGGGGTCGTGTCGATCCTCGACCTCGACTACACGGCACTTCAGATCGAGCACGGCCTCCCTCGACTGCGCGCTCGCCTTCCGACGTCGAAAAAGCGTCCAATCCGCGCCTTCATTGCGCTGGCGCTCGACACTCTCAGCAACCGACGCTGGGATCTCCATCGCCACGCCAGAGCGATGTCGAGCATGGACAAGGAGATGGCGGGACTGAAGGAGAGGTTGGAGCTCAGATTGGCGCGATGAAGTAGATGTCCCTCCCTCCCTATCCAAGCAAAAACCAAACCCCCAAAAAATCACAAGTCCCTTTTCCCTCCTTCTCAATCTCCAAAATGTCTCCCAAACACGCCAGAATACTGAACCTGTTTTCTCTCGCTCTTTTTGCCATTCCTCCTCATAGGCTTCCGTACTCCCCAGGAGCCTCGGGTTCTTTGCGCCGGCGGGCATTGTCGCCCTTGGTTCGAGCTTCTGCCACATCACGATGACACACAGCGAAAACGGATCCCCTTGGCCCTCTCCTGGACTATACCGTGAGTTTTCCACTCCTCTCAAGGGCCGGGTCTGTCTTCTCTTTCGGTCGAGCGACCCCGTGATCTCCTGTTCAAGGCCGGCACAAACTGCCTGCGTGGCTCGCCTCTCCTTGCTTTGCTGCTCGCTCGGAGTCGCGGCCCCGCGGCGGGTGACTCGGGTACCGAACCGCCATACACATCCACACTCGAGCGAGGTCCCACCCAATGACATCACCGTCGTGGGCCTCATGCTCCTTCTTTCCCCAGTATCTGCGGTGATTGGGAACCACCTGCACGTACAAGGGGACTCGAGTGTGCGTTCCGAGATTGGGAGTACGCCGCAGGGAAGCGAGGCCCCTGCGGAAGGTATACCCCGCCCTTGTCTCCAGCCGCGCGCCGGTGTTGACGGCCACCCGCCCGCGCTGCACCCGACCGAGGCGTGTCCAATGGACTGTCACATGCTCCGTGACTTTCCCCGGAAATCTCTGGATTGTGTGTTTTTGTGCGAAGTAGGCCTGTTTCGCAGTTGCAGTCATTGGAATGGGGGTGATCTGGGGTCGTGCGGTCGCGAGGGGGGCCGACTTGGTAACCGAAAAGGGGTTTGGAATCCGCGGTGGAGATCCAGCGCAGACGGGTACAAGGGGTATGTGATTGCTGCGGTCGCAGGGGTTACATTCCCCTTTGGACCACGTGAATCATTTGGATTGAGCGGGATGTTTGTGCCATCGGAGGCCTTGTTCGACGCGTCTCAAAGAATTAAGGGGCTTCAAGGAGTATGGCGGTCTCAGGGGGGGCTGAAGTCAAAAGATCGAAGAAGGTTCAACTGTACGACTATAATCGGATTCGCCTGTACAACACATGTACCATCACCAACGACTCATCCATCTTTTCCCGATTCCTTGTGTATAATCTTCAACCTTCCTTTCATTCGTCTCTGGGAGGGAGCAACCGTGGGTGGGGGGGACTTGAACTCGGATGTATCGGGTTGGTCTGTTCTGCTAGTTACAACGCATCAAGCGGCGGTTGTGGTCATCATCGTGCATGCTGGGTAGCATCTCCTTTAGTTCCGTAGGGGGTTTTCTCGTCTTGCAAATTAGCGATGAGTTTCATACAAAAAAAAAATACCCCACCACCACTACACACACACACACACCAAATTCTCGTGACATTATTTTCTCCTACTGTACACTAAATAGATCGCTTTCATCTTTCATTTGTTACAGGTTCATCGTTGCGGATCATGGACCATCTCGCGATTTGGCGTCGACTCGGTGTGGCTCGCGCTCTTCGGCTTCGGGGTTCTGAGTCAAGGGAGGGATCAGCGGACACAGGCAGAAAGTCGGCTTTGAGGGGCCAGGGACTGCCGATGGGGGAGGTTTTGAGGGACCTTCACCGCGTCTTGTTGTGACTGAGCAGAGACTTGGAGCGTCGAGGGTCGTGGTGGTTGCGCAGTCGTGCTCTTGTCTTCGTCTCGACCGAGTGGGAAGTGGCTGTGGGGTGGGCCTTCTGTCGTTAGTACATTTCTTTTCTTTCTTTTTTTCTCTTCATCTCTCTTTCTCTCTCTCATTAGTCTCCTGGGGGGGAGCAACCGCTTGGCTAGGGCATTTGAATCCGAATCTCGGATTGGTGGACTTGGCTCGTTTCTCGCACTTTTGCGGGCGGTTTGTGTTATCATCGTAGTCTTCCATCTAGTTTTTCCGTAGGCCAAAACAGGGGGAACAGGAACTGGGGGCAATATGATGAACGTTTTCTACAAAAAAAAAAAAAAACCTCGTCAAGCGAGAGTGGCGCTTGACGAGCCCTTCACCCTCCTCGAGGTTGAAGCGGCGTTGAAGAAGACGGATTCGGGGCGATCACCGGGGCCCTCGGGCATTCCGTACGAGCTCTTCAAGGCGCTGCCAACCTACTTTGCTCCCAAGCTGTTGGATTTATTCAACTCGATTTGGGAGGGGGGTAAAATGACGGCGTCCTTGGCAGAGGGGCTGGTGCGGCTTTTGCCCAAGAACAAACCGGGGGCCAATCTGAAATCACTGGGGCATATCGACCGATCACACTGCGCGAGACGACCTACAAGGTCCTCAGCAAGGTCTTGGTGGCGCGACTCAATGGGGTGCTCGGCGAGCTTTTGCCGCCGGCGCAACACGGGTTCATGCCATCAAGACGTTCAGCGGACGCGGGAAGTCATCTCACTCTCCTTCTCGAAAAACTCAAGTCGCTAGGCACTGAAGTTTTCCCGAGGGCGCCCTCTTGTCCTTGGATCAGCAGAGCGCGTACGATCGGGTCGATCACGCATGGATCTTCGACGTCTTCGAGGCCTTTGGCTTTGGTGAGCGTTTCATTTCCCTGCTGCGCGCTCTGTACGATCTCGAGACTCTGGGGGTGCGCTACCTCATCAATGGGTTCCCCACGGAGTTGGTGCGGTTGCTGTGTGGTCTCGGTCAGGGGGATCCCCTCTCGTGCCCGGTTTGGAACATCACGTTCCAGCCCTTCCTCGACGCCCTCGTTCGGCGCGGGATCGCGCTCGACCTGCAGAAGGTGTGGCCAGGGGGCCGCGTGCGCAGCTTACGCATCTGGCGTTTGCCGACGATGCTGTGGTGGTAGTGGAGTCACCGGCGGCATTGTCGAAGCTGGAAACGCTGTCGCAGACGTGGTACGAGGCAACCAACGGGAAGACCAACACGGACAAGACGCTGGTGCTACCACTCGGACCGAACTGGCTTCGGGACGAGACTGCGCAGGCGCTGCCAACGGTGCAGGAGGGGAGAGCTTCAAGTGGTGCGGCTATGCCTTCTTTCGCCACGGTGACTCGAAACTGTTTTGGACCCATGTTCTTGACAGGATCAAGGCCAAGACCCGCGCCGCTGAAGACCGGACACTTTCGCCGAGTGGGAAGGTCTTCTATGCCAACGCTCACATCATCTCGACGGTCCTCCACGTGCTGTCCTTCGACATACCGCCTCAATGGTTCATTAAGGCGGCGGAGACAGCACTTACGGATTTTGTTTGGGGAGGAGCAGGGCGAAATACCGTCGCTCGCGATTTCGTGTTCCAGGCTCGGGAGGACGGTGGCTTGGGCTTGATTTCAATCGGCGACATCGTTCATTCGGTGGCGCTTCGATTTTGGGATGCTGTGGCGGGCTCGAACGAGGCGATCTGGGCGCCCCTAGCTCGCGAGAGCTGGAGGTCCCTCGTCGCTGCGACCCGCGATTTCAGTCCGTGGGGGTTCTTCAGCAGCACGGCTCGGGTCGAGAAGCTGTATCGCGACTCGACGCGCTGGGGGCAGTCGTTGCAGCTGCCAGGGTCACAGTTCCAACCATCAAGTCCGAACTCCTTACGCTCCCGAATTGCTCTCGCTTCCGCCTCGCCTCCCTGTTGTGGGAAATTAGTGGGGTCTGCGGTCCAGAGGGACTTATGGTCTTAGCAGTGGCGCGGGCGCGCGGGTGTTGTGCGGGGGACCGGCAGAGGCGGCTGGTTGTTTACATGAGATTGCGTCTTTTTGGCCTAGCTGTTTTTCTCTCTTCTCCACCACGCACTCGATATCACATCTCGCCTAGTCGCTCTGTTACAGTCGATTGACCTTTAGCGACCCACTATCTCACAATAGGTCATCTATCAGACGCCACGTAACTAGAGACGCTCCTACAACAACAGGTTATGAGTCCATCAGAGACCATTGCTCAGGAGTCTGGGGAGATCAAGATAGCCAAGCTCGGCAAGGATAATTACGAGCTGTGGTCGATTCGAGTCGAGGCGTACCTCGAGAGCAAGGGCTATGCGAGCGTCCTCGAGCATGGGCATGTGCGGCCCTCCGACGTCAGCCTGGCTGAGTGGAGGACCATGCACGGTCTGGATGCCTCGGTCACCGACACCCAAGTGGTCGTGAACTTGCAGAAGAAGGACAGAAGCGCCCGTGCCCTGATCATTCAATGTATCGACGATGCGAATCTCAAGATGGTCAAGAGCAAGACGCTCTCCGCCAAGGATATCTGGGATAAGCTTCGCCAGCATCATGAAGGGAATGCCAAGCCTTTCAAGATTCGAACGTTGTTGATGGAACTCTCGAATGCGAAGTACGACGAAGACGAGAATATGGGCGAGTTCTTGAAGAGCATGATCGACAAGGCGGATCAACTCGACGATCTCGGTCAGAAGTTTGGGGACGAGGCGATGATCGCGTACATCCTCCAAGCATTACCCCCGTCGTACGAGATGCTGAAGCAAGCAATTCGCCTCGGTGAAAATCGATCGGTCGACCATGTCATCAATCGCCTTACAGACGAGTACACGGAACGGAAGTTGTCGGGCAAGTTCGACAAACTCTTGAAGAACGCGGGAGCGTTAGCCGTTCAAAGCACGCAAGCAAGTCGTGACCCGAACTGTGTCTGTAGGGGATGCAAGGGGAAGGGTCATTTCGCGATGGACCCTGAATGTCCCAAGTACGACGCCAAGAAGAACCACGGTCGTGCGCGCAACCGCAACAAAAAGAAGAAACAGGACTCGAAGGAATCTGCGGATTCGAACGAGTTGGCTGAATTTGTGTTGACGGTCAAGTCTCTCGATGAGAGCCATTCGCTTCAAGACAATGTCGCGAATAGGGTGTCGCAGCTTAACCAGGGTGAGATCTGGATACTGGACACAGGTGCTAGCCAGCACTATGTTGGAGACGCCAGTTTGCTCTCCAATCGTCAAAGTGGAAACCTGAAGGTTCAGACAGCGAGCGGACAGGTAGTACACTGCGATACGTATGGGATGGTACGTTTCAAGTTGAAGAGTGGGGCATCGCTCTCACTTGCGAACGTGTATCATCTCCCGGGTGCGCCCGTGAACCTCATCTCGACTCGAGCTCTATTCAAATCGGGAGCCAAGTGCGGATGGGAAGATGGCAAGGATGTCATGACGATCACCTATCAAGGAGTCATCTTGGCGAAGACGCTCAGTGGTACCGGTTATGCGCTCGACTTTACGCGCATTGTCGAGGATCAAGCTCATGTCGCAACCCGTGCGACAGTGGGAGCGCCTTTGATGGAGTGGCATCGTCGCTACGGGCATGTGCCCGTGAGCTCAATCATGGAGCTCGTCAAGTCAGGCGCTGTCGAGGGATTAGTTCTCACCGATGAGAAGGTCCACGACTGCGAGCCCTGCATCAGTTCCAAGTCTCGCGCATCGAAGTTCTCAGAGTTGGCTACTCAGGTCACCGACGTTCTTCAACGCGTATTCATGGACATCGGATTCGTCGCAGAAGATCAAGTTGATTTCCAAGGTCGAAAGGCATATCTGGCTATTGTAGACCAGTACTCGACTGCGAAGTGGACGTTCCCGTTGAAGACGAAGTCGGCTGAAGAAGTCACTCGAGTATGGATCGCATTTCGACAAGGAGTTGAAAAAATGACTGGTCGGAAAATCAAGCGCGTGCGTACAGACAATGGTACCGAATTCACAAACAAGCTCATTGGCGCGGATTTCCAAAGTCAAGGTATCCTTCATGAGACCTCTGCACCATACACCCCGCAACAGAATGGAACAGTAGAACGCTTCAATGGCTCGTTGATGGCGATCGTTCGTGCGGTCCTTGCAGCCTCCAAGCTGTCATGGAAGTATTGGTCGTATGCGTTGGCGTACGCCACATTTGTTGCCAACCGAATTCTACACGCCAGGTTGGAGGGTAAAACCGCCTATGAAGTATTCTATGGCAAGAAACCCAAGGTCTCGCACTTTCGTCCATTTGGATCAACCGTGTATGCGCAAGTTCCGAAGTCAAAGCGATCCAAACTTGAATCGACTTCGGTCAAGGGGATATTCATCGGATACGATAGCGAGTATAACTATCGTGTGCTCGTTGATCCCGACTCGGACCACAAAGTCATTGTGACGCGCGACATTTCGGTCTTGGAACACAAATCAGAGCAGGTTGGTGTACCGGAGGTCACAACTCTGCCTGTGGGGCCAGATGAAGAGAAGGGTCCTGTCGATAACGACGAGATAGTCGTTGACGAACTTCAGGATCAGGTAGACGGTGAGCAGATGCCACCTGCCCGTCAGAACCGTCCTCGATGGGAGTATGGAGATCCCGCCGTTAAGGGAAGGAACCCTGGAAGATATGAGGAGATCGACGCTAACAACGAGATTCCACACCGTACTCGTAGTCAACGTCGGGACGCGGAGCAACAAGTTATGTATGGCTCTGCGATGTCGGTCTCTCTTCCTCCAGTACCCAGCAACTACGAGGAAGCAATGGCCAGCCCGAAGCAGACAAATGGATCGCAGCTATCAAAGCTGAGCTCGATGCCATGGCTCGCCATCAAGTCCTAATTGATTCGGATCTTCCAAGTGGCGCTCGAGCTCTCGGGTCGAAGTGGGTCTTTACCAGAAAGGAGAATGCTCAAGGGGAGGTGACTCGTTACAAGGCCCGACTGGTTGCGCAAGGGTTTGCCCAACGTCCTGGCATTGACTACAACGAAACGTTCGCCCCTGTTGCACGCCCATCGACCATGCTCAGCCTTGTTGGCACTGCCGCCGCCCAGGGACTGTTTCTCGAGCAGTTTGACTTCGACTCTGCGTTTCTGAATGGAACGATGACGGAGATGGTCTACATGAAGTATCCCAAGGGTTGGGATCGCCCTCAAACCGGCCAAGCCCTTCGTCTTGTCAAGTCGATGTACGGCACAAAGCAAGCTCCTCGAGAATGGAACGCAGCTGTGAACTCCCTGATGGTCGAGCGCGGCTACAAGAGATCTGATGCTGACTCCTGCCTTTACGTCAAGCGAGTAGATGAGAAGTTTATCTACATCACGCTGTACGTGGACGACGGCATGGTTGCTTCGAACGACCAAGAATTCCTGGATTCGGAGATCGAAGCGTTTAACAAAGTCTACAAGCTCAAGCGCCTCGGTCCAGTGAAGCTCTTCTTGGGTCTCGAATTCGAGCGTACATCAGATTACATCTTCGTGCATCAGTCCAAGTACATCAGGGATCTCGTTGCCATGTATGGAGGAGGTTCAGTATCCAAGCACCCGGTGAAAGTCCCCATGGAGCCAAGGTCGGACGTCGAACATTCTACGGATCCTTTCGACGACGTGGCTCTGTACCAGTCAGCAGTGGGAGCGCTGCAGTATGCTGCGCATCGAGCTCGACCCGATATCGTCACTTCGGTTCGTGCGGCAGCGTCCAAGGTTTCGGCTCCTACCCAGGCCGACTGGATCGCGGTGAAGCGTATCATCCGCTACTTGCAAGGCACTGTTGACTGGGGACTGAAGTTCAACCACGGAGGATCTACGGTATTCGAGCTTTACTCCGATGCCTCGTGGGGAGACGACATGTCGACTGGGAAGTCGATTGGAGCGTTCGTCTCGATTTTGGCAGGTGCTGCGATCTCTTGGCAAAGCAAACAGCAGTCGATGGTTGCAACTTCGACTACGGAGGCTGAGATTTTGGCGGCTTCCGCGGCAGCAAAGGAGGCCATGTGGCTTCGGCGATTGGCGGCGGATCTCGAGCTAGAACAACCTAAGGCTACACTGATCTGGGAGGACAACCAAGCGGTGATCGCGATCGCTCTCAACCCGGCTCATCACGGAAGGACGAAGCACTACAATGTGCATCACTTTTACATCCGAGAACGAGTTACGGCTGGCGATATTCGAATCAAGTATTGCAAGACAGGAGCGATGACTGCGGATATTCTTACAAAGCCGCTCGCTCGCAACTTGTTCGAACTTCATCGTGAGGGTATGGGAATGGTGTCCCTTGGAGCCTTGACCAGTGGGAGTGTTGTGGGAAATTAGTGGGGTCTGCGGTCCAGAGGGACTTATGGTCTTAGCAGTGGCGCGGGCGCGCGGGTGTTGTGCGGGGGACCGGCAGAGGCGGCTGGTTGTTTACATGAGATTGCGTCTTTTTGGCCTAGCTGTTTTTCTCTCTTCTCCACCACGCACTCGATATCACATCTCGCCTAGTCGCTCTGTTACAGTCGATTGACCTTTAGCGACCCACTATCTCACAATAGGTCATCTATCAGACGCCACGTAACTAGAGACGCTCCTACAACAACACTCCCTTCACTCTATGCTGAAGGTGCCAAGCACGCATATGACGATGCGGACGCAGTGGCGAAGTTTGCGCAGATCGCGGACCTGTACTGGAGGGACGAAGGGAAGGGCTGGGCTCTGGTTGGTCATCGACGCGGGTTCTGGCAGCACTCTAAGGAACCCGCCCTACAGCACGAGCACGTGTGGTCGCGCGTGGGTCAGTTGCTCAAGGCGAAAGCCTTGCTGCCCAAGACCGCGTTGCGACCTGCTCGGATACCTCTCAAGGAGGCTCCCCGTCCTCGGTGCTTCAACTTCTTTGGGCTCACCCGACCGTTCACTATTCGCAAGCTTCGTCGGCTTGTGAACGTGGTTCGGTTCCCAGGGAGGGAGGATCGTGTCAAGCGTTTCCGTGATGGGACTTCTCAGAGCGATAGGAAGCGCTTCTGGAGATGGCTTCATGACCGGTTCGCGTCTGCTGTGGAGCAGGACACCCACTGGCGGCTCATGTACGACGTGACACCGACGCGCAAGAGGCAGCATACTCAGGGTCATGCCTCTTCGCCGACGTGTCTGTTCTGCGGCAACGATGCAGCGGTCATCGAGACGGTGTCGCACTATCCTCGAGTGCGCGTACTCGACCAGCTTCTGGGGTGGGGTGCTTCGCATTCTGTTCGACAAGCTGGGCATCGAGGATACCGACGTCGATCCGTCGACGTTCACTCCGGAGCAGCTGACTATGGGGCTCCCCCTTTTGCGGGATCGTGGGAGAACGACCTCGAAATGGATGTGGGTTCGGCTGGCTTGCGCGATCGGCTTCCAGCGGCTGCACCTGCTCCGCTGGCGCGTTCATCAGCGGTTCGAGCTGGACAAGGTCGTGGCCCCTCCCTCGCTCCCCAGTGCACTCAGAGCGTTTGAGCGAGATTTTCTCTCTCGAGCGGGTTTTGTGCCTGGGGCTCGAGATTGGGAGGTGTGATGACCGAGTTAAGTCCTTCCTTCCCATTTTCCTCCCCTCCTTTCCTCCCTTCTTTTTCGGAGGTCGACTCTTCTTTTAGAAGCTGACTGTCTTGAAACTTGTTGCGCAGTGGAAGGCTGTGCACCTCTCCCTCTCTCTCTCTACTTTGCGCAGTATGGGTTTTTTGTTCTTGAATGGATCGGCAAGCCAGGTCGATTGTCTTTGCGTTGGAGGCTTCGTGAAGTTTTTCCCTCTCCTTTCCCCCCTTTTTCCCTTCCCTTCCTCTTCTCGTTCCTGTTGCTCGGTTGTTGACTACGCTTCAGCCACTTCTCCTTTTACTCCTAAGCCGTGTGTTGGATTCCGTTGAATGGTTCGTTCGTTCGCGTTGGTCAAGATCTACGGCATGGCTCGGGAAGGAAGGTCGCTCGTTTCTGGTCAATATCCTCGCGTCAACGCGAGGCTCGTTTCGTTGTACTGGATCGCTTTTCTCTCGGCCCCGACGGCTCAACAGCCAGCACTCGAGATTCAGCCAAGGGAGGACATCAGGCGCTGTCGGGGTGACGAGTAGCTGGGGCTTGGCTGCGGCCTGTTAGTCCCTGGGGACCTCTACCTCCGGCTTCGACCCCCTACCTTGGCCCCTCGGGTGTGTTCCCCTCCTCTCTGTCTTAGTATTCCTGGTTCTCCGTATCCCCAGTCGTGACTTTCTGTATATTCTCCCCTTCTTTCTCTAGGCGCTCTTGCCTGGCTTTCGAGTATCTTCGCTCCCGCTCTTGGGACGTGAAGCGGCAGCAGTACTCACCGCCCGTTGGAGTCCGCGTTAGGTGCTCGGCGGGTTTTGATCTGCGCAGCGCTCTTTGCGCGCAGGGGTTTGACTTTCACCCAACTGCTTGCCGTCGTTGCTTTATAACCTCCTTTAGCTCTTTTTGTAGCGGTCCCAGCCAACCCGAAGGATTGCAATTTATGAGCCCCAGTCAAAAAAAAAAAAATTACGCCCTCGAGATGATGCTGGTATCTCGACTGCAGGACATTGAGTCTCGTCGGGTGCTGAGCCCCTTCGATATTATCGACTGGACGAACACCCACGACGCTCTCTCCAAGCTTGTGAACGAGCGAGCAAGGCAGTCCCGGATCAGGGCGCACGTTCCCGAGATTGCATCCGAGGAACGTCTCAGTCGTCCGGTACATGCCAAACTGGCTGCTCGGTCCCGCGATGTGAAGTTTCAGAGTATCCGGCTCGCTGATGGCGAGCTCACCACTGACATGGAGCGCACGCTCGAGCACACCCATTCTCATTTCCAGCAGCACTACCTTGTCGAAGCGAAGGATCCGGAACAGGTCGTGACGATGCGGGATGAGCTCTTGGGACCCATCAGATCAGCAAGACCTTGTGACGACCCGCTTTCCGACGCTCGCTTCCTTCGGCGGTTCTCGAATTCGCACGTCGACATTCTGGCCGAGCCCATCAGCGAGGCCGAGGTGCTCGCAGCGATTCGAACCACGCACGAAGGTCGATCTCCGGGTCCTTCAGGGGTCCCCTATGAGATGTATCGAGCCTGCCCCCTGCTTTGGGCCCCTCTCTTGACTCGAGCCTACAACGAGCTGATTACTCGAGGCTCCCTTACTCCACAACAGAGCCAGGCCAATGTGCGCCTCTTGTTCAAACACAACAAACCTGGTGCAGCGCGGTGCGACCTCAAATCGTATCGTCCGATCACCTTGCGGGAATGCGACTACAAGATCTTCACCAAGGTCTACGTGGCTCGTCTGAACCGGATCCTCCCCGATGTTCTTCCGGCCGGACAGCCTGGGTTCGTCAAGGGGCGAAGACCAGCGGACGCGGCTTTGCATCTGCGGCTCCTGATCGATGAGATTAGGGGTCGTGGGCAGAGTTCCCGACAGCAGCGCTCCTCTCCCTGGATCAGAGCTCGGCTTACGACATGGTCGAGCACGATTGGGTCTTTGCGGTGTTTGAGGCTCTCGGCGCGCCGGAACCTTTCCAGCGCGTCTTGCGGATGCTCTACAACGGCGAGACGTCCACAGCGCGGTACATTGTCAACGGTTTCCTCACCGAGACGGTGCGACTCCTGTGCGGTCTTGGCCAGGGCGATCCTCTCTCTTCTTCTATCTGGGATGTGGTATTCCAACCCTTCCTTGATTCTCTCAGTCGACGCAACATTGCGCTGACTATCACTCTTCCGGAGCTGGCTCATCGTCCGCAGACTCGATGCATCACCAATTTGGCGTTCGCGGATGACGCCGTCGTCGCTGTTGCTGGGCCGGAAGCTATTGCTTCGCTCGAGGCGTTAGCTCGGGATTGGCGACTCGCGACGAACGGACGTCTGAACACCGACAAAACTGTGGTGATGCCATTGGGCGCGACGTTGTGGGATCGCGCGGACTTGTCCAAACTGTCGTTCGTGGCACCGGACGAGTCTCTTCCCTGGATCGGTCTCCAGTTTGCGCCTGACGGCAACAACAGGCTGGGATTCCATGATCTTGAGCGAAGGGTTGATCGAGTGATTCTATCGGTGCGCGACCGATGGATGACGCACCATACCCGGGCTTTCTATCTTAACCGCTACGGCATCTCCAAGGTGCTGCACTCTCTCTCCGCCGACATCCCGCCATCCGACGTGATCAAGTCGATCGAGCGCAAGCTTGCTGACTTTGTGAAGGGAGGCCCGCGGCGCAGCGACTACAAGCAATCGGTCGTCTTCACGGCACGGGCACGAGGCGGTCTCAGCGTCGTGAGCATCCAGGATGTGGTGGATTCAGTCTCGGTACGGATCTGGGATGTGCTGGCCGGCGGGTCAACTGCGATTTGGGGCGATCTGGCTCGGAGTTCCATCCGGCGAGCGCTTCCGACCTTTGACTTTGCTGCGGATCTGTGGACGTGGAGGAACGCCGACGCACCCCGGGAGCTACATCCCCGCTGGCGAGCGGTGCTCTCGGTCGCTGAACGCTACCCTGCCGTCGTCGATCCTGCCAAACTTTCGGTCTCCAATCTTCTTTCTCTTTCCCCCCTCCAACCGGGTCTGCATGACTCGCGGGCGTTCTCGGAGCAGGATAAGCGTTTGGCGAAGCATTTCAGTTTCGAACGCACCATCGCTGACATCTATGCTCGAGCTCAATACCCCGCAGCTCCAACGGTGCCCTGGACCCCTGAGAAGCATCCCCAAGGCGACGGCTCGGAGCTGTCCAACCTTTGGCAATGGAAGCGCGATCAAGTCCAGGCGTGGATCCAGGTCGCAGGCGATCGCTTCATCCCGCCGCTTCCGCCTCCTGTTCCCGTCCTCGCACGTCGACCACCCGTCATTCGTGTCGTTGGAGCACCTGGAGCCCGGGCCGGCGGTCCCCTCGAGCACATCTTGCCCAGAGCGACTCCGGTCGGCATGCCTGATCAAAGACTTCCCCTCCCCTCCGCCCCCTTGCTTGCTAATCAGTGGAGAATGTTGAGCTTGGACAGACCCTACACCATTGCGCGACTTCGACGCGTCATCAACCATCGACGTTTCGACGACACACAACGCCCTGGATCACTCGCCACACCCAAAGAAAGGCGACTCTTCTGGGGTGGTTCCACACCGGGCCCGCCACGGCCCGCGAGCGCGAGGTGCACTTCAAGCTGGCGTACCACTTCACGCCAACGCGGAAGCGCCAGTTTGTGCAGCGGCATGGCGACTCGGCCTGCTGCCTTGTGCAGGCATGCAGCCTGGCAGGGGTGGAGGATGACTTTACTCACTTTTGGCATGATTGCCCTGACTCTTCTCAATTTTGGCAAGCAGCTAGGTCCATTATCTGCGACGCGCTGGGGTCGTGTCGATCCTCGACCTCGACTACACGGCACTTCAGATCGAGCACGGCCTCCCTCGACTGCGCGCTCGCCTTCCGACGTCGAAAAAGCGTCCAATCCGCGCCTTCATTGCGCTGGCGCTCGACACTCTCAGCAACCGACGCTGGGATCTCCATCGCCACGCCAGAGCGATGTCGAGCATGGACAAGGAGATGGCGGGACTGAAGGAGAGGTTGGAGCTCAGATTGGCGCGATGAAGTAGATGTCCCTCCCTCCCTATCCAAGCAAAAACCAAACCCCCAAAAAATCACAAGTCCCTTTTCCCTCCTTCTCAATCTCCAAAATGTCTCCCAAACACGCCAGAATACTGAACCTGTTTTCTCTCGCTCTTTTTGCCATTCCTCCTCATAGGCTTCCGTACTCCCCAGGAGCCTCGGGTTCTTTGCGCCGGCGGGCATTGTCGCCCTTGGTTCGAGCTTCTGCCACATCACGATGACACACAGCGAAAACGGATCCCCTTGGCCCTCTCCTGGACTATACCGTGAGTTTTCCACTCCTCTCAAGGGCCGGGTCTGTCTTCTCTTTCGGTCGAGCGACCCCGTGATCTCCTGTTCAAGGCCGGCACAAACTGCCTGCGTGGCTCGCCTCTCCTTGCTTTGCTGCTCGCTCGGAGTCGCGGCCCCGCGGCGGGTGACTCGGGTACCGAACCGCCATACACATCCACACTCGAGCGAGGTCCCACCCAATGACATCACCGTCGTGGGCCTCATGCTCCTTCTTTCCCCAGTATCTGCGGTGATTGGGAACCACCTGCACGTACAAGGGGACTCGAGTGTGCGTTCCGAGATTGGGAGTACGCCGCAGGGAAGCGAGGCCCCTGCGGAAGGTATACCCCGCCCTTGTCTCCAGCCGCGCGCCGGTGTTGACGGCCACCCGCCCGCGCTGCACCCGACCGAGGCGTGTCCAATGGACTGTCACATGCTCCGTGACTTTCCCCGGAAATCTCTGGATTGTGTGTTTTTGTGCGAAGTAGGCCTGTTTCGCAGTTGCAGTCATTGGAATGGGGGTGATCTGGGGTCGTGCGGTCGCGAGGGGGGCCGACTTGGTAACCGAAAAGGGGTTTGGAATCCGCGGTGGAGATCCAGCGCAGACGGGTACAAGGGGTATGTGATTGCTGCGGTCGCAGGGGGTTACATTCCCCCTTTGGACCACGTGAATCATTTGGATTGAGCGGGATGTTTGTGCCATCGGAGGCCTTGTTCGACGCGTCTCAAAGAATTAAGGGGCTTCAAGGAGTATGGCGGTCTCAGGGGGGGCTGAAGTCAAAAGATCGAAGAAGGTTCAACTGTACGACTATAATCGGATTCGCCTGTACAACACATGTACCATCACCAACGACTCATCCATCTTTTCCCGATTCCTTGTGTATAATCTTCAACCTTCCTTTCATTCGTCTCTGGGAGGGAGCAACCGTGGGTGGGGGGACTTGAACTCGGATGTATCGGGTTGGTCTGTTCTGCTAGTTACAACGCATCAAGCGGCGGTTGTGGTCATCATCGTGCATGCTGGGTAGCATCTCCTTTAGTTCCGTAGGGGGTTTTCTCGTCTTGCAAATTAGCGATGAGTTTCATACAAAAAAAAAATACCCCACCACCACTACACACACACACACACCAAATTCTCGTGACATTATTTTCTCCTACTGTACACTAAATAGATCGCTTTCATCTTTCATTTGTTACAGGTTCATCGTTGCGGATCATGGACCATCTCGCGATTTGGCGTCGACTCGGTGTGGCTCGCGCTCTTCGGCTTCGGGGTTCTGAGTCAAGGGAGGGATCAGCGGACACAGGCAGAAAGTCGGCTTTGAGGGGCCAGGGACTGCCGATGGGGAGGTTTTGAGGGACCTTCACCGCGTCTTGTTGTGACTGAGCAGAGACTTGGAGCGTCGAGGGTCGTGGTGGTTGCGCAGTCGTGCTCTTGTCTTCGTCTCGACCGAGTGGGAAGTGGCTGTGGGGTGGGCCTTCTGTCGTTAGTACATTTCTTTTCTTTCTTTTTTTCTCTTCATCTCTCTTTCTCTCTCTCATTAGTCTCCTGGGGGGGAGCAACCGCTTGGCTAGGGCATTTGAATCCGAATCTCGGATTGGTGGACTTGGCTCGTTTCTCGCACTTTTGCGGGCGGTTTGTGTTATCATCGTAGTCTTCCATCTAGTTTTTCCGTAGGCCAAAACAGGGGGAACAGGAACTGGGGGCAATATGATGAACGTTTTCTACAAAAAAAAAAAAAACCTCGTCAAGCGAGAGTGGCGCTTGACGAGCCCTTCACCCTCCTCGAGGTTGAAGCGGCGTTGAAGAAGACGGATTCGGGGCGATCACCGGGGCCCTCGGGCATTCCGTACGAGCTCTTCAAGGCGCTGCCAACCTACTTTGCTCCCAAGCTGTTGGATTTATTCAACTCGATTTGGGAGGGGGGTAAAATGACGGCGTCCTTGGCAGAGGGGCTGGTGCGGCTTTTGCCCAAGAACAAACCGGGGGCCAATCTGAAATCACTGGGGGCATATCGACCGATCACACTGCGCGAGACGACCTACAAGGTCCTCAGCAAGGTCTTGGTGGCGCGACTCAATGGGGTGCTCGGCGAGCTTTTGCCGCCGGCGCAACACGGGTTCATGCCATCAAGACGTTCAGCGGACGCGGGAAGTCATCTCACTCTCCTTCTCGAAAAACTCAAGTCGCTAGGCACTGAAGTTTTCCCCGAGGGCGCCCTCTTGTCCTTGGATCAGCAGAGCGCGTACGATCGGGTCGATCACGCATGGATCTTCGACGTCTTCGAGGCCTTTGGCTTTGGTGAGCGTTTCATTTCCCTGCTGCGCGCTCTGTACGATCTCGAGACTCTGGGGGTGCGCTACCTCATCAATGGGTTCCCCACGGAGTTGGTGCGGTTGCTGTGTGGTCTCGGTCAGGGGGATCCCCTCTCGTGCCCGGTTTGGAACATCACGTTCCAGCCCTTCCTCGACGCCCTCGTTCGGCGCGGGATCGCGCTCGACCTGCAGAAGGTGTGGCCAGGGGGCCGCGTGCGCAGCTTACGCATCTGGCGTTTGCCGACGATGCTGTGGTGGTAGTGGAGTCACCGGCGGCATTGTCGAAGCTGGAAACGCTGTCGCAGACGTGGTACGAGGCAACCAACGGGAAGACCAACACGGACAAGACGCTGGTGCTACCACTCGGACCGAACTGGCTTCGGGACGAGACTGCGCAGGCGCTGCCAACGGTGCAGGAGGGGGAGAGCTTCAAGTGGTGCGGCTATGCCTTCTTTCGCCACGGTGACTCGAAACTGTTTTGGACCCATGTTCTTGACAGGATCAAGGCCAAGACCCGCGCCGCTGAAGACCGGACACTTTCGCCGAGTGGGAAGGTCTTCTATGCCAACGCTCACATCATCTCGACGGTCCTCCACGTGCTGTCCTTCGACATACCGCCTCAATGGTTCATTAAGGCGGCGGAGACAGCACTTACGGATTTTGTTTGGGGAGGAGCAGGGCGAAATACCGTCGCTCGCGATTTCGTGTTCCAGGCTCGGGAGGACGGTGGCTTGGGCTTGATTTCAATCGGCGACATCGTTCATTCGGTGGCGCTTCGATTTTGGGATGCTGTGGCGGGCTCGAACGAGGCGATCTGGGCGCCCCTAGCTCGCGAGAGCTGGAGGTCCCTCGTCGCTGCGACCCGCGATTTCAGTCCGTGGGGTTCTTCAGCAGCACGGCTCGGGTCGAGAAGCTGTATCGCGACTCGACGCGCTGGGGGGCAGTCGTTGCAGCTGCCAGGGTCACAGTTCCAACCATCAAGTCCGAACTCCTTACGCTCCCCGAATTGCTCTCGCTTCCGCCTCGCCTCCCTTCACTCTATGCTGAAGGTGCCAAGCACGCATATGACGATGCGGACGCAGTGGCGAAGTTTGCGCAGATCGCGGACCTGTACTGGAGGGACGAAGGGAAGGGCTGGGCTCTGGTTGGTCATCGACGCGGGTTCTGGCAGCACTCTAAGGAACCCGCCCTACAGCACGAGCACGTGTGGTCGCGCGTGGGTCAGTTGCTCAAGGCGAAAGCCTTGCTGCCCAAGACCGCGTTGCGACCTGCTCGGATACCTCTCAAGGAGGCTCCCCGTCCTCGGTGCTTCAACTTCTTTGGGCTCACCCGACCGTTCACTATTCGCAAGCTTCGTCGGCTTGTGAACGTGGTTCGGTTCCCAGGGAGGGAGGATCGTGTCAAGCGTTTCCGTGATGGGACTTCTCAGAGCGATAGGAAGCGCTTCTGGAGATGGCTTCATGACCGGTTCGCGTCTGCTGTGGAGCAGGACACCCACTGGCGGCTCATGTACGACGTGACACCGACGCGCAAGAGGCAGCATACTCAGGGTCATGCCTCTTCGCCGACGTGTCTGTTCTGCGGCAACGATGCAGCGGTCATCGAGACGGTGTCGCACTATCCTCGAGTGCGCGTACTCGACCAGCTTCTGGGGTGGGGTGCTTCGCATTCTGTTCGACAAGCTGGGCATCGAGGATACCGACGTCGATCCGTCGACGTTCACTCCGGAGCAGCTGACTATGGGGCTCCCCCTTTTGCGGGATCGTGGGAGAACGACCTCGAAATTGTTGTTGTAGGAGCGTCTCTAGTTACGTGGCGTCTGATAGATGACCTATTGTGAGATAGTGGGTCGCTAAAGGTCAATCGACTGTAACAGAGCGACTAGGCGAGATGTGATATCGAGTGCGTGGTGGAGAAGAGAGAAAAACAGCTAGGCCAAAAAGACGCAATCTCATGTAAACAACCAGCCGCCTCTGCCGGTCCCCCGCACAACACCCGCGCGCCCGCGCCACTGCTAAGACCATAAGTCCCTCTGGACCGCAGACCCCACTAATTTCCCACAACACTCCCACTGGTCAAGGCTCCAAGGGACACCATTCCCATACCCTCACGATGAAGTTCGAACAAGTTGCGAGCGAGCGGCTTTGTAAGAATATCCGCAGTCATCGCTCCTGTCTTGCAATACTTGATTCGAATATCGCCAGCCGTAACTCGTTCTCGGATGTAAAAGTGATGCACATTGTAGTGCTTCGTCCTTCCGTGATGAGCCGGGTTGAGAGCGATCGCGATCACCGCTTGGTTGTCCTCCCAGATCAGTGTAGCCTTAGGTTGTTCTAGCTCGAGATCCGCCGCCAATCGCCGAAGCCACATGGCCTCCTTTGCTGCCGCGGAAGCCGCCAAAATCTCAGCCTCCGTAGTCGAAGTTGCAACCATCGACTGCTGTTTGCTTTGCCAAGAGATCGCAGCACCTGCCAAAATCGAGACGAACGCTCCAATCGACTTCCCAGTCGACATGTCGTCTCCCCACGAGGCATCGGAGTAAAGCTCGAATACCGTAGATCCTCCGTGGTTGAACTTCAGTCCCCAGTCAACAGTGCCTTGCAAGTAGCGGATGATACGCTTCACCGCGATCCAGTCGGCCTGGGTAGGAGCCGAAACCTTGGACGCTGCCGCACGAACCGAAGTGACGATATCGGGTCGAGCTCGATGCGCAGCATACTGCAGCGCTCCCACTGCTGACTGGTACAGAGCCACGTCGTCGAAAGGATCCGTAGAATGTTCGACGTCCGACCTTGGCTCCATGGGGACTTTCACCGGGTGCTTGGATACTGAACCTCCTCCATACATGGCAACGAGATCCCTGATGTACTTGGACTGATGCACGAAGATGTAATCTGATGTACGCTCGAATTCGAGACCCAAGAAGAGCTTCACTGGACCGAGGCGCTTGAGCTTGTAGACTTTGTTAAACGCTTCGATCTCCGAATCCAGGAATTCTTGGTCGTTCGAAGCAACCATGCCGTCGTCCACGTACAGCGTGATGTAGATAAACTTCTCATCTACTCGCTTGACGTAAAGGCAGGAGTCAGCATCAGATCTCTTGTAGCCGCGCTCGACCATCAGGGAGTTCACAGCTGCGTTCCATTCTCGAGGAGCTTGCTTTGTGCCGTACATCGACTTGACAAGACGAAGGGCTTGGCCGGTTTGAGGGCGATCCCAACCCTTGGGATACTTCATGTAGACCATCTCCGTCATCGTTCCATTCAGAAACGCAGAGTCGAAGTCAAACTGCTCGAGAAACAGTCCCTGGGCGGCGGCAGTGCCAACAAGGCTGAGCATGGTCGATGGGCGTGCAACAGGGGCGAACGTTTCGTTGTAGTCAATGCCAGGACGTTGGGCAAACCCTTGCGCAACCAGTCGGGCCTTGTAACGAGTCACCTCCCCTTGAGCATTCTCCTTTCTGGTAAAGACCCACTTCGACCCGAGAGCTCGAGCGCCACTTGGAAGATCCGAATCAATTAGGACTTGATGGCGAGCCATGGCATCGAGCTCAGCTTTGATAGCTGCGATCCATTTGTCTGCTTCGGGGCTGGCCATTGCTTCCTCGTAGTTGCTGGGTACTGGAGGAAGAGAGACCGACATCGCAGAGCCATACATAACTTGTTGCTCCGCGTCCCGACGTTGACTACGAGTACGGTGTGGAATCTCGTTGTTAGCGTCGATCTCCTCATATCTTCCAGGGTTCCTTCCCTTAACGGCGGGATCTCCATACTCCCATCGAGGACGGTTCTGACGGGCAGGTGGCATCTGCTCACCGTCTACCTGATCCTGAAGTTCGTCAACGACTATCTCGTCGTTATCGACAGGACCCTTCTCTTCATCTGGCCCCACAGGCAGAGTTGTGACCTCCGGTACACCAACCTGCTCTGATTTGTGTTCCAAGACCGAAATGTCGCGCGTCACAATGACTTTGTGGTCCGAGTCGGGATCAACGAGCACACGATAGTTATACTCGCTATCGTATCCGATGAATATCCCCTTGACCGAAGTCGATTCAAGTTTGGATCGCTTTGACTTCGGAACTTGCGCATACACGGTTGATCCAAATGGACGAAAGTGCGAGACCTTGGGTTTCTTGCCATAGAATACTTCATAGGCGGTTTTACCCTCCAACCTGGCGTGTAGAATTCGGTTGGCAACAAATGTGGCGTACGCCAACGCATACGACCAATACTTCCATGACAGCTTGGAGGCTGCAAGGACCGCACGAACGATCGCCATCAACGAGCCATTGAAGCGTTCTACTGTTCCATTCTGTTGCGGGGTGTATGGTGCAGAGGTCTCATGAAGGATACCTTGACTTTGGAAATCCGCGCCAATGAGCTTGTTTGTGAATTCGGTACCATTGTCTGTACGCACGCGCTTGATTTTCCGACCAGTCATTTTTTCAACTCCTTGTCGAAATGCGATCCATACTCGAGTGACTTCTTCAGCCGACTTCGTCTTCAACGGGAACGTCCACTTCGCAGTCGAGTACTGGTCTACAATAGCCAGATATGCCTTTCGACCTTGGAAATCAACTTGATCTTCTGCGACGAATCCGATGTCCATGAATACGCGTTGAAGAACGTCGGTGACCTGAGTAGCCAACTCTGAGAACTTCGATGCGCGAGACTTGGAACTGATGCAGGGCTCGCAGTCGTGGACCTTCTCATCGGTGAGAACTAATCCCTCGACAGCGCCTGACTTGACGAGCTCCATGATTGAGCTCACGGGCACATGCCCGTAGCGACGATGCCACTCCATCAAAGGCGCTCCCACTGTCGCACGGGTTGCGACATGAGCTTGATCCTCGACAATGCGCGTAAAGTCGAGCGCATAACCGGTACCACTGAGCGTCTTCGCCAAGATGACTCCTTGATAGGTGATCGTCATGACATCCTTGCCATCTTCCCATCCGCACTTGGCTCCCGATTTGAATAGAGCTCGAGTCGAGATGAGGTTCACGGGCGCACCCGGGAGATGATACACGTTCGCAAGTGAGAGCGATGCCCCACTCTTCAACTTGAAACGTACCATCCCATACGTATCGCAGTGTACTACCTGTCCGCTCGCTGTCTGAACCTTCAGGTTTCCACTTTGACGATTGGAGAGCAAACTGGCGTCTCCAACATAGTGCTGGCTAGCACCTGTGTCCAGTATCCAGATCTCACCCTGGTTAAGCTGCGACACCCTATTCGCGACATTGTCTTGAAGCGAATGGCTCTCATCGAGAGACTTGACCGTCAACACAAATTCAGCCAACTCGTTCGAATCCGCAGATTCCTTCGAGTCCTGTTTCTTCTTTTTGTTGCGGTTGCGCGCACGACCGTGGTTCTTCTTGGCGTCGTACTTGGGACATTCAGGGTCCATCGCGAAATGACCCTTCCCCTTGCATCCCCTACAGACACAGTTCGGGTCACGACTTGCTTGCGTGCTTTGAACGGCTAACGCTCCCGCGTTCTTCAAGAGTTTGTCGAACTTGCCCGACAACTTCCGTTCCGTGTACTCGTCTGTAAGGCGATTGATGACATGGTCGACCGATCGATTTTCACCGAGGCGAATTGCTTGCTTCAGCATCTCGTACGACGGGGGTAATGCTTGGAGGATGTACGCGATCATCGCCTCGTCCCCAAACTTCTGACCGAGATCGTCGAGTTGATCCGCCTTGTCGATCATGCTCTTCAAGAACTCGCCCATATTCTCGTCTTCGTCGTACTTCGCATTCGAGAGTTCCATCAACAACGTTCGAATCTTGAAAGGCTTGGCATTCCCTTCATGATGCTGGCGAAGCTTATCCCAGATATCCTTGGCGGAGAGCGTCTTGCTCTTGACCATCTTGAGATTCGCATCGTCGATACATTGAATGATCAGGGCACGGGCGCTTCTGTCCTTCTTCTGCAAGTTCACGACCACTTGGGTGTCGGTGACCGAGGCATCCAGACCGTGCATGGTCCTCCACTCAGCCAGGCTGACGTCGGAGGGCCGCACATGCCCATGCTCGAGGACGCTCGCATAGCCCTTGCTCTCGAGGTACGCCTCGACTCGAATCGACCACAGCTCGTAATTATCCTTGCCGAGCTTGGCTATCTTGATCTCCCCAGACTCCTGAGCAATGGTCTCTGATGGACTCATAACCTGTTGTTGTAGGAGCGTCTCTAGTTACGTGGCGTCTGATAGATGACCTATTGTGAGATAGTGGGTCGCTAAAGGTCAATCGACTGTAACAGAGCGACTAGGCGAGATGTGATATCGAGTGCGTGGTGATGTATTTCAACTAACCTATTGTGAGATAGTGGGTCGCTAAAGGTCAATCGACTGTAACAGAGCGACTAGGCGAGATGTGATATCGAGTGCGTGGTGGAGAAGAGAGAAAAACAGCTAGGCCAAAAAGACGCAATCTCATGTAAACAACCAGCCGCCTCTGCCGGTCCCCCGCACAACACCCGCGCGCCCGCGCCACTGCTAAGACCATAAGTCCCTCTGGACCGCAGACCCCACTAATTTCCCACAACAGAAATGGATGTGGGTTCGGCTGGCTTGCGCGATCGGCTTCCAGCGGCTGCACCTGCTCCGCTGGCGCGTTCATCAGCGGTTCGAGCTGGACAAGGTCGTGGCCCCTCCCTCGCTCCCCAGTGCACTCAGAGCGTTTGAGCGAGATTTTCTCTCTCGAGCGGGTTTTGTGCCTGGGGCTCGAGATTGGGAGGTGTGATGACCGAGTTAAGTCCTTCCTTCCCATTTTCCTCCCCTCCTTTCCTCCCTTCTTTTTCGGAGGTCGACTCTTCTTTTAGAAGCTGACTGTCTTGAAACTTGTTGCGCAGTGGAAGGCTGTGCACCTCTCCCTCTCTCTCTCTACTTTGCGCAGTATGGGTTTTTTGTTCTTGAATGGATCGGCAAGCCAGGTCGATTGTCTTTGCGTTGGAGGCTTCGTGAAGTTTTTCCCTCTCCTTTCCCCCCTTTTTCCCTTCCCTTCCTCTTCTCGTTCCTGTTGCTCGGTTGTTGACTACGCTTCAGCCACTTCTCCTTTTACTCCTAAGCCGTGTGTTGGATTCCGTTGAATGGTTCGTTCGTTCGCGTTGGTCAAGATCTACGGCATGGCTCGGGAAGGAAGGTCGCTCGTTTCTGGTCAATATCCTCGCGTCAACGCGAGGCTCGTTTCGTTGTACTGGATCGCTTTTCTCTCGGCCCGACGGCTCAACAGCCAGCACTCGAGATTCAGCCAAGGGAGGACATCAGGCGCTGTCGGGGTGACGAGTAGCTGGGGCTTGGCTGCGGCCTGTTAGTCCCTGGGGACCTCTACCTCCGGCTTCGACCCCCTACCTTGGCCCCTCGGGTGTGTTCCCCTCCTCTCTGTCTTAGTATTCCTGGTTCTCCGTATCCCCAGTCGTGACTTTCTGTATATTCTCCCCTTCTTTCTCTAGGCGCTCTTGCCTGGCTTTCGAGTATCTTCGCTCCCGCTCTTGGGACGTGAAGCGGCAGCAGTACTCACCGCCCGTTGGAGTCCGCGTTAGGTGCTCGGCGGGTTTTGATCTGCGCAGCGCTCTTTGCGCGCAGGGGTTTGACTTTCACCCAACTGCTTGCCGTCGTTGCTTTATAACCTCCTTTAGCTCTTTTTGTAGCGGTCCCAGCCAACCCGAAGGATTGCAATTTATGAGCCCCAGTCAAAAAAAAAAAATTACGCCCTCGAGATGATGCTGGTATCTCGACTGCAGGACATTGAGTCTCGTCGGGTGCTGAGCCCCTTCGATATTATCGACTGGACGAACACCCACGACGCTCTCTCCAAGCTTGTGAACGAGCGAGCAAGGCAGTCCCGGATCAGGGCGTGTTGTTGTAGGAGCGTCTCTAGTTACGTGGCGTCTGATAGATGACCTATTGTGAGATAGTGGGTCGCTAAAGGTCAATCGACTGTAACAGAGCGACTAGGCGAGATGTGATATCGAGTGCGTGGTGATGTATTTCAACTAACCTATTGTGAGATAGTGGGTCGCTAAAGGTCAATCGACTGTAACAGAGCGACTAGGCGAGATGTGATATCGAGTGCGTGGTGGAGAAGAGAGAAAAACAGCTAGGCCAAAAAGACGCAATCTCATGTAAACAACCAGCCGCCTCTGCCGGTCCCCCGCACAACACCCGCGCGCCCGCGCCACTGCTAAGACCATAAGTCCCTCTGGACCGCAGACCCCACTAATTTCCCACAACACTCCCACTGGTCAAGGCTCCAAGGGACACCATTCCCATACCCTCACGATGAAGTTCGAACAAGTTGCGAGCGAGCGGCTTTGTAAGAATATCCGCAGTCATCGCTCCTGTCTTGCAATACTTGATTCGAATATCGCCAGCCGTAACTCGTTCTCGGATGTAAAAGTGATGCACATTGTAGTGCTTCGTCCTTCCGTGATGAGCCGGGTTGAGAGCGATCGCGATCACCGCTTGGTTGTCCTCCCAGATCAGTGTAGCCTTAGGTTGTTCTAGCTCGAGATCCGCCGCCAATCGCCGAAGCCACATGGCCTCCTTTGCTGCCGCGGAAGCCGCCAAAATCTCAGCCTCCGTAGTCGAAGTTGCAACCATCGACTGCTGTTTGCTTTGCCAAGAGATCGCAGCACCTGCCAAAATCGAGACGAACGCTCCAATCGACTTCCCAGTCGACATGTCGTCTCCCCACGAGGCATCGGAGTAAAGCTCGAATACCGTAGATCCTCCGTGGTTGAACTTCAGTCCCCAGTCAACAGTGCCTTGCAAGTAGCGGATGATACGCTTCACCGCGATCCAGTCGGCCTGGGTAGGAGCCGAAACCTTGGACGCTGCCGCACGAACCGAAGTGACGATATCGGGTCGAGCTCGATGCGCAGCATACTGCAGCGCTCCCACTGCTGACTGGTACAGAGCCACGTCGTCGAAAGGATCCGTAGAATGTTCGACGTCCGACCTTGGCTCCATGGGGACTTTCACCGGGTGCTTGGATACTGAACCTCCTCCATACATGGCAACGAGATCCCTGATGTACTTGGACTGATGCACGAAGATGTAATCTGATGTACGCTCGAATTCGAGACCCAAGAAGAGCTTCACTGGACCGAGGCGCTTGAGCTTGTAGACTTTGTTAAACGCTTCGATCTCCGAATCCAGGAATTCTTGGTCGTTCGAAGCAACCATGCCGTCGTCCACGTACAGCGTGATGTAGATAAACTTCTCATCTACTCGCTTGACGTAAAGGCAGGAGTCAGCATCAGATCTCTTGTAGCCGCGCTCGACCATCAGGGAGTTCACAGCTGCGTTCCATTCTCGAGGAGCTTGCTTTGTGCCGTACATCGACTTGACAAGACGAAGGGCTTGGCCGGTTTGAGGGCGATCCCAACCCTTGGGATACTTCATGTAGACCATCTCCGTCATCGTTCCATTCAGAAACGCAGAGTCGAAGTCAAACTGCTCGAGAAACAGTCCCTGGGCGGCGGCAGTGCCAACAAGGCTGAGCATGGTCGATGGGCGTGCAACAGGGGCGAACGTTTCGTTGTAATCAATGCCAGGACGTTGGGCAAACCCTTGCGCAACCAGTCGGGCCTTGTAACGAGTCACCTCCCCTTGAGCATTCTCCTTTCTGGTAAAGACCCACTTCGACCCGAGAGCTCGAGCGCCACTTGGAAGATCCGAATCAATTAGGACTTGATGGCGAGCCATGGCATCGAGCTCAGCTTTGATAGCTGCGATCCATTTGTCTGCTTCGGGGCTGGCCATTGCTTCCTCGTAGTTGCTGGGTACTGGAGGAAGAGAGACCGACATCGCAGAGCCATACATAACTTGTTGCTCCGCGTCCCGACGTTGACTACGAGTACGGTGTGGAATCTCGTTGTTAGCGTCGATCTCCTCATATCTTCCAGGGTTCCTTCCCTTAACGGCGGGATCTCCATACTCCCATCGAGGACGGTTCTGACGGGCAGGTGGCATCTGCTCACCGTCTACCTGATCCTGAAGTTCGTCAACGACTATCTCGTCGTTATCGACAGGACCCTTCTCTTCATCTGGCCCCACAGGCAGAGTTGTGACCTCCGGTACACCAACCTGCTCTGATTTGTGTTCCAAGACCGAAATGTCGCGCGTCACAATGACTTTGTGGTCCGAGTCGGGATCAACGAGCACACGATAGTTATACTCGCTATCGTATCCGATGAATATCCCCTTGACCGAAGTCGATTCAAGTTTGGATCGCTTTGACTTCGGAACTTGCGCATACACGGTTGATCCAAATGGACGAAAGTGCGAGACCTTGGGTTTCTTGCCATAGAATACTTCATAGGCGGTTTTACCCTCCAACCTGGCGTGTAGAATTCGGTTGGCAACAAATGTGGCGTACGCCAACGCATACGACCAATACTTCCATGACAGCTTGGAGGCTGCAAGGACCGCACGAACGATCGCCATCAACGAGCCATTGAAGCGTTCTACTGTTCCATTCTGTTGCGGGGTGTATGGTGCAGAGGTCTCATGAAGGATACCTTGACTTTGGAAATCCGCGCCAATGAGCTTGTTTGTGAATTCGGTACCATTGTCTGTACGCACGCGCTTGATTTTCCGACCAGTCATTTTTTCAACTCCTTGTCGAAATGCGATCCATACTCGAGTGACTTCTTCAGCCGACTTCGTCTTCAACGGGAACGTCCACTTCGCAGTCGAGTACTGGTCTACAATAGCCAGATATGCCTTTCGACCTTGGAAATCAACTTGATCTTCTGCGACGAATCCGATGTCCATGAATACGCGTTGAAGAACGTCGGTGACCTGAGTAGCCAACTCTGAGAACTTCGATGCGCGAGACTTGGAACTGATGCAGGGCTCGCAGTCGTGGACCTTCTCATCGGTGAGAACTAATCCCTCGACAGCGCCTGACTTGACGAGCTCCATGATTGAGCTCACGGGCACATGCCCGTAGCGACGATGCCACTCCATCAAAGGCGCTCCCACTGTCGCACGGGTTGCGACATGAGCTTGATCCTCGACAATGCGCGTAAAGTCGAGCGCATAACCGGTACCACTGAGCGTCTTCGCCAAGATGACTCCTTGATAGGTGATCGTCATGACATCCTTGCCATCTTCCCATCCGCACTTGGCTCCCGATTTGAATAGAGCTCGAGTCGAGATGAGGTTCACGGGCGCACCCGGGAGATGATACACGTTCGCAAGTGAGAGCGATGCCCCACTCTTCAACTTGAAACGTACCATCCCATACGTATCGCAGTGTACTACCTGTCCGCTCGCTGTCTGAACCTTCAGGTTTCCACTTTGACGATTGGAGAGCAAACTGGCGTCTCCAACATAGTGCTGGCTAGCACCTGTGTCCAGTATCCAGATCTCACCCTGGTTAAGCTGCGACACCCTATTCGCGACATTGTCTTGAAGCGAATGGCTCTCATCGAGAGACTTGACCGTCAACACAAATTCAGCCAACTCGTTCGAATCCGCAGATTCCTTCGAGTCCTGTTTCTTCTTTTTGTTGCGGTTGCGCGCACGACCGTGGTTCTTCTTGGCGTCGTACTTGGGACATTCAGGGTCCATCGCGAAATGACCCTTCCCCTTGCATCCCCTACAGACACAGTTCGGGTCACGACTTGCTTGCGTGCTTTGAACGGCTAACGCTCCCGCGTTCTTCAAGAGTTTGTCGAACTTGCCCGACAACTTCCGTTCCGTGTACTCGTCTGTAAGGCGATTGATGACATGGTCGACCGATCGATTTTCACCGAGGCGAATTGCTTGCTTCAGCATCTCGTACGACGGGGGTAATGCTTGGAGGATGTACGCGATCATCGCCTCGTCCCCAAACTTCTGACCGAGATCGTCGAGTTGATCCGCCTTGTCGATCATGCTCTTCAAGAACTCGCCCATATTCTCGTCTTCGTCGTACTTCGCATTCGAGAGTTCCATCAACAACGTTCGAATCTTGAAAGGCTTGGCATTCCCTTCATGATGCTGGCGAAGCTTATCCCAGATATCCTTGGCGGAGAGCGTCTTGCTCTTGACCATCTTGAGATTCGCATCGTCGATACATTGAATGATCAGGGCACGGGCGCTTCTGTCCTTCTTCTGCAAGTTCACGACCACTTGGGTGTCGGTGACCGAAGCATCGAGACCGTGCATGGTCCTCCACTCAGCCAGGCTGACGTCGGAGGGCCGCACATGCCCATGCTCGAGGACGCTCGCATAGCCCTTGCTCTCGAGGTACGCCTCGACTCGAATCGACCACAGCTCGTAATTATCCTTGCCGAGCTTGGCTATCTTGATCTCCCCAGACTCCTGAGCAATGGTCTCTGATGGACTCATAACCTGTTGTTGTAGGAGCGTCTCTAGTTACGTGACGTCGATAGATGACCTATTGTGAGATAGTGGGTCGCTAAAGGTCAATCGACTGTAACAGAGCGACTAGGCGAGATGTGATATCGAGTGCGTGGTGGAGAAGAGAGAAAAACAGCTAGGCCAAAAAGACGCAATCTCATGTAAACAACCAGCCGCCTCTGCCGGTCCCCCGCACAACACCCGCGCGCCGCGCCACTGCTAAGACCATAAGTCCCTCTGGACCGCAGACCCCACTAATTTCCCACAACAGGGCGCACGTTCCCGAGATTGCATCCGAGGAACGTCTCAGTCGTCCGGTACATGCCAAACTGGCTGCTCGGTCCCGCGATGTGAAGTTTCAGAGTATCCGGCTCGCTGATGGCGAGCTCACCACTGACATGGAGCGCACGCTCGAGCACACCCATTCTCATTTCCAGCAGCACTACCTTGTCGAAGCGAAGGATCCGGAACAGGTCGTGACGATGCGGGATGAGCTCTTGGGACCCATCAGATCAGCAAGACCTTGTGACGACCCGCTTTCCGACGCTCGCTTCCTTCGGCGGTTCTCGAATTCGCACGTCGACATTCTGGCCGAGCCCATCAGCGAGGCCGAGGTGCTCGCAGCGATTCGAACCACGCACGAAGGTCGATCTCCGGGTCCTTCAGGGGTCCCCTATGAGATGTATCGAGCCTGCCCCCTGCTTTGGGCCCCTCTCTTGACTCGAGCCTACAACGAGCTGATTACTCGAGGCTCCCTTACTCCACAACAGAGCCAGGCCAATGTGCGCCTCTTGTTCAAACACAACAAACCTGGTGCAGCGCGGTGCGACCTCAAATCGTATCGTCCGATCACCTTGCGGGAATGCGACTACAAGATCTTCACCAAGGTCTACGTGGCTCGTCTGAACCGGATCCTCCCCGATGTTCTTCCGGCCGGACAGCCTGGGTTCGTCAAGGGGCGAAGACCAGCGGACGCGGCTTTGCATCTGCGGCTCCTGATCGATGAGATTAGGGGTCGTGGGGCAGAGTTCCCGACAGCAGCGCTCCTCTCCCTGGATCAGAGCTCGGCTTACGACATGGTCGAGCACGATTGGGTCTTTGCGGTGTTTGAGGCTCTCGGCGCGCCGGAACCTTTCCAGCGCGTCTTGCGGATGCTCTACAACGGCGAGACGTCCACAGCGCGGTACATTGTCAACGGTTTCCTCACCGAGACGGTGCGACTCCTGTGCGGTCTTGGCCAGGGCGATCCTCTCTCTTCTTCTATCTGGGATGTGGTATTCCAACCCTTCCTTGATTCTCTCAGTCGACGCAACATTGCGCTGACTATCACTCTTCCGGAGCTGGCTCATCGTCCGCAGACTCGATGCATCACCAATTTGGCGTTCGCGGATGACGCCGTCGTCGCTGTTGCTGGGCCGGAAGCTATTGCTTCGCTCGAGGCGTTAGCTCGGGATTGGCGACTCGCGACGAACGGACGTCTGAACACCGACAAAACTGTGGTGATGCCATTGGGCGCGACGTTGTGGGATCGCGCGGACTTGTCCAAACTGTCGTTCGTGGCACCGGACGAGTCTCTTCCCTGGATCGGTCTCCAGTTTGCGCCTGACGGCAACAACAGGCTGGGATTCCATGATCTTGAGCGAAGGGTTGATCGAGTGATTCTATCGGTGCGCGACCGATGGATGACGCACCATACCCGGGCTTTCTATCTTAACCGCTACGGCATCTCCAAGGTGCTGCACTCTCTCTCCGCCGACATCCCGCCATCCGACGTGATCAAGTCGATCGAGCGCAAGCTTGCTGACTTTGTGAAGGGAGGCCCGCGGCGCAGCGACTACAAGCAATCGGTCGTCTTCACGGCACGGGCACGAGGCGGTCTCAGCGTCGTGAGCATCCAGGATGTGGTGGATTCAGTCTCGGTACGGATCTGGGATGTGCTGGCCGGCGGGTCAACTGCGATTTGGGGCGATCTGGCTCGGAGTTCCATCCGGCGAGCGCTTCCGACCTTTGACTTTGCTGCGGATCTGTGGACGTGGAGGAACGCCGACGCACCCCGGGAG
Organism: Microbotryum lychnidis-dioicae p1A1 Lamole; assembly: GCA_001244265.2. Lineage (NCBI taxonomy): Eukaryota > Fungi > Basidiomycota > Microbotryomycetes > Microbotryales > Microbotryaceae > Microbotryum > Microbotryum lychnidis-dioicae. The sequence continues at coordinate 742,160 of CDLV01000018.1, forward strand.
CTACATCCCCGCTGGCGAGCGGTGCTCTCGGTCGCTGAACGCTACCCTGCCGTCGTCGATCCTGCCAAACTTTCGGTCTCCAATCTTCTTTCTCTTTCTCCCCCCTCCAACCGGGTCTGCATGACTCGCGGGCGTTCTCGGAGCAGGATAAGCGTTTGGCGAAGCATTTCAGTTTCGAACGCACCATCGCTGACATCTATGCTCGAGCTCAATACCCGCAGCTCCAACGGTGCCCTGGACCCTGAGAAGCATCCCCAAGGCGACGGCTCGGAGCTGTCCAACCTTTGGCAATGGAAGCGCGATCAAGTCCAGGCGTGGATCCAGGTCGCAGGCGATCGCTTCATCCCGCCGCTTCCGCCTCCTGTTCCCGTCCTCGCACGTCGACCACCCGTCATTCGTGTCGTTGGAGCACCTGGAGCCCGGGCCGGCGGTCCCCTCGAGCACATCTTGCCCAGAGCGACTCCGGTCGGCATGCCTGATCAAAGACTTCCCTCCCCTCCGCCCCCTTGCTTGCTAATCAGTGGAGAATGTTGAGCTTGGACAGACCCTACACCATTGCGCGACTTCGACGCGTCATCAACCATCGACGTTTCGACGACACACAACGCCCTGGATCACTCGCCACACCCAAAGAAAGGCGACTCTTCTGGGGTGGTTCCACACCGGGCCCGCCACGGCCGCGCGAGCGCGAGGTGCACTTCAAGCTGGCGTACCACTTCACGCCAACGCGGAAGCGCCAGTTTGTGCAGCGGCATGGCGACTCGGCCTGCTGCCTTGTGCAGGCATGCAGCCTGGCAGGGGTGGAGGATGACTTTACTCACTTTTGGCATGATTGCCCTGACTCTTCTCAATTTTGGCAAGCAGCTAGGTCCATTATCTGCGACGCGCTGGGGTCGTGTCGATCCTCGACCTCGACTACACGGCACTTCAGATCGAGCACGGCCTCCCTCGACTGCGCGCTCGCCTTCCGACGTCGAAAAAGCGTCCAATCCGCGCCTTCATTGCGCTGGCGCTCGACACTCTCAGCAACCGACGCTGGGATCTCCATCGCCACGCCAGAGCGATGTCGAGCATGGACAAGGAGATGGCGGGACTGAAGGAGAGGTTGGAGCTCAGATTGGCGCGATGAAGTAGATGTCCCTCCCTCCCTATCCAAGCAAAACCAAACCCCAAAAAATCACAAGTCCCTTTTCCCTCCTTCTCAATCTCCAAAATGTCTCCCAAACACGCCAGAATACTGAACCTGTTTTCTCTCGCTCTTTTTGCCATTCCTCCTCATAGGCTTCCGTACTCCCAGGAGCCTCGGGTTCTTTGCGCCGGCGGGCATTGTCGCCCTTGGTTCGAGCTTCTGCCACATCACGATGACACACAGCGAAAACGGATCCCCTTGGCCCTCTCCTGGACTATACCGTGAGTTTTCCACTCCTCTCAAGGGCCGGGTCTGTCTTCTCTTTCGGTCGAGCGACCCCGTGATCTCCTGTTCAAGGCCGGCACAAACTGCCTGCGTGGCTCGCCTCTCCTTGCTTTGCTGCTCGCTCGGAGTCGCGGCCCCGCGGCGGGTGACTCGGGTACCGAACCGCCATACACATCCACACTCGAGCGAGGTCCCACCCAATGACATCACCGTCGTGGGCCTCATGCTCCTTCTTTCCCAGTATCTGCGGTGATTGGGAACCACCTGCACGTACAAGGGGCTCGAGTGTGCGTTCCGAGATTGGGAGTACGCCGCAGGGAAGCGAGGCCCCTGCGGAAGGTATACCCCGCCCTTGTCTCCAGCCGCGCGCCGGTGTTGACGGCCACCCGCCCGCGCTGCACCCGACCGAGGCGTGTCCAATGGACTGTCACATGCTCCGTGACTTTCCCCGGAAATCTCTGGATTGTGTGTTTTTGTGCGAAGTAGGCCTGTTTCGCAGTTGCAGTCATTGGAATGGGGGTGATCTGGGGTCGTGCGGTCGCGAGGGGGGGCCGACTTGGTAACCGAAAAGGGGTTTGGAATCCGCGGTGGAGATCCAGCGCAGACGGGTACAAGGGGTATGTGATTGCTGCGGTCGCAGGGGGTTACATTCCCCCTTTGGACCACGTGAATCATTTGGATTGAGCGGGATGTTTGTGCCATCGGAGGCCTTGTTCGACGCGTCTCAAAGAATTAAGGGGCTTCAAGGAGTATGGCGGTCTCAGGGGGGGCTGAAGTCAAAAGATCGAAGAAGGTTCAACTGTACGACTATAATCGGATTCGCCTGTACAACACATGTACCATCACCAACGACTCATCCATCTTTTCCCGATTCCTTGTGTATAATCTTCAACCTTCCTTTCATTCGTCTCTGGGAGGGAGCAACCGTGGGTGGGGGGACTTGAACTCGGATGTATCGGGTTGGTCTGTTCTGCTAGTTACAACGCATCAAGCGGCGGTTGTGGTCATCATCGTGCATGCTGGGTAGCATCTCCTTTAGTTCCGTAGGGGTTTTCTCGTCTTGCAAATTAGCGATGAGTTTCATACAAAAAAAAAATTGGCAGCACTCTAAGGAACCCGCCCTACAGCACGAGCACGTGTGGTCGCGCGTGGGTCAGTTGCTCAAGGCGAAAGCCTTGCTGCCCAAGACCGCGTTGCGACCTGCTCGGATACCTCTCAAGGAGGCTCCCCGTCCTCGGTGCTTCAACTTCTTTGGGCTCACCGCGACCGTTCACTATTCGCAAGCTTCGTCGGCTTGTGAACGTGGTTCGGTTCCCAGGGAGGGAGGATCGTGTCAAGCGTTTCCGTGATGGGACTTCTCAGAGCGATAGGAAGCGCTTCTGGAGATGGCTTCATGACCGGTTCGCGTCTGCTGTGGAGCAGGACACCCACTGGCGGCTCATGTACGACGTGACACCGACGCGCAAGAGGCAGCATACTCAGGGTCATGCCTCTTCGCCGACGTGTCTGTTCTGCGGCAACGATGCAGCGGTCATCGAGACGGTGTCGCACTATCCTCGAGTGCGCGTACTCGACCAGCTTCTGGGGTGGGGTGCTTCGCATTCTGTTCGACAAGCTGGGCATCGAGGATACCGACGTCGATCCGTCGACGTTCACTCCGGAGCAGCTGACTATGGGCTCCCCCTTTTGCGGGATCGTGGAGAACGACCTCGAAATGGATGTGGGTTCGGCTGGCTTGCGCGATCGGCTTCCAGCGGTTGCACTTGCTGCGCTGGCACGTCCACCAGCGGTTCGAGAAGGACCGCGTCGTGGCCCCTCCTCGATCCCCAGTGCACTTAGAGCGTTCAAGCGAGATTTTCTCTCTCGGAGGTTTTGTTCCTGGGCTCGAGATTGGGAGGTGTGATGACCGAGTTAAGTCCTTCCTTCCCATTTTCCTCCCCTCCTTTCCTCCTTCTTTTTCGGAGGTCGACTCTTCTTTTAGAAGCTGACTGTCTTGAAACTTGTTGCGCAGTGGAAGGCTGTGCACCTCTCCCTCTCTCTCTCTACTTTGCGCAGTATGGGTTTTTTGTTCTTGAATGGATCGGCAAGCCAGGTCGATTGTCTTTGCGTTGGAGGCTTCGTGAAGTTTTTCCCTCTCCTTTCCCCCCTTTTTCCCTTCCCTTCCTCTTCTCGTTCGTGTTGCTCGTTGTTGACTACGCTTCAGCCACTTCTCCTTTTACTCCTAAGCCGTGTGTTGGATTCCGTTGAATGGTTCGTTCGTTCGCGTTGGTCAAGATCTACGGCATGGCTCGGGAAGGAAGGTCGCTCGTTTCTGGTCAATATCCTCGCGTCAACGCGAGGCTCGTTTCGTTGTACTGGATCGCTCTCGGCCCCGACGGCTCAACAGCCAGCACTCGAGATTCAGCCAAGGGAGGACATCAGGCGCTGTCGGGTGACGAGTAGCTGGGGCTTGGCTGCGGCCTGTTAGTCCCTGGGGACCTCTACCTCCGGCTTCGACCCCCTCCTTGGCCCCTCCCTTCCTCTCTGTCTTAGTATTCCTGGTTCTCCGTATCCCCAGTCGTGACTTTCTGTATATTCTCCCCTTCTTTCTCTAGGCGCTCTTGCCTGGCTTTCGAGTATCTTCGCTCCCGCTCTTGGGACGTGAAGCGGCAGCAGTACTCACCGCCCGTTGGAGTCCGCGTTAGGTGCTCGGCGGGTTTTGATCTGCGCAGCGCTCTTTGCGCGCAGGGGTTTGACTTCCACCCAACTGCTTGCCGTCGTTGCTTTATAACCTCCTTTAGCTCTTTTTGTAGCGGTCCCAACCAACCCGAAGGATAGCAATTTATGAGCCCCAGTCAAAAACCAAAAAAAAATCCTGGTCACCTTAACCAGTACACCAAAAGTGAAGGCACCTTCAAGAGATGCATGCGCCGAATCTCTTTCAACAGCTTGGTCCCATACGTCGAGTCCACGAGCTTGAGACATTTTCCAGGGGATTTAGAACTATTCCATCCTTTCGGATATTGAACGTAGATATCCTTGGACATCTTGCCATTGAGGAAGGCGCAATCGAAGTCGAACTGTTCGAGATGCAGACCCTGAGCAGCAGCCAGAGCAATCAAGAATAGAATAGTCGAAGAGCGAGCAACAGGAGCGCAGGTGTCATGGTAGTCAATACCAGGGCGTTGGGCGAAACCTTGAGCAACAAGGCGAGCTTTGAAATGAATGCTCTTCCCGTTTGCATTGCACTTGATATTGTAGACGCCAGATCGTGCCAAGTACCAGATTCCTTCGTGCCACGTGACTTCCTGGAAGACTCCATGATGGTCAAACTGACGGAGCTCAGCGACCATGGCCTCAATCCATGGTTGTCATAGGGCTTTTTTTTTTTTTGAAAGGATCAAGTGAAAGGCACGAGATCGCTCTCG